>CM040242.1:30428882-31050286 GCA_022545495.1 Chrysanthemum lavandulifolium
TTAATACAAATAAGTCGTAAAAACGTTTATTTATATTTTACGATCTTCTAATGTTTTGTCGATAACAAACGTAAAATCATTTTAACGAAACAAATAGAATACGTAAATAGTTTGAGTCAATAGTTTCCTAACACACTTACGCTTTCACATAAAACACTAAAACATGTATAAGTGATTTTATGATTTAGATACATATGTACAACAACTAGTGTTTACATATTGGGTTAACATATACTTAAACTAAGTATACTAAAATGGGTAAAACAAGTATATACTAAAATGGGTAAAACAAGTATATACTAAATGGGTAAAACTAGCAAATGGTATTGACCCATAACCCATGGTTTTATATATACCACTTAACCAAGTTCATTGTATCCTTGAGATACATTGTATCTAGAAAGAAAACCATGGATCAACCCATAACCCATGACCCATGACCCATAACCAAAAATACCCATGGGCAAAGAGGAGCGTCCCACGGATCCCTAGCTTTGTGCTAGCCGGATCCTCATGGGAGGGATCCGGATCCGGGAACAAGAGAAAATTTCCTCTATAAATAGAGAGCCATTTCTTCCTTTCTACTCATCACTTTACACACATACTTCCCAAGTATTATATCCTCTAACCTCGATCCAAGTGATCTATGTAGTTTGTCTTTGTTTTGTGTGATTCTCTAGGTTCCTCTTAAAGGCGAGATCACCACTTCTTGAAGACGAGCAAGCTCAAGTCCATGAGTTGCCATGTTCGTCATCATCAAGACAACTAAGGTTCTCTTGTTGATAGTTCTTTCTTCCTCCGTAGATGTTGGGTTAAAGGCATTAGTGAAGGATGCCGAAAGTGTCAAGATGAAAGCATTAGTGAAAGGTGCTTATCGTCCGTGTCAAAAGCATTAGTGAAGAATGCTAAAGGTGTCAAGACGAAGGCATTAGTGAAGGGTGCCAAGCGTTGTGTCAAAGGCATTAGTGAAGGATGCCTAAGAATCAAATCAAGTGGCATTTGGGAAGAATGCCTAGGTCGATAATCGATGAGGTGCATCGTTATACATATAAGTATTTGTTTATTTCAAGGATGGTGATATCCTTGATGGTGTTGTAACAAGGAGTGGATCTCCTCGATATTAGGTGTTGTGTTGTGAAGGGTAGTAGTTCCTCCATAGTAATGGAACTAGGTGCTTAGCCTAGTACCTAATAAAGGGTAGGCGACGCCAGATAGGATTAGTTCTCCTTGGTGTGAAAGAACTCGGTGGTTAGCCTAGCACCGATAAAGGGTAGGCGACGTTGTGTTAGGTGTGGTTCGCCTTGGTGTGAAAGAACCCGGTATTTAGCTTTGTACCGAAAAAGGTGTAAGCGACGCCAGAAGGCTTCTCCGCCATAAGGAGTTGGTGTAGTGTTTACGAACTCTCGAGTAGGTGACTCGGGAGTGGAGTAGGCAAGGAAGGTGTCCTTGTAGCCGAACCACTATAAATACTTGTGTCGTGGTGATGTGCTTCTTACTCTTTATCTTTCATTACACGCTTATATATCTATCTATCAACGTCCAACATAAACAACCAAATAGATTGACATAAGTCGATCTAAATATTTAAAAGGAAGTTTTAAATTGGTAAAACTATTCAACCCCCTTCTAGTTTTCCACAATTGGCATCGAGCTTCATACCAAGTTTCTTAGAGTATGTTGTACTTTAAAAACTTGATACGATCCGCGTATGTTTGAAAACTACAAAGAAGGATTTTTTTTTTCATATTTTAAAAATCATTATAATGTTTATTGTTAGACAATGATAGAATGCTCTAACATTTTCCTTGTTAAGCATTTTCCATACTTGGATTCGGAGTCACCAAGAAGATCATGAAGAATCTATCTAAATATTTCTTTTCGCAAAAAGAATGTTTAGTGTTGTCCTTCTCACAACATGAATCTAGAGATTCCAAGAAAATCAAAAAAACATTTCATCTAAATATTTCTTTTCTTAAAAAGAATATTTAGCAAAGGTATGATCGCTAATAATTTACTTTTTGATTTTACTATTATTAAAATCTTAGTCGCATGATTTATATCTATTAGTAATTACTTAAGTAGTTATCCATATTATAGTCATCATCAAAATAGTATTCTTCGACTAATTTGTATAGACTACATTACCAACTCGTAATAATGATATCTTGGTTATTCGATAACCTCAATCATTATTCATCACAAAGGATTTATTGACACTTCATCTATGTCAATAAATATCCATGTGAAACTTCTTATATTATGATAAAATGGGATTTTATTATAATGTTTGAAAAGCTTCCCAAGAATTATGACTAATTCTTAAAAAGGGAACCTCGTCTAATAGGAATAGTATTAAATCTTCAAAACCTCAAACCACAAGTTTTAGAGCCTTAACATCAAAACACTAGGCGTTTTAGAACTCCCAAACCAAAGTTATCAAGGAATGTTTGAGCCGACTTTTGTCGTCATGCCGATCCCTTCGCTTATACTAGCCGGATCCCAAATGAGAGGGATCCGCGGATCCGTGCAATGTAAGACAAGATAAGCTAAAGAATGATCACCGTGGATGTTCCACAATTATACTCACCTCAAAGACTCACGAACAAGAACTCGTGTACTGCTCATAGGAGCAATTTGATCATTCCTCTCAAGTTTAACAATCACTTGTGTAAGTACAATCTTCACTACATTGTTAATTTAATTCCTTGATTTCTAAGATTACAATTTCTTCATCTTTAAGAGTTGAGTTCAAATGGGTTTATCATAATTTGTCACCACATTGTTTTCTAAGATAATCTAAATCAAAGAATTAACATTGTTAATACAAATTAAACACATTTCTTGAACTCAACAAAGATGATGAGAGCAAAGTTGTGATCAAACCTCTAGGTTACTATTCACAATTAACACCACATTGTGGTTGTATTGTTTAGGAACATCATGCCAAGCAACAAGCAACAAGATTACCAAGACACCGCCACTACATACCCATGTACCATAGGAAAGATGGATTAAGTCCGGACGATAGGAAAGCCTTTAAGTTGCTTGAAAGGAGACTCTTTCATGAAGGTAGAGTTGTTGATCCATCATTTCTTGCAAATACCGACATAAGGGAAGTATTTGGAACTATTGGGTTTGATTGTTTATTGGATATAAACGAGCAAATTTGCCCGGTCTTTGTGCTTGAGTTCTACAAGACTATGGGTATAATTAGAAATGATGATGGGTCCATCTCAATTGAATTCACCATAAATGGACATGAGTACACTCTTTCACTTGAGGAGTTTGGAAGAATAATAGGGGTTCCATATGATGGTGTTTGCATGTATTCTAATGAGTGGTCGTTGGAGGAGATACACTCTATGGTTGATCATCACGAAATTTATCACGCGACAATCCCGGAAGCAACCACGGTAAGGGACACCGTGTTTATGCCAAGAGCATCCCCATCAAGGGTTACTAGGAAGTCGAAAGTGATCTATAGGGATCCTTTCCAAATGGAGCTCTCGGAGATGTACGCGTTGTATAGAAAATGGGAAGATGTGATAAGGGAGAATGTGGTGTGTCTAGTAGGAAACAAGGATCACCCCAACGCATGTCTAAGCTTCATGATCTATTGTCTAGTGACCGAGACTCGCTTTAACATTGCCTACTACATGGTCAAGAGAATGGCAAGTGTAAGAAGCATGGACAAGATGGTGCTCCCGTATGCAATGCTCCTAACCCGTCTTGCTAAATTCATCTTTGCATTAGATCCTTCTCCACAAACCTATGACCATAGCTTTTGCAACAAGGTTATGGTACCATTGACCGAGGGAAGAACCACAAGGTTTATGGTAGATGGCAAGAGGCCTCACCCACCCACGGATTCCTCGGAAGAAAGGGAGAGACAAAGAGAAGGAGAAGGAAGTAGCAACCCACTTGAAATACCGAACTCGACCCCTTGAATATATCAACCAATTGCCGGACGCTCCTAATGCATCACCCGAATGGCAACAAACCAAGGGAATCTTCAAGTGCTTTGCCAATTTCTTGAAGAAAAGAGGTAGAAATGGTATGATAAAGAGTGGAGGACGGGTGAAGACGAGATGGGAGGAGAAGAGAGGTAAGGTCTTAGGACCCAAATGTATGATGAACAATTTCAAACAATGGTTTGTAACACTTTAAACTATGCTCGTAGTATGTAGGTATCGCCATATCTTGGCACTAAACAATCCTAACTTAGGTATTTGAAAATGAGATTTTACGACCCCTCGAGTGGTCGTCACACTCATTCTAGGAATTTTAGCTCTTCCTACTTTGATATACATTATATTAGTTGTGTTCTTGCATTTAGTCCCCATAGAAACAACTAGAGAAGCATTTACTATAAAGTGCAAAGTTGCACATTTGTCGAAAGCTCTCTCGATCCGCAGAGGCGGATCCCAAGATTTGAACTAGCCGGATCCCTCCTGGAGGGAACCGGGATCCGTGGCATCCGATATGCAATATGATTTGCTTACATCAAAATAGTCTACTAGATCACCTCACACGAGTCAAACATAAGATACTAGAGCCAACTAAGTCTTCCTCAAATAGTTGAAAACCTCACTCTCATCCATGGCTTACCTAGGATATATTTCGAAATATTTTTGATTTATCAACTCGTCAAAACTCACCATAATTCCGCTCCAACACTCACACATTATCTATCACGTCTGATAGCACTTAGTTTGGTCTATCCTTCAATTTTAGCAAATTGATCTTAATCATCTTTGACTCAAAATTAGGCTCAAAATAGTTTTTCATTTTTCTTTATTTTTAAAGATTTTAGTAAATTCTTCTTAGGTCATCATCCGACTTCTAGGACTTGTTACCACCATTTCTCCATATCAAATTAAATGGTATCCTTGTCAAACACATAGTTAGACTACCCAAAGTCAATTTTCTTGCCCAAAACCATCATTAAGCACCATCACTTATTATGGTTGAGGATTTGAGATATCCAACAGCTAAAGACTTCAAAATTAAGTCAAAACCTCGAAATCCATTGATAATAAACCTTACAAAAGCATAATCATTTCACCTAAAACTCGCTCGACACCGGATCCTCGGTCTTTAACCAGCGGATCCTCACGAGAGGGATCCGCGGATCCGAGTCAGCAAAAGCCTCAATCGCCTTCCATATTCAATTTTAAGTCACCTTTGGTTCTCTAACCATTTTTAGCATTCATTTATTATCCTCCTAGAGCTGATCAAAATCTTAAGAGCATGCTTAGTCCTCTAAGTGGCCAAGAATTTAATTTCCTAATTCAAATTATCCTTTATAAACCAAACAACCTTAGGTTTAAGGCACCATCCTCACTTACCTTTCAAAAATCAGCAATTAGAAGCTTACATTAGCATCATCATCACCATGACTAAGGCTCTTAGCAACAACTCCTCAACCATAGGATCATCCAAAAGAAAGAGTCAAATGATCCATGAAATCTCATCCACCGAAACATCCCCCATTAGAGATAATGATACTAGAACCCCATCTCACCAAACTCATCCAACAAAGGCTAAGAGAACCGCAAGGATTAGCATCAAACCTTTCGGACTAGAAAAAGGATCATCTAGTTCAAAACCAAACTTGACTAGTTCTAGCAAGCCATCAAAACCCTCATTCATTAAGCATGGACTACACTCCTTGAATGAGCCTCTCCCTCACCCAAACATATACTCATTGGATCATTCACCACCAAGAACCTCCCATTCACCAACCTTTTCATTGAATAGGGAACCACCAACAACACCAACTAGCCCATCATGGGAGACAAGGAACAACCTTGATCATATGGAAGAAGTTCCATTACCACCCTGATTTTTAGAACCTCTTCCTACTTCTCAAAATGAAGACCCACAATCACATATAGAGCCTCCTCAAAATGTCCATTTCCCTCCGGGTCCAAACCAAGACAATAATTGTCCAAATTGTCTAATCACTCAAGGACTTGTTCAAGAAGCACGAAATGAGATACATTTCATGTTTAATCATCTTCTTGCAAAGTTGGATCAAATCAACAAGTCCACTCATCCCTAGACTCAAGCACATTGTAGCGTTTTAAGTCTAGTAACTAGTTAGTATTAAGTGGTACTTGTATGTCCTAGTTCATTCTCTTAGTTTTAGAGATTTGTTTGGTTATCTCTTGTTTTATTGAATGAATATTTATATGCTATGATTATTTTGTGCTTGTGCTTGTTATTATTGCACACATATATCATCTCTTCATTAGCATTGTTTGACACATCTTCACCGTCAAGAAACTGTCACCGATAGCCGGATCCTCCAAATGCCTAGACGGATCCCTCCAAGAAGGGAACCGGGATCCGTGGTACGTAAGCACAAATTTCTACTAACTTGAGTTTTATTTGCAGGAAATTATGCACTATACTCTTGTTTTCTAACCTTTACTTTGTAGATTTTCAAAATAACACATGAAGATTTTGACACCATAAAGCTAGGGGAGCTTTGTGTCAAACGATATTGCAAAAACATTTGCAACTTAATCCGATTTTGGATTATACTTCATGACACCCCATTGCAACTTTGCAATCTTCAAGGGGAGCACGTCATTACTTAGACGAACCATTTGCAAACATATTTGCAAACACATTAGTTTATTTTACGTTATGTCCTTGACGCCTCTCAAAGGGATGGACTCGTCAAGGGGAGTTAAGACGAGTACCATTCCCGCCACTTGCTCTCTTTACATTTTCTTTTACATATTTTTCTTATAAAAAATTGTGTTAGTTTCTTTTAACACTTTTGTTTCGACAAAAGGGGAGAAGAAAGTAAAACTACTAATTCAAATTTGCTACTTAATTTTAGTTTTTCTTAAAATAATTTTATGTTTTGTCATCAACAAAAGGGGAGATTGTTAATACAAATAAGCCGTAAAACGCTTATTTATATTTTACGATCTTCTAATGTTTTGTCGATAACAAACGTAAAATCATTTTAACGAAACAAATAAAATACGTAAATAGTTTGAGTCAATAGTTTCCTAACACACTTACGTTTTCACATAAAACACTAAAACAAGTATAAGTGATTTTATGATTTAGATACATATGTACAACAACTAGTGTTTACATATTGGGTTAGCATATACTTAAACTAAGTATACTAAAATGGGTAAAAACAAGTATATACTAAAATGGGTAAAACAAGTATATACTAAATGGGTAAAACTAGCAAATGGTATTGACCCATAACCCATGGTTTTATATATACCACTTAACCAAGTTCATTGTATCCTTGAGATACATTGTATCTAGAAAGAAAACCATGGATCAACCCATAACCCATGACCCATGACCCATAACCAAAAATACCCATGGGCAAAGAGGAGCGTCCCACGGATCCCTAGCTTTGTGCTAGCCGGATCCCTTGTGGGAGGGATCCGGGGAACAATAGAAAATTTCCTCTATAAATAGAGAGCCATTTCTTCCTTTCTACTCATCACTTTACACACATACTTCCCCAAGTATTATATCCCTCTAACCTCAGATCCAAGTGATCTATGTAGTTTGTCTTTTGTTTTTGTGTGATTCTCTAGGTTCCTCTTAAAGGCGAGATCACCACTTCTTGAAGACGAGCAAGCTCAAGTCCATGAGTTGCCATGCTTCATCATCATCAAGACAACTAAGGTTCTCTTGTTGATAGTTCTTTCTTCCTCCGTAGATGTTGGGTTGAAGGCATTAGTGAAGGATGCCGAAAGTGTCAAGATGAAAGCATTAGTGAAAGGTGCTTGTCGTCCGTGTCAAAAGCATTAGTGAAGAATGCTAAAGGTGTCAAGACGAAGGCATTAGTGAAAGGTGCCAAGCGTTGTGTCAAAGGCATTAGTGAAGGATGCCTAAGAATCAAATCAAGTGGCATTTGTGAAGAATGCCTAGGTCGTATAATCGATGAGGTGCATCGTTATACATATAAGTATTTGTTTATTTCCAAGGATGGTGATATCCTTGATGGTATTGTAACAAGGAGTGGATCTCCTTGATATTAGGTGTTGTGTTGTGAAGGGTAGTAGTTCCTCCATAGTAATGGAACTAGGTGCTTAGCCTAGTACCTAATAAAGGGTAGGCGACGCTGTGATAGGATTAGTTCTCCTTGGTGTGAAAGAACTCGGTGGTTAGCCTAGCACCGTATAAAGGGTAGGCGACGTTGTGTTAGGTGTGGTTCGCCTTGGTGTGAAAGAACCTCGGTATTTAGCTTTGTACCGAAAAGGTGTAAGCGACGCCAGAAAGGCTTCTCCGCCATAAGGAGTTGGTGTAGTGTTTACGAACTCTCGAGTAGGTGACTCGGGAGTGGAGTAGGCAAGGAAGGTGTCCTTGTAGCCGAACCACTATAAATACTTGTGTCGTGGTGATGTGCTTCTTACTCTTTATCTTTCATTACACGCTTATATATCTATCTATCAACGTCCAACATAAACAACCAAATAGATTGACATAAGTCGATCTAAATATTTAAAAGGAAGTTTTAAATTGGTAAAACTATTCAACCCCAACATCAAGAAAGAAAGAAGCAAAACAACCACATCTCTATGATGGCAAAACTTTGAAACTTCGATCTTTGCAAAGAACAATGACAAAGTGTACATCAAAACATATTAGTTTCATACTATTCTCATCACATCCGTGTGTTAACTCCCGTGAGAGGTGAATCATTGAAAATAATGGATTTGATGTCTCTTTACCAATAGCCATTACTACCGGAGTAGCCAAATGTTTAAGTTCGAAAACTATGGTACACCGATAACCATCGATTATTAGCAAATCGCCAGCCTATCAACGGATTTGAAATGTCTTTACCGTAGCCGCTTGCTCGTGACTAGTCAATTTTAGGTGAAAAGAATCACCTTTGGTGAATTAATTACCAAATATGGTATTCCATCGCCTTTACCACAAGCCATATACTTGTGGGCTAGCCAATTCTTGGATTCCAAAAGGAATAAGCCATGGTGAATTGATGACCATACAACCCTCAAAGAATTAAGCATGGGTGAGTCAGATACCCTATGGTTTTTAGCAAACCATTACAGCTATCAATGATTTGATGTGTCTTTACCAAAGTTGTACCTTTGGACTAGCCAACTCTTTGATGGACACAAGGCACATCCGTGAGTTGATAACCATCAATAGAGTTATATACAACAAACCCGAATATACAAAGTTTTTTTTTTTTTTTTTAAGAATTTTTTTTTTACAAAGAAAGAAATAATACAAGATAATATTACAAATAAACAAAGAAAGAAATGATACAAGATACCGTAATCAAGTAGAAGCTTTGTGTTGCAAAAGCTTGGACTTGATCAACCCAATCAATTGTTCAAGATGAGTCATATCATTCCCCATCGGATCGAGGAACTTCCAATTTCCTTCTAAGCATACGTTTCATCGCTTTAATGGACAAAGGATAATGCCGATCGATCGAAACATACATACACAAATTCCACACTTTGTCTCCACAACATGCACATTTGGGATAGGGTAAAATCTCCAAGTATCAACCTTCCACTTATGTGAATTCTTCCAAATTGAATACCCTTACCATTTGGAGACCGAGAATCAAAAAGAACTTGAAGATCTCCCAATAAGTACAAACCGAACCCCGTGGTGTATGAGTGGCATAATATCGTGTGACAAGGCCATGGAGAGTAATCAAATCTTGCTTATCCACCAAATGAAGTATATCTTTCAAGAAAGTAAACCGCATAGAGGAGTTATCTATCCTATAAATGGTGTTAAGTCGTCCATCACCAATGTCCATTTTGTCAACACACTAGAAGAACCCTCGTGAAAAGTTGCGAAGAACCCACTTTGATAAATGTTGTATCAAGATTTTAAGGTCCAAATGCTTGAAGAACCACCCTTGTGAGATTTATGAACCCGAGGCCTTCTGTCCCGCCTAATCTCACAGATCTCCCGATGGCAATGTGTCTCCTTTGGACATCCTTTTCCTCCTACTGTGTACATAAATGCCCATAGAAAAGAAGAAGGTACCTTCTCGATGCACCAGAGGCATCTTCAGAGGAATAGACGAGGTAGAAACAGAGGAATTGGAACAACCACCCACTTCATACAATTTATCAAGTTCTTCTCCGCCTGCTTAGCTCTAGCAACTTCTTGTTCACTCTCCTAACCATGTCTGCATCATAGTTAGAAAGATGTGCTCCTTCTTGTTCAAAGAAGGAATAGTATCGTGCTCAATAGTGCTAGTATCCATAGATGTATCAAGAAAGACTTGAAGCTTCAGTAGAAACAACAATAGGTTCAGCAGATTGTACTTTCTCAGAAGAATGTACACCTTCAGTAGGTTCCTCAGCAGAAACAACATGAGTGCTCAGCTGTGCTCTATCATCACCAAAAGAATCCACAATCGCAACTGTCTTGGGTCTTTTGGCTTTTGGAGCATCCATACCATCAGCAATTCTTTTCAATTTAGAAGCTAGTGTAATATGCTTCATAATCTTATGATACATACCGTCAAGTCGATTCAGATAAAGCCCGCACTTGCTTCCTTGTCAAACCGTATTGATAGAGAGCAAGACTCGATTATACACCACATTTCATATAAGTTTTCTTCTGTGGTCGCAGTCTGTGGTTTCTCCTCTTAGCTTTAGCCTTTGTGCAAAGAATAGCTTTTCTCTTTGCAAACAAGCTTTCTTCTTTGTTGTCCAATAGCCATCATTTGTGCAAAGAAAGTTTTCACTATTAAAATCAGCCCCTAAAATGCTTTGAGCAAGAGTAGGATTTGAAGCAATTGAAGAGTGTAAGAATCCCATTGCTCATCAAGAAATGAATGGATTGTGCATCCAATTCTCTTTGTCTTTCATGAGGCAAATTGGTAGTAAACTGAGCTGTAAGCTTTTGTGCCAATGCTTGACTTTTCATCAAACCTTCATATTCTTTTAGCATTCTGGCTTACTCTAGCCTTTCCTTTTCAGCCATAAGATCCGAACCAAGATCTTCATCAACCATAACTCCTTTCCTTTGTCGAAATATCCATAGCAGAACATTGGTAGCAGTGCTCATGAGAAGAATCATCATGAGAAATATCAACAATTGAACTGTGTCAATATTCTCGTAAGAAACACCAATGGAAGCATCGGAGTAACATGTCGAGAAGGATCTTCAACAGTGTAGAGAGACAAAGAAGATCGTAATCCGTAACAAAAGTTCTCCCAAAGAACAAATATTACATGAGGATCACTCAAGGCATAGGACATGGTTGTTCTTGCACGATGATACATGACCTTGTTCAAGCAACATCAACCATTTGTGCATCACCATAAGATGATCACCAAGAATTGTAGCATTAGCAACACTTGGCACCTTAGAAGATTCAAGGAATCCTTTCTCAAATATTGTCTTCTCTTCTTCGCTTAAACCGAATAGGTTCCTTTTGTTTTGAGGATTCAAGAAGAATGGGAGAAGAATCATTAGTCTGTTGAGCAACTTCAGCCAAGAATTCAAGAGAATCCAAATGAATATCCTCCTGTTCTTCATCAGAGGTAACCACAAACTTCCTTTTGCCGTTCTGCCCAAGTTGTGCTTCTAACTCCAGAACCTTCTTTTTCAACACCACAATCTCACCACCAAGTGAGGATTTGGTATCCGCAAGCTCCTTTCTAAGATCATCAACCCTTTCACATACCCGCTCAAAGAAAGCATATACATAGGTAAGTGTAATAGGGTCCTCACCCACCAAAGCAGATTGCTCAAGGGTAATGGGAGCTTCATTGGGCCTTTCAGAGAAACATGTACATGCTCAAAAATAGGAGAGCTTTCATCAATCGGCTCTCTAACCGGACTAGGTGTGGTCGCCTAGTAAACTCGTGTTCAAGCTCATCAGAGCAACATGAGTAGGTGATGGACTAGGACCAGGTGACAAGGGTAAAGGTGTAGGTGGAGGTTGGTCGAGAAACATTTGATGCTTCAAAGAAGCTATGGAGGGTCCTCATCAATGGCAACCGATGGATTACCATCAACAACAACATTAGGAGAGGGTGGAGCACCGTAAACATTACCCTCATCAAGAAAGATCATTACCATGTGGCAACATAGCTTCTAGCAAAGGGTGATGTGCCCAACATAATGAGTTTTCATGGAAGCAAACAATTTAGCACTAAGAGCTCCTATGGGCAAAAGACTCGTCTTGGGTTGTTATGTCTAATATCATTTGTAAAACCTAGGGTACATTAGAAACTTATGCTTTTTCTTTTGAATATTTTCAACCATATTATCAAAAATAAACTTAGAGAAATTATAAGTTAAACCCTGTGAAAGACATACAATACCACAACCCAATTGGGTAGAAAATTGATCCCATCCTCCTGACTTGTTGCTTATGCACTGAAGTAATGTATGCACCAAAAACCTCCACATGGGGCAAAACTTATTCTTGTGCCACATATCCGTGTTAGTACTTTGGTATCCAACAACTCTTAACCCAAAGAAGTATCTCTTCAAGTTTGGTGTGATATACCCCACCTTCATCATCCAAACGAAGTTGTGTCCTAATCAAATCCTCACCACCACATACTCGGCCCATCAATCGCTGCTACAATTTCGTGTCACTGCTTAGTAGCAGATGCCCAAAATTGTGTAACCAACGATTCAAATATCACATTTGGAGAATGTGTTAGAGCATAATGAATCTTGGAACGCTTCAAGAAATCCACCATAGGTTCATACAACATGTCCCTTTGCTTTTCCTAGAAAAGCAACCTTGTTGTGATCTTTCTTAAATGGAAGTGCCGCCATTAGAAGAAATTGTGAGAATAGGTTATGAATCAAGCAAATGGAAATGTGTTTAAATTGATTGAAGAGGAATCATTGATTTTGGGCGAAGATTATGCTAAGTAGGTTATAAATAGAAGTTACCCAATTATGGTCAAAAATATCGAACAAATCGCTGACCGATCCGACGTAAAGTAACTCCAACCAATTTCAAAATTAACGCTCAAAGAGAAGGATGGTCAATCATTGATGGAAGTCAATCGCCAGAATCAACTCAAGTGTAAAAGTATCTTCAAGAAATATCTTGAGTTTTACCGTACACCCAACTCGCATTAATTGCCATCAACCCTTGACTCGCTTATAAGATAATCCCAATTCACAATTAACACATATCAATTACCCCAATTTACATCAAAACCCTAATTTCTCAATAATTCCACAATCATCAACAACAAACATGTCTACCAAACCGTAAATCATCGATCTAACCTCCTCCTCATCATCATCATCCAAAGGATGATTCACGCCCATTGTTTCGATACCCTTATCAAGATGAACCTCGACCTTCAAGTCCCCTTTCTCCCTTCATCCAAGATGATAGTGTAGTGGATCCAAGTGATTCATCTAGGGGTTCGATGACTCCACAGAGCGCCTAGAGCCAATCTTCAATAGATTGGTGAGAGAGAAGCGAGAGGACAACAAGCAGTGGAGAGAAGCCCCAACCTTCACAACCCCAACCCCAACCAAGGCCACGTGCGTAAATCCACCACCCCAAAGACAAGAGAGGTGGTGATTGGTCTTCCGCCCAGATCCGTGCTTCATACCATGGAAGCAGGGAAAGGGCAAGGAGGCAGAGGTGAAGGAAAGGGAAAAGGAAGGTGGAGTAGAAGATGGTGTGATGCTCTATGGTGGAACGAGTAGATGGAACAATCAAGATTTCTCATATCACAAATGCATCCATCATCGCTTTCATCAATCCATCCTTTCCATTTTCATCTTCGCCTTCTTCATCGATCGGGTCATGCATATCCACCAACTTTTGTAATAGATGATAGGAGCTAGAATATGTTTGGTAGATTTTGTATAGGGTTGGTCTTTTATTTCATTTGAAGGTGATTGTAAGTCAGAATTGTTTCTTGAATGAATGAACAACATCTCTTTATATCTCAATGATTATCACTTGATCTTTACTTCAAGATTTCTTCAAGAGAAACAATGAGATCACTTGTACCAATGAGTATCACTACCAATGAGTATCACTTGTGCTTCTCTTCAAGAGAAACAAGCTTTAAGCTTACATGACCATATTCCCAATTAATCAAACTTGGTGAACTTCAACTTAAGATTAGTAATCGCTCATAAAGGCATTCTGCAAAAAGCACAAAGTAGCAAACAAACCAAAAAACATACAAGACTTAAAGATCATTAGTCGGTTAGTGTTAGCAAACAAAAACATAAACAATAATCTACAAAATTTACAAGTTTGACAACTACAATCCTCCCCGAGGCATATGCCTCCCTCAGGCTTATGCCTCCTCAAACTATGCAATATGGGTTAAGCATCCCAATATGGACTTGAGGATGATCCTACAACAACAACAAAAACAAATATACAAAATATTAGTACACTTTGGAGACTCAAGTCATCACCGACTTGAGCCTACCTTGTGGATCATAAGAGTTAGGCCATGTAGATGTATAAGATCCACCATTGTTCTTGGGCCTCCATTGAAAATTAGGTCCCTTTGAGTCCAAGAACAACTCACGAGGGCTTCACAAAGAAGATCCCAATATCCCTTGCCAACATACATTGAGTCAAAACATCCGTGCCAATAACCATTTTGAAAATATGAACTAGTTGGTCTCACATATGGTCTAGCAACAGATCTTCTCCAAGCAGATGGAGAAGGTTTATCAGCAGAATTGTGTTTGCTGGTGTTATGAGTTGCTTGTGGAACAAAAGATGGTATATCATTAACATTTTTCCACATTGGTCTAGGTTTCTTTTGACTAGCACATACACCCATTCTTTGCTCATGAAAATTACAATCCTTAATCAAATGAAATTTACTTCCACAAACAAAACATTTCTTCTTTTTAGAAGATTTATTCAAAGTGAAAGATGTTTCATTACATTCAAAAGAATTCAAACCACAAACATTAACATAATTGTTTTTAGCAGAATTAAAGACATTGTTTTGCAAAGAATTAAATGACAAGTCTTCGTGAGGAAACTGCCTTGGAATTTGATTCCTCAACAAGAACTCTAACAGCTTGTAGGAGTCTTGGGTGTAGGCTTGGGAGGTCTTGTAGGTCCGACTTTTCACTTGAATCACAACCGGTATATGTAGTAGACCTTGGTCGAGGACTTGTCACCGCTGTAACAAGAGACAAAGTCAAGAGATTTAGAATCGTGGTCCGCAAGTCTCTTGACTTTTGCCATAAAGATGGTGTGATCCATCAAAGTCTATTGTGATGGAAAGGTCAAGGGCATATGTTCTCCTCTAATAGGTCCAGTACAACATGTAATTCTCCTTCTTTACATAATTAGCTAATCCTCCGGTGTAGATTTACGAGATCATTCCTAGCTTCTAAGCCAACATACTTCTTAAAACCTAAACCTATCCCGTAGTTTACATATTGACTACCATAGAGTAAGCTAGCTAAATTGTCACCTGACATTAACCATTCTTTATGTCTAGCTACTTCCTCATCTAGTTTCTTTTTCAACACTTGGTTTTCTGAAACTACATCAGCTTTTTCTTTCTCAGTACGATTTAAATCAATTCTAGTACATTCCAAATCACTTTCTAACACCCTTATCTTTTCATCATAAGCAAGTTGATTCTTTTGAAACCAAATTCTATCTTTCTAAAGTTTTTAAAGCCTTTTTGTAAGCCTCAACTTCGACATAACATTCATTATATTTAGGTTTCAATTCATCATAAGCTTCCTTAAGTTCATTATATCTTTCACTACAACCAAAAACACAATTATGTACCTGAGAGATGCCCATTAAGGCAACTTGATCATGTTGATCCTCTCAGAGTACGCCTTGCCAAAGAATCCACTCGCCGTAACCGTAAGCTTCATCATTATCGTGCTCATGCACCTTCCAGCTTGACATGGTCATCCAGAGTGACCAAAGCTTTGGAGGATCCAGCCCCATTTGATTCTCACGATAGGTAGAATACCTAACCTCATCACCACCTTCCTATCCTTGCATTCTCTTGAGAAGTGACCCATCCGACCACAAGTATAGCACTTGACTTTCCTTCACAAATCTTGTCAATCTCTTCCCCGAAACCAAACTTTCTCCCACACTTACTCTCAAACTTCTTGATGTTCATCGAGAGCATGGCCACCGCCACTTCAAGTTCATCTCTTCCATATCAAGTGGATCCACCTGCTCAAAATCCTCAAATGCTAGTTGTTGCCGATTTTCATAATCAACAACAAAAGAGTGAAGTACATCTTCCAATACACCACTGGATTTAGGTTGAGAATTTGATGTAGTGGTGATGTAGGATGATGATGCTGAGGAAATTGGGCTTGGAGCATAGGTCATCTTATTTGAGGAGGTGCTAACAAAAGCTGAGTGAGTGGGAGTGGATGAACGAAAGGGACTTCTGACATCAGGCTCAAGAGTTTTAAGTCTGTTGTAGAGATCATCAAAAGTGACCATATCTAGCCCACCTTTTGCTTTGAGTGCAATGCTTACTTGCAACCAAGATGGAGGTAAAGATCGTAAGAACTTTGAATTGCAATCCTCATTGTCTGGCCTGGCCTTCATCTGATTCAATTGACTCAAAATCCTATGGAACTCGCATATCCCTTGTGGATACCTTCTTCCTCAAAGATTTGGAATTCTTGAAACCAAGTTTCAAAGATTGATTTCCTCATCCTCTTTGACTCATCATTCCCACCAAACCTAGCCTTGATTGCCATCCGATGTCCTTAGCATCCTCCATGTAGTGAAAGTCACCCATGTGATCATCCGTATAGCCTCAAGGAGAATAGTTCTAACTTTATTATCTCTCCGAACAAATTAGTATCTCTTCAGCAGTTTTGGGACCAACGATGGTAATAACACCATCAGCATCTTTGATGCACTTCTTCAAACTGTTACCCTTACGAACAACTTCCCAAAGATTCCAATCAATATTGGAGATCCAATTCTGCATCTTCATAGCCCACAATTCATACTCCTCCTTCTTGAGGTATGGGAACTTTGCATTGCTGTTTGTGAGATTGAGTTGTTGCAAAGATGTGGTGTTTTGATTGTGAGTAACTTCTGTTCCATCGTCTGACCCAGGCATTGTTATGGTTGTTTTGGTTGTGAGGGTGTAAAGAAAAGGATTTTCTTAGTATCACAGAGACTCTCCCGAGGCTCTGATACCACTTGTTGAACCTTAGACCTTGATAGATCTTTGAGCACTCGTGAATCGTTAGTAATGTTTATGTAATCACAAACACACTAATAGAAAGTCTCTATTACTTGTATTCTAAAGCGGAAATCAAACACAAGTAAGAACACAGATTACTAAGAATACTTTGATCCTCTATGGATCTTTTAATAAAACTAAAACTTGTTTTTCAAACTCGTACATCATACATACTAATGTGTTCCTTTTATAGACAAGAACCCTAAACCGTTTCACAAGAAACGTATATTCATAAAACTAAAAGAGATATGCATTATCACTTCCTAATAAAACTCATGCATATCCTAACTAACTATAAAATACGCGAAATATCTATATCCGCAGTAAACAAGCTAAACAAGCACTACATCACTTGGTAATCCGCTTATACTACAAGAGAATTCCCAACAATTTTGACATGGGGTTTTTAGTTAACACTTCTTCCTAACTAAGGGAAACATGATTAGTTATGTAATTTAACAAATGTAATTCATGATTTGTTCAAACGGATGCATAATCCCCATGTTTTGGTTATGTGCATAAATTAGAACCCTAGACTCAGAATTAAGAGAAGTAATGTAGTTAAGAGACTTACAATGTTGATTTTGGCTGAGATTAGTTGAAGAAGATACCTAAATAATGAGTTATGTGTGTTTGTAGGTCGTTTGGTTATGTGGGTTGTGAAGGAAGAAGTGTTTTGTAGTTTAAATTTTTGTTCTCAGTGAACCACGGACTAGACGGAACCAAAAATTTGGTGCCATGGGTACAGTAGCATATTTGGCTAATTTGTTGTGTTTGGTCATTCTAAGTTTTAAGCTATGTTTTTTATTATGTGTTTGGTTCCATTAATCCTAAACCAAGTCTAAAAAGATTAAATGGTTCTCGTTTAAGAGGTTTAGTTAGGATGTCGGCAATGTTATCTTCGAAGGATACTTTCTCGATTGAGATGTTTCCTTTATGAACATTGTCGCGAAGGAAGTGATGGCGAATTTCAATATGCTTTGTTCGGGCATGTTGGACAGGATTTTTGCTGAGATCAATGGCTCCTTTGTAATCTCAAAGTATAAAGATGTCGTTTAGTTGAATCCGGCAGTCTACGAGAGCTTGCTTCATCCAAAGAGCTTGTTGACATGCCTTTTCGGCTGAGATGTACTCGGCTTTGGTAGTTGAAATAGTGAGGGCTGTAAGTTTCTTTGAGAACCATGAGGTGAGACATTGTCCAACAAAAGTACAAACACCACTTGTACTCTTTCTATCGACATAGTCTCCCAAGATGATCCGAGTCGGCATACACTATGGTTTCTACACCTGCCTCGTAGGATACCACAATCCTAAACATGTAGTGCCTTTAGTGTATCTAAGTATTCATTTTATGGCTTCTAGGTATGGTGTTTTAGAATCTTCTTGAAAGCAAGACATATACAAACACTAAACATAATGGCGGGTCTACTAGCCATGAGATAAAGTAGCTACCAATCATTCCTCAATATTTAGTGTTGTCTGATTCACCTTTCTTATCCTTGGTGAGTTTAGTTTCCGAGGACATAGATGTTTTAATGGGTTTTGAGTCTTCAAGACCAAACTTCTTGAGCATTTCCTTTATGTATTTAGATTGGTTAAAGAATATACCATTTTCTAGTTTTTTAATTTGAAGTCCTAAAAAGATGTTTAATTCGCCCATCATACTCATCTCAAACTCGTCGTGCATGATTTTAGAGAAATCATCACATAGCTCTTGACAAGTTGATCCGAATATGATGTCATCTACGTATATTTGAACTATGATAATATGTGAGTCCTTTTTCTTGGTAAAGAGGGTATTATCTACTAATCTCATGGTGTATTTATGTTCAACTAAAAAGGTCTTAAGTCGATCATACCAAGCTTTTGGTGCTTGCTTAAGTCCGTATAATGCATTTTTAAGTTTGAAAACATGATTTGGTTTTTCAAAGGCGGTGAATCCGGGAGGTTGTGCAACATATTTCATTAATGAAACCGTTTAAAAATGCACTTTTAACATCCATTTGAAAATGTTTGAAATCGTGAGCACATGCATATGCAAGTAAGATTCTAATAGACTCGAGCCTAGCTACCGGTGCATAAATTTTGTCGTAATTAATACCTTCTTGTTGATTATAGCCTTGTGCTACAAGCCTAGCTTTGTTTCTAGACACTATACCATTTTCGTCAATTTTATTTTGAAAAACCCATTTTGTTCCAATTATGGTTTGATTTTTAGGTTTAGGAACTAATGTCCATACATCATTTCTAATAAATTGGTTTAGCTCCTCTTGCATAGCAATTATCCAAGATTCATCTTTTATTGCTTCGTTTACGTTTTTCGGTTCAATGGATGACACAAAACAAAAGTAGTTACTTTGATTTTGAGCTTGTGATCTTAATGTTCTTTGATTTAGTTGTCTTATGACTTTTTCTAAAAGATGGCTTTTGGATTCTTTGATATTTAAAATATCTTTATTTAATGGTTCATATTCCTTGTTATTATCATTGTTTTCTTAATTTTCAATAAGTTGACTTTCAACTAAGTCATCATCTACCAAATGTGATGTCTTAGAGGGAGGTGGACTTTTGTCAAATGTTATGTTTAACGATTCCTCGACACTTATTGTTTCCTTGTTAAAAACGATGTATGCTTTGCTAGTTTGTGAGTAACCCCGAAATACACCTTCATAAGACTTTGGGTTAAATTTGGTGAGATAATCTTTTGTATTTAAAATGAAACATTTACACCCAAATACTCTAAAGTATCCTAAAGTAGGCTTTTTGCCTTTATAAAGTTCATAAGGTGTTTTGTTCAAAAATGGACGTATTAAGACTCTATTTAAAATTTAAGGAGATGTGTCAACGGCATTACTCCAAAACCTTTGGGGTATGTTTTGTTCATTAAGCATTGTTCTACTCATTTCTTGAAGAGTCCTATTCTTACGTTCTACTACACCATTAGATTGGGGTGTTCGAGGAGCCGAAAAGTTATGTTTTATACCATTAGTATCACAAAAGTTTCCAAATTGTGTTTCATTATTGAATTCGCGACCATGATCCGTTCGTATTGACACAATGTTAACACCTAGTTGATTTTGAATTTTCTTACTAAGTATTTCAAATTGATCAAAAGCTTTATTTTTGGTTTTCAAAAACTTTGTCCAAGTATATCTTGAGAGTCAACAGTGGTTTGAGGTGTACTAGATTTATATAAATCTCAAAAACTAACAGTGGTTTGAGGTGTACTAGCAGTGTGTTCAGATGTACTAGCAGTGGGTTCAGTGACTAAAGGTTGTGATTCAAGACTTTCATCAAACTCAGGATCAGTAGGCAAAGTAAGCATATGGGGAAATAAAGGAACATCTCTAATTTGTACATTTTGTGGCTGATTCCTCATATGTGCAAAACCTTAGGAAGCATATGATGTACTTCATACTCCCGAGAATGCTCAACAGTGTTCCTCTATTCGACTATCCACAATCAGTTGAACAAACCTAGGATATAAATAGTATTTACCCTTCTTCCTAATGTTTTGTACTAGCCCTCATATATCATCCTAGACCAATTAAACTTCCTTCCATCGACAAACAAATAATTGCAAGAGCAATTTTTGAAGAAAGTCATTAAACCCAAAGTGGTCTTACTACTCGACACATCAACAAGGTGTGAATCAAAACTTCCATTGTTTTCAAAACAAACTCTTAAAAATTGTATCTTATCACCCTCAGTGTGTATAGCCTAACCTTTCCAAACCAAAGAACTATCTCAAGATCTCGAAAGGTTTACAATACCATCAAGATCATCAAACTTTAAAACTTCCCTAATGATCTCCTCATTAACAGATATAGCATTATCATCCACAACAATGCTAAACACTGCTACTCCATCAACTTCTTCAAGCTTAGCATTCCTCCGAACTCGATGTATGTATGCTTTAAAAATGGTTGGTGTGATCACAAGGCATAGTGAATAGGATCGTGAAGAAGAAAATCAATCATTTGATGAAAACCTTCGATCGATTGTTTTTATGAGGTTAGCAACAAGGTTATGTGTGTTGGAGTCTTCGGGTCGCCATTGTGATTGATGATGGGTATGATGTGGTAAGTGAATGATGCAAAGGAAAGTGATTAGGGTTAATATAGAGCGCCAAGTTGAAGTGTTTTGAAGATCAAGTAAATGATCCATCCGTGATTTGGGGAGATAAATATGCTTTTGCCAAAGTTACCAAACAGTTTCGTAGTATCCAAAATTAAGCAAAGATTCTAGCGAGGTTTCGAACCGCTATCCGCGGTTTGAAACACACCATCGATGGATACAATGTATCACTTCAATCGCTTGACCAAGAGATACAAAGAAGCAAATCGTGTCTAAATAAGAGATATCTCACAAAAATATGAAGGATTACACAATTTTTTTAAACACTAGCGACTAAACACATCATAAGCTCCAATGTACAAAAATCCTTCATACCGCAAGACACAACAAGAACCAAACACGAGAGAGAGAGTTATCGTGGTTAGGAAAAGATAGAAATGGTTTATTAGACTTATCGGTGTTTAGCCAAATTGCCAATACTAAAGTCAAAAGGTCAACTTCCAAGATTAATATTAGTCCAAAGCCCAATGATCTCATTAACTCCTCAACCACATTTAACACGCCTCATTTACTTACATAAGCCTTATCTCTCGCTTATAAAAGAAACCCAAATCTCGCCACCACACACATCAATTAAAACCAAAACCCTAATTCCACAAAATCCACAATCAACTACAATCACCATGTGGAATCCCAGGTTGGAATAAACCGAAGTCATTGATCTAACATCCTCCTCCTCTCATCATCATCATCATCATCAAGCGAAGAATCGACCCATGGCGCCTTTACATACCTCCACAAGAACCACGACCAAGAAAATCCCCTTTCTCCCTTCATCCAAGATGATAGTGTGGTAGATCCTAGTGAGTCATCAAGAGGTTCGATGATTCTCTCGAGCGCCTTGAATCAACCTTCATAGGTTGGTTAGAGAGAAGCAAAGAGAGGAAAACCTTCATCATCCCAACCCCAACCAAGACCACGTGCAAGAAATCCTCCACTCCCAAAGGATAGAGAAGTGGTTCTTGGTCTCCCTGCACCAGGTTGTGGTGCATCTTCACATATCGTAAAGGGGAAGGGTAAAAGGAAGATGGAGTGATGCTTTTTGGTGAAACCAGTAGATGAAGCACAAAGAAGATTGTCATATCACACATCCATCTACTATATTCATCTTCATCATCTTCGTTTTCATCAATCCATCCTTCCCATTTTGATCTGTAGCTCGTCGTACTAGTCATGCATATCATGGACATGCATATCCAAAGTAGCTTGGAATAGAGATATGAGCTAGGATAGGTTTAGAAACTCTTGTCTAATCGATATTGTAGTAGCATATGAAGTTAATTGTAGTCGTGAAGTCGAAGTCGCTTCTTGAATGAATGAACAATTTAACTTCAAGATTTCTTTTGCTTCGTAATTTACTTTCTTTTATCTGCAAAATGGTTAGTGGAAACACGAGCAACAACCGATGGTTTGAACAAAACTATCGTTGGTTAGAAACAAAAATAGCAATACTAAGGTCACATAATAACACGCCAATACTTATACAAACTTTTACAAAACAAGTTGAGAGTTTAGAGATTAATCATTCCAATACTAACAACAAGGTACTGAAACCTCCCCACATCAAAAGCTTTAGTGAGAAGATCAGCAACATTGAAATCAGTATGGATTTTTACCATTTGAATCAACCTTTTCTCATTACAATCTCTAATAAAATGACGCCTTATCTCAATATGTTTAGTTCTAGAATGTAAAACAGGATTTTTAATGATGCATATTGTCTTGTTATTATCAATGTAAATCTTAGTATGCATAAAATTGTACCCAAAATCCAAAGAATTGATTCGAATCCAAAGAACTTGACCACAACTAGCTAGCAGCCACATATTCAACCTTTCAAATAGAATTTGCCACAATAGTTTGCTTTTACACCGCCATGAAATTAGTCGCTTCCCAAAACTTACATCCTCCAAGAGTAGACTTCCTATCCAAACTAGCACCAACATAGTCACTATCTCGTAGGCCACCAAATCAAAGGGAGTCCTTAGAGTACCAAAGGCCCAATTTAGGATGACCTTTAAGATATCTAAAGATTCTCTTAACACATTCATGTGTGAGGTATTTGGTGTGACTTGAAATCTTGCACACACACATACGAGAACATAATATTTGGCCTAGATGCGGTGAGATACATCAAAGATCCAATCATGGACCTGATAACTTCAAATCAACTTTGGGACTTCCATCATCCGTAGCAGTGGTTTCGAGTCTCCATAGGTGTACTTGCACTCTTTACATCTTGAAACCCAAACTTTTCAAAACATCTGCTACATACTTGTCTTGACTAATGAAGATACCATCACCCTTTGTTGAACCCAGTAGCCTAAAAGAAAGTGAGTTCTCCATAGAACTCATCCGAAACTTATCATGCATAAGTTTCTCAAAATCCTGCATAGCTCCTTGTTGGTTGAGCCAAAGATGATGTCATCTACATAAACCTGAACCAATAAAATATCATCTTTGTGTTTTCTAATGAACAAAGTTTTATCAATCAGCCCTCTTTTAAACCCATTGTCCATCAAATAAGTAGACATGCACTCATACCATGCCCTTGGAGATTGATGCAATCCATACATAGCCTTCCTCACCCTCGTAAACCTTGTCGATGATCGGGATCTTCAAAACCGGGAGGTTGACAAACATAAACCTCTTCATCAATTGTGCCATACAAAATGCACTTTTAACATCCATCGATACAAAAAAAATTTTGAATGAAGCATAAGCCAAAAATAATCTAATAGCCTCTATTCTTGCAATCGAGCAAATACTTCATCATAATCCAAACCTTCATTTGTGTATCCTTGAGCAACCAACCTTGATTTGTTCCTTACAACAATTCCTCTTTCATCCTCTTGTTTACGAACACCCATTTTGTCCCAATTGCCCTCTTACCATTAGGAAGATCAACCAATGTCCAAACCTCTTGAAGCTTAAACTGTAGAAGCTCCTCTTGCATTGATTCTACCCACCTTTCTTCCGATAAAGCTTCTTCCACTTTCTTGGGCTCTTTTGAGACAGAAAACAAGCAAACAGCAATTTTGCGATCTTTATGACTGTTTCTTTTGTGAAGTGATCTTGCAAAGAACCCATGTTCGTGAAAGGGTTCGCTTTTCTTAACCCCGCTTCTTGTTTAAACTGGAGTATTCAAGTTTCCAAGTATTTGTTCCTTGGGATGAATCTTGTGAATCCTTGTAGTGGTGATTGGACTTTCATTTATGATAGCTTTCAAGTTAGTCAAATCAGCATTGAAGAAATCATCCATGTCTTCATCATTAGTAGGAGTATCAATTTCTATCAAAGCAGGCATGGTAGGATCATGTGGATACTCCTCATCATCAAATAATGGCTTTGCATGTGGTCCAAAGAAAGTACTATCACCAAGATTGCGGTAGGGTTTCACTTGAACTATCGCTGGTATCGAGCTTGTGATCTAGAAACCGTAACCAAGAAGAAGTCAAGTTAAGTTATGTTCAAGCAAGTTAAGATGTCCGACTGAAACTCACATGGTTATTGCATCTAAGGTACCTATGTCAAGGCGGTGAGTACCAAATTGGAGAATGCGAATGAGGCAATACATTCAGATGATTGACTATGCCATCTCGGATGTCGTTGAAAGGGAGATACTCTTCCTAAGAAGAGTGCAGATGGTCTTGCAATAGCCATTATTAGTGAGATTGACAAGGCAAAAGGAACTGGATATTAAAGCACTTAGTATTCTCTCCATGGAATACCTAATGAGTTTGCACCGGACTTTGATCATTATGAGTCGCTAAAGAATTAATGGATGCTATTGAAACAAGGTTTCTTGGTAATGAAGCTACAAAGAAATCAAGGAAGAATATGCTAAAGCATCGACTTGAGAACTTCACCGCTCTAAGTGGAGAAAACTTGATGGCACTTATAATGGACTTCAAAAACTTATCACCAACTAAAGTCCGTGGATTACAAAGTTGCTCAAGAAGATATCAATCTTAAGTTTATTAGAAGTTTGTCACCCGACCGGGCTATGCATACCGTTGTGTGGAGAAACATAGATGACTTTGATCGATGACTCGACAATCTCTACAACAATTTGAAGGTTTATGAGTCCGAAAAGAATATTGTTGGTTCATCTTCCTCTACACAAAACATTGCTTTTGTTTCTACAAGCCATATGAATCCTCAAGATGCATCCATCCGCTTTGCTATGGTATAACCATCGCTATTGCTAACAATACCACCGTTAGTGATAATGTCAGTGATGGTGCAATCTGTGCTTTTCTGCCTGATTTAACTACTAGTGTTACTGTTTTGAATCAAGATCTAGATCAAATTGATCTTGATGATCTTGAAGAGATAAATCTGCAATGGCAAATGGCTATGTTGACTCTCCAAGCAAGGAAGTTTATATTAGATTGTTCTTATGGCTATTATGAACTTGTTTCCCAATTTTGCAAGCATCACAAAAGTTGGTCATATTTCAACTTGGGTAAGTTTCTAACTAGCTCTTTTGAGGATAAGGTTTGAATGAGTCTCATATTAGCGTGACCTAGACGTCTATGCCAAAGAGTAGAGCTATCATCTAAGGATGTTACGCAAAGTTTATCTCTAGATGTTCTATCTATTTTCATGACGAATATGTTGTTTTTCCTAACTTCTTTTGCTATGGTGATACCGTCTTTTAGTATTTTGCTGCCATTTTCTTCAAGTAGTACTTTATATTTTTTTATCACATAGTTGACTAATACTAAGCAAGTTAAATCCTAGTCTATCAACATGAGCAACGTTTTCAATAGTTAGAGAGTCATGAGAAATCATACCTTTGCCAATGATTTTGCTTTTGAGATTGCTACCAAAAGTAACATTACCTCCGTCGTACTCTTTGTATGTTGAGAAGAGGCTTTTGCTTCCCGTCATATGTCTTGAGCATCCGCTATCTTTTATCCATTCATCAGGCTCCAAGCTGACTTTCAAGCATACCTACGAAACATATAACTCAAGCGTTTGGTCCCCAATATCTCATGGGTCCGTTTGGGTTAAACATATCGTTTACTTGGTTCATGTATGCAAATGATGGATATGGATTCCATGGCATGTAATTAGGTGTTTGATATGGTCTAGGATAGTTTTGATTCCAACCGATATTTTGATAGTTGGGTTGTGTGTTGTAGTTGCTTTTGGGAAATGGGTGTTTGGTAATAGGTGTTTTAGGCCTTTGTTGAGTGGTTTTTGTTTAAAAACATCTTTAGATTTCTTAGTAACTTTGACAAATTCACTACGGTCCATTTTGCAAACTTGCTATCCTACTGCAGTAACCACAGAACCAACTGGTTCAACGGACGAAACCAAAATTTTGTTCCGTCTGGTCTGTGGTATACTGTTTCAGCTGGGACAGTTTGTTTGTCTTTCCCGGCTGTTTTGGTTTGACTACTTGGAATCATTACTTCATTAAAACCTAATCCACTTGTATTTCCTGGTGCTTTTTGAATTCTTACTATTTTATCAAGACAAGAATGTTTTTGTTAAATCTCTTAAATTTAGAGTTATGTTCGCTGAGAACTTCCTGTGTGAGTTTTAGCTTTTCTATTTCGAGACCAAGCTCTTGACATGATTTACAACCATCATCATTAGCCTTGCTCTTTTCTAATCGTTTTGCCATCAATTTCACTATGATGTCATCGGTAAAAGTCAGATTCTATTTAAGATCCCAGACGAACAATACCCTGATCATATCAAAAACCCAGGCAAACATAAAACTAGTAATATCTAGGCTTACTTAAACAAAGTACCCACGATAGAAACATAACAATTATCAAATAAAAAGGCCAAACATATGGACAAAACATCTCCAGCTTCACAAAAGCACTTAAACATGAGAAGAAGAAGGCACATCAGCAGAAATTGTCAGGTGGTCAGCAACACTCAGTTCTTGATAGGCTACGAGCCTCAACAAATAAGGCCACGACCTGGTACTCAGCTCACCAACTTCACCCATCAGCCTATCACATACGTCCTCATCCAAATC
Organism: Chrysanthemum lavandulifolium; assembly: GCA_022545495.1. Lineage (NCBI taxonomy): Eukaryota > Viridiplantae > Streptophyta > Magnoliopsida > Asterales > Asteraceae > Chrysanthemum > Chrysanthemum lavandulifolium. The sequence continues at coordinate 30,456,237 of CM040242.1, forward strand.
AAAGTTGGCATCAGGCAACTCAGGGTGTTGCGCATGCACCTTCTTCGAAGTCTTGTGAGAACCCAGACACATGGCCTTTTCCTGAACATGAAGAAAGGCTTTTTGATACTCAACAGAACAAAGTAGATTAATGACAAGCATATGAAACTGTTCTATCAATTTTTTCTTCTCATCCTCGAAGTAGGTAGTACGCTCACTGCTATTACTGTTAGATTGAGCAGTTGTAGCCAAAGAATCGGTCGATCCTTGACACGAGTCTCCAAACCAAGAACTCGCCCTTCAAGACAACCGCCTCCTCCTCATAACGCTTAGCCACCGCCTCATTTTCCTTCGTGGTCCGAAGGACTCTCATTCTCTAATGTAACCCTAAGGACGGTTTCTTGCAAGCTCTTTCTTGGGCCACAAGATCGCCTTTGTCGAGTGTGCCAACCCGCAAGCTCTTCTTCAAGACTCTTCATCCGAGCCTCGGCAACCTCCACAAGTTTCTTATACCGAGGGCCTCGGCTCATTTAAGGAATGCATACTCATTTCCAATATCACTCGTGCCACTATCAAAGATATCAAGGCTTTCGACAAAGGCCTGCGAGAGAACCTAGCATGGCGAGCAAGAAGAACAATCGACTCAACGTAAGCCTTTGCAGACTTTGATGAAGTACAAGAAACACTATTATCCAGGAAAGTCTGAAAGACAAGCGACCCAGCCAAATAAACTATAGGCGACCTACCCTGGGAGGCGGCTCCAGCCTCGTCACTCCCACCACCCTAAGAACTAGATCCACCAGCATCATATAACTTACTCGCTTCACCTTAACCACCTATCAAAGTCATTAACTAAAGACTTATCCACACGCAAAAATATGCAAAGGAGACAAAGGATAGAAAAAGAAATAAGTAATACACTCTTCAGCCTGAAATGAGACATTGTCGTTGGTCCTCTTTGACTTAGACTTCCTTTGAGAGGAAGTCGTCGGCTCAGGTACGCCAACCTTACCAACCTATAAACTATCATTATCTGAAATAGGGTACACGTTCATCAAAGGAATTACATTCAAAGGCTTAGGATACGAGGGGTTAGTTTTCTCACTAGCATTAGCAACCCCACTCCCACAAGCCTCAGCATCGGCACGATCCCTTTTCCTGTAAATCAAAAGATCCGCCAAGGGCTCATTATCCTCCGCGTCCTCCATCGCATCGTCAATCATAGGTTCTAAAATTGATGGAACACGTGGAGGATGAGGAACATCAACATCGACATCTACCTGGATGACATGATCAGAGGTCACAATCACACCAGCATCATTTGCCTTTTCAAAAGTGACAAAACATCAATCGCTGCAAAACAAATATCGGCTCATGATCAGAAATAAACCAAAATAAATCAAATATATAAACAAATAGGTGAATGCAACAACTCATCCTCACCATCCCTATACAACATAGGGACTCTCCCAACCTACAAATTATTACTTAAACCAGCCAAAAACAAGGAACCCTCCAACATGGGCCTTGAGTAAACACGCAACACACTCAAACGATCAAACATAACCCTATCCTCTGAGGAGATACCATTTATACTATCCTGGTCTGGGTTTACACTGTTGCTCCACCTGAGATGACGAAGAGGTAGAACCTGCGCATCGATGGTGACCCATACCTAGTTCTGATGCCAACCAGATAACCCATAGTTATATTCACAACGGTTAGGCATCTCTCCTTGGTCACTCTCCTCTCAAAAGTAAACCAAGATCCATACCTTTTTATTCGAAATATATGGCGAAAAATGTTTAAACGAGGAAGCAAGTTCAACCTAAAACAAGACATAATAAAGGCAAGAAGCCTTTGATATCCAAGAGGATGAATCTGAGCGAAGGCACTATTGAAATGGCGATATACTTCAAGAAGAAAAGGGTGCAAAGGGAACCTAACATTGGCATCCCTAGCGTACTGATGAGTGTCTAAATACTCATCATTTTTGTTCCTTCTACACTGCAAAAAGTCAAAACACTTTGAAAAGTCTCAAAAGATGAAAAAATATTTAGGCGTATTTTATGCATAAATTGTCAAATCTAGTCCCAGGTTATTCAAAACAAGTTAATTTTTCATAAAAGGCCCTCGTGGATTTTCAAGTTGTCAAAATTAGACTTATAAAATTCAATTTTGCAAAATGGCAACTTTAGTCCTTGAAGTTTCAAAGATTGATGAATTTACCCTGGACATTTTAATTTGAAAATTATTATTTTTGGTCCTTGGGAAAGTTAAACTTGCAAAATGGTCCTTATAATAAATTTCGAAAATTACGCTTTGGTCCCTTGGTTTTGTGGAATTGCAAGTTTGGTCTTTGTTATTAATATCAAATCCCATGACCCTTGACCCTTGAACCCCACCAAGCACCCACGACCCTACTCCCTTTTCCCTCCAAAATAAAACCCAGCTCCTTTTTCTTCATTCACTGAAACACTCAACCTCCCCATCCTTTACCCTGTCCATACCAAACCAGACAATCACCACACCTCAAAATTAAAAAAAACCTTCATCCCATCACCCAAGACAGAGTCACAAGCTACCCAGGGTAGAGTTTTGTCAGAAGAAAGCACAAGTTGGGTTTTGTTTAATCTCACAGAAGCACAGAAGAAAGAGAGGAAGACATTTAGTAGTAGTATAAAAGCTTGTATGCCAATGTATAAGGCAGTTAGTAAGTCGAGTTTTTTTTAGTTTTAATTTAGTTTTAGTTTTAGTCTAGAATCAAGTTCTAGTCCCACTTTCAAGTTTCTTTGTCATTCTAAATTGTCTTGTCTTAATTTCTAGTTAATGCAATCTTGGTTATTTAATCTCAACGTTTTATGCTAATTTACTTTTTGGTTCATAGCCTTAACTTTGTCATTTCAGTTTAGAGTGTGTTTGAAGCCTCTTTAAATTCGTTAAGAGTTAGTTTAATGTTGCAAATTAAGTTTTCTCAAGTATCAAAATCTAATGACTAAAAAAAGAAGCTTTCTCTCCTTACAGGGTGTTTGGTTTAGTATGTTGGGTGGGTCAAAAGCTAACTTTTGACCCATTTTAGCTTTCAAATAGTCTTATTAGATTTAACATCAATTAGTTAGATTAGCAACTCGGTTCATATTAATGAGCCACTATTTGGTAGTTATTTTCTCAATCCTTGAATCTTTTCTGTCTTAGCATAACAAAGACCTTCAACCTCTTCTTAGTTTAGATTAAAGTAACTTAGAGGTACAGTTAGGATTAGATTTTGTTGGCAATTAGTAGTTAGGTTTATGGTATTCATGATTTTCTAGTTTAGTTAGTATTTAGAGCTTTTATAGCGACTTATTTAACCACTTGAAATCGCCTCATTGCTCATTTTTATGAGGTGCCATCGATCGATGACCAAACAGCGGTTGTGTGACCCTTTTATTGTGCTTGTTATGGCTTATTTCCAGCTTATTTAGGCAAGATTTGTGGGGCAAAGGAAGCTAGCTTGATGGACTTGAGTTGCTCATAAGTTCGTGAGGCTCACTCTGCTACAACGTATTCAAAATAAGTCAAAAGACACCTCTCGAACCTGTTACAACCACCACATTGTTGTCATCTCGGTTCTTATCAATGAAACTCATTAGCTTATTCAGGTTCCTTTGTTGCTTAATAGTGTAATTTAGTTAGGTTAGTGAGTAATAAGCGATTAGTGCATATTGTAGAATGTTAGTGCTTATTTATTCTATTATAGCCTTATGTCCATATTAGCTTAGGATTTCCAGAGCGCTTATTGTTTCCTTTTATGCTTATCTCCATTTTTCTTAGTTTTAAGAGCTCTCTAGCTTCATTTAGACTTAGCTTAGTATAAAGTAGCTTATCCTATTTTCATCTTTAGCTTAGCTTCTTGTTTGTATATGCTTATTTGTGCCTAAAAATCATCGAAGGTGTTTGGTCATTGTTTTGCAAGGTGATTTTGCCAAACTTTGTGGAATTTTCAGATTCATTATAAGTCCATTTGAGCTGAAATTTGGGATACAAGATCTTTGGTTGGTCGTGGATTTCATGATCATTTTAGTTTATTTTAGGAATTTTATAAGCTAGCTTAATTAGTGCTTAAAGTAGGGCTATAAAGTAGTTTAGGCGTGTTGAGACTTGAAATCGGTATTGAGTTTTTGTCTCTAGCTTGTGCTTTTAGGTCCCAATCAGTTCGGTAGCTCATTTTAGGTTAGATTTAGGCAGTAGTAGCTTATGGTAGCTTTTGGATAGCTTATTGCTTATTTCAAGTGCTTATTTAAACCGCTTATTTTCCCAATTCGACTTATCGGTGAGCTTATCTAACTTTTATATTTTTCCTAGTATTCTACTATCATATAGTATTTATAGAAAAGTTTCATATTTATTAGAGTTCATTTAGTATTTATTATAATTTAAAATAGTTTAAATAAATAGTAATTAATTAATAATAAATAGATAAAAAGTGTAATAAATATATTTTCAGTTTAAAATAAGTTTTATAATATTTTAGATTTTTCTAAGTCATAATTTCACTTTTCTAGCTTTATTTCATATTTTCTTATATTTTAGGGTATTATTAAATAGTTAAAAATAGTTTTTAAATTAATCATAATTAAATAAATAGTCATAAAAATAATTTTATTTTTCCAATAATTTTCTTGCATCATTAGGATTGTAAAAATGTATTTTCCATATCCGTAGGTATTTTATTTCTTTATTTTTACGTTTTATTTCGTACGTTACGTAGTTTTTAATTTAAACGTACGTTTTAGGTTTTAATCGTTAATCGTTTTTAAATATAGAATTAAAATGACTTCAAAGTCTTGATTAGATTTAATTTCCTTAGTTTAATCACTCACTCACTCATATTCCTTTTTCGTCGAATCATCCGATCACAAACCCGTGTTTTGAGTACCATCACGACCTCGTTGGGAAGAACGACCCGGTTTGCGGTTTCTTCGCAATACTTTGGAACACACACTATACTACATTTGATTAGACGCCTCAAAAGGCTCATCACGTACTCTAGATAAAAGCGTTGACATTCGAGGTTAGCCCTATCGTCCATCAGCGGGAAAACAGGGCAAATAGGCTTGAATCCACTCATAATCATTCAAGAAATTGTTAAATCTAGGGGCTTTATCCCATAAGGATGATCGGTGACATCACTTTCATTTTGTTCTGATGACATTACAATAGAAATAAGGATGATACAACAAATGGTTCTTTTTCAAAGAAGAAGGCAGGGACAAGAAAGAAAACTAACCTCACTTCGCCATTTTCTTTTGGAAAGAACTTGGAGAAAGAACACAACCTCAAAAGAATGAAGATCTCCGGCAGTTTCAAAGAACTTGAGCGGTTTTTTGAAAATGGGAAGTTTGAAAAAGTGTAACTCCCTATCCCTCACGCCCTATTTATAGAAGGGGAAAGATAACCGCGAGCGGGAAATAAGTGGAAACAACCCATTGGGCGGCAAAGCCCACCTGCACGCATCGCTCACGACTAACGAGACACGCGTGCACCCGGCCTCGGGATGACGTCAAGCACGGTCAAATTGGCAGTCGACCATCAAGTATCGAAGAAAGAGATTTAAAATTATTTCAAAAGGGGATCCTTTCCGCATTCCCCACGCAAGAATTTAATGCAAACCTTACCCTGAACAACCCACACGTCACTTGGGGAACACAACCTAAAGTCTAGGTCATCATCACAACGTAACCTATGAGTCGACTGAGGCCGAACTCGGCCTTGCGGACCTAGTTGCACGGACTGGGGAACTCAGTCCCTTCAAAGTCCAACATCATTTCACTTGTACGTGATATAATACTTGATAGCGTATTATTATTAGTGTCCCAAGCCCACTAATCACATGCTTGGATCAAGCCCAAACACCATATAGTTCGCAAAGTCAACATTGACTAGAACAACATAAACCTAGGCCGAGCTTGGCCTAGTAACAATTCTCAGGCTTCATAGTACATGCACAACGAGACAACTATTTCAACTGTCGTTAACGGTTAAGACGTACAAGTCTAACTTAGCACAATGGGGAACACGCGAGCAACAAAATAGGAGAACAACTTCAAGATGTTTTAAAAGCTTCATAAATTGACTTTTCATTTATGAGTTACTTGTTTAAAATAAAAGTTTAAAGTTAATGTATCTAAACAAGATACTTATTTAAGAAAAGATTATTTTTGTAACAAAAAGCTAACAACTCTAAAACCCCCTACCAAACAGGCCTGTACTTTGTAATTTAAAAATAAGTCAATTAGTTTGCAATGCACTCGATATAACACAGGAACCGGCCACATGTCCAACCGCTTGTGGATTTGTTTGTGTCCGCATCCTTCTTCAGCAATGATCTGAGCAACTTTATTCATGCCACCAAGATCACTCAACTTTTTGGACTTTTGAAGACATTCTTTTAAAATATCACTAGTATTTAAAGGTTATTGACAATATATATAAAAAAAAAAAAAAAAAGATTCGTAGCAATACGTGAGCAATTTCACTCGTTTGATGCCGAGACGCGTTAATTACTTCATGGACCAACTAATTGGGCTCGTTCCACTATCATAAAACCATGAACCATGTTGCTTATTTATTTATTTATTTATTTTTTTTCCTTTTTCAAGTATTTGTTTATTTTGGAATAAAAAATACGTATGACTTGAAAATCGTAAACATATTGCAATTTGTAATCCGCTATTACCAAAATGAACACTCGTTACAGGTTATAAATTTGAAAAGAATATTAAGAAAGTTGATAACATTGTCGAAAATCGAAATTTTTATTACTTGTAACATTTCATATTTTATACTCAAACAAAGCAAATAATATCATTAACTTAATACTCAAATATTAATAATGGTGTTACTAAATATGACAGATTTAATAAATATCCTTATTGTTAGTCATCTTCTAAAAAACATGTACTATTAACTACATCATAGAAATTTAGGGTGGGTTTAAATTAGTAAAAAATAGTTCATTTTTTCAAAATATTTTTCATAGAAAAATTTAAAAATATACAAAACCCGTTTAGTTACAAATTTTAGAGAAATTTTTCTAAAGTAATGAAAATCTCATTTCCCAAATTTTAACTAAAAATCCGAAAAGTCCAATTTACCCTTCTCAACTCTTCTCTTCACTAGTAACTATAGAATGTAACACCATTTAAACGAGTTTTTCAAGTTCTCAAGAAAATCTAAAAGTGAAAAAGTGAGAATATTTCTCTGCAATTAAATGCAACTTTAAAGGTGCGTTTAGTTGTAGAAAAATTTATTTACTTTTCTCTTTCAATTTCTTTAGAAAAAGGAAAGGGTTTTTATCCGCTATAAATTTAGAGAACGGTTTCGAAGACATTTTTTTTAGAAAATTGAAAAATGCAAGGTGTTGTAAAAAGAATAGAATGAAAAATATTGGAAAGAGTAAAGAGCTCTTTCCTAAATTGTAGTTAAATTTTGAAAAATGAGATTTTCAATCTTTGAAAAAATTTCTTTAAAAATGTGTGACTAAACGACGTTTCAGTGTTTTTTTAGCTCCAATGATTTTTTTTTAATAGAAAAATGAAGTATTTTTCAGCAACTAAACACATCCTAAATTTCTAAGTAATTGTTTCTTTTTGAGAATAGAATAATCAACAGTGCGCGCTGCAACTGAAGATAAACTAATTAGCATATGATAAATGAAAAAATATTAGTATGTCTAGTTAAGTTGTTGGTAGATTGTGATTTCACATGTTGTATTCTTGTATAATCGGTATATATGAAAAAGGTTTGGGACAAAAAGACTTGTAACAGAATAACAGAAACTTTTATTGATCGATTGAATGATTTAGGGTTATGGTACACAAAAGTTACTAAACTTTCCAAAAAATTTGTCCTAAGTTACTATAGTTTCATTTTGGCCATCCAGGTTACCCATGTTATCGTGACCGGTTCATTAGGTTACCACGTTTTATCCAACTTATAATTCCCGGTTACAATCCTACGTGGCCACTTGTATTATTTTATACCCGGACACACATATTTATGTTTCAACTTTTATCAGCATAGATCCACTCAAACCCACGTATAAATTTCATACTGATACTTGTTCTACTATGTTTCCAAACACGCAGATCTATGCTAATAAACAAATCAAAATGCACAGATCAAATCAAATCCACTCAAACCATAAACACACACATCCATTCAAACCATCTATGCTGGATCAATTTGGAAATTAACACCAATAAATCCAATCGATTTGGAAAGTGAAACTAGAAATGGATGTTGTGGGTAATTTTTTACTTGAATATGATGTTGATGGACGAATTTGGGGGCGTCTGGTGGATCGATTTGGGTATAGTTTGAATGTGATTTTGTGTGATTTGATAAACCCAATAACTGGGTAGTGCGTAGATCTTGATTTACACCGTCTGATCCGTAATATTATAACGTGATCGAGTCAGAGGTGAATCATGGTTGATTTGCTAGATACTGTTCATAAGTTAGTGTTAGCAAAGATGGGTATAGCTAAGATTGTGTTTTAGGGATGGTTATAGAATTTGAGATAGATTTACGTCTTTAATATGGTTTAGATTTATGTTTGAATTTGAGTTTGTTTATAAGAAGAGGGTTGAGGTCGCCGGAATCTGGGTTGAGGTCGCCGAAATATGGGTTGGAGTCGCCGGAATCTTGGCTGAGGTCGCCGGAATCTGGGTTGGATTGGTGGTGGTGTTGGCCGGAGATTGGTGGAAGTGGGTTTGGGAAGAAGAAGAAAGTCATTTTCATACTGATACTTGTTCATACTGATACTTGTTCATAGTGATAAAATAAAAGTTACATAGTAGAACAAGGCAGAAAAATAGTAGAACAAGTATAAATCATAACCGGTTGGTTTACGTCTTTAATATGGTTTACGTCTTTAAAGGGTAGGAAAGTGGAAATCCTACGTGGGAATGAGGTGGAGAAGTATGTCTGCCCATGTGGCATAGGACACGGGCTAGTAGCCGGTTGCCACTCCACTTAATGACCTTAGCGTAGTACTTTTAAACGTATAGAGACCTAATTAACAAACCCGATAACATTGGTAACCTGGATGACCAAAATGAAACTATAGTAACTTAGGACAAATTTTTTGGAAACTTTAGTAATTTTCGTGTACCATAACCCGAATGATTTATAACTTACAACTGATGATTTGATTATAGATTTCTGGACCTATTTATACACATTGAATCGGTACCTTTGACAAGGAGAATACCAATTCACAAAAAGTAATCAACACATACAATCCTAAACGTTATAACCATATAACAGAAACAGTTATTTGTTTTGTTTCTGACCTAGCCCATACATATTAACACTAAAGTACCCTTAACTTTGATTTCTATAACATTAAGGGTCCAACAGTATCAAGGTCTCTTCTTTTGCTCTTTTGTCATGTAATTCGGCATTGTTTGGTGTGGCCTTCGCTACACTTTCTCCATTTCTCCTTGTTAACTTGTACTTTGATTTACACAATACATGTCACATGAATGGTGTCCAATAAATGTTTGCTTAAAATTAGTTAAAATATAACAGGAAGATGAAAATGAAATCACGATAAGATATTGTTCTCTCTATAAAGGAGCTAAAAACATATATATTTCATCCTAAATATCTTGAAATCACGATGAAGTGCATTGTGCGAAGTCATATTATCAAGTGCATTACGAAGCGAAACCAACTTACAACTTCTATTTACACCGAAGGTGAAGTCACGTTCACTAAGGCCATATAAGTCGTACCAAAAGTATGGAAACAACTCACACTCCATCACTTTCTGTTTCATGTTCATGAACTTGTTAATCTACATCATAACAATTATCTTTTTCAAATCCAAATTTAATGAGACGTTGTTTTTCCAATCAGTCATATAGGTCATTTATATCTTCAGACTAGCATAATTTCAGTTCTAGAAGTTTCTTATGGCCCGTGATCATACATTAAACCGATGGATCTCATGAAAAGGAATGTGATATAATTGTATTCGTGATTTCGTTTACCTTATATGTGTTTTTTGAAGGTGTAGTGTTTGTGTACTTGGCATTGGTCATGTGCAATGGTGTTGAGATGGCGCCCATTTGGCGGGCGATTATAGAACTTCAGAAGCATATTTGGATTCTTGCCGATGATCACATTTCTATTTAATATGGTGATCCACACCACAGTTTAGCTTGTTTGAAAGTCGGATTACCGAGAAGCCATTGACATGATTAATTACAGTGACGGAACCAGAAGAAAATTTGAACGGCGAGGTTCATTTGAGAAAAACTATACCAAACCACAAACGCAATTTTTTAGGTGCTATAAGGAAAAATCAATGTTTCTTTTTTTACAAAAAAGTAACACTACACCACAAAATCCATGGGTGTCAAGTGACCCCCCGAGAGCCACCCTGGTTTCATCCATACTTAACGATCTTTTCGGCTGATGATTCGCAACCCGTTGGGGGACCTCACAATCAGTTTGTCTCTAAACTTTGTTGTAACTTTCACCTGATATTCTGACTCAAATTTGTCATATCACATATCACAGATTTTAAAGATCATATTTAGTTGTTAAGCAGATTCTAATAAGTACAGATCTTTGCATTTCATACATCACTGCACAACATATTGTAAAATTCATGACTGTTTATGTTGGACAACTACGTACAATAATGTGTTCTTAGACACACATGGTATTTCAATATAGGGATAATTACAAGAAAATGTATCTAACTTGTCACTTTTTGTAGTTCTGTGTATCCTACTATTTTTTTTTGTAGTTCCATGTACTCAACTTTTAAATTCATGCAGTTCCATGTACTCAACTTTGCAAAGTCACCAATTGAGACCAATATCCAAAAGTTGGGTACATAGAACTACAAAAAAAAAAAAAGTTTAATAATACATACAACTGATCACCCTGGTACACAGAACTAAGTGAATTCAAAAGTTGAGTACATGGAACTACAAAAAAAATAATAGGATACTAAGAACTACAAAAAATGAAAAGTTAAATACATTTCCGTGTAATTATCCGTACAATATAATGTCACAAAGATGTATTCACAACTATTAAATGTACTGATACCTTATTAATAGTCCATACTCGTTTACATTTGTTAGAAGGGCATTATTACCTTTAAGTTATGTTGAAAAACTCGCTAGATACAATACTAAACATTATGAACGGGATCCTACCTTTTAAAATTATATTTTTGATCCCGGAAAATGCCTCTCACAGTTCCACTCCACTTTGTTTGCTCAGAATGCATGGTGTTTCGAACATATCTGACGTACATGTGAATCACGTCATGGAGAAACATTTTGCCTCTGAGATTATTGTATTCAGGTCCTTTTATGACCGATTCACATCGTCTCAAGTTTTTTTTTTTCTTGTCTTTAGATTAAACTATAGCGTGGATAGTGAAGGGTTGTGTGCTCATTTGAAGTACGTACTCCACACTGAAAACAAGTCCTTCAACTCAGTCACGGAACTAATGGAAGTCTCACGGAGTCACAAGACCGAAGACCCCGATGAAATCATGTTTCATAGTGTTAATTTTCGTAAAAAAAAACTTTTCCTAGTTGCACCCGGTCCAAAGAAATGTGTCCCCTTGTATTAAAGTTGAATTTTTTTGTGCACATGGTCCTGTAAAACGTGATTCCATCACTGCCTCAACCACAGAAGATTAACATTGATTAGTGACAAATTAGCGAAACAACTACTATTTAAGAACAAAGAAAACTGGTAAATTTTCTTATAAAGATCATACTACAAATTAAACGAAACTTGTTGAGTTGTTTAACCGGTGGTTTAAAAGTCGCTCTAAACATACATATAATGTTTAACAAAAACGTGTCTTGGTCTAATGTCTTTCCTTAATTGAGCAAAGGGTAAAACGCGTTAACAAAATAACCCGTGTATACTTTACTCATCTTTGAAGTAAAGTTTTGTAGTCTCCCAAAATTACCCAAAAGCTTAATAAACCAGTTGATGCTCGTATGATAATGTTTGGCTAAAAACAACACATGCATTGGAAATACAGGTATTGGTAAATCCGTAAATATTATTCCTTACGTGGCTTTTTTTTTCTTTTTTTCTTTTTTTTTTTTTTTCTAAATTTGTTCATAATAGTGATTTTGAATATTGATCACAAATTTGACGGTTTTGTTTGTCGATAATAGTTTTCTTCATGATGTTTAGTTTGTACTACAGTATGATAACTTCTAGTCAAAACATATGTAGATTGAGATTTTGAATTCAGTATAAACAAAGGAAATTATTATGAAAAACTATAAATAGAAGGGAAAATTTCATATATATCCCTTATTTGGTTCAAAATTTCATATATATCCAACCTAACTTTTAAATTTCATATATATCCAATATAAAACTTAAAATTTTCATATATGTTCAAATCCCCAATTTATGTATAATTAAAACCTTAAAGTATATATTTATTATCATTTAATGTTAAAATGACCATTATACCATTTTTTTAATTACGTATATATTTCTTATTTCCATATAAACAATCTCTCAAATCACTATATTAGTACACATGGGTTAAGAAATATTATTATGATCCGTAATAAACAATTTCAGTACACAAAACCTATGTATACTTCATTACTCCAAATACAATATATTTTTCCCAAACGTATCGACATATTTTTCCCAATATGTATTTGGAGCAATGAAGTATACATATGTTTTGTGTACTGAAATTGTTTATTACGGATCATAATAATATTCTTACCCATGTGTATTAATATAGTGATTTGAAAGATTGTTTATATGGAAATAAGAAATATATACGTGATTAAAAAAAAGAGAGAGGGTATAATGGTCATTTTAACATTAAATGATAATAAATATGTATTTTAAGGTTTTAATTATATATAAATTGGGTATTTGGACATATATGAAAATTTTAAGTTTTATCTTGGATATATATGAAATTTTCAAGTTAGGTTGGATATATATGAAATTTTGAACCAAATGAGGGATATATATGAAATTCTCCCTAAATAGAAAGCTGTAGGATTATTTGGAACTAACAATACACACTAAAATGTTTATGGAATGGCATAGGTGATAAATTTATAAGATGAATAGGTTGGATCTGTTTGAAACATTTTTTTAACCATGGTTTCCGATTTTTTTGTCGACTGATCCACATAATTTGAACTCACCGTCGTATAGACTCAAACCGGATAAAGGTATTCTCTTTTGAGGAAGATTGATGTAGCTAATTAAAATTATTTACGCCTAGCAGAAATTGGATTTGTTTAAAACTGTTTGAAACTGAGCCCTTTTTAGAAAGGTTGGGTAACCTGTTTCAAACTTGAATTATGCATCTGAAGAAATTTATTTGTTTGGAAAAAAAAATCTTATTTACAATGACAAAAAGTAAATCGAGTCCACTTCTTTAATAAGTGATAGTAGTAGTTGCATATACATTTACCTAGCTAGAATCAATTCAATTCAAACATTGCATATTCTTGCTCATATATACTTAATCATTTAGGGGTTGTTTACTTTTTTCCTTAGCTAAGGGATTAGACCCACACAAAGGATGAAATTGACATCCTCCCCAATAAGAGGCTTGAAGAGACATGAGACCACATAAATCCTTAGCTAAGAAGAAAAATAAACAACCCTTTAGTGTTACTCTTTACACATCTCAAAATCCCAACAACATATCAAAGACGATGAAGGATTTAATCCAAAAGGTTTTCAAGTTCATACTTGAACTAGCCCGCATTTTGTATAAATCATGCACAACAATCTCCCCGTTTAACAAAAAGCAATACTATTGCCATAAGCTCATGACCCGGAAGCCTTAACATAATCGGTATGCCTAAATGCACATGTAATGAATGCCCCACGTAGGTGTCTAGCCAAATACCTAGTATGCCCTCAAATGGTATGCGTCCGTTTGATCGGTACCTCCGGTCAAGTAAGCGCTACTTACCCGGACGGGGGATGTCAACCCAACAGATCTACTCAAAACATTCGCGCTCACAAGTAACTAACGGTTCATGATATGCGGGGACTTAACAGCTAATGTGGCAACTTATAAAATAAGTAAATGTTTTGTGCACTTGTGTCCGCATGTAAAAACAAGCAATGTATTTTCACCCCAAGTATTTCAAAATAAGTAAAACATGTAAAAAGTTGGGCTATGAAACTCACCTCAAGTGAAGTAGTACAATGGTCAAAATTGTCACAAGTATCGAGAGTGCAAATTCTTTACCGTGACCTAATGGATATATGTATGCTTTAGGTTTTCGAAAATAAATTGTACAACATGCATATCACCTTGATGTGTTTGTGTTTGAGTTTTATATTCAAAACATGTTTTACAAAAGTTTATCAATTTATCTTAAGTTTTAACATTTTTACAAAAGTGATGTTTTACCCATATTTGGAGGATCATAACTCTTTCGTTTTGTACCCTTTTCGCCCGATTCCAATTCGTATTTACAGTATCTCTGGTGGTCTACAAAAAGTTCAACTAGCATTACCTCAGGTTCGAACCCCTATGATGCCCAAAAATTGTCCCAAAAAGGTGCGGTCGAAACAATTCCAAAATATAAGTTTCTCGTTATTTTTTCACATTTAAGTGATTTTTACCCATCTTTGAAGGGTTGTAACTTGGTCGTTATAAGTCCAAATGACTCTTGCTCGGGTTTTGTGGAAAGTATTCCATGAATACTACAAATATTTTCTACTGGTCCGTAAGCCCATTCGAAGCCCAAGACAATTAAAATTGGCCTCAAACTAGCTAGGTCCGCCCGTTTTCGCAACTAAGAGCTGATTGTATTTTTCATAGATGAGTTTTTCCATTTTTAAATGGTTGTAACTTCTTCGTTACATGTCCATTTTACCCCATTCAAATTTCTACTTTTAAGTTGTCATCTCTACTACAACTACATCTATTCCACAGTCCACAAATCAAGGTCTAAGGTGTTCGAAAATTAAAAACAGCCACTCAGCCACTTTTCACTTTAAAAATTAAAGACATGTTTATTAAATTTAAAATACAAGATCAACTCCATAGCTTATGATTTTTGAATATGACTTATTTTAAACATCTTAAACAAGTGTAATGAAATTATAATGACAAGTTTAGTTTTGGTGGGGAAACAAAGTGTACATATTCAAAATAAGTTATTTACATAACTTAAGAAAATATGGGTTTTAAGCCACAAACACATGTTGGTGACATGTGTAAATGCAAGAATGATGTATACAAGTTTGAAAACATGAAGTTTAAGTTCCTTACAAAGAGATGATGTAGAGTAAAAATCAAAGAACTGGTAAAACTCAAACTATATATAAATAACCCCAAATATTCAAACCAAAGCTCTAGCTAAATAACCTATCACCCAAATCTCTTGCAAAACTCTTGAAAATTTGAAGAGAAATTGTATGTGTTTGTTGGTTGTGTGTTTTGGAGAGAAAAAGGAAGAGAGGGTTTTGTTTTTGCAAGTGAAATGAGTGATTAGCTAGTTTGCTTTTATAGTGAAATATTGTAGTAATACGGTTAGGGTAGGAAGACATGGTACCAAGGTTGTGTGTTAAATATTGGTAACGGGCAAAGTTAGTTGAGGTTAATATGGGTGGGTACAAGACTAGTGGCCAGAGGTGGGTAGGAAACAAATGTACAATTAGTTACACAACATAACATAAATCCCATGTGGGTGTGTTTGGTGAGGGGCGAGTCGTGGGTACGAAAAGAGGGGGAATTTTTTTTAAATTTAAATTGTTATGTGTGTTTGTATACAAAATTATAAAAATATAACATTTATTGTGGTTTCTAATGTGCACAACTTTGTGGCCTGTTTTCATTGGGTAAGCCCATACCCGAAAGTATTCATTCAGTACCCATCCGCTTCAACCAGCTTCCTCTCTCATAGCTCCTAAACTCCGACTTTAAGCTAGACCATAAAAAACCAACTGGTGTATACACACCCGATCTAGGTTTACTGTGTCTATAGTGATTATGTAAGGGGAGATATGGTGAAGTCAATATTGCTCAAATTTTGGTGTGTTACAAGTACACGGATGGATTATTTTATTGGTGGTTGTGGTTCTAACAATGCCATCTGTGATCATCTATAGGATACCTTTTTTGTGATTATCTTTTTATGTTCTTGAAGCTTCTTATCTCATACATCATCTGCGAAATTCGAAAAAGATCCATCACAGTAGCCTTGGTAAGT
This sequence comes from Chrysanthemum lavandulifolium, assembly GCA_022545495.1. Lineage (NCBI taxonomy): Eukaryota > Viridiplantae > Streptophyta > Magnoliopsida > Asterales > Asteraceae > Chrysanthemum > Chrysanthemum lavandulifolium. The sequence continues at coordinate 30,472,472 of CM040242.1, forward strand.
TTTTTTTTTTATTTTCTATTTTTTTATTTTGTTAATTTTGTATACCGATTTGCGTTTTTGTAGGGATTCTGTTAAAGTTAAATGTATTTATGTTGAATTTTATGTTTGTGCATATGATTTCAGAATTATAGTTTATTTCAGCTCATTAATTTTTTGTCAAATAGTTCATAGGAATTAATGTTTGGGTTTAATTTAGGGTTTATTTGGTGTAGGTGCGTTAAAAAAGGGTGCCCATTGCTAAAGATTTTATACCAGACTAGTTTTGTGAAAGAAAAAAGCCACTACCAGCAGGAATATATATACTCTATTACTTCATGAAAATTATTTTAATGTGAATGGCGAAAATTCATGTCTTTTGGTTTGTGTTATTTGTTGTTGCTAATGGAAAAGTGCGGATGGTATTGTACCATTTCTCGCTGTCTCAGTTGCAATAGTGCGTTGTTAATCAATTTTTGGGAAATGAGAAGCTTGCTTCATTGATGCTTTTGTACCAAGTATACTAACTCAGCCACATCGATTTCGTTTGGTTGTAGGTTATGTTATTGAAAAATTGTTCAAGGTATGAGAGCGGCCGTATCTTGGCGGGGCATTTACACTAACGCAGCGACGGCGGTTGTTCCAACTTTGTACAATCAGTTATTCATGGATTATATAAGTAAATTTTTTTTAAAGAAAGTTTTTAAGGTTGTGATGATTGTTGTAATTTTGGTGAGATGTTCCGACTGTAACTTGGTGAGGCAATGACCGGATGGCATAGCATATATTCCTGCTATGCAACTAGGTTTGTTTGCAGTCGTAGTGGAATTCGGATACTTCTATGAGCTGAAAAACATATACACCTGAGCCTAATATTTTATTGGACCACATTTTTGGAGAACAGCTACGGCGATAACAGCTTTAGGCTTGGCGCTCTATTTTATGTTGCATTGTTATTGGCCAGCATTGCTTTGTGTGCTGCAAATATCCAATTCTTAAAGGTCTTTGGTATAAAACTTATCTGACTTATATTTTGCTTATTGCACTACCAATCAATTTTTATGTTATTTAGTTGCCGGTGATATCAGTTGTGAGAGGCTGTGATAAGTACTAACGGCTTCGATGACGTGCTTTTCATGAGGAGGGCTGGCCAGTTTCAATACAATTTTGACAAATACACTTCGGCCACCACTAGTAAGTCGCATCATATATTTTCTAAAGTTTTAATGATTTTTTAATTATTTGACTTTAAATTTATACTCTTTAGAGCTTTTAAATAAAAGATTGAAATGTTCTGGTCTGCGGGTTTTTGATTTTGCATGTGTGATTTTTTTTTTGTGGTTTGGAGCTGTGAGGGTGAATATGCCCTGACTGTGGTATGGAAGATGTACCACCGGCAAGAACTCTGTTTGGAATTATATTTGAGTTGATAAAGACAAAACATATGAAAGATGAAGGACTTAAAAGACAAAGGAGAATTCTACAAAAAATGAAGATTACAGAAGATCTTTTATATGTTAGGAAGATTTTATTGTAGTTATCCTTTGGCCCTAATGTCTCTATTATATAAAGAGACATAGGGGGCGTTAGTTTATGTGTGTCAAGATGTAAAAACACCAAGGTTGTGTGTGTATATGTCTAGGACGTGAGTTTTTAAACGCCTAGACTAGGTGATAGTCGACTAGTGCTTAGCCTCAAGGTCCAGTAATTGATCCTTGTTACAAGGTGTGTAACACGTACTACAATTGATCGTGTAGTATTGGGGCTGCTAGAGTGTATTGTAGTTGTTAGAGATGGTGATGAAGAACCTTTGATAATGACAATATTCTTTATGTTATTCCGGTGTGCTTATTATTATCTTTATGCTTATTGTTTATCCTAGATCAAGATCTAAACAACCTAGAGTCCAAAAAGGTCCAAAGAACTTATAGAAGATGGTGTGCATAAGTTCTATCAGGTGGTATCAGAGCGGGGGGCTCTCGATCTAAGGATCTACAAGGTTTTTTGAAGAGTGCACTAGTAAACTATTCGTTGTGTTTATTGCGTGAATTGCGATTGTTGATAATAGGAGATTTGGGGGAGATAACTTAGGTTACTTGGCGATCCCAGTTTCTTAGAGGAGATCAATACATTCATAGAGTTAGGGCATTTGACACCTCCCTACGAATAATGAAATACAACGCGCCAATTAAACAAGGATGTGACAATTCGACTAATCAATATGAGATAACTAGGGAGTAGTGAAATCTAAGTAAACAAGTTTTTACCTATCATTTGAATCTCTTACTTAATTTACTTGCAATTTAGTTTAATTATAAGTTTTAATTAGTTTAATTAGTAGTTTAGGTACGTTGATAATAAACCCCCAATCCAATCTCAAGATTTTACTTACTTTCATAAAAAATAAAAAAAAATAAATAAAAAGAATCATCCCCCACTATATTCGTCATACATTTCGACCTTCCCAACACTATTCCCCTAGAGAACGATCAATTCCCTGAGTCTTACCTATACTACACTACAACGGTTAGGTACACTTCCTAGGAGGATTGTAAAACTTCTTGTGAGGTTTGCAAGAATCCGCTATCAGGGGTGTCTCGAAGGGCACTCTAGCACCGGAAAAGTTGAATATCATGTATGTTGTGGGAGGAACATCTTTATGGAAGATCCTCCTTGTTATATCAAATAGCTGTTTGGAGATAAAGATTTTATAGATTTGTATCTATTTATTCATTGTTAAACATAATCAAGATAATACTTCCGTGTACGTTTTGTAAAATATTTGTGCTCCATATGCACAAATATGTGTCAAAACATATGTTAATCAATAACTGTTAAACTATTTAAAATCTTCTTCCTGCCACTCAAGTGGATTTTTGCAATTACGCTCAAATAGTTCTTTAGCAAAACTCTCTGCAGCGAAGCGCGAGTTAAAATCCTTGTTAAAATAAATGCACGTGACATATCAGATATGCTCGTAAAATTAGTCTAAAGCCGGTACATGTTCAAAGACGTTTTCTGTCTGTGTGATAACCTCCCGGTTTTAGCTTAATCAAACATGTAAACGTTAAAAATGAAAGTTTCAAGTTATTAGTCAAATATTAACCTGGGAAAATACTGGTTTGCGTTAAACGTCGTTTTTCGGTTTACGCAATTTAACCAAACAGTTATATATAAAAGTAATTATGTAAACGTTCAGAGTATCTTGTTTTGAGTTTATGGGAAAGTAATAACCTCAAAAATACGAGTTGCTACAGGCACTTTTATTGGAAACCGTCCAAAATACATACGTATTAGAACGGTTTGTTTGTCGTCGTTCCAAATATTTATTGTGTTGGCACGATTATTTAGACAGTACCGTTCGTCCTAAAACCCCTCTTTTTTTGAAGTGTTTCATTTGCAGTTTTCGAATAAAGCCTTCTAAGTCCTGGAATTAAAGAAATGTAAAACAAAACTTTTGCGAGTTGCTTTCTTAACCAATTGTTAGGTTGATAAAGTTAATAAAAAATAAAAGCACCAATAATTAATTAATGTACGTTAATGGAATCAACTAAATTCTCTTCATTGAATGAAGACGAAAATGAAAACTAATAAATCTCTATTTTCCAATTAAGAGGAGTATAAAGTCACAACCATTCACATTTTATTAAAATTGTTTAACAATTTGAGGATGTGAAAGGTTTCAAAACTAGTAGTGGAAGAAAGCTGTGGTTTTGTTTTTTGCTTTTTCTTTGTGTTAGGGGTTTTGCTTTGACACCATGTCACAATAATATTTTCTCATAAACTCAATAATAGTCAAAGTGAGAATATAAATACATAATGAATACAAAACGGGCTAAGGCCAATACAAATAAGCCATCTCAATATAATAACCCGCTAACAAAAGCTTTTTTGGAAAGGAAATGAAGGATGAAAGCAGAAAAGATGGGCAATCTGTCTTTTCATAGTTACCTCCCCAATCAAAAAAGAAATCATATCATAGGTCTTGTTCCTGGTCAGAAATATAGTGAAATTGCATTTCCTATTTTTTTTTCTCCGAACCTTGCTACTAAAAAAGACTTTCATTTCTTAAAATATTCTATATGTGTAGGCGAAAATAGAGAAAATGGCCAAATTTATCATGACAGGAACAAGAGTAACAATACAGTTTATAATTCTACAACATCAAGTATAGTAAGAAAAAATAATTCGATACCTTTCATGTCCATGATTTATAAAAGGTATAATGATTTGAACCATTATTACATAATGAAAATTCGTGTAATTTAACATATATGTCTCCATATCTACACAAAATCAAATGGTGTGTTTGTGCAATAGCACAAATACCGTCTTTCTTAATAATTCATATGATTGTATATAGAACACTAGAAATTTCATTAACTATGAGGTTAAAAGGCATAACATAAGCGAAGTAAAAATGCAAAGGATTGTCATACCAAATTGTAATGAACATGAAAGCGTTGCGGGACACGAAATATTAAACATATGATATCAAAGATGGCACACAAGATATATGATAGTGGAAGGTCTGATTTTCTTAGAACAAGAGAAATGTGAGAAAAAGCGTAAAAGCGATATTGTGAAATCTTTAACATCCGTTTTTTTTTTTTTTTTTTTTTTTGAAATACTTGTAACTATCTATATCGAAATATGTATGAAAAAAAGAACATAGCCCCTTGTTTATCTAATAATCATATTTTGAGTGTAGAAAACTATATTACGAACAACAATCATCTTTTCATGATAAAATTTATCTACAACATGGTCATTGTTCATAGAATTTCGACATATTACAAACCGGCTCATATGTCGAAAAACTATGAACATGAGCTTGTCATAGCAAATTGCCAAATAGTTTACCACCTTACGGTAATGGAAAACAAAGAGACGAGTAAAGCTTTTGTTATAGCCCTTTTTATAGTGATGTAAAGTGTTTATGATATCTTTAAACAATTTAATGTCTGATATTATATTCGATTTTTTTGGACCTACATTTATAGTATTTCTATATTTGTTGTATTTTGAAAATTTTATTTGTAGAAATTTGAAAGACAAAGGCATAAATATCATTTAGAATAAAACTAGTTTTTGATCCTCGTGCACGTATAAGGTTTTTAGATAATTTTTTGCAAGATTAATTTTCGCATACTGTACATGAACATGACTAAAGAAATACATGAAGTCGGTCTAAAAATTAAGTGATATGATTCATAAGTTGATGGAAATGAATGATGAAAAAGGTTATTGTTATTGTTGAACATGCTTCAACAAAAATGAGGTTAGTATGATATTGTAATCTTTTATTTATCATCATAATTTTGTTGTTTCGCTGCTAAGATTTATGTTCATGTACAAAAAGGTTTACTTGACGAATAACGTTCATTGTTAGTTATCTCATAATTGATTTAAAATTTTATTTTCAGTTTCACTAAATGTTTTTATATGTATTTTGATACATTTTAAGATATTTTTTACTCGAATATGGCATGTTACAACCCTTTTCCAATTACATTTTGATTATTTTACGTTTTATGTATAAACGTTAAATAAAACACTTAAGCACAATATTACAACTTTAAATATTTGCTGTTAGAAAATTTTGTTGTTGTAATGCACAGGTACCCGCATAGTAATTACATGTCCAAGACGAGTTGATTACTTAAATCTTCCAATGATGTTCTTCATACGTAAATGACCCTTTCTGTTGAAGCATTTTTCCGTCGGGATGATCTTGACAGCTCTCTCGTGCCATTCTTCGATGTCCCGAGCTTTGTGGTATGCTGTCATACATGAAAGAACCCGTTAGAAGGGGTCCCGAGGCCGAAGCCCCGGGGAACCACCCTCCGACGGTCAAGTCAGAACCTCCAGTAGAGGAATTAGTATATATGAATATGTATGTGTGTGTAATATGTACTGTGATGTATATGTTGTATCTCATGAAGTAAATGAAATAGATAGTGGTATATATAGAGAGAGAGAGGGTGGGTGTGCAAGTGGGCACCTCAATACTGTCAAGTCTATCACTAGGTGTCGGTCGCGTGGAGACACAATCCGTAATATCCGGGTTAGGTGGCATAGTCCAGTCCTTCCGACCGACCTCCGGCGTGATGGAATTCTTGATCCGACGTGTCGTCCGGACATATCGTCAACATGTCCCCGGTATTGTAGTATCGATTCTGGACCGATGGTGCAATACCAGAAATCTTTGCGCCTTCGGCACCTATCGTTCGGCGTGGTCCATCCGGACACATACATCAACATGTCCCCCCAGTATTGCATTATTAGTAAAAGGCTAATGATGTAATACTTAAATAAAACCTGTTTGGCCTTTCGGTTTGTGCCTTTCCACACAAATATATCGCCTTCCCTCCAACGTGTGTCCTTCGAACACATATATCAACATGTCCCCCCAGTATTGCATTATTAGTAAAATACTGATGATGTAATACTTAAAGAGCACCTTATGACCTTTCGGTCTTTGTCATTCGGACATGCCTTCCGTCCAGTGACCTTACTAAGTGGCATATAAGCCGTTGCTTCATAAAGCGAGTTTGGTCTATTAGACCACATATACCGTCAATGTCCCCCGAGTATAGTATTGTTGACCTATGGTCAATGATGCTATACTTAAAAATCGTTAGATCGGCGAGACATGTCTTTTCCATTATCCCTTTGTTTCTGCGCCAAATAAAACATAGCTTTTCTACCATAATCATTATTTTGTGATGTGCCATTATATATCATTTGTTTATTAATCACAAACCTATACCAGACACTTTGTGTTTTATTACAATTGTTACTCACATAAACGTACACCAAACTTCTTGTTTTTTGTTACCTTTGCTATTTGCATAGCTTTGGAAATACAAGCTTGTATGTTTGAGACGCTTACGTCGGGATGATCTTGACAGCTCTCTCGTGCCATTCTTCGATGTCCCGAGCTTTGTGGTATGCTGTCATACATGAAAGAACCGTTAGAAGGGTCCGAGGCGAAGCCCGGGGAACCACCCTCAAACCAGTCAAGTCGAACCTCCAGTAGAGGAATTAGTATATATGAATATGTATGTGTGTGTAATATGTACTGTGATGTATATGTTGTATATCATGAAGTAAATGAAATAGATAGTGGTATATATAGAGAGAGAAAGAGGTGGGTGGCAAGTGGGCCACCTCAATACCTGTCAAGTCTATGCACTAGGTGTCAGGTCACGTGGAGACACAATCCCGTAATATCCGGGTTAGGTGGCATAGTCCAGTCCTTCCGGCACTGACCTCCGGCGTGATGGAGATTCTTCGGTCCGGCACGTGTCGTCCGGACACATACGTCAACATGTCCTGTTGACGTATATGCCGGACGATCCAGAATCCGGTCAAACACATCCGCCGGACGTGTTCATGACGTCCGACCAGGCAGCAGTAACTACCGACCATGTCAGCAGATTTTAGGGGATTTCCTACCACGTGGCCTACTATGCAGAGTGGGTATAGGCCTGCATAATAGTATCTGAATAGTGATGGAATAGTGACATGAATAGGAAGTTGGGGTAGTATAAATACCACAACACATTTAATACTTTGCATTAAGTTTTCACCTACATTTCACCTACATTTCTGCTCACTCTTATTCCCACGGACTTGGTCTCGAGTCACATCCGAAGCGAGGCTAACGGGTTCATACTGTGCTGGAGACATCTTTCCACCGGACCGCTGAGGCTAACCGGAGACAGGAATTTGCTTCAACTAACCGGCCCAATCTCGACAACAAAGTTAATTTGGCTGCCGGTGCACAAACACCTTTTTCCTTCAGCCTGCTAGGACAAAACTATATTAAGTGTTACACCATCGGCCTTTAGCCAATAATATAACACTGGGGGGACATGTTGACGTATATGCCGGACGATCCAGAATCCGGTCAAACACATCCGCCGGACGTGTTCATGACGTCCGACCAGGCAGCGGTAACTACCGACCATGTCAGCAGATTTTAGGGGATTTCCTACCACGTGGCCTACTATGCAGAGTGGGTATAGGCCTGCATAATAGTATCTGAATAGTGATGGAATAGTGACATGAATAGGAAGTTGGGGTAGTATAAATACTGACACATTTAATACTTGCATTAAGTTTTCACCTACATTTCACCTACATTTCTGCTCACTACTTATTCCCTTTTGGACTTGGTCTCGAGTCACATCCGGCGAGGCTAACGAGTTCATACTGTCTGGGAGACATCTTTCCACCGGACCGCTGAGGCTAACCGGAGACAGGAATTTGCTTCAACACTTTCCATTTTTTCCTTTTATTTCTTTTTCCAAGTATTTATTCCTTTTGGGATATAAAATACGTATGATCCGTAAATCCTAAACATAAATCCGAAAAAGGTTATTGTTATTGTTGAACATACTTCAAACAAAAATGAGGTTAGTATGATATTGTAATCTTTTATTTATCATCATAATTTTGTTGTTTAGCTGCTAAGATTCATGTTCGTGTATAAAAAGTTTTACTTGACGAATAACATGCATTTTAGTTATCTCGAATTAATTTAAAATTTTACTTTCAGTTTTATTAAATGTTTTATATGTATTTTGATACATTTAAGATATTTTTACTCGAATATGGCATGTTACAACCTTTTCCAATTACATACATTTTATGTATAAGCGTTAAACAAAACACTTAAGCACAATATTACAACCATAAATATTTAACATTAGAAAATTTGTTGTTGTAATGCTGGCACCGCATAATAATTACATGTCCAAGGCGAGTTGATTACTTAAATCTTCCAATGATGTTCTTCATCGTAAATGACCCTTTCCATTTTTCCTTTTATTTCTTTTCCAAGTATTTATTCCTTTTGGGATATAAAATACGTATGATCCGTAAATCCTAAACATATTGCAATTTGTTATCCGCTATCACTAAAATGAAAGAAGCTACACTCATAAAGGTCATAAGTTTTATAAAAAAAATAATAAAAAAATAAATAAAAATAAAAAAAAGTAATTTATTAAGAAAGTTGATAACATTGTCTAAATTTCTATTTTTAGCTTATTTATCTACTCAAATATAGAAAATGATATCATTAACTTACTCAAATATTAATTACGGTATTACTAAATATGACAGGGGGCCGATCAAATCATGTTTTGTAGTGTTAACTATGATATTTTTTAGTTACACCCGCACCAAGTAAATGTGCCTTATTATATTCAGGTTAAGTTTATAAATTAGAAACGTATCAACTTTTACATTTATTAGAAACATGGTTGGAATTGTTCTCATATTGGTGTTGAAATTTGTTGTTTTATATAAATGTTAGAACGATTACCGTCTGAGTTTCCATGTCATTAAAATAATTTCTACCTCATTCAAATAAATTTCACGTCATTAAAAAAGAGTAAATTCTAAAACACATCTATGTGGTTTGCCAATTGTAACACCATACATTCTTAGCCAATAATTTGTCACATGTTAATCCATCCATTAGTAAAGTCAGCAACCATACATTCTTGAGGTGAACGGTACAAATTATTTCTTCGCTATCATTTAACTGAATCTAATGTGGGAGAAAATATTTGCATGGCTAGTCTCACGGATTCTTTATTTTATTTAATTATTATTTTTTTATTTATATATTTTAACATATTATTATTTTTTAATGTATTTTTCAATATTATATTTTATTTTTATTTTTTATTTTGAAGTAGTTGATACTTGATAGAAAAATAAGGTTGAAGAATATGAAGATAGAGTGAAGATGTGTTTGGATTTGGGTTTTCATTGTTTGAAGTAAGGCTAATAAGATCGAGGTCTTATTATAAATTTTTTATTTTTGTAATATTAGAATCGTAAAATTAGATCAAGATCGAAGGTCCTACTTAAATGTCAAATGTCTTATACGTATAGTAATTTATACTGTATTATATTTACCAGGGTGATCCTCTTTTTTTTTTTTTACTTTTTTCTGAACATGCATGTTTTAAAACTGATTTAGTGCATATGTGTTTTTATGAATTAATTTTATTATTTTGGTTCTTGGAATAGTTTTTTCGACATACATGTTTTTCATAGTGAAGTGCATACATGTTTTCTAGATAAGTAAGTTTATATGAAGCCAAGAACATACATATTAAATACAAAATCCAATATCGATATATATACAATTAAATACAAATTTCTAAGAAGCAGAAATACATGAATCTAATCGATCTATACACGTGTGCACAAGTAATATTTAACGCAAATAGATATATGTGCACACTCCTTTTTATCAACATTTTGAGAAGTAGGACATATATCTTGCACACGTAGTCGTCAAAGTTAATAAGTTGGACATATATGCGCTCCTTTTCAATGTTTGAAAAGACCGACAAATGTGCACATTGTTGTCATCATTCTTTTAATTAATTACATCGATATAAAGAAAATATAAAATTAGAACAAATAAGCATGAACTAATATACACACGTATAAACACAATTTATGTTTTTCAAATATTAAAGTACCTATGTGTTTTCTAGATAATGTAAATTTATCAGAAACCAAGAACATACATGTTAAATGCAAAATAAAGAAGCTATAACCATTAAATTAAAATTATTTGTATAACCAATTTAAAAACATACATGTTAAACCAAGAACATACATGTTTAATATATGTTAAACCAAGAACAAACATGTTAAAAACATACATGTTAAACAAAAAACAAACATGTTAAAAACATACATGTTAAACCAAGAACATATATGTACATAACCAATCGACTTAACCAATGGACTTAACTAAAAAACAAAACCCAAAATTACCGGCATGTGACCTTTAAGGTGAGCAACCAACCTTTTTTAATCCTATTAAATATATCCAAATATGATTATATAAACATTAAGATTGTAAATTGATGAAAAAATTCATAAATTTAATTATAATAGTATGCAATTTCAAAAGACCATACATAAAAAAACTATACGTAGCCACCTCTAGCAAAATCAACAAATTAAAATTGAAATATAAATATAATCATGCTTAGGAAAACAAGAAATAATCAAATAATATCCATGCTAGAATGCTACCATGTGACTCTTTTTCACAAAAGACAAGAGTATCTCTTTTAGTCTTATCCCTTCTCTTCTAAAATTCATAAAGACGTAAAAGAAACAGATCAACTTTTATGTACTCTTTGTTTTTTATTTATTTCAGTTCGTCATATAAAAGTTTCATACCCACGTTATCAACAAGTCTCTGAAGCGATGATGATACCAAAATAGATTCGAAAAACGAATTTGGAAAATGGATTGGACAAAAAACGAATAAAAAACTCACCTGATGTGTATATATAAGAGCCATATTTCTCTCCTTTAGCCTCCTCCCTTTTTATAAATCGTTCTTCATTCCTCGATCTGTATATATAATAACAATCGAATAATCATCTTATTGGAGACTGATCTTCGAATCCTTACCCTAAATATTAGAAGGTGTTTGTGTTTGAACGTGATTTCACCAAACAAGAGTAATGGTGAAATAGAGGCGGCTAGGGTTCTTGAGGAAGAGAGGAAGAGAGAAACATAGTAGATCTGGAAAAAATATAACATGGGGAAACGGTTTTGTGATATTATCCTTTTTTTATGGAAGAATTAAATTCCCATATTGCCCCTAATTTAATTTTTCTGTCAAATTAAGTTAATTGTATTTTCAAAAGTGCCATTATGCATTCACTTGGTGCATAATATGCATTAATAGGAGTACATAAGGGGTTCTCATGATTCGCACTTAACAGGGTTACTGAAATAAAGATCTATATATATATATATATATATATATATATATATATATATATATATATATATATATATATATATTTATAATGACAGTATAACATATATCTATCAAGCAATAAGAGCTCAAAGAGTTATTACTTATATTCACACGGGTTTCCAATAACAAATTTCAATACTGATATGAAAACATTCCCGACCATGTTTCTAATAAGTTTAAAAGGTGGTAAGTTAGTTTCTAATTTATAGACTTAACACTTTATGTTATAGTTGAACATTTTTGTGCACCTCGTCGTGTAAAACGTGATTCCGTTGCTGCCTTAACTACAGAAGATTAACATTGATTAGTGACAAATTAGCGAAACAACTATTATTTAAGAACAAAGAGAACGGGTAAATTTTCTAATAAAGATCGAACCAAATGTTAAACGAAACTTGTTGAGTTGTTTAACCAGTGGTTTAAAGGTCGCTCTAAACGTACGTATAATGTTTAACAAAAATTAAACGTGTCGTCTTGGTCTAATAACGTTTTTCTTTGAGCAAAGGGTAAAACGCGTTATACTCCATATATAGTTTGCATCTTTGAAGTACAGTTTTGTATTCTCCCAAAATTACCCAAAAGATTAATAAGCCAGTCACGATATTGATGAATATGAAAAGTTTTGCCTAAAAAAAGATTGACACATGAAAAGTTTTGCCTAAAAAAAGACACATTGGAAATTATGGTATTGGTGAATATTTTAGCTTTCATTGTTTAGTTTTTATTTTATATCTTTTTATAATATTGATTTTGAATATTAATTACGAATTTTACGTTTTTTGTTTGTCGATCATAGTTTCTTCATGATGATGTTTTAGTGTTTACAATACTTTGTACTACACTATAATATCTTTTAGTTATAACATATGCCTGAAAAACCTTCACCAGTTTTCCATCGAAAAATAATAAATAAATAAATAAACTTCACTAGTTTTGAAGAGATTGAGATTTTGAATTCATTATAGACAAGGAAATTTTTATGAAAACTATAATATACACTAAAATGTTTTTGAAAGTGATCTCCTTTTCAAGAAGGTTGGGTAACCTTTTTGAATTTGAATAATGTATCAGAAGAAATTTTTTATTTGGGAAGATTTTTTCTTAATTATTTGCATTTTAAGCTCTTGCAATAAAAAGGCAAAAACTTTCTAGTTCATTGATAATCCAAAAGGTTTTCAAGTTCATACTTATATTAGCCCACATTTTGTATAAATCATTTACAATGATCTCCCCATTTAACAGAATGCTTGCGAAAATCACCATGACTTTAATCGTGCCACTACGTGTCGGCATAGTTGTTCCTATGCATATCATCACCCGATTCTTTCGACAAATCGAAAATCCCCAATCCAAGTGTTCATAGACATGTATGAAAGTCACTATGACATACGATTAGCATATCACTTCAAGATCCAGCGTCAACTGTTTTGCTCTAACGCGTCCTCTATATTGTTGGGTTTATGAATCATAACAATTATATAAAACAAGTAAACATCATCAAAGCATGCAGCGGAAGTAAAGATCAAATACTTGCAATTAGTTAACCGAATATAAAAATATATGCTTACCTTTTCCGATTCCTTGTTAATCGATAAACAAGAACCAATAAACCCTAGAATTTAATGTTTAATAAAATCGACTATACCAAAGTCGAATGGGGAAAAAATCACAAAAAGTGATGTTTTTGTTCTTCTTTCTTGTACACACGTATTACTAACGATTCAATGAGAAAAGCTAGGTTCTTGATCACAAACAAACCAAGCACTTTTGTTTTGAACTAAGTTAATTGACCCTAATGGGTATTAGGGTGGAGCCGATCGGTTTAGCACTAAAGAGAGAGGAGAAGAGAAATTAGGTTTGCAAGGATTCAAGATTAGTTTAGAATGAATAAAAGGGGTTTGTATTTATGCTATAACAATCTTAGAGTCCAAGTTAGGGTAGGATTTTCCTACTCCCTTTGATCGACCGGTTATAGCAATCGAAAGGAGTTCTAGAACCTTCTCGATCATTAATTTCATTTTTAGTCCTTTAACTTGATATTTAACGACCGTTAACAAATCCCCGTTAAATACCAACTCTCGTTAAGTGTTTATTTATTTTGTGAATTAATAATTAACCATAACGTTTTATATTAATTATTAAAACATTGAATCTTATACGTAAAGTGTGCAATCCAGGTCTCGTGTTCGAATCGGTCATACACATATTAATTTATATCCATAAAACTAACGACTCCACTTGGATATACCTTAATATTGTAATGACATTGTTAGCGTCTAGCATAACACCCCAATGCCTCGAGCGACCACGAGTGTGGTTTCTGGAAAACCTTTTGATGAATCATCATCATACTTATCCTTTTGTTTCTAATACTACGTTAATATGGATATGGATCTAAGTCATTCAATAATTAACCATTTTGTTTCTTGTTATATCTGATGGAGCAAGATTACTAAATCATCTGAACATATTCCAGATAGATCTTGGGCATGGCCATGCAAACATCTTGTCAACCCTACGAGGGGTCCAACGGTATTAAACTTCAAAACAAATTTGAAGGAACAAATTCTTTCTTGACTACAAGCAAAACTCATAAACTTTGCATCATTTATGAAAATAGCCCTTATAACTACCAGTTACGGATAGCGTTAGACTATCTTACAAAAAATGAGCTACATCCATGACAGTTATCTGGTATCTCAAGCCTGAGGATAAATATTCATGATTTACTTTAATGTCAAAGATCCATAAAGTACAATCATGCGGTTGAATCAGTCTTATATTCATTCATTGAACATCATGTGAATTTGGCATGTCAACACATCAATATACATAAGTATATTCTACCAAAACTCATATTTGTCTTAACTTCGGTGATATTCCCATATCATTATTGACAACGGACTATTTAGAATAACATAAGTTATTCATGGATTTAAACATGCAAATATAGGATATAATATTATAAATGAAAAATAAACATAACTAAATATTTTATTTAATTAAAATAATAATTGTTCATAACATCCTTTATCCAAATACATAACCACATATCTACATGAAACTACTAGCTAAACGAGTCCAATGCCATTGGCATGTTGAGTAAGCTTTTCCTTAGGTAAAGCCTTCGTAAAAGGATCACCTAGATTGTCATTTGTGTGAACTTTGAGTAGATTGATTTCACCTATTTCGACTTGTTCTCGAACATAGTGATATCGTCGAGAAAAATGGTTGGCGCCCTTCATGACTCCAGGTTCATTGGCGAATGTAATTGCGGCAGAATTGTCACAATACATATTAATAGGTAAATCAATTGACGGCATAACTCCTAGCCCTGAAATGAATTTCCTAATCCAAACAGCTTCCATCGCAGCTTCTAAAGCAGCTATGTACTTAGACACATTGTAGATATCGTAATTGTACTCGCTTCTTGCTCTTCCAATCTCACAATCCTCCATTAATGACAAAGTCATAACCCGTCGAGACTTCGTATCATCTTTATCACATTGCCGGGGCGTGTCGCGAAACAGTAACATCAAGTTACGCATCGGATTTCCCATACACTAGAAACATCTCTTTTGTATTCTACAAATACTTAAGAATGTTCTTAACGACATCCGATGGAGTCCACACGGATTACGTTGATATTGACTGGTGATATTTTGTGCAAATGCTACATCTGGCCTTGTGCATCTCACTGCATACATGATAGATCCCACAACTGAAGCATATGGGACTCTACTCATCTTTTTCACCTCATCAGGTGTTGATACACATAGTTGCTACTTAAGCCATGTTCTACTTGCATTGGCAAATATCATTTCTTGGAATTTTTCATATTGAATATCTTCAATATTTTATCAATGTAAGCACTTTGGCTTAATCCAATCAACCGCTTTGATCTATCTCTGTAGATCTTGATTCCAAGCATGTATGTTGCTTCTCCTAAATCCTTCATAGAAAAAAACTTACAAAGATAGGACTTAACCTCATTTAAACTTGGTATATGTTTTCCCATGATTAATATGTCATCGACATATAGGATAAGGAAAGTAACATTACTCCCACTAGCTTTATGGTATACACATGGCTCAACAAGATTTTGAGTAAATCCAAACTTTTTGATTTCTTCGTCAAATCTCTTATTCCATTGCCTTGATGCCTGCTTCAATCTATAAATAGATCTTTGAAGCTTGCATACACGCTCAGGAAATTTTGGATTCACAAACCCTTCAGGTTGCGCCATATAGATGTCTTCATCTATGTGACCATTTAAGAAGGCAGTTTTGATATCCATTTGCCAAATCGCATAATCATAGTATGCTGCTATGGCTATGAGAATCCTAATAGCTCTAATATATGCTACAGGAGAAAAAGTCTCCTCGTAGTCCATCCCGTAGGTTTGAGTAAAGCCTTTAGCTACCAGATGAGCCTTATAGGTGTTTACAACGCCATCCATGTCAGTCTTTTTCTTATAGACCCACTTACTTCCAATGAATTTAGCGTTAGGAGTTAGGTCAACCTCTATCCAGACTTCACTTTCTTACATAGATTGCATTTCCCAATTCATTGCAACTTGTCATTTGTCCTTTTCAGGATCAGCCATGACAGCTTTATAGTTAGCGTGTTCATTAAGATCCCCTAACATATTTTCCTCAACTTCTACGTTAAGACATAGACTTTCAGGTGCACGTATAGTCCTTTCAGACCTACGAATGGGAATAACTTCAGGTTGACGACCTAGACTTTCAGGTTCCACTTGAAGTTGGCTATGTTTTCAGAAGGTGATGTATCTTTATTCCTCTTCCAGATCATAATCTGTCCCACTGAATTCTTGAGATATGAGATTCCATTCAAGGAAATCTCCATACCTAGCCACAATGACCTTTTTTTAAGGTGGGAAGTAAAAGTAGTAACCCATCGTTTCCTTTGGGTATCCTACGAAGATACACTTAACAGATCTTGGTTGGAGCTTATCTGGTGAGTCACGTTTAACATACGCCTCACAACCCCAGACCTTTAAGTAAGAAAAGTTGGGAGCTTTTCCAGTCCATATTTCATATGGAGTCTTATCAACCTTCTTTGTTGGAACCATATTCAAAATGCGAACACCAGTTTCAAGGGCATAATCCCAAAAGGATAAGGGAATAGTTGTAAGATTAAACATTGATCGCACCATATCTAGCAATGTACGATTTCTCCTTTCAAAAACACCATTTTGCTGTGGAGTATAAGGAGATGTGAGTTGCTAGACAATACCACACTCAGCTAAATAATCTTTAAACTCTTGGCTTAGATATTCACCATCTCTATCGGATAGAAGAGCCTTAATCTTCTTTTTGAGTTGTAATTCTACTTCATTTTTAAAAACCTTGAATGTTTCAAATACTTCATGTTTATGTTAAGTAAATAAACATAACCATAAAGACTGAAATCATCCGTAAAGGTTAAGAGTAGCTAGCACCTTTCCTTGAAACATGTCTAAGTAGTCCGCACACATCAGTATGTATTAAACCAATTAGATCTGAAGCCCTTTCCACTTGATGTGAAAAAGATTTCTTTGTCATCTTCCCATATATGCAAGATTCGCATTTATCAAATGATTCCTCATTGATATTTTGCAAAAGCCCATCATGTTGCAGCTTTTCCATGCGTTTCTTGCCAATATGTGCAAGACGACAGTGCCAAAGATAAGTAGAATCTAAGTCTGACTTAATTCTCTTATTGCTAATTCTATATACAGAATTATTTCTATTGGAACCATGATTCTCCATGTCAATTTCAAACACACCATTTACGGGAATTGCATTAAATTAAAAATATCATTTAAAGCGAAAATTGCTAGTAAATGTGTGAACAAAACCAATATCTAATAACAAAAAAGCTGAAATGACACCTCTAATAATAGAAGGTGCATAATGACAATTATTCAAACTAGTCTTAAACCCGAAGGTAAAACTAAATTGAATGTCCCTATAAGCTTCAGCAACTTGCGTATGTCATTCCATACGTACAAGTATCTTTCTCCGTAGGCCAACTTCTTTGCTCCTCTAAGCCCTTGTGATGTGTTACAAATATAAGTACCACATCCCGTATCATATACCCAGGAATTATGCTTACGAGGAAAAGAAAATAATTCAATCATAAAAATATGTGAAGTGCTCGCGACATTCCCAACCTTCTTATTTTTGTACTGACGCAACTCATGAAGGAACAGTGGACAGTTCCGCTTCCAATGTCCAGATTTGTTGCAGTGGTGACAAGCAGCCAAATCCTTTTGGGGATTGTCCTTCTTCTTGGGAGGATTCTACTTCTTAGGCATTGGTTGGTGGGTCACAACTTGTTTGCCTTTTCCTTTGCCTTTACCCTTCTTGTTCACTTGTTGCGGTTTGTTGGGCTTAGTAATCCTACCACCTTGTATTGCTAGTACTTGGGGTATAGGTGCCTTCTTTGGTAATACTTTCTCGAAATCAATTAGCAGTGCATGTAACTCAGTGACTGTCTTCCCCGTGCAATGCATATTAAAGTTGTGCACAAAACTACCAAATAAATCCTGATTAAGGGATCGATTGATAAGGCCGACAGATACATCCTGGGAGTAACCATAGCCGAGTCGCTCCAGTTGATCCAAATAACTTTTGATTTCAAGGACATGAGAACTTACGGATTTACCGCATCCTACTTACAGTTGTGTAGAGAATAAAGCAGATCATATAACTCCACAGTAGTTGGTTTCTCAAACATACGTCTGAGTTCATTGAGCATGTCCATGGGACCAAAGATCTCAAATTGATTTTGCAATTGAGAGTTCATCCCAGCAAGCATGAGACAAGCCACATCATTGTACTTATCATACTCAACAGAATACACCTCATGGTCTGCAGTAGGTGCAGTACCAACATGAGCAGCAGGAAGAGGCTTACTAATATATTCAAGTCTTTTGGCCATACGCAGGACAATCCTCAATGAACGAAACCAATCATTAAATTATCGCCAGTCAACTTTTCTCGATCAAGCATTTGCTTGAAAGCAGAACTCATGTTGTTCATATAAGTTTTTTCAAGTAGAGCCATTTCTATAAAAAAAATCAAAAGTTAGTACTTTCGATAATATAACCTTTCAAGAAAATTAAATACCAATGGTAAATAAAAATATAACCATTTAACTTTCACTAAAAACTAGAATCCAAAATTGACATAGTTTCATCACGTCAATTGATCTGCTAGTAATGAAAGTATTCGACAAGGTACGAGTCAAACCTCAATTGCCAATATACAAATTGCAATTCCTAGAAAATTATAGGATTTTACATATTTGCCAACTCTAGTTGCAATGTAAGCATGTTTTATCCCAATCTTATGCCTTAAGCAACTAGTTCTCATTATCAACTCAATTAAGTTATCCAACTTAAGAAACTGCAAATACTTCCACGCCCGTTCTCACGACAATTGGAGATTTACCCTTTGATTACAATATAGCCACATCTCACGGTGACTAAATGGCAACCTCGGGTGTTCCCGTTTTATTGGATGGCATATAACTTAAATTTAAAGGGTTAGAATTTTGGTTTTGGTGACAAATAAAACATGTACAAAGATGTCATGCATTCATTTTTGTATCATAGGTTTCAATAAAAGAAACTTTTACTGATTAGATATCTTAACTAAGCTTAAATCAACAAAGTTTTAATCGAGGAATTGGTTAAACCAATTTTTCCTTAAGATGTTTCGCACATTAAATAGCCGTAGGTAGCTCCATTATGACGCACAAAGAAGCAGAAAAGCGGGTCAGCGCGAAGTGTATTAAAACATTCTTCTTTACGTCACAATTCAATGCGTACCATCCTTATACCTCTCTTACGGTTTGTCAATAATGGGTGAGCCTTTCTAGCTATTTGGTACAGTCACATCAATCGACTAAAAGTTTAAGATTTAATGCTTAAAACAAATCAAATTTCCCGATTACTAAGTCCGGTTTATTTTCTATTCATAAAATTCCCCTTCTGCTTACTATCATGTCAAACAACATATATAAACAAAAAGTAATTAATAAAAATAAACAACTTAAATAATGTACACATAACTTAACAATTAATATGTGTAAATAAATAGCCACATGCTAGCTTATTTCATAAAACTCTATTAATGATCAATTCTAGGTTTTAATTAAATGCGTATATTTAACTAGGACTTTCACTTGTATCAAGTGAGCCACATATTTCGACGAATCGATTGCGTAAGTCATAGCTAAACATATACCGTATTGCACATAATTGATTCATTAATGTATTATTGTGGTCTTCCCCAATTTAAGATTTATCAAAAAACTTTATGTATATACTCTTAACAATTAAAGCATAATAAGCATGTAAACATCAATACGTAACAATTACTACATATCCATATCAAATATGATAATTTAATCCATGACAAAGCTTGCATGTTTTCATCATGGATTCCCACATAGCACTTATTATCATGTCAAACAACATATAATCAAGTCAAAGGATGCAACATCGCATAACAATTAATGATATATAACAAATATCCATTTATAATCAAATAAAAATTACATGCAATACTAGGGTTTCTACAAGTTTATCAAAACTTTAAACCTAATTAATAAAATAAAGGGTATTAAACCCATATAAAAAAACATTAGGGTTTACAAATTAAAACCCTAGAAACCATAAACATGTAATAATTAATTAAAGATTCAATTTTTATGTGTTTCGGTAATTAATTGCACAGCGTTAACGGCTCATTATGCCACTATTGGAGTTTATGAATCATAACAATTATATAAAACAAGTAAACATCATCAAAGCATGCAGCGAAAGTAAAGATCAAATACTTGCAATTAGTTAACCGAATATAAAAGTATATGCGCACCTTTTGCGATTTCTAGCAAAACAAGGAATTGATAAACAAGAACCAATAAACCCAGAATTTAGGGTTTAATAAAATCGACTATACCAAAGTCGAATGGGAAAAAATTCACAAACAATTATGTGTTTGTTCTCCGTTCTTGTACCACGTGTTACTAACGATTCAATGAGAAAAGCTAGGTTCTTGATCACAAACAAACTAATACGCTTACAGTAGCGTTCGGGGTCAAATGAACTTCCTTTTAGTCGAGCAAGTTTTCAACACCTAGGCGGTGAACCTAATCGTTGTAGTGTAGTATTAGGGTAAGCCACGGTATTGATATCGTTCTCTATGGAATAGGAATGCTAGTAAGAAGTTACTACGCTAAAGTTGGGGTTGAGGAAGATTATTTTTTATCTTTTATATTTTTAGGAAATGGAAAGGTACGAATCTCGAGGTTTGGATTTGGGGGTTGGTATTTCTACCGATTACTCTACTTATCTAATTATCTAATTAACTAAGCTAGGGGTAGTTTATGTCTATTTTTGTGTGCTCGTATGATAGTTAAAAATGTATTTGCTTAGGTTTTATTACTCCCTAGTTATCTCATATTGATGGTTGAATTGTCAGGTCCTTATTCTTAATCGCGTTGTGTCTCTAAGGTCGTAGGGTATGCATTTATCCCTAACTCTTTGAAGCTACCAAAGGTTAATGACTACAAAATCTCTAGGATTTATAAACTTTAACTCTAAGGTATTCTTTGGATGTATAGCCTACAATTACTCTAGGTGATTATAAACTAAGGTTCAACAAAGATTAATCAAGCATTAAGAACACAACGAATGACCTATCGCAATACTAGGTCAATCACAATTAAGATAAGAGACAACCAATCAATATTCAATAACTAAGTTTCATATTACCTAAGCAAACACACAAGTAAATTAGCGGACATGGGAACATGCAAGCATACACACGGTCAATTGAAGACATAATTAAATTAATGAAGTAAAACACTTATCTTGATGTAAGATAGGGTATAGAACCCTAAAATACTATACAAGACAGCCTTGGTTCGGTTTAGGTTTTACTCCATAAAACTACACACTAAAAGCGAAAAATTCGGATTCTATATATAAGGTTACAAGCTGCGGCGTCCCTTTAATTTGTGGCCGCCGGTCGTCGTCATTATTAGGGTTTCGTCTTGTACGTTATCATTGTGGCGGCGTCACCTTATGTCCGTGTGCGTGCGCCTTGAGTCTCGGCGCCGTGCGGATCAAATCTAGGCCATCCGAGTGCGGCCTACTCTTTTAAAACGATGATGTCACTTGTAAATAAGCAATTTGGCTACTAAGTCGTCACAAAACTTGTTCGACGGCGTCACAAGTATAACTGACGCCGTCCTTCAATTTCGGCACTTGAGTGTCTCGATTCTTGACTTTGGTCATTTTCTTCGTATATTCGCGCCTTTTCATCCGAATAAGTGCCATTCCGACAATTTGCCTTCAAGAGACCTAAAAAGTGAAAAGGAGCGATATTAAGTAATAGCGGATACAAAAGTAATCAAATAAGGGCTTAAACGACCCATCAAAAGGTACATTTAAAACCTTATCAAATATCCCTACACTTGGTATTTGCTTGTCCTCAAGCAAATTTGTTTTAACCAATTAATTTATAAATTAGGGGTCATGAAGCATTAGTTTAGAGCGATCCACAACACATATAAGCCCATAAAAGTCATAACAAGCACGGAAGTACATACTAGCACCTCACATGGGGTGTTTGGATACTCGCATCTCTCGGTGTATATGAAATATAACAAGTTGAAATGGAAGATAAACACTCATTAACGGTCCTAGTATAGATTACCATAGGCTTGAGATTATATTAAACCTCCATCGCTTTGGCGTAAGCACCTAGAAAAGACTATCAAGAGGTCTTTTAAAGGGTTGTAATGTTAGGCTTACGGTAGGAAACAAAGGGTTTGGTGGGATAGGCTATTTAGTGGTGGCAAGTCAAAAATCTTTATGTTACAAGCATGCGAAGAATGGCGTTGCTAAGCCAAGACTCGACACTCTAAACTCTAGATAATGAAACAAACAAACATGAATTTAAAGATAGATGTAGGATGGTAGCCGTTTTTTTTTTTTTTTTTTTTTTTTTTTTTTTTTTTTTTTATTTTTTTCTTTTCTCATTTTCTATTTTTTCGATTTTTTTCATACACTTTTACTCTACCATCCTCTCGATAACATCAAAATAATAGGGTTATAGGCACATCCCTACACTTGATTTTTATTACTCTAACACTAATTTGACCCGAATTGAAAAGATCAAAACACTTTGAATACATTATTATGCAAATAAATGGAATTTGAATTTAACGTTCCTTCCGTCATTTCATAAATTTAACTTTTCCCATGAGTCCCAATCGTCCCAAAGCGTGTACAAAGGATATGACTCGACTTAGCAGCGTATGCAAGCAACTAGATAATTGAACTAAGGGTTTAGTGTGATAACAATAATGCACTAAAAGTGAGTGCATACAAGGTAGGCTAAGGCGATTTGGGTATACATTTGGGGTGGATTGTAAACAATGCTCTTCATTGATATTTGAAACCGAAACATCACGAGAACCGCGAAAGGATAGACTACGAGGGGTTAACTAGGGGTATCGTGTACTAAAGATGAGTACAACGCAAGGGTGTGGGGAATTACTCAACCGATGTGGAAGAAGTAATTATATTACGGTATTAAACAAGGGTTATCCTAATGCCTCTTATCATTTAGTTATTCCTAACTACACAAGTGTAGTCTTACTAGCGATCTCGGAATGCATCACAAAACAAGTTCTAGAATCTATTATACTACGGTTCACACTCTAAGCATTAAAGATGAATGCTTTAATTCCTACAAATCTAAGGCGATCATCGCATTTTGGGTGGAATTTAAGTGGTAAAGGGTTTTGTGCTAGTCATATAATTTCCTATCCATGAGGCGCTTTATTAAGACTAATGGCCCACTCCTACATGTCATGAAAATTTTTAAATTTGGTGCCAAAATTACCCTAACCGATATTTCTCATGGTTTATTACACAAATGAAATTGGACAAGGCAAATAGTCAAGGATAAGCATAGTTTCAAAGTTCCGTTTATTTTCCCTCCCTACACTTAAAGCGAACATTGTCCCCAATGTTCCCCAAAATATCAAAGTTATGATAATGGAAGGTAATTAAAAGCGAAAGAAACTAGTACTCCACGATTAGCTCGGTAGGATCCGTGTGAAGTGGTGGTTACATCTTTCTTGAGAAGAGCGTTTGCGTGAAAAGCTCCTTCTCATCTTATGTATCTTCTTCTTGGTAAATTAAACTGCACACTTGAAGAAAACAAAGCGAAACCTTCGCGTAAAATCGGCGGTAACAATATATATAAGACTCTACTAAACTAGGATATAATGCTTGTGGAATGGATGTTTCTGATTTTACGGAAAATTAAGACACGAAAAATTCCAAAATTTATAAGTAACTCGAGAAAACGAGAAAAAGTAATAAAATTTGTTTACTGCTCCTCCCACGCCGTCGGTTGCGATCTGACGCGTCGGTTATCTGACAGAAGCAGTGCGATTTTTCGGAAAAAATTTCTGCAAAACATCCATTATGACTCGATACAAGCATTTGACTCGAACAAACACACATGTATATCTTTTAATTAATTGTAATTCTCATGTTCACGTTTCTTTTGGCGTGTGTAATCCTCCTACACTTATCCCTTATGTAAAATACCTTTATATGTAATTATGACGAGGTTAAAGACAAAATAAAGTATTTTCATAAATTCAAACATGAGAACATACAATAATGAAAAGATATATGACACAAAATAAAATGAAAAACAAATACACATGGGTTGCCTCCCGAAGCACTTGTTTTTTTTAGTCACGAGCTTGACTCTACCCTTATTTAAGATAAAGGGAAGTTTTCCTACACTTAAGCTTAAGTGCGGGTGATAGTAGCGATACACCCCTAGGGTGGTGATTTGCTACGTGAGGAGAGGGTGATGGGTGATTTATATGCTCGAAGGGTGTTCTCCATTCATTCTAACCTTACCTAATTTTATGGGTGTAGCGGGTAAATCAAATCTCTCTCCTAAAATGGATCATCTTCTATTAACTTCAAAGATTCTTAGTTAAGGATCCATCTTGACCTAATAAACCGGTTTAAACCCATAATGTTTCTTGTTATCAACCATGAATGGGTGATATAAGTGTGTAAGGTCATTGGTTACTCTATATTAGCTTCCACTCTACATGGCCTAGAGTCTACCCCTTTATCAAGCAACTAGCGGACTATTTATTTTGATGGGTGGATTGGGGCTAATTCAATTCAAGATTCACATCTAAAGACGGAAAATTGGGTAAGGTTTTTGGTTGAGGCTCCGGTTCATCAAACTTAGGAAATTCCCTAGGACTAAGGGAGAGGTCATTACAACAAGCATCTAAACCTACATTCTTTAGTGGCGTTTGGTCCAAAGGTTCTATATCAATCGGGGTTCCTTTAGTCTTTTCTACTTCTTCTGGGTAAGTTATAAGCGATGTGTGTTCCTCAAGTGATGGTAGGGCTTGTGGGCTTGGAGTTTCCACCTCATTCTCCATTATATCTAGATCTCCTAAATGTTTATCATGTGTTTTAGTATGATCTAACCCAAATACACTCCTAAGTATCTCAAATCCTTCTTTAGCCATTTCAAATTCTTGGTCCGATTCATAAGAATCATTCTCAAAAATTTGATCGCTATATTTTATTTTCCTAAAGGATTCCTCACGTGTGTCATATGTTTTGGTGAAATCTATCACACGCATGCAACTAGGTAGTTCAACTATAACCATGTCACAATCTTGTTCGGGTTTAGGTTCCATGTTCTTAAAAACTAGGTCTTTTTTATCATGATGCCTAAGGTTGGATAAATCCTCCTTATCCATTTCCTCAAGTTGTGACAACTGATGGTTTATGTTTAGGAGGTTTTCTCAAAAATTTCGGATGGTCTCACTAAAAGGAGTTGATTCTAACAATGATCGTTGAATAAAAGCCACACAAGCACAAAATTTATCAAATCCATCCAACCTTACACCCGTCTCCTTTTGGATATCTCTAAGATCACTCACAAATTCATTAGAACAATAAAAGCAATCCAATCTGAAATTCAATTGTTCCTCATTTATTAATGATTCAAATGCAACTTCACTTGCCATAGCGACAAGCGAAAAGGGTTTCTGAACACAAACACAAAGAAGGGGATAGACTACAAGGAAGCTAAAATTGAGAAAAAGCTTACTTGATAGGAATCAAGCAAGGAAACCAAAGCGAGGTGGACTCTAACTAGCTATTCTATTCCCGGTGGCGCCAAAATTTGATACGCTTACAGTAGCGTTCGGGGTCAAAGGAACTTCCTTTTCATCGAGCAAGTTTTCAACACCACAGGCGATGAACCTAATCGTTGTAGTGTAGTATTAGGGTAAGCCACGGGTATTGATATCGTTCTCTAGGGGAATAGGAATGCTAGTAAGAAGTTACTATGCTAAGGTTGGGGTTGAGGAAGATTATTTTTTTATCTTTTATATTTTTTAGGAAATGGAAAGGTACGAATCTCGGGGTTTGGATTTGGGGGTTGGTATTTCTACCGATTACTCTACTTATCTAATTATCTAATTAACTAAGCTAGTGGTAGTTTATGTCTATTGTTGTGTGCTCGTATGATAGTTAAAAATGTATTTGATTAGGTTTTATTACTCCCTAGTTATCTCCTATTGATGGTTGAATTGTCACGTCCTTATTCTTAATCGCGTTGTGTCTCTAAGGTCGTAGGGTATCGTTTATCCTAACTCTTTGAAGCTACCGAAGGTTAATGACTACAAAATCTCTAGGATTTATAAACTTTAACTCTAAGGTATTCTTTGGATGTATAGCCTACAATTACTCTAGGTGATTATAAACTAAGGTTCAACAAAGATTAATCAAGCATTAAGAACACAACGAATGACCTATCGCAATACTAGGTCAATCACAATTAAGATAAGAGACAACCAATCAATATTCAATAACTAAGTTTCATATTACCTAAGCAAACACAAAAGTAAATTAGCGGACATGGGAACATGCAAGCATACACACATCAATTGAAGACATAATTAAATTAATGAAGTAAAACACTTATCTTGATGTAAGATAGGGTATAGAACCTAAAATCTTGTACAAGACACCTTGGTTCGGTTTAGGTTTTACTCATAAAACTACACACTAAAAGCGAAAAATTGGATTCTATATATAAGGTTACAAGCTATGACGGCGTCACTTTAATTTGTGGCGCTCGTGAGTCGCCGTATTAGGGTTTCGTCTTGGCACGTTATCATTGTGGGCGTCACCTTATGTCCGTGTGCCGTTGCCTTGAGTCTCGGCGCCGTCTGGATCAAATCTAGGCACGTACATTGCGGCCCCTACTCTTTTAAAACTGATGCCGTCAAGCGTAAATAAGCAATTTGGCTCTTGAGTCGTCACAAAACTTGTTCGACGGCGTCTGAAGTATAACTGACGCCGTCCCTTCAATTTCAGCAGCTTGAGTGTCTCGATTCTTGACTTTGGCCATTTTCTTCGTATATTCGCGCCTTTTCGTCCGAATAAGTGCCATTCCAGCAATTTGCCTTCAAGAGACCTAAAAAATGAAAAGGAACGATATTAAGTAATAACGGATACAAAAATGATCAAATAAGGGCTTAAACGACCCCTCAAAAAGGTACATTTTAAAACCTTATCACAAACCAAACACTTTTGTTTTGAACTAAGTTAATCGACCCTAATGGGTATTAGGGTGTAACCGATCGGTTTAGCACAAAAGAGAGGAGAGGATAAGAGAAATTAGGTTTGCAAGGATTCAAGATTAGTTTAGAATGAATAATATAACAATATTGGAGTCCAAGTTAGTGTAGGATTGCCCTACTCCCTTTGATCGACCGGTTATAGCAATCCAAAGGATTTCTAGAACCTTCTAGATCATTAATTTCATCTCTAGTCCTTTAACTTGATATTTAACGACCGTTAACTATACACCGTTAAATACCAACTCTCGTTAAGTGTTTATTTATTTTTTTTTGAATTAACAATTAACCATAACGTTTTATATTAATTATTAAAACATTGAATATTATACGTAAAATGTGCAATCCCAAAATCTCGTGTTCGAATCCGGTCATACACATATTAATTTATATCCACAAAACTAACATATATAACCTTCTCCATGGCAACCATCACCTTCTTTTATATCCTCTCCAAATCTCTCATATAGTGTACATGATCGCTTCCGCTTCCTTGAACATGAGGAAAAAAGCGATCACTTACCTCAAAGCCATTAAATTCATACCAATGATCCGGCTCACTGTCACTTTCATCTGCATATTTTGGATGTTATTTGCATACAACATAGTCAGTTGGGTCATGATGATCAAATTAGCCATCATTACGATAAACACAATCCATAATGATCATGCTAGACTCTTCATTATCTCCTTGTTGTTGTCCACCTATTGCCTAGGTTTCTTGTACTTAGGCAGTGTTTCACAACTAGCTTGTGTCATCTCTACTCTAGAACCCTTTTACGGAATCGAAGCAATGATTAAAGGGGCGGCGTCTAGTGAAAGGAATACTGGAGCTGCATTGTTGATGTCGTTTTTGTTTAACGTGCAGTTCTTTGTGCTAGGGTCTTATTATTTGCGTTTTGACTTGCTTGACAAAGTACACATGATGCTTGTGTCGCGGGATTTGATTGGAGTGATCATTTTGGTTCTGCCAGTGATTGGGTTCTTGCTTATTATGGCGATCGGCCAAACAAAGCTCTATCTCGCATGCAAAGCACATCATGGAGAAAACATTGATCTGGAAATCAATTAAGACATTCACTACCAAATTTCAAAGTTTATTAGTCTAGTACGGATTATATGATATGATGAAGCTATGGTTGTCTACTTGTGTGTTTCATACTTTCATGCATGTCGTTATGAATAAAAAATCGTTGCTTGTTTTGTACTAGCCTTTTTATGATATATCAAATAGTTCCTGAAATTATCATGAACTCTTATTAAAACTAGTCAAAGTGTAGTAAATCCTTAAGAACTTTCGAAATCGTCTATGTTAAATAAGATATTTATCATTGTTAGTATTAATTATGAGTTATTTAATAACCAAGCTTAGAGCATCAACTATGTTAAACCTTTATAATGTTTATAGTTTTATTATGACATTAATTAACAAATATTGAACTTATCTTCACTATAAACCTAATAAAGTTTTATAAAAATTATACAAAATTCAAATGCACTAAATTATAAAGAGGTTTAATATTATAGACCTATTCATCATAAACCTATTTATAAACTTATTTTCACTATAGTTTACAAGTTCTTAGACATATTCACATTATATAAACCTTTTAATAAACTAATATAGTAGATGCATTACATGATAGATAGCTTTATTTATTGCTTTCATTTACTAGTTGAACTCTTTATGTCAAGTTTTGTAGTCTTTCACAATTTACCGAAAACTTTCATAAACCAAAAACGGTATAGTGGATTCAACATGATAAGATAGATTTTGCTAAAAAGAACACATAATGAAAACGATTGATAGCATTTGATAAATAAGTTTAGTACCTCGAACATTTTCATTTTTTTTTTTGAAAGTCAATACTTTTTTCATATAATTTTGAACTAAAAAGATGCTAGGTAATAACAATGATCTCAACCGATAATATGACACAACTACAACGACCATTAAAAACAGCACAAATTATAAACACAACTACAACGATCGCCAACAACTACAATGGCCCTCTAAAACTCAAGCAACCCTCAACAATTACAATGACCCTCAAATTTCAGCTACCATAAATTAAACACAACTACAACGAACCTCGACAACCCTAACCAAACTAACATCGGCCCTAAACAGTACAACGATACTAGAACTCTAGGGTCGATGAAAAGGTCGTTTATATGAGTACCTCATATCCAGCCGTTTGTTTTCTTTAGTTTTCTAATACGTCTATTCTTAGCAGTTTTTAGCCATTTTTTATATATGTGTATTATACTGCGTATTTGGTCAAGTTGCATGTTGCGTCTTGAGCTCAAAATGTAATACAAAGTACAAAATAAATTTTGTACACTATAAAAAAACAAGTTGAATTCTTCACATTTTAAAGGCCAATTGGTCACAGTTAAAAATGTGTAAAATTATTGATTCCACACTTTCTCATGTGTGGTAATAATGGGTGTGACAAATTTTTCTACGTATATAAGTGTGGAGATATAATCCAAATTTCTATAGTTAAAAGTGTGGAAAATTTTTTTGAATGTCCACACCTAAAAGTGTGACAAATTGCAAAAAATGTTTATAATAAAAAGTGTGAAAACATTTGCTACACATATAAGTGTAGCTTTAGTGTAATTGTATACACTTATATACGTTGATTAATTTTTAAAATATTTGTGACAAATATTAGTGTAGCAAAATTATTATTCATATAAACAAATGTCCACATTTAAGCATACCGTAGCAAAATAAATGTGAAGAATAGAGATATTTTTTGTAGTGGTATATTTTTAGTTTAATGATATTTTTTATGTTTACTATGAGAAAATAAATTGATAAAGTGAGTACAAAAATAAATGGTCCATGAGTCCATGTTAAGTAAACTTATTGCTAAAAATAGAAACCCTATTATTGGATTCCACCGTCACCGTCTATATGGCACAAACGTTTTTACATGTATTTGAACAAGAGTAGTAAATAAAATAATGCTAGACGGTAAAATATGGTCGTGAGTAAAAGCTGTTCTTATGAGTTGTTTGATTATTTATCCATCGTTGTGTAGTCATATCTTCCGCCGTCCATCGATTGCGTTTCAGCAAATTATAAAAAAAAAATGGTTACTTTCACATGGAAAACATTGGGTTTTATTTTGTTCCTTTTGTAATGAAAACACCGTCATGATGGCGGGCTTGTTACTGGTCCATGGTTGACAACAATTGTTTCATTGCTGGTCACCGATCCACCATACCATGTTAGACTCTCATCGAGCTTTTCTATTAAGTGTCCTATTCAAAAGCTTCATTACGTAAAAAAACATTTGATGATTATTAATTTTGTTAGTCGAGTTTACAATGGCCTTCATAATGTTCGACGCTTAACCCTTAATTTGCTAAGTCAATATATGAATTTCTTTTATTATAAAAGTTAAAAGTTTAAGTAACCAAAAAAACTTTAGAGAGTCCACAATAAATTCAGTGAGCAAGTCAGGAGGAGACGATACTCCCTTGTAGGTAGGAGTGTTTATTGGTTTTCTAATCGACGATATGCTACAAAATAAGCATAATATTTTAAATAGTTTTAGAAGTTGTACGATGGTATCAGACAGATAGACTGAGCAACCAGTTTCTTTTATTCAAGAATGAATTACAATAGTTGGTACAGTTTGAACAATATCGTAATCAAACTGTTACAAAACTGAAAAAGATCAACTGATCAAAAGTACAAGACAGAAATGGATCAACAGATCCTAGTACACCAATATTTAGTGGGAGAGAGAGCGGTCAAGAGGAAGGCTGCGTGTGTTGAGTGGTAAACCACAGGAGAGGACCACGGTATATAGCAAAGGGAGTTACAAGGGCCCCTCATCTTTCTATCTTTATTCATAAGGAGCACAACTTTGGTCTTCTCCATATAGAAGAAATAGAATGTCCATATTAAGCCCCTCATAAGAAGCCTGCACAAAGAACACCACAAGTGAGAAAGCAACTAGGACATGTTTGGGATACATGTTACTTAGGTGTTTTGGAACATTCCCCCTTAATCTGTTTCCCAAACATGTCAAATAATTTCAGTTTTTCACAAAGAAATTTGTGTTGATACACAGGAAAGTGCTTGGTTAGAATGTCTGCAGTTTGGTTTGAGGAGCCAATTTTGATGGCACTCAGGACACCTTTTGCAATTTTTTCTCTAATAAAATGGACATCAATTTCAAAGTGTTTGGATATCTCATGGAAAACAGGGTTGACAACAAGTTGTAAAGCAGATTTGTTATCACAAAACAAGTTCACATGAAGATTAAGGTCAACATTTAGATCCTTTAGGATTTTTTGAACCCAGATGATTTCACAGGCTGCAGCAGCCATAGATCTATATTCACTTGGTTGATGATTTTGCGAGTGTTTTGTTTTTGCTTTTCCATGATATCAAACACTTGTTAAAGAAAACACAGTATCCAGTAACAGATTTCCTGGTTTTGATACATTTTGCCCAATCTGGATCACTATACCCTTCAAGAACATTATTGAGATTGCTATGGTCATACCTTAGGCCTTTACCAGGAGCACCTTTTAAGTATCTTAGAACATTCAGAGCAGAGTCCAAATGAGACTTTAAGGGGGTATGCATATGGTGTGCTAGACAGTGAACTGAATAGGATATGTCAGGTCTAGTATGAGTAAGATAAATCAGTTTTCCAAGCAGTTTTTTATACCCAGTTATGTTATCAAGCAATGGGTCATATTGAGTTGGAATAAAAGGAAGAACAAAGTTAGGTTCCAGAGGTGTAGACACAGGTTTACACCCAAAGAGACCAAATTCTTTTAAAACTTCAAGACAATATTTTCTTTGGAAGAGACAAATGTCATCCCCAGTTTTTATCACTTCAATACCCAGAAAGAATTTGAGAAACCCCAGGTCTTTTATGTTGAATTTAGCTTTAAGAAAGACTTTGAAATGTTCAATTTCCTCAACACAGTTACTAGTAAGAACAATATCATCAACATAGACAAGTAAAGCTATAAACTTGTTATCTTTGTTTTTAGTAAATAAAGAATGATCACTCACAGACTGAACAAAGCCATGTTCTTTAAGAACACCAACAAGTTTTTCATTCCATTTCCTGGGAACTTGCTTGAGGCCATATAAGGATTTGGTAAGTTTGCAAACCATGTTTTTGTTGTTTTCATCAGAAAAGCCTTTTGGAATAGTCATATATATATCCTCATCAAGCTCACCATAAAGGAAAGCATTGTTAACATCAAGTTGAAAAAGGGGCCATTTATTTTTAACAGCTAAGGCAATAAGAATTCTAACATTAGACATTTTCACAACAGGGGAAAAAGTTTCATTGTAATCTATGCCTTCTCTTTGGTTAAAGCCTTTGGCAACAAGCCTGGCTTTGTATCTGTCCACTTCACCATTAGATTTGTATTTGATTTTTCAAATACATTTGTAACCAATGGGTTTCCTGTTAGCAAGTAAAGTGGTTACGATCCAAGACTTGTTAGTATTTAAGGCCTCAATTTCAGCATTCATAGCATCAAGCCAATTAGGATCAAGGATGGCTTCCTCATAACAAGTAGGTTCAACACTTTTATTTAAGTTGGAAGTAAAACAGTAATTCTCAGAATCAAGATTAGAACAATTCACCACTTTTTCTATACCATATTTAACTTTGCCTTCAACAATAAAGTCATTAAGATTTTTTGGCATTCTAGTAGGTCTGGTTGACCTTCTTGTGGTGATGGATGGTGTTAATAGAAATATCGTCATTAAACGTTATTTATATTTTTGATCTTTACCTAAGTTTTGTTAACGACAAAAGTAAATTTAATTTGTATAAAAGCTTAAAGCTTGTCAAGTTTAATAGATATTAAAACAAGCTTTTTCAAACAATATATTCATCATTCAAGCATTTACATTTATGATTAGTGATATCTTTATATAACTCTAATCATTATGTATGATAGTAGTTTTAGAATGTGTTAGGTTCTTAAACCAAACACTACTTAAGTACTTGCATATTTCTAAAATAGAAATACAACATATGACATCATGTGATGCATCATGGAAATCATTGGAAGATTTCATTAGATATTTTGTGTGGTTGTACTCTTCATATCTTGCACAATCTTACATAGATATGGTTGACTTTGGTAAGATTTTGGTAATCTTGTTCGGACCCCACGGTACCAAAATGGTACAGGCGGAACCCTTTTAAGGGTTCCGTGGTCCGTGGAGACTCACATCCATTTGGCTATAAATAGCAATGCCAAACCAAGTAGTTTCTAATCCCTTTCTACTATACTCTCATACATATCTTCTCTAACCTTTCTAACTCGGTTTCATATCATATTAGTGATCTCTTTTGTAGCAAAGAAGATCAAGTCACATTCAAGCTTCAAGCGAGAGTTGGAAGTCTTGTTTGTTTAGTGTTGTATTATCTAGTGTTGATTCATACTTCATTGTTGCATTAAACCATCATAATCTTGTGAGTGTGTGTGGTTAGTATTTTAGTCCTTAAAATACATTGTGTGTGGGAGTTGTTGTACCCTTGGAAAGAACTCGACATCTAGCTAAGTGTCGGAAATAGTGTAAGCGAAGTGTAAAGGTTTTCTCCGCCGGTGAAAGGAGCTTGTTGACTAGTGAAGTTAAACTCTCGAGTGTGAGACTCGGGGAGTGGAGTAGGGCAAGGAAAAAGAGTCCTTGTGGACCGAACCACTATAAACAACTTGTTGTGGTTTGATCATTTCTTTCCTTATTTACTCTTTACATATTGCTTGCATATTTCATCAACATATCCAAGATCAATATCAATTGATCTTTCAATAAGTTCAAAACAAAATTTTTAATTGGTAAACTATTCAACCCCTTCTAGTTTTCTACAATTGGTACGAGCCTCGTTGCTCAAAATTTCTAAAATAACTTGTATTTTATAAATTTGAAACGATCCATGGATTACGAAAACTTTAAAGAAGGGCAATCTATGCAAAGACCACCACTCTTTGAAACCAATGGATTTATCTATTGGAAAAACCGTTTTGAAACATATGTAAAATCAAAAGATATAGATCTTTGGTTTATTATTGTTAAAGGGATTTTAGTTCTACAACAAAGGATATTTACGTTGATGAACAAAAGAAATTAGTTGCTAAAAATAATGAAGCTAAAATGATGCTTTATAATGCTTTACCTAGAAAAGAATATGAAAGAATTTTATGTGTGAAACCGCCAAAGATATTTGGGAATCTTTAATTGTTACACATCAAGGTAATTCACAAGTCAAGGATAACAAAATTGATCTTCTTGTTCAACAATATGAACAATTTGTTATCCACAAGATGAAACCATTGATTGTGGCTTTGCTCGCTTCAATACTATTATTACATCACTTAAAGCACTTGATGAATCTTTTCGTAGTAAGAACTTTGTCGGAAATTTCTTAGAGCACTTCATCCCAAATGGAGAGCTAAAGTGACCGCTATTGAAGAATCAAAAGATATCTCAAAAATGTCACTAGACGAGCTAATTGGCAACCTCAAAGTTCATGAAATGGTAATGGAGAAAGATTCGGAGATCATCAGAGGAAGAAAGGAGAAGGTCAAATCCATCGCTCTAAAAGCAAAGGCGGAATCAAGCGATGACAACGAATCTTGCTCCGGTAGTGAAGATGAGGAGTATGTCATGGTCGTTAGAGATTTTAAGAAGTTCTTTAGAAGAAGAGGAAAGTTTGTAAGACAACCTCGAGAAAAAAAGCCATTCGAAAGATCGGGATGACAAAAGGGTAAAGGTGAAAGAAAGTGTTTTAGATGTGGTGATGCAAGTCATCTCATAGGAGAATGTCCCAAGCCACCTAAAAGCAAAACTCAACGAGCTTTTGTAAGTGGTGCTTGGAGTGATAGTGAAGCGATGAAGAATCAAGCAAGGAAGAGATCGCTCTAATGGCACATGAGTCAAATGAGGTACTTTCCGACTCTTCTTATTCTTCTATAGATGATGACACTTTGCAAAACAATATAATCAATTGTGTGAGCTAAGTCTAAAAATCATAACTAAAATAAATTTTTAAAAACCAAAAGGAATTTTGGAAAATGAAGTATATGAGTTGAAAGAAAAGCAAAACGACTTGAAAAGGAAAAGCAAATGCGATGATTGTAAATCATGTCAAGAGCTTAATCTTGAAATAGAAAAACTAAAGCTCACACAAGAGGTTCTAATCGAAAATAATTCTAAATTTAAAAGGTTTAACAAAAACATCGCTCTTGCCGATGAAATAGTTAAAATCCATAAAACACCGGGAGACATGAATGGGCTAGGATTTAATGAGGTATTAATTCCAAAGAGTCAAAACAAAGCGGCCGAAAAGGACGAACATTCATCAAAAGCATTGCGATCAGCCACGGACGAGACGGAACCAAAATAAGGGTTTAAATCGTTGTGCAAAATGGTGTCGTGGGTACTTGACGAGACGAGCGTTCATGTCTGGACCGTCTTGAATTTGTCAAAGTAACAAAGAAAACCAATGATAGTGTTAAACTAAAACCGGTTGTTACATCGGGAGTAGGACTTGCCAAAATGAATTTAGATCAAAACTACTCAACAATGATATAAAACATCTTTTGCCAACGCCCCTTTCTAAGAGCAACCACAACGTACAACCCAACTACCAACACAGCGGTTGGAATCAAAACTTTCTAGACCATATCAAACTCCAGATTACATACCATGGAACTCTTACCCATCGTTTCCATACATGAATCAAATAAATGGTATGTTTAACCCAAACGGACCCATGATATATTGGGGACCAAATGCTTGAGTTATTTGCTTCTTAGGTATGCTTGAAAGTTGGATTGGAACACGATGAATGGATAAAAGATAGTGGATGCTCACGACACATGACGGGCAACAAAGTCTCTTCTCATCATACCAATAGTATGACGGAGGTAATGTCACTTTGGTAGCAATCTCAAAAGCAAAATCATTGGCAAAGGTACGATTGCTCATAACTCCTAACTATTGAAAATGTTGCTCATGTAGATAGGTTAGGATTTAATCTACTTAGTATTAGCCAATTATGTGATAAAGAGTATAAAGTACTATTTGATGAAAATGGTAGTAAAATACTAAAGATGGTATCACCATAGCTAAAGGAGTTAGGAAAAATAACATATCGTCATGAAAATAAATAAAACATCTAATGACAAACTTTGCCTAACAACGTTAGAGCGATAGCTCATCTCTTTGGCATAGGCGGCTTAGGTCACGCTAATATGAGACTTATACAAAACCTATCTTCATAAGAGCTAGTTAGGAATTTACCAAAACTAAAATATGACCAACACTTTTGCGACGCTTGCAAAATTGGTAAACAAACCCATAGTAGTCACAAATCTAAAAATATGGTGTCCACATCTAAGTGTCTAGAATTATTACATATGCACTTGTTTGGACCATCCGCTATAAAAGCTACGGAGGCAACTTATATACTTTGGTCATAGTAGATGATTACTCAAGGTTTACTTGGACGTTGTTTTTGAAAACCAAAAATGAAGCTTTTGATAAATTTGAAATTCTTAGCAAGAAAATTCAAAATCTACTAGGTGTTAAAATTGTGTCGATCCGAACGGATCATGGTCGTGAATTTGACAACGAAACTCAATTTGGAAACTTTTTTTTTTCTTAAAGGTAAATTTTGGAAACTCAATTTGGAAACTTTTGTAATACAAATGGTATAACACATAACTTTTCCGCTCCACGAACACCTCAATCAAATGGAGTAGTAGAGCGTAAAATAGAACAATTCAAGAAATGAGTAGAACAATGCTTAATGAACAAAACATTCCTCAAAAGTTTTGGTGTAACGCATTGACACTTCTACATATATTTTGAATAGAGTCTTATCGTCCTTTATTAAACAAAACACCATATGAGCTTTATAAAGGTAAAAAGCCAACATTAGGATATTTTAGAGTCTTTGGTTGTAAATGCTTTATTCTTAATACTAAGGATTATCTCACCAAGTTTGACCCAAAGTCTTATGAAGGTGTATTTCTTGGTTATTCTCAAACTAGTAAAGCTTATGTTGTCTAAACAAAGAAACAATGATAGTCGAGGAATCGTTGAACATAACATTCGACGAAAGTCCACCTCCTCTAAGACATCACCTTTGGTAGATGATGACTTAGTTGAAAGTCAAATGATAGAAAGTCAAGAAATAATTAATAATAACAAGGAAGATGAACCATTAAATAAGGAGATTGTCAACATCAAAGAATCTAAAAGTCATCCTTTAGAAAAGTCATAGGACAACTTAATCAAAGAACCTTAAGGTCACAAGCCCAAAATCAAAGTAATTATTTTGTTTTGTATCCACCATAGAACCGAAAAACATAAATGAAGCAATAAAACATGAATCATGGGTAATTGCCATGCAAGAAGAATTAAACCAATTAGTTAGAAATGATGTTTGAAATTAGTTCCAAAACATAAAGATCAACCCATAATTGGAGCGAAATGGGTTTTCGAAATAAAATGGATGAAAATGGTATAGTATCTAGAAACAAAGCTAGGCTTGTTGCACAAGGCTATAATCAACAAGAAGGTATTGATTATGATGAAACTTATGCTCCGGTAGCTAGACTCGAATCTATTAGAATATTACTTGCCTATGCATGTGCTTATGGCTTTAAATTATTTCAAATGGATGTTAAAAGTGTTTTTCTTAATGGGTTTATTAACGAAGAAGTGTACGTTGCTCAACCTCCCGGTTTCACCGACTTTGAGAAACCACATCATGTCTTCAAACTCAAGAAAGCATTGTATGGTCTTAAGCAAGCACCAAAAGCACAATGCGACCGACTTAAGACTTTTCTTATTGATAACAAATACTCTATGGGATTAGTAGATAATACTCTTTTACCAAGAAAAGGAATCACATATTATCATTGTTCAAATATCGTTGATGACATTATATACGGATCAACTTGTCAAGAGCTATGTGATGATTTCTCTAAAATCATGCACCACGAGTTTGAAATGAGTATGATGGGTGAGTTAAATTTCTTTCTAGGACTTCAAATTAAACAACTAGAAGATGGCATATTTTTAACCAATCTAAATATATAAAGACATGCTTAAGAAATTTGGTCTTGAAGATTCCAAACCAACTAAAACACCCATGTCCTCGGACACCAAACTCACCAAGGACGAAGAAGGTGAATTCGTAGATAACACTAAATATAGAGGAATGATTGGTAGCCTACTCTATCTTACGGCTAGTAGACCCGACATTATGTTTAGTGTTTGTCTATGTGCTCGCTTTCAAGAAAACCCAAAGGCATCACACTTAGAAGCCTTGAAAAGGATTTTTAGATACATTAAGGGAACAACGTGTTTAGGATTATGGTATCTCAAAGGAACGGGTGTAGAAACCATAGTGTATGCCGACTCGGATCATGCCGGTGATTATGTCGATAGAAAACGTACAAGTGGTATTTGCACTTTTGTTGGACATTGTCTCACCTCATGGTTTGCAAAGAAGCAAACGGCCTTAGCCATCTCAACTACTGAAGCCGAGTACGTCTCGGCGGGAAAAGCATGTCAACAAGCTCTTTGGATGAAGCAAGCTCTCGTGATTACGAATTCATCTCAACGATATTGTGATACTTTGCGACAATAAAGGAGCCATCGATCTCGAGAAGAATCCCGTTCAACATGCTCGTACAAAGCATATTGAAATCATCATCACTTTCTTAGCGACAATGTTCAAAAAGGAAACATCTCAATCGAGAAAGTATCCTCCAAAGACAACATTGCCGACATATTAACTAAGCCTCTTAAACGAGAACCTTTTAATCTTCTTAGACTTGATTTAGGGTTAATGGAACCAAACATGTAGGATAAACATAGCCCAAAACATTAGAATAGTCAAAACAAAACAATTTTGTCTTGTACACCTCATCGTAGCCACGGCACTAAACGACAACACGACGGAACAAAAATTTTGGTGCCGTGCGGTCCGTGGTAATCTCTGAAAGCAAAAGCGCTATATACAAAACATCTTCTTCCTCAAAACCCACTTTACCAAAACGTGTAAACATTAAACCAAGCTCATTATTGACACCTTCCCTCTCACTAATCACTAAAGATAACACCATTGTAAGTATCCTAACTACATTTTATCTCTCAATTCTGAGTCTAGGATTCTTATTTATGCACAAAACTATCACAAATCATTACATGGGGTTTTATGTATGCTGGTATACTAAATATGAATTCAATTGGCAAATTGCATAACTAGTCATTGAAATTAGGTACTACATTATCATATTGCATAAACAAATCATTCTTCCCACTAATCAATAGATAATAACTATAAGGCCTTATTCAAATAACCAAACACCCCATGTCAAAATTTTTGAAAGCTTCTCACTTGTAGGAAAACAATTTTTCATTGTTAAATACAAATAGAAACGTTAAACTTTCATCACTTGCATGCTCTTGAATACTAAAGGTATTGCGTAACTAATATGCATTCCCGGGTATATTCAAATGAAGCAACATTGAATTAGGAGCATTTGGGTTATCTCATGGTATTTGCCAAACACCCCACTAAAACCATCTTTATGCATAAAATGAGTCGAGATAACCGCAACTCCAAATTGTTTTCATGTAGGCACACACTAGAACCAAAACGCTAATGAGTAGTCTCATTTTTCTTTTTTAACATATTAATTCTTGTTCTTAGGAATAACCATGGTAGCCGCAAAATTCTATGATCACAAAGACACCCTTGGCTATATTCCCAAACATCACAAAACCAAAGGACTCTCCAAGGAACAAGTAGAAATATTTAGGGGTCTAGAATCAAGGTATTTCCATGAGGGTAGAACCATTCACTCATCCTTCCTTGAAAACACTAATCTCCGTGAAGAACTAGCCTCCATTCAATTCGATTGTCTTCTTGACATCGATGAACCAATTTGTCCTAGGTTTGTGTAAGAATTCTATGCTAGTGTGACCGACTTTAGTGATGAAGACGATGATGAATTTTGTCTTAGGTTTAGAATCAATCAAAACGACTACACCATCACCTTAGCCAACTTTGCTCAAGTGCTAGGAATTCCCAACCGAGGGACTTGTCTCTACTCGGATAAATGATCACTCACCGTTCTTGATGCTATCAATGACCGCACTCTTCCCTACCAAACCCATTTAGCCGATAAGGATGTTATCCGTGAACACCTATTTAATCCAAGGGGTGATACAACCCGAGTTACCCGAAAGGGAAATGAGGTAAACCGAGATCCATATGGAATGGAGCTAAATGAACTTAAGCCCGAATTTAAGAAATGGGAGGAGCTACTTAGAGCCAACGTCATTAACACCATAGGAAATAGGGATCACATTAATGCTTGCCTTTGTCACATGCTCTACAACTTGTCCACCTGTCAACCATTCAATTTAGCTTACTACATCGCTAGGAGAATGATTGATATTCCAACTCAAGGATCGGTGGTCTCACCCGTCTCTATAGAAACTTTGCACCAATTCCACCAACACCAAAAGGGATGCACCTTCACTATGAGCTCATCCCTCACATCTTTGTACCTTTGAGTGATGCACGAGTTGCTAAGACAAAAGGCAAGAGAGCAAAACCTCCAACTCCATCATCATCATCATCAAATAGCTCCGAGGATGGTCTTCCAAGCTCTCGTCTTCCGCCTCATGAGTATTATGCATCTCTTCCCGAGATAGAGAATGAATCAGCGGAATTCAAGCAAACTAAGGAAATGTTCAAGTGCCTTGGTAGGATGATGAGCAAGATCTACAAGAAGTTGGACAAATGAGGATTCATTAAGGAGTGTTTGGAACAATACATTATCATTAATGTTTGATACAATTTGGTTGTTTTTATTGTGTAGGATGATAATATAACTTGAAACAATGGTGTATGCTAACAATCTTATGCAGAGGGATAGCACAAGTATGCTATCAAATTTTACCCATTTTCACCATAATGTGAAAATCACTAGGCCTTGCTCAAAATACATGCTCCACTATGTTTATATATGTCTTATTTGCTTTTCCTAACTAGAAATGTTTAGTGTCACATGTTTTGAGAAAAATTTCAGGTTTCGGAAAGGTCCCCGACACCTAAAAACACACTCTGTCTTGTTTTCTGCACTGCACGGACCAGACGGCACCAACGATTTGGTACCGTCTGTTATGAAAATTGGTACCGCATGCACAGACAAAGGACCAGACACCACCCTTTAAGGGTTCCTACATGTAAATTTTTGGTGCCGTGGATCCTTGGTAACTTTCTGAATTTCGACTATTTCGTGATTCCAAATTACCATCCATTGCTTATAAGTCAATCCTAACTTGTTTATACTCTTATTAGAACTAGTATAATTCACTTAGGTATATAAGAAATCCATTTCCCACCAAAATTAAAAAATTTGAAAAATCCAACCAAGGAACGCTTTTGCATAAAGGAAGGTACCAAATTTTTGGTACCTTCAAATCCGTGGGTGATCTGATTGCTAGGAAATTCCACTCATTAGAACACATTTATTGCAAATATTTTCTTCTTCACTCCATCTCTCTTGTATGGATTGACTTGGGTGATATGACTAGCATTCAACCCACTTCCAAATTATTAGGAACCTCATCTCTTCAATGGTTTAACATCAAATCAAACACATTTCTCTATAATTTTTCACTTCTATAAATTGAGAGGTTTTACCATGATCATCCTCACACCTTCTTCATTCTTACCATTATCTAGCAAAGAAAAACCCAAGTCAAAAATGACAAAATCCTCTCCTAAACCTTGCAAGAAAACCGCTAGAATGAGTGTGAGGCCTTGTTGCTTCGTTAACCTTAGCTCCTCATCCGAGTCTTCTCCACTCACAATCTCATATCCAATCCGAGATGATACAAACCTTACCTTGGCTACACCTACTCAATCACACATTGTGATCACCACTCCACCACCTACAAAAACACCAAC
Organism: Chrysanthemum lavandulifolium; assembly: GCA_022545495.1. Lineage (NCBI taxonomy): Eukaryota > Viridiplantae > Streptophyta > Magnoliopsida > Asterales > Asteraceae > Chrysanthemum > Chrysanthemum lavandulifolium. The sequence continues at coordinate 30,515,009 of CM040242.1, forward strand.
TTCACCTCCACCGGCACCCATCCAAACATCCAAGACACCCTCACCACCTTCACCACCAAGGTCTCCTACTCTCATTCATATGGAGTTATTTTTCACTCCACCAACTTCACCAAATCCTTTCTTGGAGGACTTGGATGACTTTCCTCCTAGGCCAAATCATCCACCACCATTTCCATCCTTTGGCACAATTGAGCGGATTGCTCATGAGTCACCTCGGTCATCTTTTGACCCAAACACCCAATTAGGGCCAAAACCTCTTCTGTTCCATCCCATTCACAAAGACATTCATGGCCCTTTGTATGGGGACCATCCACTCCCCACATCAATGTCCCCTCATCTTGAGGACATTGAGGAGTACATGTGGGATGCCAATCCCACTAGAGAGGAGATTCAAGCGGAACTCCACAACCTCCACCAATTCAAAGGCATGGTGGATTCTCACTTAAGTGAGACTATGCAAATGCAAAATGCTTTGCTTGCCTCCATCATGACCACCCCAAACATTCCCAACACCACCAACACATCTACTATACCACCACCACAACCTTCCCAAACATACTACCCCCTAGGCATGGTTGCTCAACTTGTGAGCAAACGGCCCAAACCATTGAAAGGACCCGGGTTATGGTCCATGACTTTCAAGAGGAAATGAGGTTCATCCTCAATCACATCCTTGAGCGCCTCAACGCTCTTTCTCATCCACCATCTCATTAGGATGGTCATAGACTAGCATTTCTAGTTCTTCTTTTCTTAGGATTATTTTTTTGTACTAAAACACATCATTGTGTTCCCATTTCATGATCTTTATTCATGAAAATTTTAACTAATGAATGGTGTTTTTATTATAGTGTTGGTGCTTTTACATAGTGTTTGAAAATGCTTGTGAATAATCATTATTACTAACATTTTTTTGTAGCTTTATTTTCACAAATCCATGTATCTTCCCATTAAGCACCCAATTTAGGGGGAGCTTTGATCAAGGGGGAGATAATGGCTCGGGCTCATTACATTCCGCATCGCCTCTTCTTTTTGTTGAGACACATATAGTCATTAAATGTTATTTATATTTTTGATCTTTACCTAAGTTTTGTTAACGACAAAAGTAAATTTAATTTGTATAAAAGCTTAAAGCTTGTCAAGTTTAATAGATATTAAAACAAGCTTTTTCAAACAATATATTCATCATTCAAGCATTTACATTTATGATTAGTGATATCTTTATATAACTCTAATCATTATGTATGATAGTAGTTTTTAGAATGTGTTAGGTTCTTAAAACCAAACACTACTTAAGTACTTGCATATTTCTAAAAATAGAAATACAACATATGACATCATGTGATGCATCATGGAAATCATTGGAAGATTTCATTAGATATTTTGTGTGGATTTGTACTCTTCATATCTTGCACAATCTTACATAGATATGGTTGACTTTGGTAAGATTTTGGTAATCTTTTCATCGGACCCCACGGTACCAAAATGGTACAGGCGGAACCCTTTTAAGGGTTCCGTGGTCCGTCAGACGCCTCACATCCATTTTGGCTATAAATAGCAATGCCAAACCAAGTAGTTTCTAATCCCTTTCTACTATACTCTCATACATATCTTCTCTCTAACCTTTCTAACTCAGTTTCATATCATATTAGTGATCTCTTTTGTAGCAAAGAAGATCAAGTCACATTCAAGCTTCAAACGAGAAGTTGGAAGTCTTGTTTGTTTAGTGTTGTATTATCTAGTGTTGATTCATACTTCATTGTTGCATTAAACCATCATAATCTTGTGAGTGTGTGTGGTTAGTATTTTAGTCCTTAAAATACATTGTGTGTGGGAGTTGTTGTACCCTTGGAAAGAACTCGACATCTAGCTAAGTGTCGGAAATAGTGTAAGCGAAGTGTAAAGGTGTAACACCCCAACCCGACAAGGGTAAAGATATCACAAATACGATTTCATATCAGAACCTTAAGTACTATACAATAGCGGACGCCTTTACAAAACTTACAAAAGAAGATATAAATAACTTAATAATCAAAATAAATCTAAGATCCCTATTTCAAATCTTGCTCTCGTCTCTACTCTCAACCCGGATCGGCTATCCCATAAGCTCATCTTGAATGCTTAAAACCGCCGCAGAAAAGAAATGCGGTGAGCTTACAAAGCCCGTTAACGATATAGCAAAACAAAAACTAAATGCGAACATAAATACGAATCGAACAAAGAAACGAATAACAAAATCGTGGCGAAACGAAAATAATGAATCATTGAGGATTCTGCGAAACACAAATATCGTAAATCCGGAAGAACAAATAGCAATCAAGAACAACACATAGCACATTGATGGCACGTACTCAAACACATCAAAATAACCAGACATTCAATACATTTAGATAGTAGAGCTCATATAAGCCAAACGGAATATCTAAAGGCGAACGGAAACACTTCCTAGAAATAATCATGGCATTCATACAAATTAATCAACCTACATTTAACACACTTAACTCAATATTGCAGCAGCGGGAAAAGCAGTCAAATCATGGCAGTCTCACAAGCAAATAGAAAACATAGTAGACAAACTATAACTAAATAGACCAAACAAAACATAGCATAGCCATTAGCAATTATCGAACAGATATCATAAACTAAACCGGTTCTCGGATCGAATCTTAACATCGTGAGAGTTTTAACATGGCGGTCACATATGCGATGAGATAATTAACCGATAGGCAAGGTTTATAAAATAACTGAACCATCATACATACTAAACTTCCCAAAACACTCAATTGTACACTAGCACATTCATCTTACAGATCAACGAACTTCACATAACGATAAACTAACATAACATCAGATATACGAATCATGTTTAAACCTATTAATCCTATCCTAGCATGGCAACTAGTAATCACTTGAACATATACGTCATGAGCACATTCACTAACATATCATATCAGAATATATAATATAAACACTCGAAAATACCGAATCATAACAGAATGCTTAACACAGAAGTAACAGATAAGGGTTTAGTTAACTACCACGAGCCCAGAACATATCATATCAGAAACATCATAATTATATAGAAATAATCTCAGAAATAATTCGGAGTAGCTAGCTCCCAGAGTTTTGTGAAGACGCGTATTGCACACGACATCATTCACCAGACAAATCATATCGGATAACAGATCAGATCTAGGATGCATCCATACGCCCCAGCAGACGGATAGTGGCCATACTATCAATAAACAGATAACGAAAGGACGTGGCGAACATCACTCTCTCGCCCTAGAGTCATATCGTAGGTGCATCAACGATACGGACATGGAACCCCATAACTAGTTAATATTTGGCTCGGGTGTCAAACTATCCTAGGTCAAATAGATTGTCATAAATGACACAGATCATAATCAACACAAGGTCACATATAACATATCAGATAGTTCATATCATAAGGTTCATATTTAGATATTCAGAAGTCAGAAGTTCATATCACAATCACAAATCATACATTCATATTTAGAAGTTCATAATTAAACTTAGTGAGGTTCAACAAATATGCATATCAGTCTTCATAACATAAGTTCAAATCGATATTGCATGGTTCAATAAAACAAGTTCGGATAAGCAATGATCACACAATCGAAAAGGGTTCATAGCAATGGCATCGAAACCCTAATAAGTAAAATAGGAAAACTAACGAAAGATCATCATAAGGAACCTTTACTGAAAAGTTCAGAATATCTGTACCTTAAAGCAAATGAGAGCAAAACAAACAAATGAGTGAATCACGAAGATATAACGTCGCGTCTCCTTCAACGAATCTACACGGATTATGATTTATTTAATACTTGTTAGCATCATTTATAACGGATTAATCGCATTCACCTTCTTATAGTTGTAGATATATTCTCATTTTTAGTGACGGACGGAATTCCAACATTTTAGGTTAATAATCATTACTTAGCCAAACTTATGGGTTACAAATGATAAACGATAAACGGAAGGGTTTAATATGACAAATATCTTAATTGAGGGCTTATATGATCGTCGTTCAAAGTATAGGGTCTACAAATGTCAAGAACGGATTTTAGGACTCTTTTTCAAAATAGTTTACACAAGCCTTCATAACTTACATGATTAACCAAGACTCACACGTAACATTATTCGAACACAACCTTAATGAGACCATGCATGCAATACTTTTAATTCGTGACACTTAGTTCCTTACATAAAATCATAACTCACGCATTTTTACATCACGCTTATTACTAGCTCATTATACTCTTAATTACTAATCATTAATGATTCCAAGACTTACCATTCTCACATGAAAACACGAATTTACACATTTAGCTTTTAACCCTAACCGACTTCCTATTTATGTTCTAGGGTCTTTCTCATGTTTTTAATATCACTTATTACGCATTTAATTTACATGTTACTTCTTTTACTAACTTCCACCTTGACCTAGAACGTATGAAAACTCAAACGGAAGTTAACTCAAACTCATACATACATTAACACTAATAACTCACATATGACGACTCGTTTACCCTTCGTGAACAAGACCAAAATCTTTTCCCCCTCCCTTGATTCAACATGTACGCAATACACATGCAAAATCCCAGCTTGTTACATGTTGCTTTTCCGACTCACAAACCATTCGACACCCATACAAAACTTAACCCATTGACTCACACAACTTGTTAACCTATATTCCAACATGCATGCATCGACACACAAACAAACTACAACAACAAGGTTAACGTGACTCTTACCTACGCAACACCTTCATGACTTAAGCCACACGTTAATTATATACATATAATACGTCAAGTTATGATTTCATGTGACGATATATATACTCTACTTGTTATCCGATTTGGTAGGCATGCTCGATACATATATATATAGGTTTCGGAAAACATGAAACACGCAACATAAGTACATGACAAGGTTTGCACGTCTCACTAATATGGCTCGACTTATTCATATGGTCCGATTAGTTTGTCTAAAACCCTAACACATGAATCGGTTTAATTCGTGTGGCTCATTAACACCTCACGACTTCATAGTTTACGTTTGCATGTAAATATAATTGAGACGAAAAGAGAAACGTTGTTTACCTTGGCACTTGCGTCGGATCAACCACACGCGCACCCAAGGTAGCGAGCTTGATCGGAAAAGAGAAAGAGCAAAGGAATGTGCCGTGACTTTGTGTAGACTAGGGTTCCAAAAGTTGAGGTTTGTTTTGTATATATATGCACCGATCGGGTCTTAGGGGTTTGTGTGTGGGCTTCGCTCAACAAGGAAGAAGGAAAGAAAAGACATAAGCCCGTGGCTTCGGATGTGTTCTCACCACAAGCCCAAACTTGGTGAGACCATGGGCTCAAATGAAATTCGGCTTGGGTACAAGAGAAAGACTAAAATGGTTTAAGTGGCAATCGGCTCACAAAACAACTTCCATTGTCGTGAAAGTTAGCAACCGATGGGATCATAAACAAAAGAAAAACGAGGCCCAAGCTTATGTTGCATGACTTATATTCTTTTGTCGTATCAATGTCATTCATTTTATATACATGTTAGGTTTTAAATATTCATAAGTTAGGTTTTTAGTTTCGTTAAATAAACGTTATTATATTTTACGTATTTTAGAAATTTTGATTTCAAGGGTAAAATAGTCTTATTATGCGTTTATATTTTTAGGGTTTTACAAAAGGTTTTCTCCGCCGGTGAAAGGAGCTAATTGACTAGTGAAGTTAAACTCTCGAGTGTGAGACTCGGGGAGTGGAGTAGGGCAAGGAAAAAGAGTCCTTGTAGACCGAACCACTATAAACAACTTGTTGTGGTTTGATCATTTCTTTCCTTATTTACTCTTTACATATTGCTTGCATATTTCATCAACATATCCAAGATCAATATCAATTGATCTTTCAATAAGTTTCAAAACAAAGTTTTTAATTGGTAAACTATTCAACCCCCCTTCTAGTTTTCTACAGATGGCAAGCCTCCTTGTTCAGGAATGGACTCATTAGAGTCAGAATCAGAGTTAACATCAGAGTTGATGTCAATGGAGTTTGTTTCAAGAGAAACAGTGCCCTCAGGGTGTGTATTTTCTTCTATGGAAGTTGCAACAGAGTTACCATCCACATTGAGAGAATTCAACTTAGTGCCATCATCATTGAAAAACACTCTCCCTTCATCATTGGGTCTTTTAGGGTTGTCAGTATCAAAAAAATTATGGTTTAAGTCTTTTGACACACCAGTTTCAAAGACTTGTTTTTGAAGATTGTTTTTCATTTTGAAAGGGAAAACTGTTTCATATATAAAACTTGACATCTCTTGAGTAAAAAACATTTTTTGTTTCTAAACTTAAAAGTTTGTAGCCTTTTTTTTTCATTAGAGTAACCAATAAAGACACTTTTCTCAGATCTGCTATCAAACTTGTCAGAATTGTTAAGAATGGTAGCATAGCAAAGACAACCAAAAACCCTAATATGAGAAAGTGTAAGGTCATGCCCATACACAAGAGAGAAAGGAGATTTTCCAGACAACACAGAAGAAGGTAACCTGTTGATAAGGTAAACAGCAGTGAGAACACATTCAGGCCATAAGTAAAGAGGTAATTCCCCCTGAAACATAAGAGATTTAGCAACATTGAGAAGATGTCTATGTTTCCTTTCTGCTATTCCATTTTGTTGTGGTGTGTAGACACAAGAGGTCTGATGTAGAATTCCTTTGTTATGAAAAAAACTGTTGCATTCTATTGTTGACAAAGTCATTACCATTCTCACTTCTGAAATTTTTTATATCACTTTCAAATTGATTTGACAGCATTTGAGAAAAATTGACAATGGAATCATAGACTTCTTCTTTGCTTTTAAGCATATAAACCCAGACAGACCTTGAGTAATCATCAACAATAGTTAAAAAATATTTTTAGCCATCTCTGCTAGTGATTTTATAAGGACCCCAAACATCTAGGTGTACAAGTTGACCAATTTTAGTAGATTTATTTCACTTAAGGGAAAAGGTTCCCTGATTTGTTTTGCCTTGTTGCAAGTATCACAAAGATGGTTAGAGTCAGTTGGATTATCAAGGTTAAGACTGGGTTTAAGGACTTGTAAGACTTGATCAAAGGGATGACCAAGCCTTTGGTGCCAAAGGTTTCTAGAAACAAAGCATGAAGAGATGCAGTTATTAGAAACAATCTTACAATCAGAGTCAACATCAAATAAGTACAGGCCATTAGATTGATTACCAATCCCCACATTCCTTTTTGTTGCAAAGTCCTGAATATAACATTTAGATTCATCAAAGCCAACAAATAGCTTGCTATCTCTAGCAAGTTTATGAACAGATAGCAGACTGACAGTGTACTTAGGCACAACTAAGACATCATGTAAGGTAATGTTGTTGTTGATTTTTAGGTCACCAATTTCAGTGATAAGTGCCTGAGTGCCATTTCGGTGTCCAACAGTGAGGCCAAGTTTAGAGACATCAATAATATTGATCAAAGATTTTGAAGACAAGGTCATGTGTTGGTTTTCTCCAGAGTCAACAATCCAACCCAGACTGATTTTCCTTTTTAAAATGTTTGTGTTTCCATTAAAATATTTTTCAAATTTTAGGTTGAATTTGACACTTCCATTAAAAAAAGTTCCTGAAAAACATTTACATGCCATATTGGCATTGACAGGACTATCATTGAGAAGACTCATGAGTCTGGCCATCTGTTCATTAGACAAAGAAACAGGAGAGTTGCTAGTTCTATTTTCAAGATTAACATCAGAAGAAGAAGAAGCATTGTTACTAGCAGGTTTAGTATTAGAGTTAAAGTTCCTTTTTCCATAACCAGCAGGATAACCAACAAGATCATAACATCTATCAATGGTGTGACCAGGTTTATTGCAATTAGAGCATTTCAGATTAAGATTGGGTCCTCTATTGTTAGAGTTGTTACCAGAGGTATTGTTCCCAGAAGTGGGATTTGAGCTTTTGTAATTGTTGTTTCCTCTTTTCTTATTATCAAAAAATTTTGAAGCAAAAGCAGACACATTTGGTTTGATGGATCCAGTTCCAGAGGAGAAGTTCCTATGGGATTCTTCCCCTGACACAATAGAAAAGCGCTTTGATGATGGTAAAGGATCCTCGGTTAAAATATTGCTTCGATAGGCACATAAGTGTCATCAAGACCCATTAAAACCGCATTAACTTGATTAGTTGGTTGTGTTTTCAAAATGTTTTGAAATCACAAGTACATGTAGGAAGACTGATCATGGAGTCAAATTGTTTCCATAATGAGTTAAGATTATTGTAGTAATCAGCAAGAGAGGACCCATTTTGACCCAAAGAGTTGATGTTTTTATGTATATTAAAGACAACAGGATCCATCAACTTTGTCATAGGTTTTTTTTAAGTCATTCCATATTTCATAAGCAGATTTGGAGTATATAGCACCAGCAAATAGCTCAGGACTTAAAGAGTTTAGAATCCAAGTAAGAACAACAGAGTCACACATATCCCATTGATTAGCAAGACTAGCATTAGAGACATCCTTTCTACAAGTTCCATCAACAAAGCCAAGTTTATTATGATTTCTTAAGGCACATGTCATGGCAAACCAGTTAATTTCACATATATAATGGGATTACCACTGGTGTCACTAGGGTGAAAGTAGAGAGTATCACCAAATGTAAGTTTTAATTCAGAAGAGGAGTTAATCACAGATTCATTATTAGCATGTTCATCATCACCCTCAACCATGGTGACAACACAGAGAAAGATAAATAAACAAGAAAGGCAACAATTGCAACCTCAATCAGTAAAGGCAACAATCCCAAATCAACCTCCAACCTAACTAAACCTATCCTCCTTTAACTAGAAGATAAAAAATGCAAACAAATAAATAACTCACACCCACGGTTCAACAAGTACCAAGCCTTTGTACTGGGGTAGGCCAGAGCAGGTGTTCACACCACTTAGAGGTGGCAGATCAAGGTGTTAACCTACCCCTTTGCACCCACTCAGCTTGAATACTGTTGAACAAGAAAGGGAGAAGAACTTACAGTGCTTTGTGCAGCGGAAGAAGTGAAGACCAATCACAATCACCCTAGATTCACTTAGTCTAGGGATGATTATGATCAATTAGAACCAGAGAGAACTCCAAGATCAAAACCCCCAATTCAGAATCAATTACGGTAACCCTAATTTGTTTCAATTGAGCACCAATAGGATCAAAACCACCAATCCAATTACCACAGACGTCCCAGAACACAAATAATTACCACCGGAGATATCAAGATCAAGAAACCCCCAATTTTTAGAAAACCCTAGAAATCAGGATTTGAAGATAATCAGTAGCCTACAGCTCTGATAACATGTGCGATGGTATCAAACAGATAGACTGAGCAACAATTTTCTTTTATTCAAGAATGAATTACAATAGTCGGCACAATTTGAACAATATCGTAATCAAACTGTTACAAAACTGAAGAAGATCAACTGATCAAAAGTACAAGACAAAAATGGTTCAACAGATCCTAGTACACCAATACTTAGTGGGAGAGAGAGAGCGGTCGAGAGGAAGACTGCGTGTGTTGAGTGAGTAAACCCTAGGAGAGGGACCACAATATATAGCAAAGGGAGATACAAGGAGCCCCCTCTATCTTTCTATCTTTATTCATAAGGAGCACAACTTTGGTCCTTTCCATATAGAAGAAATAGAATGTCCATATTAAGCCCCTCATAAGAAGCCTGCACAAAGAACACCACAAGTGAGAAAGCAACTAGGACATGTTTAGGATACATGTTACTTAGTTGTTTTGGAACAGAAGTACATATTTTGTTAAGGCCAAAACGCATATTAGCACTCCGAACTTGGCACACTGGATCATCTAGTACTCCAAAGTTTTAAAGGTGCAAAATGGTATCATGAACTTGACAACATAGAATTTCTACTACCCCAAGACTAATTAACTCTACAATATTTTTTTTTCTTTCTAAAAATCAATTTAGTAAAGTCTTTTATAATAAATAGTTTATTGTAAAATTTTAGCTAGGTAAATATATTTTTTCTAAAATTTAATTATTTTCGCTTTATAAAACTAATATATTATATGATTTGATTTGATTATTTAGAATATAAAAAAACATATATATGTAGCATCTATTGCTATGATATTTTAAAGGCACTACTTTTAATGATATATTTTCATATTACATTATTAAATGTTTATTTCAAATAATTTTTATATCAACTTATAATTAACTATATAGAAGTTTTTGTAATTTTAAATTTAAAATATGCATATAAAGAAATAAATAGTTAAATAATTAAGTCTCGGAATTATTTGAAACAAACACTTAAGTATATAAAAGGGATATCTATATATCAAAAGTAGTGCGGTAATTTCACTTTCTAAAAGTATTATTTAAATTATATTTTATTCTTAATAAATAAATATAATATTATATTAATTAAAAGAAAATTGAAATTAACAAAATTCTAAATAAAAAGATGATTAATTATCTTAAATTTAATTAAAATCATTTATATTACATTAGGCCTTAGTAAATTCATTTTTTAGAATAAAAAATAATAATAAATTGAGTTGATTTAGTATAGGGTAGTTGTAATTACAATTTGTCAAGTTTGGGGTACTATTTTGCACCCTTAAAAGTTTAAGGTAGTAAATGATCCAGTTTGACAAGTTGAGGGTATTAATATGTGTTTTGACCTTTTTTGTTAATTATGTTTTTGAAGTACAATGGTCATCTAAAAAACTCTAAGACCAAAGTTAATTTCCAGGAAATTCATTTAAATAAGAGATGAATAACCGATAGAATGAAATTTCTTGTTAGAATTTTAGTTTCTTAAAGTAGGTATGCTGTTTAATGGACTTTATAAGGGTAAAAGGCTGATGAGGAAAGTTAATATGTACATTTGAGAGTAGGTTGTGCACCGTGAGAGTAAGTTTTTGGTTTCAAATCATGGTGATGGACGGACTTGTGGTCAAGGGTCAGACAACACAGGTCGTTTCTTGTAAGTAGTTTTCATATATCCCAAGGTATTTCGGATCTACTGTATTCACTCTTTGCATACACCACCAGGTCAGATTGTGTGTTTGAAGTTGTTTGGTTTTAAAGCTTTAGTGGGTTACGCTTTAGGTGTCAAAGGTTGTGGTCATGGTCATTGGTAACTCGTTTTCATATTTTCTATTGGGTGAATGCCTTTGGTGTTGGTGTGTTTGGTAGTTTGGTGATCATGCTTTTACCTTAGTTTGATTATATTTACTTTCTCGTGTTTTTGTTGGTCATAGATTAAAAGAAACTTTTAGGGTCGGTGATACGTTTAGTTATAATCAGGTCGTGTAATGTTGTGCATCTCGATGTACTTCTAACTTGCTATTTTTTTATTTATATTTAAAATATATATACATTGCCTTCCAAAAAACGTTATGGAATGTGGAATGTGAGACGTTTTAATTAGAAGTACCTGGTTTTTCTTCAACGCTCCACCTTTTCTATAAAATGTTGTCTTCTTTTGAAAATAATAATGTTATTTACTTTTTAAAAAAGAAATGATAAAAAATACATCGAACTCGACACTTGTTGTCGTTGTGTGTAATAACTATTTTTTTTTCCATCAGAACATGAACCTTTTGAATTTTTGTCATTATATGTAGCCAGCCAGTGAATTTGTGTTATCAGATGTACCATCAATGCTTAGCGTTACATCGTTAGTCCTTATTTACTAACGGTCGTTAGTAAATAACTTAAAATTTCGCTCTCTTACGCTTTTATTCGCTTTCATCCGTTATTATACCTTTTCGTCCGCTTTTATACTTTTTGTCCGCTTTATACATTTTGGTCCAATGCTTTCATCCGCTTTTTACATTTTCGCTTGTTTACTTACGTTTCGACGTTTTAGTCCGTTATTATACGTTTTCGTTCGTTTTATACTTTTTCGTCCGCTTTATACATTTTGGTCCAATGCTTTCATCCGCTTTTTACATTTCGTTTGTTTACTTACGTTTCTTACTTAGTCCGTTATTATCGTTTCGTCCGTTTTTACGTTTTCGTCGTTATCTTACGTTTTCATCCGCTTTATGCGTTTTGTCCGTTTTACGTTTTCATTCGTATTTATATGTTTTCATCCGCTTTACGTTTTCATTGCTTTTATACATTTTAAATCATTTTTTTAAAGTTTTAAATCATTTTCTTAACGTTTTCATCTTTTTATACGCTTTCGTTGGTTTTCTTACTTTTTCGCTCATTTTCTTACTTTTCGGACAAAATGTATAAAACTTAAGAATACGGACAAAACGTATAAAAATGGATGAAGGTGTAAGAAAACAGATGAAAACTTAAAAAGATGAAAACGATAAAATGATAAAAACAGACGAAAACATATAAAAATGTATTTAAAACATATAAAAGCAGATAAAACGTTAGAAAATCGACGAAGACATTTAAAACGGCGGCGTATAAAACGGACGAAAAATATAAAACGGATGAAAACGATTGAAACGATAAAACAGATGAAAACATATAAAACGGATGAAAACTTATAAAACGGAATAAAACATATAAAAGCGAATGAAAACGTATAAAAGCGGACGAAAACGTAAGAAACGGACGAGAATGTAAGAAAATGCAGAAAACGTAAAAGGGGAAAAAGCAACGGACGAAAAAGTATAAAAAGCGGACAAAACGTATAATAACGGATGAAAGCGAATAAAACGTAAGAGAACGAAATTTTAAGTTATTTACTAACGATCGTTAATATAAAAGGACTAACGATGTAACGCTAAGTCTGACCGGGTACATACAATAACACAAATTCACTTAACCTGGCTACATCTGATGACAAAATTGAAAGGTTGTGTTATGATGAAAAAAAAAATAGTTGGCTACACAATGACAACAAGTGTCAAGTTTGATCGATTTTTGTCGTTTTTCCTTAAAAAGAACAACTCAAGTTAATACAACTTATTTAAGGATTGGGATCCTCTCGTGTTTAATTTAAACATGAGAGTTAAGAATCTTTTATGAGTAAAAAACAAAAAAGAAAAAAAAAAAAAAATTGGACTCGTTTATTGTAGGATTTTTATTTCATTAACAATTAAATTTCTTTTCACAACAAACTCAACATGATATCTAATGTTTAAATTAAATATGAAAATATAATCAATTCATATTTTAATCACTTACCACTTATATATGATACCTGTATGTTTAAAGAGACTTATTTATTTATCTATGCAACACTTATTACTCTATAATTAATTACATTTAAAGTATATATTTATAAATGAATGTAAATGATATTTTAAGCAATATTAATGGTATTTAATGCTATTAATATGTGTTGGTTAAAAATCATTAGTTATCTACTTAAAAATAAACCCGAAGCTTGTGAAAATGTTCTGTCGGATTTCTCATATAAACCAAAACTTTGTTTAAACTATACATGTACCTAAAGTTGATGACCAATTGATCTTAAACGATTTTAGACCCATTAACTTTATTAGATCCCAATATAAGATCATTGCCAAGATTCTAGCTAACCGCCTTTCAAAACTGATATATTTGGTTGTAGGTGAAGTTTAAATGGCAATCATCAAGGATCGTCAAATCACTGATGGACCACTCATGGTTGATAAGATCATTTCGTGGACAAAAGCATCTAAAAGAAACCTCTTCTTGCTATAACTTGGAAAAAGTTTTTGAAACATTGAATTGGTGTTTCTTAGATGCAATTATGATTCAAATGAAGTTTATCTATAGGTAGAGGATGTGGATCTAAGGTATCTTAAGTCGGCTTGCGCCTCGGTTTTAATTAACGGTTGTCGCATTCCAGAATTTAAACTTGAAAAGGCACTTAAACAAGGTGATCATTTATCACCTCTTTTCCTTATCTTGGCGATAGAAGTTATAAATGTAGCCCTTTTGGATGCACAGGATAAGAACCTTTTTTGTGGGGTGGATGCGGGTAAGGATAAAGTTCGTGTCTCACACCTCTAATCTGCGAATGATTCCTTAAACATGGGAATGGTCTTCTAACGATGTTAAGAATCTCTCAAGAATCCATACCTGCTTCCACCTCTCTTTGGGCTTAGAAATTACTTTCAATGAAAGTAAGTTTTATGGTGTTGGTATCTCCTTTCATGAGCTCAACTCCTTTGCTCTGCCATTAGTTATCAACCGTCACACTTCCCATGCACTTACCTTGGACTTCCCATTAGTGCCAATATGACAAGATGTGCCAATTGGAGTCCCTTTGTTGATCGTTTTCACAAACACCTTTCTAGTTGGAAATCTCAAGCCCTCTAATATCGTGGTAGACTAACTCTTTGCATATTGTTCTTAGGTAGTTTGGGAATCTATTTATATTCAACCTTTAAGGATCCTAAGGAAAATATCAAAAGAAAAATGATTGTTGTGTCTAATAATCATGCCTACTTTTGTACCTAATGATTTGATTGGTTAATTTGAAAAACCGATTAGTGAGAATTTGGAGAGACAAACTGCATAATATACTTGTACGAGTGATTTATACATTAAACATATATTTAGGCATGTGTTTAAGGTATAAATAGCACTACTCTTATCAATAAGTTTGAGAGCATTAGAAGAAAAACGGGTGTGTCATTGGAAAGTAACAAAATCTCGTAGATTGCATGGGAAAAGCTAACTCACCTCTAAATCATGCTAGTCATCGGATAGGTAGCTTAGGATAAGCAACCAAGGTATGCTTGTCTTGGTGGTGGAGATTCTTAAACTAAGACAACTCTCTTTGGTGCAAGGTTATTTAGGGTGCATTTGGTTTATGGGTATGGGTGGGGTTTGAAAAATCATTAAAGTAAGAATAAAATACACCGTTGGTCCCTAAACTCGTCACTGCGCATCGCGATGGGACAAACCTGGGCATTATCATAGCAGGAGGTCCAAAACGTGGGCTTTATATGCCAAACTCGTCTCTTGACCATTAACTCCGATGTCAACGTTATGTTGATGAGGGCAAAACCGTCTTTCACTGTAGCGTACTCAATACAAACCGTTGTACAGTGTTTGTAGCTAGTATATGTCTGTAACACGGTTTGGTCGCTATTTATCATCCATCCCTAAACTATCCTACAAAAGCAGTCTTCTACAAAACGATAATCGTTTCAAGATGGTACATTCTTTGGTGTGGTAAGCAAGCTATTATTCGTGCCGTGGACCTCTGCCACCACAGGCGTCGATTCTTTGGTTGTCCTGTTGAAGTAAGTGCGTCTTAATATTTATTGTATTGGTTTGTTTTCGCAAGCAGCAAAGTACATTGTAATAATGGTGGTTGTTTAATGACTTGTCATAATCATGAATAGGGGTCTTCTTGTCGGTGGATACGATGGTATGATCCTGAAATCTATGCTCGTTCAAGAATGATCATACTAGGCCTTTTGAGGGGGAGAAATGAGCTTGAGGCAAGATTAGTAGTTGCTCAAGGTGATGTGTGGAAGTGGAAGATTTACCTGGTGCTCAGTTGGATATTGTTCTTGATTGTTTATGCATTGGGATAACTTTTTTAGCTTTTAAGTAATGAGGCGATATGGTTAACGTTTAGTATCTTGAATTGTAGTAACGTTGTTATGAAGTATTCGCTTTGGTTTGTTTTTATTTTCAATGCCTTATGGGTATGCGATGGTTAGCAATTTGTTTAGGTTTGACTTTTAAAAGTCAACATTCTTATCGAGTTACTGCTTAGCTTTGGTTACTTTTGATGCAAATTATTCACACATCAAGCTTAGTCAATCTATAAAATACACAATAATGACATGGTTCCATAGTTAATGCAAATGGATATAATTCCAAATGCATAAAATTGCATACTTTTCAAAGCATGAGAACTATAGTTAGACACACACACACATATGTTTTAGAGTACATAACTTGTCCATAGGAAATAAACTAGATGAAACATTGTCTAGCTAATTAGCATAACGAAATTGACCTATGGTGAGGCCATCATTCTTTCGGTCAGACTGCGCCTAGTCATTCTTCGTGTAGCAGTCAGGTTGAAGCAAGATCGCTTGCACATCACTTGACCGCATTGAGAATCGATGTGATTGATCATGTTCTTGGGATTGACACGGGATTGCTCATGCTTGTTGGGATCGGCAATTGCTTCATCTTTATGTTGTTGGGATTGTGACAGGGATGCATCATGTATGATGGGATCTTCAGTTGCAGGATCTTGATTTTCAGCTTGAACAACACTTCCTTGAACTGCACTAACTTGACTTTCAACAACACCTGTACCTTCAACTTCTTTATCTGCTGCTACTTTGTTATCTTTAAGATGTTTCTTTTTTGCTGCAGCTTTTGTAGGCACTTGTTTGACATTTCCCTTATTGGCAGTTCGACTACTTTCACCTCCACCATACCCTAGGCATGTTTTTCGGTTGTGTCCAACAATGTCACAAATACTACACTTAACACTCTTCCAAGCCCTTGACACTTACCATTCTTCACAATCTCTTCACTTCGTGAGCTATCCTAACTCTTTTCTACCTCTTGAGCTAGGCGGCTTTGTTTCGGATTTCGTGGAACAATTGTTGTTGGCACGCTTGATTTTTAATGTTCGCCGCTAGTTATAGGTCGGACATGGTGATGGTAGATTGCCTCCCAGTGAGAAGATAGTAACAAGGATGAGCCCATGTTTCTCAGACTCCTACTTGTTGCCCATTTAAAGCCATATTCAATTGGTAGCAACAAAGATGTTTACATGGTAAACCCGTTATCTCCCATCTTTTGCAAGTACAAGACTTGTGTACAACATTAACTACACATTGGTCACCCCATGGTCCACTAACTCGAAACTTAGTTCCCCATTCCATATAACATTATACTATGACCTCTTTCTTAATACCCTCTAGCATGTGTTGTGCGGTTGGTGTTAGTGGCCCATCACTCTTCTCAATCACCAAAAGAACATGCATTATCCTCTTATACAAGATTCCTTGATGTATTCTAAGGTCGTAATAATTGGTTTGTTTAAACCCTCAATTATTTTGTCATGAAACACTTGACACATGTTATTAAGTAACACATCGAAGTAGCTCTCCTAAAGATAAACGGTAATAAACATGTATTAATTATAATCGTTTATATTGCATTAACAAATACAAATTAATTGAAACAGATAGATCACTTACATGAAAAATGTGACCTTGACCAATGGATCGGTGGTATCTTACTTAACCAATCATGGGCTGGTTGATTAAGTTTCTTGAAATTAGCTATAGCTTTAAACCTGCATAATGCTTGAGGTCATTGCACATTTCCTGAGATGCTCTTTGTAGGCCCTACTTTTCCATTGTAGTTTCATTTTCTCATGAATGCTTCTAATACAAAATCGTGTTCGCATCTAGAAAACATCTCCTAAAGCTCTACTTATATCCCGCACAAAATCAAATATGTTTATTTCTGCTTTCAAAATAGAGACTTAAATTCATGAATGTTAAGGAGTACCTTTTGCATGTCAAGAATAAAAGTGATGCTTGAGATTGGCTCAGTGCTATATCATCGGATAAACAATGAAGAAACCAAGTCCATGATCCTATGTTTTCGATTCAACAAAAGCATAAGCTAAAGGTAATATACCATTGTTGCTATCAATTCCACAATTGTCATCATTGACCATTCAAAGGACCATAAATTGAAAAGCACCCAACCCCAACAACGATCTCCCACACGCTTTAAATCCTTCCTTCAAAGCACCTAAACAAACATACACTCTCTTGAATTCTCTAGTTGGAAGAGCCTCATCCGAGGTCGTTCCACATTCATCACAATGTTGTCTTAAGGTTTGTCTTCGCAACTCTTGAACATAATCTCTCAACATGGTAAATTGTAGCTTAAATTGACCCTAATGGTCATTATTGCTAATTTTTGGACCTTAAAACCTTCTCGCAGGACACTTGAAGCTCGTATTGGTTGATAAGTTGATTATGCATGACTTGACAGAACCAATGGATTGGTTTCAATTTGTCCGTAATTTTCTGTGAGATATAGCGAAGGTCAAAAGCTCGATCGCCTTTGATTGCAAACAAGTGTGTTGCTCATTATATGTTCCGACCGACCACGTACTTGTCTCACCATTCCTGCCGACAAACAATAGCCATGAGCGAGTATTTCAAGGATCCTTTTGCCGTAAAGCAATGCATTTATACCCTTCGCTTAATGGATTTCTAGATGGGCTATATCCATCCAGACCTTCACTGGGCCCGAAAGTGGAACACAACCCTTACATCCGAACCTTATTCTTGTTTTGTCATTCTTCAAAAAAAAAACTCCCTCCTAGTTTCTATTGAATGCTCTCTTACTTTATTTTTGACATCCACTGCAGTAGCAATCTCCTGACCCGAATAGAAGAATGTGGTATAGACTCCATTTGCAAAGTCTGCCTATTAGAAAGAGACATACTCATTGCAAAAGACATCATCAACCATCACATGTAAATCATTTTCCAACTACATGTCATCACTTATATTACTGGTTGTTCCTGCTAAACCTAACTCATTACTCTAACCTACTTGGACCATAGCAAGTTGTGCATCATTCTCCTGACAAGTATTCTCTTCATTTGCTTGAATTAAATCATCAAATGCATTGCCTAAGTCACTAGTGTCACTCACTTGTAATAGAGTAACATCAACAACAGGATCATGTTTCATGTTATTGTCATAAACAGAAGCGCATCCTACAAGATGATTATCCTGAGCCAATTGAAACAGAGTTACATCCACATCAGGCTCCTCAAACCTGTTATTGACTTCAACTAGTGCTCTTCCTGCTTTGTCTAAGTGCTTCTCCTGATTCAGTTGAAACATATTAACCTCAAAATTATCAGGCTCCTCAAACCTGTTATTGACATCAACTAGTGCTCTTCCTACTTTGTCTAAGTGCTTCCCCCGAGTCACTCGGAACAGATTAACCTCAAGATTATTAGGCTCCTTAATAGCATTGTCCTCATCAATAAGTACTAAAGCACGCTCAGTGTTATGAACAGGTTGGCTAGCAAATGATGTGTCTAGGGTGGAAATTACAGGCTCAATGTTTGGCAAATTGCTAGATTCACCAATATCATTGACGTCCATAGGCACTTGTGTAAGTTGGATAAAAGGATCTAGGGCAGGTTCATTATCAAGATCATCTAACACCCATCGTCTACAACAAGATTGAATAGCAGCAATAGCAACTTTTCTCCTATCTTCATCCATATCCCAAAACACAGTCTTAATAGATTGTGGGGACATTTCAGAAAGTTCTAATCTTGTCTTACCTATTTCCACATAGACATCTATCAACTTATGGTCTATGACAACATCTATCAACAACTCAACATTAGCAGCTTCACGCAAAGTAAACAAACCGTCTTCCAATGTACAACCAGGCTTAAGAAAGTAGAAATAATTGGTTTGTCCAATCTCATAACCGATTTAGGTCATGAGAGCATCCATTTCATCAGCGGATACCTCTTTTATTTCCACATGATCAACAACGATTTCTTGCCTCCTTGATATATTCTACACGGAAAGTATTTGAATGTACCTTCATAATGGAACCTCATGCTAAAGGATCTCGTTGCTCATTGTATAAAAATGTACAAAACAATGTTAAGATAAAGTTACCTAAAAGGGAATAACTTAAACAATCGTACTAACATATGATTGTAATAGACTATAACCAAATAACACTTACAATATCTCCTGATTGCAGCTTTTTCCTCAATTTCGTGGTCATCAAAGAAAGGATATTCTCTTATTCGCCATAGAGTAAATCCAAGGTTGGTGTTTGTTATTTTCTTACTTAGATTATTTGATTTGATGATTGACATTGCATTACCGTTTTTTGGGTAGGCTTCCAAAACAAGTTTGGGGATGAGCAATGAGTATACAGTTTTGTTATATTCTACATAATGGCGGGAAATTGGACAAGACATCTGCTATAGTATGATGAGTGTCTAAATACTCATCATTTTTATTCCTTCTACATCGCAAAACAATAAAAACACTTTGAAAAGTCTTAAAAAGATGTAAAAATATTTAGATCGATTTTATGCATAAATTGTCAACTGGTCCTCGTTATTCAAAACATGTTAATTTTTCATAAAAGACCCTCGTGGATTTTCATGTTGTCAAAATTACCCTTATAAAGTTCGCTTTTGCAAAATGGCAACTTTAGTCCTCGAAATTTCAAAGATTGATGAATTTACCTGGACATTTTAAATTGGAAAATTAATATTTTAGTCCTTTGGTAATTCAAACTTGTCAAAAGTGGTCCTTATAATAAACTTTGCAAAATTACAGCTTGGTCCTCAAGTTTGGTTGATTTGCAATTTTGGTCCTTGTTTACTAATCCTAAAACCAACCGGACCCTTTTGTATTATTAACCCTAGCTAAAACCCTTGAACCCTGTCAAGATACCTTGACCCCCAACTTGAACCCCCGCTATTATTATACCCCACAAACTTAGTCAATCCATTACCTTTTCCTCCAATACCACCACCTTCTTCACCCACTCTCTGCAACACTCACCACCCTCACCTCCAGCCTAACCTTCACCATCCCTTGTCCCTCCACCTCAACAACAAAACAAGAAGCATTAATTGCTTTACTTCACTCCAAGTTATCACCAAATTGCAAGAAAAGTTTTGGCGCCAAAAATGCCATCAACGGCTTAAATCCACTCTAATAATCCAATGGTTCTGAAAGAAGGTGAGAAATGCTCAGAAGACACGTGGGAGCACTTTTGTTGAATAAATAGAAGAAGAGGAGAAGAGCAGAGCAGGAGTTATTAGTTTTTAATTCCTTTCATGTCGTTTTTATCTTAAAAATCTTAAATTAGCTCAAAGTTTGTAATTTTCATCTTATTTGTATCAGTCTAAACCTGCTCAATCTATTGTAACTTATTTTAAGTGATAAATTAAAGTTTGGTTAAGTTTTCTTTTTCCATTTTCTCAGAATCAAACTGCTTTAAAATTGTTAAGTACCGTGCTCAAATAGCTTGTTTACATCTTATATAAGCTTATTCAAGTCACGATAGCTCAATAAGCTTATCAAACAGTTCCAAACAAAAGAGCACCCTGGTCAACGAAAGTCAAAATGTGGGAATTTTGGGCTAAGCAGTTATGGAAATGGATTTGGGTTGATGCAGAGCTGGTTTTGGATTGGATTTGGTTAAAAATAGGGTAGTTTGGTTATGTTATAAGCTGCACATAAGCTGGATCTCATGTGAGTAATATTTCAAGTTTAAACTCAAAATTGTTTTGCTGCACTTTTGAATTCCTATTTGTTGTAGTTTATTAATCAATATTAGATCACTTGTTAGCTGCTATTTGATTGTTAGAATCTAGTTAATTGATGTTTTGATTTGAAGCTAGGTATAAGATAGAGTAGATTGCATTTTTGATAACTAGTGTTTGGATTCGGATCGATTTGGTGTTAGAGAGTTAGTCACGTGTTAAGTTTTATTGGTTAAGTAGTATTTAGGATATTAGAACTTACTTTAGCTCATAGACCGCATCTTCATACTTTAAAAGTCAAAATCAATTTAAATCATTCTAATTTCAAATCATAGGAATTTTAAAGATCATAAGCTTGAATTAGGTTTAGATATTAGTGGAGTAACATAAAATAGTTTTAGTTTAGCTTATTACATCACATTCGATTCATAACATTGAATCAAAACTCATTTTGGTCAAATGCAATTTCGTTTCAAAAGTCAAAAGTGAGTTAAGTCGGTTTTGCCAAACTTTGTTGATTTTTCATAGCTTCAATTCGGATCAATTTTGTTGAAAACTGGGACAATTAACTTCAGCTGGTCAAGAGTTGGAAACCGATTTTGTGAAATTTTAGTAAATATCTATAAGCTCTAAATCACCGCTCAATAAGTCGAAATCGCCTGTGCACTCAAAGATACATCGAGTTGTGTGCATGCAACTTCATGCAGCCCCGCACAAGCTTCATTTTAGCTTGGTAGTGGCTGAAACTTGGTCTTGAGATAGTTCAATTTGGTGGTCTTGAGATCCTCGCTTATGTTTTTCACATAAGCTTTTTCAATAAGTCGTTGTTTAAAATTGAAACTAGGAGGGTCATGTCGCTTTTCAACTTAATACTCGAGTTAAGTCCAATCAGTTTAGCTTGCACTCTAGAGGTTTAGGTCTGTTGAAATAGGTTGGTATTAAGTTTTTTAGTATAATCTAGCTTACGTGTTCATTTTGTGCTTTCTAGTGCTTATTAGCTTATTTCAAGTGCTTATTCTCAAACAGTTTGCACTACGGTTTCATTTTCACACATAAGCATAGTTTTATATTTTTATAGATTTATAATATAATTTTAGACTTTTCCTGAATTTTCATAATTTTACATTCTCACACTATTTTTCTTATTTTAAATCGCTTTTAAGGCTTTTAAATAGCTTTTAATACAAATAAATCGAAAAGCTTCAAAACATAAGTTTTCAATTTTCATAGATTAAGATAAATATAAAAAGCCAAAAAATATTTTTCCTAGTTTAAATAGTAATTTTAGCAATTTAATTAGTTTTAAATAGTTTTAAATCATAGAACTTAGAATATAAATCGAAAAATACAAAATTAGTTTTGAAAATTCTCTTTAGTTATTTTAGATTTTTAAAATAGTTTTATAATTTTCCCATTAATTTTCATAATTTTAGTATTTTAATTTAGTTTTAAAAGTTAAAATTAGTTTTTAATTCAAATTTATAAAAGAAAAATCAAGAAAATCCAATTTTAAAAATAGTGATAGCGTTTATTTAATATAATTTAGCTTTTTAATTTTCTTTCTCAGATTTTTCCTTTGTCATCTAGTATTATCATTAACCCCTTTCTTGTTCAATATCACCCGATCACTACACGTTTAGCTATTCAATCGCATAGCTCGTTGGGACTTAATGACCGGGAAAAACTAAACTCTCCGGACTTAATTGCTTTGGTTTTAGACTGTTTGACTTTTATTACGGTTGACCATTCACAGTGGTTGACTTGTGTAATAAACCCGACCGTTTGGGACCAATCAAATTTTAGCGCCACGCTTGGAGTCGTGCTAATAATCTTACGCTTAGCATTAGTGATTTGAATATTCACTCCTTGTTCATACCATCTATATATATTTATATTTTCTTATAAAATCCAAAATCCAAAACATCTTAAAACCATAAAACCAAAAAGATTCTTATTTCCCATTTTCATAATTCCTCGACTGGGATTTCTTAGAGTTAACTCTAGTGTAAGACTCGCTCTTCTAGGTCTCGTGAGCCCATTTCGTGAGCTTGTCGAGTTCCAAGAAGGCGTATCCGTAGACGTTACGCCCATCACCGGATCCGAGATCCGAACTACTCGCATTACTTCATTATCATGGCGGAAGAACGTCCTATGTGCGAGCTTCTCCGTGCACCCATCGATGGGTATGGAGATGCTATTGTTATCCCACCATTGTGGTGAAAATTTTGAACTCAAAGCGGGTTACTAAATCTTGTAACCTCAAGTCAATTCTATGGTTTTGAGAGGATGATCCTCATGCTCATATTCGATGGTTTAACAAGATTGCATCTACCATCAAATACAAGAATGTCCCTACCGATCTTTGTCAAACTTCTTACATTCCCATTTTCCTCGAGGACAAGCCGGTTGGCTTGAAAACAACCCCTCAATCGATCGAAACATGGGAAGACCGGTGAAGAAATTTGTGAACGAGTTCTATCCACCTTCTAAAACCACGAGTCTTAAAAACGAAATCATCAAGTTCACACAAAAGTTTGATGAATCCTTCGTGAATCGTGGGATCGTTTTAAGGAGTTGCTCGCAAATGTCCTCACCATGGTTTCTCCGAGTTGATGCAACTCGATACTTTCTATAATGGAGTGAGTCAATCGATCAAGATTCTTCAATTCCTCCGCCGGAGGAAATTTCTTGAGCAAAACCGTAAAGAAGCTTTAGCGATAATTGAAAACAAGTCTAAAGTCCGCCGCACAAAGCAAACCGGTTGTTTCCCAAGTCGGTGTTGGTCCTTCGCTTATCGCTCGTGAGTCAATCTAGCACCGATGCTAAGATTGACAAACTCACTAAGCAATTCAAGCTTTGGTCTCTCCAACCAAAAGAAAGTTTCTTTTCCACAAACTTCACCTCCTGTGAAGTTAAGAAAGTGGAAGTATGTGTTACTTGGTGGCCCCCATGCCTATTACAACCGTATGGCCACCGATGGTAACCCTTTTGAAACAAACGTTGTGGCGGATTTCCAATTCAGAGGCAACCAATACCGTGCTCTATGGACCCGAACCACCGCCCTAACCACTACCTCGACCACCCGGTTTCAACCAAAACCAAAACCGTAATCAAAATCGTAATAGAACGAACCAAGGTTTTCAAAACCAAGGTAATTTTAGTCGAATCAAAGTCAAAATTTCCAAAACCAAGGAAATTTTAATAGAAACCAAGGTCGTGGAAATTTCAACCGGGGTATTTTCATGGCAATAATCAAGGAAATTTCCAAAATCAAGGCCCTAATCCAAACAATAGAGGCGAATTTTCCTACACAAAATCAAGCCATTGTTCCAACTGGACCATCATCCGATGAGTTGTTGAAGCAATTCATGAAATCCCAAAAGGAAATGAATAGGTTGTTGGTAAGCGGTTTCGACATTAAGAAGTCTTTAAATGATCGACCCTCGCCTCGTGTACTTTACCTAGCAACACGATCGCTAATCCGAGGGGCGATGCAAAGGCGATCACAACCGTAAGTGGTGCTTCATATGATGGACCCGCTATTCCTACTACCTCTTCTTCTCTCCCAAGGTAGTGGAAAGTGAACCCGAGGCGACAAAGGACCAAGTGCAACCCACTAGCTCGCAGAGCACAAAGACATGTCCATCCTCAAGTTGTCCCGAACCCAAATCCAAACCAGAGTTGTTTTGAACCTCGGTTGAAAACCCCAAATCCAAAACTTCTATTCCTTACCCATCACGCTTAAATGAGCAAAGCTCAGCGAAAAGCCGGTCATCAAATGGAAAAAATTTCAAATTTTCCAAGAACTACATTTTGACATAAGCTTTGGATGCTATCATGCCGATGCCCAAGTTTGCATCAACTCTCAAACACATGTTAAGCAACAAGGAAAAAGCTGTTTGAAATGGCTAAAACTCCTTTGAACGAGAACTTTCGTGAGTTCATAAAGAAGCTTCCGAGAAGCTTGGAGATCCCGGAAAATTTCTTCACCTTGTGTTTTTCGGGAATGATTGAATGCTTTGCCTCGCCGATCTTGGTGCAAGCATCAATCGATGCCTTATTCAAGATGGAAGAAACTTTCTCCCGTAACTTATTCCTACCGCATGACTCTTGAGCTTGCAGATCGTTCTATATCACGTCCTCTTGGCATCGCCGAGGATGTATTCGTGAAAGTAGGAAAGTTCCATTTCCGGTGACTTTGTGGTTGTTGACTTGATGCCGATCATCGGGTTCCCTCATTGTTGGACGAGGATTCACGAGAACGGGCGTGCTCTCATTGATGTATTTGAGCAAGAAATCACATTACGTGTGGGTAATGAAGTCGCCACCTTTAACCTTGATCAAACTTGAGGTACTCCGCAAACTATGATGTCAATCGGTTAATCGAATCGATGTAATTGATATTGCTTCGGAGGAGTACTCTCAAGAGTTTCTTGGTTATTTTCATAATTACGTGAGTGGGATCCCACCACATCTTCTCAACCAATTATTGCCGATTCTTCCCCTCTTACTCCGCTTGAGGGAGGTGACTTCTTTTAGAAGAGATCGATGAGTTTCTTGCTAATGATGAATCGATTCCACGGAATTGATGAAGGTGTTTATGATTCGGAGGAGATATCCTTTATCTTGAGCAATTGTTAAATGAAGATCCATTACCGCTACTCCTCCGAAGAGATCACGATTGAAGAAATCAAATCCGTATAAACATCTATCAAGAATTTCCGAGGTTGAACTTAGGACCTACCTCCTCATCTCGAGTATGCATTCTTGGAGGTGATGATAAATTACCGTCATAATTGCTAAGGACTTAACGGAGGAGGAGAAGACCGCTCATAAAGGTTTTGAAGTTGCACAAGCAAGCAATTGCTTGAGACTCTCCGACATCAAGGGTATTAACCTCGAATTTTGTACGCACAAGATTTTATTGGAGGATGATTTCAAACCGCGATCCAACATCGAGAGAAGAGTGAATCCTAAGATTCATGAGGTTATCAAACAGAGGTTCTCAAACTTCTTGATGCCGGTCTAATTTACCCGATCTCGATAGTCCTTGGGTCACCCCATCCACATGTTCAAAAAGGGTGGCATAACTGTTGTCACAATGAAGAAAACGAGTTAATTCCAACTCGATTGGTTACGGATGGCGTGTGTATTGACTATCGCAGTTAAACGAAGCCACCAGAAGACCATTTTCCTCACCCTTCATGGATCGATGCTTGAGAGACTAGCAGAAACGAATACTATTGTTTCCTAGATGGTTTCTCGGGTATTTTCAGATCCCCATTGATCCACGGGATCAAGAAAGACCACATTCACCTGCCCATACGGAACTTTTGCCTACTGACGATGCCTTTTGGCCTATGTAACGCTCCGGCACGCTCCAACGTTGTATGATGGCAATTTTCCACGACATGATCGGGAAACAATGGAGGTGTTTATGGATGACTTCTCGGTCATTAGGGACTCATTTCAAACATGTCTCTCCATTTAGAAAAATGCTAAACGGTGTGAAGACACCAATCTTTGTCTAAATTGGGAGAAGAGCCATTTATGGTCAAAGAAGGAATTGTCCTAGGCCATAAGATTTCAAAAACGGATTGAGGTTGACAAAGCGAAAGTGGATGTCATTGCCAATTGCCTCATCCTACTACCGTCAAAGGTATTAGGAGTTTTTAGGTCATGCCGATTTTTATCGCAGATTCATACAAGATTTTTCTAAAATCGCTCGGCCTATGACTCATCTCCTTGAGAAGGATGCTCCTTTTATCTTCTCACCGAGTGCATCGAAGCTTTTGAAACATTAAAGAAAAGCTTACGGAAGCACCCATTCTCGCTTGCCGATCGGGATTTACCTTTGAACTCATGTGCGATGCAAGTGATTTTGCTATCGGTGCGATCCTCGGGCAACGAAAACCAAGCATTTTCACCTATCCACTACGCGAGTAAGACTATGATCAAGCTCAAACCCATTACACCACTACGTAAAAAGATTATTAGTCGTGGTGTATGCGTTTGAGAAGTTTCGCCATACCTAATCTTGACCAAATGCGTGGTGTATACGGATCACTCGGCTCTCAAATATCTCTTTGCAAAACAAGATGCAAAGCCGAGATTGCTCCGTCGGGTTCTCCTCCCGCAAGAATTTGATATCATTATACGTGATAAAAAGGAGCCGAGAACACGGCTGCGATCATCTCGTCCGCCTAGAAAACCCTCACCAGATGTGTTTGAGAAAAGGAAATAAACAAAACATTTCCTCTCGAAACACTCAATGTCGTTTTTTTAGTGGAGACTCTTCACCCCATGGCTTGTCGACTTTGCAAATTACCATGCGGGTAACTTTGTGGTGAAAGGAATGTCGTCCCAACGAAAAACAAATTCTTTAAAGATGTAAACATTACTCGGGACGACCCTACTTATTCAAAATTTGCGCGGATCAAGTCATCAGCGATGTGTGTATGGTCGAAGCCAATGACATTCTCAAGGCTTGCCATTCGGACCTCTTGGGGACATCATAGCCCCAACTACACCGCCAAGAAGGTGTTTGATTCCGGATTTTATTGGCCCACGATTTACAAGGATGCCCACGAATTTGTCAAAACTGCGACGCTTGTCAACGTCACGGAAATATCTCACAAATAAATGAAATGCCGCAAAACGCCATTCAAGTGTGTGAGATTTTGACATCCGGGCATTGACTTTATGGGGCCATTTCCTTCATCTCGAGGAAATAAATACATACTCGTGGCGTTGACTATTTGTCAAAATGGGTTGAGCGAAAGCTTTACCTACCAACGATGCCGAGTTGTTGTGAAATTCTTAAAATCTCTTTGCTAGGTTTGGAACTCCACGAGCTATAATCGGTGATCGTAGTACGCATTTATGCAATGACCGGTTGATAGAGTCATGCAAAAGTATGGTGTAACTCACCGCCTCTCTCGCTGCACCACCCCAAACAAGTGGGCAAGTGGAAGTTTCCAACCGAGGGATTAAAAGAATTCGGAGAGGACGAGGCGAAAACCGTGCCTCATGGTCGGATAAGCTAGATGACGCACTGGGCCTTCCGTGCAGACTTATAAAACACCCATAGGGTGTACTCCATACAAGCTAGTGTACGGAAAGGCGTGTCATCTGCCGATTGAGCTTGAGCACAAAGCATACGGGCCTTGAAACATGCCAACTTCGATATTCAGACAAACCGGTGATCACCGAAAAGTTCAAATGAATGAATTAAATGAACTACGTGATCAAGCATACGAGAACTCTTTGATCTATAAAGAAAAGACAAAGAAGATTCATGACTCCAAAATCAAGAACCGCGTTTTCAACGTCGGTGATCGAGTCCTTCTTTTCAACTCAAGATTGAAGATTTTCTCAGAAAACTAAAATCCTTACCGGTCCGGACCATTCACCATCACTAAAGTATTTCCTTATGGAACTATTGAGTTATCTCAACCCGATGGTCCAAATTTTAAAGTGAATGGTCATCGATACTATTTTGGAGAGGACATTCCACCCGTGGTTGTCCCGGATCTACAAACTTTCCCCATGAACAAATGAATACGGGTCGAGTCAAGCTAGCGACTCGGGAATCAAAAACAAGAGCACACTATATGGGTTTTCACCCATATTTCGACTTCTTTCTACTTTCTACCACCCTAGTGGGGAGTTGCCCACTGTTGTATATAAGTTTTCTAATAAAATGGCGTAGTATTTCCTTTACGTTCTATGTTTCGCATAACCGTCAGACTTTGAATATTGAGGGCAATATTCATTTCTAGTGTGGGGAATTTTCACGAATTTTATCATGTAATTATACCACCCAATTCCCCATTTTGGCCAAAATTTTTTTTTTTGAGTAAGTGTTTTGCACTTACTCGACTTATGGTTATCGATCCGCCATGTCTAATAAACAAAAGGATTGGCTAATCCAGAGCAAACGGCTCTTGGTAAAGATATCTCAATCCGTTGACGGCTTGCACTTGCCCAAAATTGTATGGTGTTCACCACCATATCTTTAATTAGTGAAGAGTTGGCTAGTCCGAAGCAAACGGCTTCGTAAAGACAAATCAAAACCGTTGAAAGTGGTGATTTGCTCAAAATCATTTGGTTATCATTGTACCAAGGTTCTTACTTGAATCTGAAACAATTGGCTACTCCGTAAGTAATGGCTTTTGGTAAAGAGATTCAAATCCATTAAGTTTTTCAAAAGATTGCTAGGGACTAGCAATAGTTTAGTGTGGGGGATTGATGAGTGTCTAAATACTCATCATTTTATTCCTTCTACATCGCAAAACAATCAAAAACACTTTGAAAAGTCTTAAAAGATGTAAAAATATTTAGATCGTATTTTATGCATAAATTGTCAACCGGTCCCCGGTTATTCAAAACATGTTAATTTATCATAAAAGACCCTCGTGGATTTTCAAGTTGTCAAAATTACCCTTATAAAGTTCGGTTTTGCAAAATGGCAACTTTAGTCCACGAAATTTCAAAGATTGATGAAATTTACCTGGACATTTTAAATTGGAAAATTAATATTTTAGTCCTTTGGTAATTCAAACTTGTCAAAAGTGGTCCTTATAATAAACTTTGCAAAATTACGCTTTTGGTCCTCAAGTTTGGTTGATTTGCAATTTTGGTCCTTGTTTACTAATCCTAAAACCAACCGGACCCTTTTGTATTATTAACCCTAGCCAAAACCCCTTGAACCCCTGTCAACATACCTTGACCCCCCAACTTGAACCCCCTGCCTATTATTATACCCCGGTCAAACTTAGTCAAATCCCGCTCACCTTTTCCCTCCAATACCACCACCTTCTTCACCCACTCTCTGCAACACTCACCACCCTCACCTCCAGCCTAACCTTCACCATCCCTTGTCCCTCCACTCAACAACAAAACAAGAAGCATTAATTGCTTCTTTCTTCCCTCCAAGTTATCGACCAAATTGCAAGAAAGTTTTGGCGCCAAAATGCCATCAACGGCTTAAATCCACTCTAATAATCCAATGGTTCTGAAAGAAGGTGGGAAATGCTCAGAAGACACGTGGGAGCACTTTTGTTGAATAAATAGAAGAAGAGGAGAAGAGCAGAGCAGGAGTTATTAGTTTTTAATTCCTTTCATGTCGTTTTTATCTTAAAAATCTTAAATTAGCTCAAAGTTTGTAATTTTCATCTTATTTGTATCGATCTAAACTCTGCTCAATCTATTGTAACTTATTTTAAGTGATAAATTAAAGTTTGGTTAAGTTTTCTTTTCCATTTTCTCGTAATCAAACTGCTTTTAAAATTGTTAAGTACCGTGCTTCAAATAGCTTGTTTACATCTTATATAAGCTTATTCAAGTCAGTTTAGCTCTGAATAGGCTTATCAAACAGCTTCAAACAAAAGAGCACCCGTCAACGAAAGTCAAACTGGGAATTTTGGGCTAGCGATTATGGAAATGGATTTGGGTTGATCTGAGTGGTTTTGGATTGGATTTGGTTAAAAATAGGGTAGTTTGGTTATGTTATAAGCTACACATAAGCTGGATCTCATGTGAGTAATATTTCAAGTTTAAACTCAAAATTGTTTTGTCGCACTTTTGAATTCCTATTTGTTTAGTTTATTAATCAATATTAGATCACTTGTTAGTGCTATTTGATTGTTAGAATCTAGTTAATTGATGTTTTGATTTGAAGCTAGGTATAAGATAGAGTAGATTGCATTTTTGATAACTAGTGTTTGGATTCGGATCGATTTGGTGTTAGAGAGTTAGTCACAGGTTAAGTTTTATTGGTTAAGTAGTATTTAGGATATTAGAACTTATTTTAGCTCATAGACTGCATCTTCATACTTTAAAAGTCAAAATCAATTTAAATCTGTCCTAATTTCAAATCTGTTAGGAATTTTAAAGATCATAAGCTTGAATTAGGTTTAGATATTAGTGGAGTAACATAAAATAGTATTAGTTTAGCTTATTACATCACATTCAGTTCATAACATTGAATCAAAACTCATTTTGGTCAAATGCAATTTCGCTTCAAAAGTCAAAGTGAGTTAAGTCGGTTTTGCCAAACTTTGTTGATTTTCATAGCTTCAATTCGGATCAATTTTGTTGAAAATGGGACAATTAACTTCAGTTGGTCAAGAGTTGGAAACCGATTTTGTGAAATTTTAGTAAATATCTATAAGCTCTAAATCACCGCTCAATAAGTTTAAATCGCATGTGCACACTCAAGATACATCGAGTTGTGTGCATGCAACTTGCAGCCCCGCACAAGCTTCATTTTAGCTTGGTAGTGGCTGAAACTTGGTCTTGAGATAGTTCACCGGTGGTCTTGAGATCCTCGATTCTGCTTTTCACATAAGCTTTTCAATAAGTCGTTGTTTAAGCCGAAAGTAGGAGGGTCATGTCGCTTTCAACTTAATACTCGCTAAGTCCAATCGCTTAGCTTGCACTCTAGAGGTTTAGGTCTCATTGAAATAGGTTGGTATTAAGTTTTTAGTATAATCTAGCTTCGTGTTCATTTTGTGCTTTCTAGTGCTTATTAGCTTATTTCAAGTCTTATTCTCAAACAGTTTGCACTACGCTTTCATTTTCTCACACATAAGCATAGTTTTTATATTTTTATAGATTTATAATATAATTTTAGACTTTTCCTAATTTTTCATAATTTTCTCATTCGCTTACTATTTTCTTATTTTAAATCGCTTTTAAGGCTTTTTAAATAGCTTTTAATACAAATAAATCGGAAAAGCTTCAAAAAATAAGTTTTCAATTTTCATAGATTAAGATAAATATAAAATCCAAAAAAAATTCCATAATTTTCCTAGTTTAAATAGTAATTTTAGCAATTTAATTAGTTTTAAATAGTTTTAAATCATAGAAATTAGAATATAAATCGAAATATACAAAATTAGTTTTGAAAATTCTCTTTAGTTATTTTAGATTTTTTAAAAATAGTTTTATAATTTTCCCATTAATTTTCATAATTTTTAGTATTTTAATTTAGTTTTAAAAGTTAAAATTAGTTTTAATTCAAATTTATAAAAGAAAATCAAGAAAACCCAATTTTAAAAATAGTGATAGCGTTTATTTAATATAATTTAGCTTTTAATTTTCTTTCTCGATTTTTCCTTTGTCATCTAGTATTATCATTAACCCCTTCCTGCTCAATATCACCCGATCACTACACGCTTAGCTATTCAATCGCATACCGTTGGGACTTAACGACTGGGAAACACTAAACTCTCCCGGACTTAATTGCTTTGGTTTTAGACCGCTTGACTTTTATTACGGTTGACCATTCACAAGTGGTTGACTTGTGTAATAAACCTGACCGTTTGGGACCAATCATAGTATATCAAGGTAATAAGACTATTCTACCCTCAACAGTAACATGATAACGGGGTTTTCTGGAGTATAACGGAACGTTGACATCGGCGTTAGTGGTCAAGGGACGAGTTTGGCATATAAAGCCCATGTTTTGGACCTCCTACGATGATAATGCTCAGGTTTGTCCCATCGCGATGCGCAGTGACAAATTTAGGGACCAACGGTGTATTTTAGTCTTAAATTAAACTAGTCTTCGGTTAAATATTTGGCAGTTGAATTTCACTGCGTAAATAGGAAGAGTGCTAAATATAAAAGCCTTTGAGTTAGCCCGATTTGCAAAAAGTGGTAGGCCTAAGTTTTTCCCCTCTCTTGTTAGAATTAATAAATTAATATATTTTAATTTAAAATAATATAAAATTTTATTCTAACTTATAATATATATTTTCACTTTTATACTTCAAATATAAATCCAAATCTTTATCCAAATCTAAATCTAAATAAAAATTCAAATTTTAAACCTAGCTATAAACCAAGCGGGCGCTTAGTTAATTCATGGCTCTCATGGAGGCCTACATGATGCGACATCTTTAAAAAGTAAATGGCGACCACCGGACTCTTCTCGGTTACGAGTGCTTGACACCTCATCGTTAATCACAACCCTTCTCACGATCAGTTTCGTACGTGATGGAACAATCTTGTGCCAATTAAGGTGAACATTAATTCATGGAGGTTTGCTTTAAAGCGTATGCCTAATCGGATCAACCTCGAATCCAAAGGTCTCGACCTACACATGGTCGGATATTCCATATGTGATGTGGATATAGAGACAAACATCTTATTATTCTTTGCGAAACTGCAAAGAAACATGGGTTGTTATTCTTAATTGGTAGAACCTTCCTAATGCAACTTTCTCCGACCATCATGAGCTCCTCTACCACGCGGGCAACATCAATCTGCCACCACACCTTCACCCCTTCTTCGATGCTCTGATTCAAATTTCGATTTGGGTCCTTTGGCGATTTTGAAACGATATGGCATTTGCTACCAAACACCCATCAAAGGTTGTCATCTTTTATGACATTAAGCTATATTCTTTTAATTGAATTTCTATAGGCTTAGGAAATCTTTTTTATGTGGACAGAGTGATTTGGTAATATTTCTAACGCTCTATCTCGCACTCATACATAATTTTATTGTCTTAGCTCCTTGCTAAGTCTCTTAACTATCCGTTGTTTAAAAATATGTTCTATTTCAACACAGTTTTATCTACAAAAACTTAGATACATAGTTAAATTTTACACATTTCTTAACAAAAGCATTATTAATAATTTTCATGATTTTTTTAGGAGCAAACTTATTACTAATTTATACACGGATGAGACCCAATAAGGTTTAAAAATGTCTTAAATCCAAAAGCTACCAAACCAAAATGCAGATTGCCACTATATTGAATTGATTCCCATTCCATAATAAGATAGATAGTCATGAATGCAAACAAACCAAAAGTAACAAAGGGACATTCACCATTTTGTGATTATGCTATGTAGATAACCGAAATAAATTGTTCTTTTCTTACGGGAGTCTTCAATTCTATTTAATTGAGTCATATCATCTCTTCACATTTGCTTAACTTTCAATCGTGCAACTCCAAACCACCAATTGATCACAATGGATCAAACTCAAGAACAAATGCAATTCCTGGGAACACTAGGCATTTTCGCCGATCTTTCAAAACAATATTCAACTTTAAGAAACTCTTAGCGGATTTACATTCACACTAGTGTTCCCCTTGCGCTCATGTTCATATTTCACATGGATGTCAGTAATCGATTCTTTTATGGAATCGAAAAACCCTACCTACTAATCCTTGGCGCTTTGAGTCTTATAGATCTTATTACCAAGTAGACGTCACCCACACCTTTTGGCTCTACTACATCCTCTTCAAAATGCTCATGATCACCAACATTATCGTATTCTCTATCCCTGCAACGCGTGTCATAGTTTACACGATTGCTTCTATCTACACTGATCGAAACATAACTTTCACAAAAGCAATGGAAGTCGGGAAAATGGATGGAAACGACTCTCAATTACTTTACTCTATGTTTCTAACATTATTCGCAGACAACTTATTATTTTCTGTTGTGATATTCATATGCGACGCCATTTATGATAACGCGTATAGGTCCATTATATTGATAACTATTTCCGTCCCTTATGTCCATTGGTCTTTGTACTTGCTTACTATTTGGGAGATTGCTAGCGTTGTGACGGTCCTAGAAGATTCTTATGGGCTAAAAGCCGCGATCAAAGCAAGAGATTTAGTGAGCGGGAAAAAGCACGTTGCATTAGGGGTTTCGTTTATGTGGTATATGTTTATGGGAGCCGTGGTGTTTGTGTATATGAAATACTATTTGTACAATAATGGTGCATTAGGAATGGTGTGGCCTTGGATCATCGCGGTGATATGTGGAGCTATGTTTGTCATCGGGTTCTTGGTCATTCTTGTTGCCCAAACACTGCTTTACCTAGTTTGCAAATCGCATCATCAAGAAACTGTTGATTTGGGGAGCTTATCGACGTATTTGGGTGCTTATTTGAGTGATCCACAGCCGGTTTTCAGAGCTCGTGAAGTTATTCAGCTTGGAAGGCCTCAGAATCAAGCCACGGTTCAAGTTTGATTGATATGCTAATGAGACCAAAATCGAGGTTTAGTTTTTATATATAATACTTTCTTAAGAGAATTAAAAGGTTATCATCGGTTATAGAAGCTATTGGTGTCTCATAACTTATTTATGCGAATTTTCTTATGTTTAAGATTGATGTTCTAAATATAATGTCCTTGTGTTGGATGAGATATATAATCTAGTGCTACAAGTTTTATGGTCAACTTTTTATGTTTTATTCGGTGGGCATGTTTGAAAATTGTTGTTTTATGATATCAGAATGTGACGGGGAAATTGGTTAAATTAACCTGTGGGCCCTGTGAAACTAGTCAAATTGTGATACTCCGTATATTATGTTGCTAGTTATAATAATTTATTTTTTTACGTTAAACACTAATATTTTTAAAATTATTTTTGTTTTTTATTAAGTTTTTTCTTTATATTTTAATACTTAAAAGTTTATTTTTTTACTATAAATAAAAGCGTTTTTTTAACTAACGAAAAAAAAGAGAATATTTGAGTTTTTAGTAAATATTTTAAAAATAACAATAAATAAATAAAATATTATTAAATAAGGTATGAATTGATTTTCTTAAAGAAAAATTCTTACTAAAGGTTTTGTTTTATTATATAAACGTATATAACACACATTTTAGTTATTCTTTTAGGTTGTAACTTGTACCATAATAATTTCTAAAAATCCAATGTTTGTGTGTTTCTTGTGAGTAATTGTTTATTTTGCATTTATCATCAAGCTATTGTCTTAATAATCATATATTTCAGTGAAGGAATGTAATAGCTATTTAATGTATTCATTAAAGGTAATCAATGCCATTTTTTGGGAATTAATGCATGCTTTACTCAACCAAAAGTATCAAATTTATGGTTGCTTGCATATATGTTTATCGACTTTTAGATATAGGATAAAAGTTGCGGGTAATAACATGTTCTCTAACGAGTCAAATTAAACTTATAGTTGTAATATGTCATTATGTTGTAACAATACCAGCCTGTCTCAGGCCCATATTCAAAACAGCTAAAACGTAGGATGGTAAAAAAAAACTCGTATCTAATGGGGATTCGATATTCAAACCTGATCTGAGGAATCTCCGATTTGATCGAGGATGGGGATAGGGATGGGGAATCATCGAATTACGTAATCAGGTATCGAGCGAGGATGGGATAACTGTAGGAAAGTATAGGCAACACTAGATGAACAATATAACCTTTATTTAGATCTAAGCTGCAATAGTCAGCTTAGATTAATAGTATCCAAATGTTACAAGATTAGATTAAATGTCGAAGACAATAATCATATGAATGTAAAGACAAGACAAGATCACCAAATGATCCGAGAGAAGAGAAGAGAGTGATACAAAAGATCGCACACTCAAGTGTATCTAACCCTAGATTAAGGGACTTATTAAATAGGAGATTAAGTTACACTAAGACCCTCTAACTATGAATGACTCATCGTGAGAATGAATAACTCTTCAAAGAAACCACTTCTTGGAACTTTAAACCTTTATTCTTTGTCCATGAATAACCCCTCAGAATCTCGCAATGAGCATAACTTGAAAGCCATTAGGGCGATAGAATGATATGTTTGCAATGCATTAATACTCCAAATTCTAACATTCCCCTTAACTGATTAGCAAACATATCAAATAATATCAACTTTTCACACAAAATTTATCTTTGATAGACAGGGAGATTTTTAGTGAGAATGTCTGCAGCTTGGTTTGAAGAGCCAATCTTCTTAGCACTTATAACACCTCTTGCAATTTTCTCCCGATGAAGTGAACATCAATTTCAAAGTGTTTTGATCTTTCATGAAAACAGGGTTGATGACAAGTTGTAAAGCGATTTGTTGTCACAAAAGATTAACGGAAGATTGATATCAACTTTTAGATCTTTTAGGATTTTTGAATCCAAATGATTTCACAGCAGAGAGACATAGATCTATACTCGCTCGTGGAATATTTTGAAAGAGTGTTTTGTTTTTACTTTTCCATGAGATCAAACAATCATTGAAGAAAACACAATAACTCGTGATGATTTTCCGGTTTTCTTGCATTCGCCCAATCAAGATCACTATATCCTTCAAGATGATTTTCGAGTTCTTTGAAATTGTACCTAGACCTTTCCAGAGCTCCTTTTAGATATCTCGAACATTGAGGGCACATTCCGGATGAGATTTTAAGGAGAATGCATATATTGTGCGCATAATGAACCGAGTATGAGATGTCGTCTTGTATGGGTGAGATAGATAAGTTTCCCAAGTAACTTCGATAACCATGATGTTGACAAGCAATGGGTCATCAGCGGTGGGAATGTATGGAAGCACGAGTTGGGTTCCATAGGGTGGACACAGTTTGCACCCAAGAAGACCAAATTCTTTGAGGAGTTCAAGACAATATTTTCTTTGAGAAAGGCAGATGTCATTCCAGCTTTTAAAACCTCAATGCCAAGGAAATATTTTAGATTTCCCAAGTCTTTGATATGAAATTTGGATTTTAGAAACTCTTTAAAAGATTTATCTCATCAATGCGGTTCAAAGAAGAACAATATCATCCACATAAACAAGCGAGCAATAAACTTGTTATTCTCTGCTTTTGGTGAACAGGAGTGATCATTGATGATTGAACAAAGTTATTTTCTTTTAGAACACTCACAAGTTTTTCATTCCATTTCGGGAGCTTGTTTTAGGCCATATAGAGACTTGACAAGTTTACAAACTTTATTTTTATTGTTCTCATTCTGAGAACCCCTTGGGGATGGTCATATAGATATCCTCATCAAGATCTCCATACAAGAAGGCATTGTTAACATCAAGTTGAAAAAGAGGCCATTTGTTTTTACTGACTAAGGCAATAAGACATCTAACGAGAGACATTTTCACAACAGGGAAAAAGTTTCATCATAGTCTATTCCTTCCTTTGGTTATAGCCTTTAACAACTAATCTAGCCTTGTATCTATCAACTTCACCATTGGCTTTATATTTGATTTTAAAATCCATTTGTAACCAATGGGAGTTCTATTAGAGGAAGATCGGTTATATCCCAAGCATGGTTTTCATTTAGGGCCTCAATTTTAATTCATAGCATCTACCCAATTACTATCAAGGATAGCTTCTTCATAAGTAGGTTCAATACTTTTATTAAGACTAGAAGCAAAGCAATAATTATCCTTGTTAAGATTAGAGTAATTAACAACTTTTCAACCCCATATTTGACTTTTCCTTCAACAATAAAGTCATTTAGATTCTTGGGCAACTTAGAAACTCTAGTTGACCTTCTAGCGATAGTGGTCGGCAAGCCTCTTTCTTGTTCAAAGAAATTGGATGATGTATCAAGAGAATCGGAAGATGCATCGCCAGGATGTGATTCATGTGATATGTTGCCCTCGTGGTGTATTATCATCTATAGATGTTGCAACCGATTCATCAATCCTAGTAGGATGACTTACTACCGTGCTATCATCATAGGATGTCACTCTCCTCGCATCATTGGGACTTGTTTGTGAGTCAAAGAAATTTTGTGGTTTAAATCTTTAGGCACATAAGTTTCAACAAAAGGTTTTGACACGTAATTTTTCATTTTGAATGGAAACACGGTTTCATAAAATTTGACATCTCGGAATAAAAGATATTTTTGTTTCTAGGCTCAAGAGTTTATAACCTTTTTTTTATTTGAGTAACCAATAAGAACACTTTTTCGCACCTACTACCAAATTTGTCGAGATGTTGAGAATAGTGGCATAGCATAAGCGACCAAAGACTCTAAGGAGAGAGTGAAGGGTCATGCCCATACACAAAGAAGAAGGGGACTTGCCGACGTAATCAAGAGGCAACCTGTTTATGACATAGGCAGCAGTTAGAACACATTCGTGCCAAAGATATAGAGGTAATTCCCCACAAACATAAGGGATCTAGCAACATTAAGGAGATGCCTATGTTTTCTTTCTCGCAATGCCATTTTGTTGTGGTGTATAAACACAAGATGTTTGATGTAAATTCCTTTTCATGAAAGAATTGTTGAAGTTTATTATTGACAAATTCGTCCCATTATCACTTCGAAACTTTGACATTGTGTTCAAATTGATTTGATAGCATATGAGTAAAGTTAACAATGGAAACATAAACATCATCCTTTCCTTAAGCATATAAACCCACACCGCTCGAATAGTCATCAACTATGGTTAAAAATATTTATAACCATCTCGCTAGTGATTTTATATGGTCCCCAAACATCAAGGTGAACAAGTTGACCAATTTTAGTGGATTTATGTTCACTTAAAGGAAACAGTTCTCTGGTTTGTTTAGCTTTATTACAAGTATCACAGAGATGATCAGTTTCAGATGAACTATCAAATTTAAGAGTGGTTTTAAGTATGTGTAGGACTTGGTCAGAGGGATGACCAAGTCTTTGATGCCAGAGATTTCTAGAGACATGACAAACAAATATGCAGTTGTTAGAAGTAATCTTACATGTAGAATCTATATCAAATATATACAATCCATTGTGTTGTTTACCAATCCCACAATCCTTTTTGATGTAAATCAGATATAGCAATTAGATTCATTAAACCCAACAAACATCTTATTGTCTCTAGCAATCTTATGAATGATAGTAAACTAACATTGTATTCAAGAACATCAAAGAGAGTTAGGTCATTATTGACCTTTAAATCACCAATTTTGTAATTAAGGCCCGAGTACCATTGGGATGTCCAACAGTTGACCCAAGATTTGAAATGTTAACAATATTGATTAAAAAATTTCGATACGACATGTGCCGATTTGCACCGTAATCAACAATCCAACCAAGACCGATGTTTCCGATAAGGATTTAGTGTTGTTGTTAAAAACTTGTTGAAGTTTACATTAAACTTGACACGCCATTGAAGAAGGTTCTGAAAAATTTTACACGCTAAGTTGGCATTAGCGAGATGACACATTGTTGTCATTGAGGAGACTCATAAGTCTCGAGAGTCGCTCATTAGACAAGGAGACAAGAGAGTTGCTAGTACTATTATCGGTGATTACAATTGGTTTCAGTGAAACATTGTTATTCTTGAAGGTTTACCATTGAAATTTCTTTTAACATATCCAAGATGATACCCAACAAGATCATAACATCTATCAACAAGATGACCGTGTTTTTGCAATTAGTACATTTGAGGTTCATGTTTGGTCCTCTGCTATTAGAGTCATTACCATTATTAAAACCGAAATTTTGTTGTTAAAACCTCTTTGTTATCAAAAATTTTCCACCATCGAAGTTTTTGCGGCAAAAAGTCGTAGCATTGGGTTTAGCGAGCTATTCCCGATGATACATTTCGTGAGATTCTTCTCCGAGACAACGAAAAGCAGTTTTGACATTAGGTAAAGGATCTCGGTTAAAATGTTGCTTCGATGGGAACATAGGAGTCATCAAGACCCATAAGAAATTGCATTAACTTGATTAGGCGATTGTGTTTTTCAAAATGTTTTGCACCTCACAAGTGCGGGAGGCAAGCTAATCATACAATCAAATTGTTTCCATAAGGAGTTAAGATTGTTATAGTAATCAGCAAGAGAGGACCCACTTTGACTAAGAGAATTTATGTTTTGTGCAAATTAAAAATAATGAACCATCAACTTTATCATAGGTATCTTTAAGATCATTCCACATTTCATAAGCGGTTTTAGAATAAATAGCACCAAAGAATAATTCGGTGAGAGAGTTGAGGATCCAAGTGACCACAACAGAGTTACAAGTGTCCCATTGATTAGCAAGACTGGGGTTTGAATCATTTCTTATGCAAGTACCATCAATAAATCCCAACTTGTTATGGTTCCTTAAGGCAAACGTCATGGCCATATTCCATATTTTATAATTTTCAGTTCCAGTGAGTTTAATAGAAACAATGGGAGTACCATTGGTGTTATTGGGGTGTAAATACAAAGCATCACCAAAGGATAAGCTTTTCTCAGAGGAACCACCACCACCAATATTATCATCACCAATAGCCATAATACAAACAATAAGACAGAGATAATAAGATGGACAAAGAATCACGACATATATAATAATAAGAGTAAATAGACAAGTAAATAAGACTTTGTAATAAGAAACAACAAGCACCAAGCACATGGACTAGGATAAACCAGAGCGGTATTCGTACCACTCAAAGGTGGCGGATCAAAGTTAGTCTACCCGTTTGCACCGAGACTTAAGTATTGTATGTTTAAAGAGAAGATAAGACTTAGACTTACAGAGAAATATGCGTGAAGAACAAATCACAATCACCCTAGATTCACTTAGTCTAGGGTAAATTGTAAATGTAAGATAACCAATGATTACGCCAATAGCAATAACCCCAAACCACACCTTTGTTGCCAAATAGAATCAATGAGCACGATGCTCGATACCATGTAGGAAAGTATAGGCAACACTAGATGAACAATATAACTTTATTTAGATCTAAGCCGCAATAGTCGACTTAGATTAATAGTATCAAATGTTACAAGATTAGATTAAATGTCGTGAGACAATAATCATATGAATGTAAAGACAAGACAAGATCACCAAATGATCCGAGAGAAGAGAAGAGTGATACAAAAGATCGCACACTCAAGTGTATCTAACCCTAGATTAAGGGACTTATTAAATAGGAGATTAAGTTACACTAAGACCCTCTAACGGCTATGAATGACTCATCGTGAAATGAATAACTCTTCAAAGAAACCGACTTCTTGGAACTTTAAACCTTTTATTCTTTGTCCATGAATAACCCCTAGAATCTCTCGCAATGAGCATAACTTGAAAGCCATTAGGAACTGATAGAATGATATGTTTGCAACAGATTAATACTCCAAATTCTAACAATAACATCAATCCCCGAATCCAAACCCGGCCTCGATCTTTCTAATGCATAACTATGTGAAAATTATATGTATAACCCATACAATATTTACTTTTATATGTATATTTCTATGAGCGTTGACATATAATGTATATGTCTGTGTAATATTTAAGTGATCAAATAGCTTAAAAAGAATAAACAATTAAACACTAGTTATTATATATTACTTGACCATTGTTTTGTCCGAATACTCATATACAATGCATGTTATTCTTATATTATATGTGTTATTTCAGTATTTTACGATGCTTTAAAGTTGGATTAACATTGTTACTAATTTAAGTATGAGTGATTTCCGTTTCTTGAGACACTTTATGGTAAAATTCTTTATATTTTCAATGAGTTTGTGTATTTTTTAAAGTTGTATTTTTTATATTTTCAATGACCACTGTTGGGGATGGGGATGTAAAACTATTTTTCGATAAGGATGAGGATGAAAGTAGAAAGCAGGGATGGGGATGAAAAATACAATCTTCGAAATTTCTTGACCCGTTGCAATCCTTGCTAGAATGTCATATGGCCCATGGGCCACTAAGCATCGCCATTGGTTTTTCAAATCTTAGCTACCAAGGTTATAGCATACTTTATAAAAATATAATCCATTCATATATTTAATATCAAATATTGTATAACACAAAAAGATAATTTAATGTCAAAGTTAAAAATAAACCTCAAATAGTTACAATAGGATAATTATTTTAAGACGAATCAAGTAATGTGCTTACAAAATTGCGCTGAAAAAAATAAAAAAGGCAAAAAAATCCACTTGGTAAACAACTTGACCTCTAACCAAAGATCTATTACCGACAAAATGCCGCTTTTAATACATGTCACCACCACAACAAACAAGTAAATATCACGAGTTGGTAATTTTAGGGTAAATTTCAAATTTTGTCTCTAATGTTTCTCGAAAATGCAAGGATTACACCCAGATGAATTTTGTTGCAAAAAAACCACTAATGTCTAGATTTTTTGCAAGACAGCCACTGAAAGGCATTGTTCGCTAACTCACGTTAGTTTTCTCGTTAACTTGTCTTGTCCATGAGGGTAGTATTATCATTTTATTATTTTGATCTTGACGTCTCTCTCTCCCGCTAATTATACCTCGCGCAACTTATTTCAAGGAAAATATTTGAAAAATATAAGTTAACTTCATTAAATTAACTGGAGTAGGTTTTTACAGAAAACAATAAGTGCCAAAACAACCCTATTTAATATACTTGAAAATAAAAAATAACAGTAAAACCCTAGATTAAACATACTAAAAATCGAAACAACCCAGTTATCATTCGCTACACACATCCAAGCCAGTTATGGCAAACAATGATAAGGGAAAATGTTTGTTAACTTGGGGGGGGAGCAATAATTGAAAAAGTCGTGGGGGAAAGTTTTATTAAATGATAATGATTTTGAGGAAGTTATGGCAACATTTGGTGATCAAGTTATTGCCAAGTACGGTTTGTATAAGAACATAGGAAAAGAGATGATAGACGTTATTCTTGAATGGCTGTGGAACAAAACTTACAACGAACCAAATATGGGTGGTAGTTGTGCGATATCTATTCCTGCCGTTGGATCTGGTAGCGGAACCGGAAATAAGGTTGTTGCAGAGACAAAAAAAAGGGAAAGGAAGGCCCAAAAAAGTAACTTTTTCTGTACCAATCCATAATCCGAGTACAATGACACCAAAAAGGAAGAGGGGAAGTCCTGTTGGGAGTGGGAGGAGAGGGAGGGGAGTCATAATCCGAGTAAAATGACACAAAAAAGAAAGATAGGAAGGCCTGTTGGGAGTGGGAGGAATAGGGAGGGGAAGAAAGAGCATGCAGATATTGGTATGTTAATGTATTATACTTCATTTATGTGTCATTTTTAATTTTCTTATATTGGTAGGTTTAGAATAAATAGAGTATCATGATTCTAATTTGGTCGTTAGAATAGGAAATGTAGTCAATTCAATAGAGTTGTAGTGACAATGGGAAATGTAGTTGTTAGCAGTGGTTGATGCGTTTGCTTGAGTTTAAATGGTTTTAGTGTTGGTTCAGTAAGAGGTCTAATTCAGTAAAATGTCCTTAGATCAGTCAAGTAAGGTTGAAGCTGCTTGGTTGATTATAGGGGTGAATGGCTAGGAAATGTAGCTATGTTAGGTATAGCCTCTCTCTTAGTGTGAATGGGGGCTATATCATACTTGATGATGCCTTCTCAATCTCAACTCAGACTATTATGGATGTAGGTTGAATGGTTGAGTTTGAATTGAGTTTTGGAAATGTAATCAAGAGTATCTGGTGTTTGGTGCATCATAAAAGCTGAATAAAGTGTTACTGGATTTTCTGTCTGAACCAGTTAGCATGTTTGGGATAACTGACAGAGTTAGATTGTGTTATTTTGTCTGATATCATGTAGGTAATTTTGTCAGATATTAGGTAAGAATAGAAGTCAGATGTTTCCTGATTTTGCAACTGTTCAAATCAGTTTTTATGCACTATGATGTAGTCAGTGTTTGAGTATAATATATTTTCACCTTTGC
This sequence comes from Chrysanthemum lavandulifolium, assembly GCA_022545495.1. Taxonomy (NCBI): domain Eukaryota; kingdom Viridiplantae; phylum Streptophyta; class Magnoliopsida; order Asterales; family Asteraceae; genus Chrysanthemum; species Chrysanthemum lavandulifolium. The sequence continues at coordinate 30,559,717 of CM040242.1, forward strand.
ACAAAAAAAAGAGTTGTTTTAGTGTTAGGCATAGTAGTTGTTGAGACTGTAGGACTGTTTAGCATAGCAGCTGTAGTAGCTCTTTAGTCTTGATGTTTGAATTAAAATTAATGTACTGGTCTGGATTATATGTTAGCATGCATTAGGGAAGAAAAATGAGCATTGTTCTTTTGTTTGTCTTGCAAATCATTAGAAGAAGGTTTGAAGTTGATTCACACAGACAATGATGTGCATACATTGTTGGAACTAGGTTGTAGGAATGGTTCCGTAGATTTTTTTTTGTTCACAAAAAACTAGGGTTTTCAAATTATTATTTAAAAATAATTGATTTGGAGGGTGAAAGTAGGGAGGTTTTCATATGGGTAGAAGAAGATGCTAACTTGCGGTGCTCTAGTAGTTCAACTCCTTTTAGGGCTAGATATAATAGGGAGAGAAGTGTAAACTTGAAAAGAAAGGCTGTGGGTGATCCTGATGCTGAATTCGGGAAGATAAAAAGGTGGGTAAGAGGTATGTGGATAAGGAAAAAGGAATCATTATTGATGAGGATGAGTCTTTTAGCAGGAAAAAAAATGGTTTTACCAAGGCCTGCTGGTATTGTCATTAAAGAGGGTGGTTTTATGAAGAAGACAACATTTTTTGGTTCTGTGAATGTGGGAGCTAGGGCTTCGGGTTTTTTAGAACCAAGAAGTGATGTTAAAATCACTAATTGCGTATTGGGTCTAAGAGCACCAAGATCAAAAGGAAACGAAGTGGTGTTATTTTGACTAGGTGAGTCTAATGAATTGTTTAGCATATTTTTTTAATACATTGCATTGTATATTAACTTCATTGCATTGCATATTTTGATTGTGTAGGTATAGTTGACTACTTGTTAGTTCATCCAATAGAAGCTTTTGAAGTTTTACAAATGGGTTCATCTTTTGGGATTGTGTACTGTGTACAAACAAAAACAGTTTTAATTTGGTTGCATATTACCTATATAATTTGGCTAATGTAACTTGAACTATATTACATCTGTTTTGGATAGAGCAAGGTCTGTGGGATTTTTAATATCAGAAGATAGTATCTCTGTAACATTGGATTGTTTAAAATGTTTTGGAAACACCAGTGGATGCGTATGCTTTATCGGTTTAATGGCTTTTGTTGTATAAGACTTAGTAATATGTTTTATTAGATATGTCTCATGTTCAGAGTTGTATTAGTATAGTTGTATCATGTTCTTGGGCTTGTCCAAGCCATTTCTATTGTCCAAAGGAAGAGATACGTACCATTTACGAGGCCAATTCATGTTATTTTGCAGTAATGCATATTTCTAGTGTTCAAAGGATGGTTTACTACTATCACTACTCTCGTTTTGCATCACCTATCTTAAGTCCTATTCCATTGTTCTAGAGGCTTAAGTCCTAATCCATTGTGTTTTAGGTTGGATTAATGCCATTTCCATGTTTTGGTTTGTGTTTTATTGTTTGATTGATGTGATTTTCATGTTTATGTTTGTGATACTAATCAAAGACACTAAAACGGTAAAAACAAATCTAAACACATTCTACAATGAAAATCTGGACCAAACGACCTATTTCATTCATTAACCATATTTTTACAATTTTTAGATAGGGGAAACCACAACCCCTATCTACATCTACATCATGCTCGAGGAAACAAAAACAAAATAACACCAAGTCCCCAACCCCTACCTAGTACCTACATTCATCATAAACTACGGGAAATGACAACAAAATAACCCCTACACCTATCTACATTCATCATTATCAACAAAATAAACCCATCCCAGCCTCCATCAACCAACCCTCTCACATACACATCTACCTCACAACAAACTCAATCTTGAAAACAATGTTGTCGTTAGTTAGCCTAAGCATCCTTATTAACTCCATCGTCTTTCAAAAATCAATTGTCTGAATCCTCCTAAGATTGTTCACATTGGACCATGCAACTCTCGAACCTCTTAAGTTTTGGAGCTCAACAATCAGCTTCGCCCTAATACTGATCCAATTAGTAAGCTTTTGGCACTTAATCATCAATTCTTGTGCATGCTGAATGTCTTCTGCAATCTCTCGCTGATAATGGGAAAGCATCATTTCTGATATGACAAATAAGTTACAGGCAACCATGAGATCAAGACACTGATACATGTTAATGGTTATGGAAATGAGGAATTTTTTCTTAAGGGTGTGTATGTTTTTGTTTGTGTAATGATAGAGACCTTTGACTATAAAAGTGATGTATCTGGAATTTGATCACATCGTTGCAAATTATGCCATTGAAACGTCATGTCGCATTGCTATTAGAGGAATTTAATATGTATGAACAGTGAAATGACAATACTACTCTCATGGACAAGACAACTTAACGGGAAAACTAACGCGAGTAGTGAACAATGTCTCTTAGTGGTTGTTTTGCAAAAAACGTAGACAAGAGTGGTTTTCTTTTCAACAAAATTTGTCTCGGTGCAATCCTTGCTTTTTCAGGAAACATTAGGCACAAAATTTGCAATTTACCCATAATTTTATGTAATGTAGTCATAAAACATCTAATCAAAAGGGGAGATATTATGTGTTTTGAAAATGAAAATTTGGTATAACTTGTTGCCATTAAACATGTTATTAGACACCATATTAAGTTTTGATGTGATTTTACTACGACAAAGTTGTTCCATTAACAAAGTTATATAGACTTTATTGAGATAATGTGGGAAACGGTGCACACTTTTATTAATAATGAAAATGTAATACGATTAATAATAACAAAATAAAAGATGTAAAATTAAATACGATGTAAAGGGTAGAAGCGGAAGCATGACACTATGGAACCGTAATAAACGAAAGCAAAGAAAGAGAGTTGTACGAGGCTCGTATGGATACGATTCCCTTAAAATGATTCGCCGTCATTTCTCGGTACAACGTCGTAGTCATTGTCAGACAACCGGACTAAACTTACTTGCTCGAAAAATCACCAAGCTCGCGTGTTTCGATCGAAGGTCTTGGAATAAGTCTGCAATGGAGCTGTTATTTGTCTCTGTGTAAACTGAATGATGAGAGGCGTTTAATATATAGGCTAAACCTATCTTGGACACCAAGAAAAGTATCTGCCAAATACTAAATAGATATGCGAATCTGTTAATATATTAAACACGGTTTTATTATCTTCCATTTATTTAAACCGATTCTATTTAACTTGTTTACAAAGTTTAAATCAGTTCCAAAAATAAATGGACACAAATCTGCAACAAAAAGATAAGTAGGTATGCTAGATTTCGGAGCTGCATTCGTGTCCGCAGGCTCGCATGAGTTCAGAAGCTTCGAACTCATTTTGGCCCGAAATCTCGAATCAGACCCCCCTCGGCGGTGTTGGAGTAAAACCAACAAATCATTTTGAAGGTTCATATCAAGATTTCTATATAAACAAGGTTTCACTTGTTTTGGGCGATGTGGGATACTCCACTTTCCAAATTTTGTGTTTCAAGTGCCTCACTTTGAGACACGATATCTCATTCATATCAACTCCATTTTGACACTCTTTAGCTCGCTATAAGCTCTCGTCGAGGAGAACATAAAGCTACCAAGAAATATAAATATATATAACATATACATATATTAAATAGTGTCCAAAATTTGCAAAAACTCATTTTCCAACAGATAAAACGTGTATATAAATGCAGTTGTTTTTTTAAGTTATCAGAGGAAATTTGGTGAAGGGTATAGGAAAGTTCTTTGAAAGGCTTAAGATGTTGTGTAGTAATGGGCACCTTGCCCACTTTTGATATTAAAAGTAATTTGTGCTCCATTAATGGTATTGTAGTGCAGTGTGTACCTACCGTATGATTTATCTTTCACTAGTTTGCTTGCATTTTCTCCCAAATTTCCCATGAAATTTCCATCATGTACTTCCTTATTCCTTAAGACTTAAAAGTGCATGATTCCTAGTGTTATATGCAATGAAAGCTAGTGTAGCCAACATATACAATATTAATATTGGTATTGTACATAGAGAATACCTATAGATATGTAGTGAAATCTAATATAGTGGTGAATGACCTAAGAATTAAGACACCTAGGAGTTGTAAATAAAAACTACATCACCAAGGGATATGTTATATGTAGAAATAATATATATCATGTATAAATGTGATTTAATCCTTAACGTATCATCTCTATACATGAATGTATTACGAGTGTTATGCTGCACTCTTCCTGACGAGAGCCTCGATCACGACTAGCCAGAATTAGATATCGACTCTCAAGTGATGCATCTGATTTGCAGTAGTTACAAATCTTATTACGGAGCAGTAGTTTATGAGTGAGTGAGACACTATATACCATGAAAACAGGAAATCTTTTGACAGCTAATTATAACGAAAAGTAGACATAAGTCATAAGACATGAAAAGAGATAAAAATGATGGATATCAAATTGAGTGGATGGGTTTTCAAACAACAACGATCGTGGGCTGCTTGTAACAAGCCATGAGTGTTGAAATGGACCCTTATTGACATATGTTTTGTCACTTGTGAGTTGTGAGGCTAACTTAGGTAAATTATGAATGTCCGTATAACTGAGTGGCAATGTTATAGGTTATTTGTTTAACTATTCTAAGACACAATCAGATTGCAAGTGCCTGAACAACAAATATTGACTCAAAGTAATCACATATGTAACCCAAAACTTTACATTGTATTAATTAACGTAAAAAAGAATGTATTAACTCGCATCTCCACCACCTCTATTTATAGAGATGAAGGGTAAATTCTTTATGAAATTCGAATTTCATAATTACCTTGCTTACCTTGCACACTAAACAATCATAATGTAAGTCTAATGATAACTTTATTTAACTACATACAAATAAATCCCAATACATAGGCTAATTACACTTTAACTCACTAATAATTGCTACTATATTATAACAATTTCCACCTTAGTATTAATTTTTAGTCTATATTGATACTCAACTTTTTTATCAAACGCTGGAACCACGAACCATGGACTACGTTGTTGACCAAACATTATAACTTAGTATATATGCAAGTTGGCTTTCCTTATACCACCTTCACTTTCTTCCTTTCAGAAAACATTACCCTATGCACCCTCTTGACCAAGTACTTCGGTTATCACAATGTCTACCGCCACCTTTGTACCAAGGTGTACATGTTCATTTACCAAACAGTCCATGTTTGTCTTTCCTTCAAGTTGTTTAACCTCCAACTTTCTTTGAGCCCCTGCAATATCATCATTATTATCGTGAATTACTTTAGCTTCACGATTATTCTGAGCTCCTTGCAGCTCCACCTCAAACCAAACACTTTGAACATGTACTCCATGAACTCTTGTTTTAACACCAGAACCAAGTTGCGTGAACCCAACTTGTTTTAAACCTCCATACTTTTGTACATTATTCCCATCGAGCTTTTAATGTTTAACCTAGTATTCATACTAGCCATTCTTTTTTTACCTTGCTACAAACCCTGTCAAGCTGATTTTCAACCAACTTTACCAACAAGTCTCACAAGCCATGTGCTAAACCCATTTTCTTGTAAAGATTGATATGTTAACCTTTTGAAAATCCTAAAACTTCGATCTATTAACCTTTAGAAAAGCCTAAATCTTTGATCTTTCCACCTCAAGTCTACAACCTAGATATACCTTGTACTCAAAGTAATCATGTTTCTTAAATCCCAAGACAAAGCTAAACCTTACTTGTCTTCCAAGAACCACCAAGACTTGCATTCGAAGAAACTGAATATACCTTCAACTTCAAGGGTTCAAGATCCAAGATAATCAACTAAACCTTGAAGCCTTTTTACCCTTCAACTTTATCACCTCTAGAACCTTCAAAACAACATCTTGATGCTTAAAGATTCAACATTGTACAAACCCTTTTGAAGCTTGAACCTTGTCGAATTAAACCATGTCGAATTAAACCTTTGCAATACCAACATTGATAAACCCAGGATTCTTGCAAAAATCTCGACAATGTTAAGCCTTCAAATCCTTGATCGAACTCTACTTTAAATAGAACTTGCAGATTCGGGACCACCAACTTCAAACACATGTATCTATTTTTAAATACTTCCAACTGAAGATCCTTCTAATGAGATTCTACATCTATGTGTCTTAAACCTACGATTCGAATTTCACAAAGATACAACGGTTAGTGAAACCACAACGTCAAATCTCCCACAGTTACGCATCAACCGGCGAATCAAAAAGAAAAGAGACTACTTGTTGGGATTGTACACCTTTGAGTCAACCTAGCTTCAAGAAACCAACGTCGCTTTGGCTATGATACCAATTTTTGGATAAATCTCCAACAAAACCGGCTTCTAGAGCGGAACCACGAATCTAAAGTTACTCCAGCAAGACCTCGACAAAGGGTTATGATCCATTAATGTCGAGTGGCACAAACACACGCACGATATATATTAAGCTCAAACATTTATTAAACGCGAGCAAGAAAATAAGGTACAAACAAACCCCACCCTCTCATATCTATTTATAGAGAACAAGGGGGAGAAACCTAATCCTTAGTGAACAAGGAATCAAAAATATTGAGGAGGTTAGGAGAATCCTTAATACATGCCTAACTTCTTTAAGTTTGAGATAAACTACAACTAGTCCCCTAAACTTATATCCTAACTAATACACACAATAATTCTAACAATTTCCAACTTAGTAGTGATAGTTAGCCTTCTATGATATGCAACAGCTTGAGCTAATTTTATAACCTCAAATCAGGGACCGCCTTCGTGAAGGCACCAATAGAAATACTTGCTACTAACGGTAGCTCAACTTTTGTAGAGAGTCCCTTTAGCCATGTATCCTCCTTCAATTCTCTAATAAGCATCATATACTCCGCTTCAGTTGTTAACAAAGCCACCACGTGCTGCAATATAGCTTCCCAGCTTACCGTACATTCCTGTATCATAAACTAGTACCTTGTGATTGATCTACCCATGACAGTAATCGATCTACCCATGGCGTAGTCAAAATACACAAAATCCTGTACGTCCGTATGTAATCCACAATCAAACCCATCTAATATTCCTACATCCGCAGATGCTATGTCAAGTCTCTTGCAGACCAATTGATATGCATGACTTCCAATGACACACAAACATGACCATTACTCTTATTTTATTCATCACGATTCCTTGACATACCACCTTTTAACGAAAACATAGATTTCCCCTCAAGAATATTTGAATTGGCATCCAATCGAAAAACCTGAATCCTGACACCCTCAGAGTATAACTACTTTGATTCCTGAAGATCTCTATACCAAGTATATTTTCCTTTGTTTCATAGAACAAACTCTTGGCAACCCATATCTCAACCTCGCTTTCGCAGTAAGGCCCATATAATCTATATAGGGAATATATATATATATATATATATATATATATATATATATATATATATATATATATATATATATATATATATATATATACTAGTGTCAAAACCGTCCGATGGACGGTATGAGTTGTGGTTTTATTTTTAGGATTTAGTAGAACACATATATACTAAAAATCATAATCCGAAAACGGCTATAAGCGAGTAAGTATTTTGATATTTGTTTTTATTTTTAGGATTTAGTTGAACAAATATATACTAAAAAGTAATTAAAAGTTAAATGAAACGGGTGGAATACCTTGTGCTTGTCGAGGTTCTTCAAGTAGATAGTAAATGCTCTATGTCTACCCATAAAGTGACCATTAATATCGTGCAAGTTCACACATCATGGTCCTATAAATGTAAACTGGCTTCAATGGCTCCAAGTGGAAGGCCACTTGAGAAAGGAGTCTCTGGAGGTGGAGTCGGAAGTGATACTCGCATATGTGGATTCTTTACTGATGCCTGCAATAACTACCATTCCAAGTTACGTACTATATTTCCCATATTCTTTCATTTTAAGAAAAACTTTGATTGGCTAACCTGAATTTGGTAACGGACATCATCAAATTGAACCCAGTGGCAATCCAATTTGACCCCTTCTTCAATACTGTGAAACCAAGAAAGCCGATATCAGTAGCTACTACTAATAATAGGTTATATCTCAAGAAACATTTGATTACAAAAAATCATTACTGCACACACATGTTATAGAATGCGTTAACTGTTATTACAAATACAGGGTGGTATAACATCTTAGTCACACACATTGGGTAAACGGTTAAAAGAGAAAAGTTCATATAACAAAGCATGAACCTTATTTAAAAGAGTAAATCCAGTTTTATTCCCATCTGTTATATAAAAGTTTGTAAATGACTTTTGTGAAGTGAGTTTTAGATTCATGCTTAGTTAGCTTGACAACATTCTCATTTTTTTAACGCTGGAACTTGTGAAAAATTGATACTCATTATCTTGTAAAAGAGTATCAAACTAACATCCAATTGAACAATTGATTGCTGCATATTTAGAACATATGAGCATACTGGTAGTACGATTACGACATGAACATCGTACCTATGTTACAGCAGCAAGACACAAACAATTCTTAGACTGTTGTAGGAACCATAGCGAAACACCACTGCTGTATCAAATGCAACAATATACAACTTTATTTATTGAAATCACTTTGTGCATTCAGACACATTTGTTATTACGGAGTAATAACTTAAAAACAAAATAAAGTAATTATAGGTCACCCCGTCCATTTTGACACACATTTATCCGTATTAACCAATTAACTTACCCGCCCATTTTTCAACATTTAAGTATTCCATAAGGTAAAAAAAATGAGTAAATATATAATGATGACCTTTTTTTAAGTAATATAACCTTTTGCTATGCGGGCTCTTCATACGAAACCCTGCCCAAAGCTTTTTACCACAGAGTGATCAATCAAGCTCCTCACCGAAAGCTTATTTTTAGCTAGATCGACGGCCACAAATCCAACACATGATGATTTATACTCATTCTGGTTCAGAGACGAACTGCATACAAAAAATGAAAAACAATTAGGGACGAAATTGATAATTTTATCGAACCCTTTTATGAGAAACTTGACATGAGTCATAAAAAGTTGTTAGCTATGAATCTAATAGAGAAGAGGATAAAAAGATAATGAAATTTTACGTTGGGGCATCGAAACACATGAGAACTTTATGCTTGATGTCGACAGTTTATAAAATACTAAAGAAAACAGGAGTGTATTTTGAGCTTTTCTAACGCCAACGTTAAAAGTCCAAAATGCCCTAAACCCCCTTGTTTAGTACCCTTGAGCGCACATATCCCCATTGCCAGATTTTCCGTGGGTAATTTGGACCATTATGGGTCAAAAGTCTCAGCTTCATCCAAGCTTGAAAATGTAAAAGTCACACTTACGTCCGTCTGTATTATATCAATCATAACAAATGAATCTTATTGTACCAAAAGTTATCAAAAAAATATGTGCTACAAATAATGTAAATGTAACAAACTTGAGCAGCTGTAATTTATTTGACCTCAACAATATCACCCTTGTTAAGCTTCACATTGCTTTGGTGCACGTAGTCACCTCTTAAAGTTTCCAATTCATGAATTGATGTTAGCGCGTCAAATCGTAAAGATCATAAAAGAGTTTTTTTTGACAGCCCCTACTGAAAGAAAAGCCTGCATTTCACTTCTAAATGCCATATACATAATAAATAACTAAGAATTATAGATATTTAATTAAATGTAAAGTGTCTTAAAGACATGATCCGGCTTTTCCTTCAATGGTTTATTTCAAAATGCTACTCATGCTTATCACCTAACTCAAAAATCATTGTAACAGATGACACTTGTTTCTAAAAGATGTTTAGCATCACTATTGGCTCAAGTAGCTCTGTGATTATGTAAAAGTCAAAATAGAATAGATGTCAACACATGTGTCAATATTCAAGTCCAATATAAAACATGTTAAAAATTGCAATTTAATTATTGAATGAATCACTCACCAACCAAATGTGCAGCTACGGATTCTATAATATCGGCTAAATGTTTAGGCAGTTTATCTATCCATCGTGAATAACAAAATTTATTTTGTACTAACAAAGATTGATTTTAAATGCATTTTTCTATACGACCTTAGCGAAAGAGTAAAAAAACATGAGTAATGCCACGGTATTGGTTTCTACTAAATATTATGATGTTTTTGAAAGCTTACCCAAACACCCCGTTAACTAAAAAAATCAAAGGAAATTAGAATGTATCACCTGTGGTTATCAGATAGTGGCAAAACAGGCTAATGTGACAGGTTGGGTTACTTGTCAAAGTGGAAAAATTACACTTATTGGCTGGGTTGACCAAACAACAATTTTGGTCCATTCCATTCGATATATTTAATAATAGATCATATAATAGATTACAAAAGGTCTATTATTTACACAAAACTCCAACTGTATATACAAATAAAACGATTGAGAGGGTTGTAAGCACATAAGTGCATTTGACCATTTTCATGTTTACCTTTGTCTTAAAAAAGTCAGACATTTAAACTGTCAGAAACCAAAATGGGTCATTTATAGGTTAAAATTACCACCTCTACTCATCACTCATGTGACTGTTGAGACAGTTACTCCCTACATCACGTGCCCTCGTTGAAAAGAGGAAAGAAAATGATACTCCCTTGGATCACCAGAAGCATGTAGTGGTCAGCTGCAAGGAAATGATGACAAGTTCAGTTATTAAAATCTGGGCAAAGCTACAAAATTGATTTAGCCATTTTGATGAAACACAAAATTGATTTGGCTTGAATCCTTCTTCTATCATTGAACCGACTCACTGAACGACTTCACTTGACCAACATACTGACCCATAATTCTACATGGAACATTTTTTCAACTCATTTTAGCCACTAACGGAAGTAAAGAGTAAGATACAGTGATTAAACAGGTAGCCAAAAGTAAGTTATAAACAGAATCTGAAGATTGTTGGTGCAAGGCAAACCTGAATCAAGACAAACTCTGTGTGTAAGAGTTCCGCTTGCCCGAAACAAACAGAGATGGGAGTTATTGTATGCTTAAATTTTAAAATGATGTTTGCAATCTGTAATCAAGATGAACCTGAAGCGCTTTAGTGGTGTATTTCTGAGCTGCAACATATTTCATGAATATCAGATCGCGTTCCATCATTACCAATAACGCAAACCACCTACTAAAAAAACATAACATAAGCATTTCATGAACCACTGTGTTGGATGCATAGAATATACATTATAATATATGGTGGTCATTATTCAGAAGGAGCTAAGCCGGACTAACCTGAATTAGATCCTTCCTTGAAAATTGGCCATGTAGATTCTGATCGAGCATCTCAGCAACTGCAACTCTGTTTGTTATAGGTGCACGACCCGTTAAGAGTTCTAGCAAAAAAACACCATAGCTATAGACATGTGATTTGGTGGTAAGTTTTCCGGTTGAAGCATACCTAACATCATCAAAAGTGCAAAGCCAGCCTATTATAGTAACAACACACACACATACAAAATCTTAATACTCCGTAAAATGTTATAACCATACTTATATAGCTGCTTGTTAAATATAGCATTACACTCAACATATGATGACATTACTTGATAAAAGTCACATTAGTACATAGAATGCAGAAATGATAAATTCTATGATATTTTGAACTGTTAATGCATATTACTTTGTGCACATGTCTATAACTCTTTTAATATAAGAGACCAAACAATTTAAATAAATCATTAGATGATCTTGCCACTTCAAACATTTTGTGATGAAAGACATTAATATCACCTTCATACTTATATGTAATGGTCCGTTACTAAAGGGTATCTACATTAATATCCTAAACTAATCAGTGTCAAAAGAAAACTTGGTTATACGACAACCAGACCAATGATCTAAAAACCTAAATAACAACAGATATCTCCATCGACCAGAAATCTTAGCATGTTTCCACTAACACATTATGAATAAAGCAATCTAATACGTTAAAATATGGGTCTCCTTCTTTGTTTTATTTCGTATTCATAATTTTACTTTCAATAGACTGTCATCAGGTCGATCTATAGCCAGAATCAATATCATCAGAAATCATTCCGCCCATAATCCCGATACTGCTCGCATTATAAGGAGTATCATTGTTACGACTTTGATGCACCAGATCAACGCGACCTGCAACATACCAGAAGTGCATCCATTAAGTATAACATCATATGCATGTGCATATCTAATGGCCTACGATAAGTATATCACTAATGTATATCTTCCACAAAAACATGCTGCAATCAAGAATGCAAACACCAAAAGTTTGTTTTCAACGTACTTGTGGTACCTAAATAATGGAGCAATCCTTGTTGAATTTATCCTTTTCACTCTTTGGAATTCCAATCATAACCGGCCTTCCTGAAACCTTCCACGTGTAAATTTCTAATTGGATTAAAGGTACCCTTTACGGTCATAACGTTAGCATCCACATCAAACTGAGAGTTTTGCACTCTAGTTAAGTAAACTTATCATCCAAGATCAAATGAAGACTATCCAATTTCTGTAGTATTAATAAATTATGTTTCTTTCATATATGTGTATCTTTTAATCCCCACACTTAAAATCTTAACTTATTTGGATGGATAGAAAGTGGCTTTGAAACAGGCCATTTATGTGAGCATCAATCGGGCTTGTGTTTACCTTCAAGATATTACTTGACAACATATAATTGGACATAAATAAATAATGTGTAACGACACATATCTTAAATACAATTGTTTAGAAAAAAAAGAGAGTGTTCATGTATTATAGTGTTCATGTATTATATGTAAACACAACAATGAAAAGTTTGAGAACAAATAAACTACATGGTGCCTTTTCATATACGAAATAATAATTCTATGTACATTTATACTTCAGCATAAGTTTCTTGTGGGATTTGCATCCATATTAGTGATTTAATCAACATTGCACCACATTTACTTGCCATAGTTGTACGCACAAGTTCCATTATGGGCACCAATATACTTGCAACTAAATCTTATTTACCTGTTCTACTCAACATAGAATGAATGAGTCTAAGACCAAAAAGTAGTGAAAAAAAGAAAAAAAAGCAACAAAGAAAATACAATTACATTTGCTCAATTTGTTGGCTCCATTTAGTTATTGATTGCTCCACAACAATACGACTCTTGAGCTTTGAACCTACTCTTTATACCAACCATATCCTTGAAGAGAAGTTTACTCTTTCGATCACACCAGAATCCAAGACCATCATTATATATTCTAGAAGGTACAAAAAACCAATTTCAATGTTAATGGTAAACATGTACTCACAATAGCTTTTAGAAGAGATCGATCGGTCATTGTCGGTGACAAAAGTAACATCATACCCTTCTCTACCAGCTCGAGCAGTTCGACCCATTTGATGAAAATAACTATAAAGATGAACACATAATATAAAAGTTAATATAAACGAATAAAAGGTAGCATATGTACAAGTATATTTAAGTTTATCAAAAAGATGAATAGGTATCATAAAATCCTCATCAAAAGGTGCATACTACAACTCATTAAGGGTGTGTAGATAGCCATTTTGTAAGTCATCAATTGTGATTGACTAATCACAATGTTACAATCAGCCGTCATAAGAATGTCCAGTATAAGATGGCGTTTGATGTCTTAAAGTTTCTAAAAATCAGCTATTCCGATGTCTGCATGTTTGACAAATTTGATATCACTTGAAATACAAATATTTTTCTAGATCGAAAATAATACTATTTCTGTTTATATGTCAAAATAAACAGTGAGTGATAAAAGTGAACCCAAATCAGATCATTTATCAGTTTACATATCAAATTGCCACATGTAAACTCAATACATTAACCTATTTTTCTATATTTCCATCGTTCAATCGGTATCCCCTGATACTTTAATACTTACATATAAATGTTGAGCCTGGGTGAGAGTTCCATGTAGCTCAGTAGCTTTAAACCCAGCCAAACCATATAAAATCTTTAGCCTGTGTGTCGCTTGTTTTGTGCCACTATCATTAAGAAGGTAATATCAATCTAATAATTGTTATACACAAATCAAAAGCAATTCGCTATATTATTTAATAATTGTTAACATGACACACAAAATAATAATGTTCACTAACATAAGACACGAGCATAAAAAAAGCCTTTATAATTGATAAAACTCTAGATTGACACCCTCTCAGGAACCTAGGAACTCGGCAATGAAGCAATAACTCGTGTATTCAACAACAAAACCAAGTATCCAAATGCATTTTCAAAGCATAGGTTACTTTATATATGCAACATGGAACTCGTGTGATATTAAAAAAAATGCTACTAACTTAGGTCGGGGAGGCTTGAGCCTTGGTAACAATTGAGGTGCCAGTTAAAGCCCGCTACTAATGAATGAGTCCATTCGGGATACATTGTATCTTTGACAGGTAAAATGGATTGGCAGTATTTATTGCATAAACCCTCCAAAATCAACCTGGCAGGTATCTACTTATTTTTATCATCAACATAATCTTCTAACTCGATAACATATCTATTCAATATTCTGATGTACCACATATTTTCAACTATAAATGTCCCTATTGAGATTATGTTTAGGAGACTAAATATGTACAGTACCTTGATGATATTTGTTCTTTCTCCTAAGCACCGTAAATTGAAGAGTTGAAAATTAGGGAGTTGAGCTTCCTTCGCCTCTTCATTTCTTAAATAATAATAATAATTATTATTATTATAACAATAAAATAATAATCTTTCTTTAACTCTGAAACCCTGCAGAACATTTAAAAATTCATGTACCATTACCCAATGTGTAATATAGTATTAATTTATCATTCATCAGACACTCGTGGGTGTTTGGGTAAGCTTTTTCAGGAAGTTATTGGCACAAACAAGCTCCTTTTCAGTTGCCATTAAGGAGATGCTTATTTAAATAGCTTATTAAGCTAATAAGCGTAACACTTATTGGGTTAATCAATGTGTTTTTCATGAAGCCCATATGTCACAACACATATGAAACTGAGGAATGTAACTAACCTGATGGACGGCAAAACTTGCATTGATCCCAACTTCATTTATCTACTTTCCTTGAACATAAAGCCGTCTCACTGACGGACGCATGTAATAGTCTTTTTTCCTGCATCGCTTGTTAATGACTTGTGTTTTTCACTTGTATATCAGCAATGTAAACCCATATGATGTTTCACTAATTTCAAAACTTATACACAAAGATCATGCAAGACAACATTACCCGGTTTATGTGTCTCTGAAACTCTATTAGTACAGGCTCGGCTACGAACAACAATGTCAATAAAAGCATTTTCAAAGTAAATGAAAGCACATGTGCCTCTCTGGGGAATTTGCATCAGTATCATTACCTTTTTGGTAACCACTGTTATTGAGAAAAAAAACATTATACAAAGCTATACACTAATTCAGCATTAGAACCAGTGAGTTCGTGTTTTTCCTTCGTAACAAATTCACTGACATAACGCCTTGAGGATATTTGTTCTTGATCAGCTGAAGCAATAGTGTCTCTCAAAGGCTTCTGGATTTCACCTGCAGATGAAGTAGAAAAGACTGAAATTGATCGAGCTGCTACTACCACCACCACCGCGAGTATAACCGGTTTCTTGCAACTTAGGTTCGAGATTTAACTTCAAAGCTCTGTAGCTACTTGATGCCTCTCTAGGCATATAGACGTTAAAACTTGAAGATTTAGTTGTTCTTCTACCGGTATTTAATGATTCATTGGTTCCCTCCCTCATTATCACCCCAGTTGACGAAACTTGCAAAACTGAAGTGTCTAACTGCAGTTCTTGTTTTTTGATTCTAATGTCAGCTTGTCTAAGTGAGACATAAGTGCATGTTTTCAGTTCTATTGATTCGTGTATCTGTAATTTTGGATACTTGTTGTGATTTCACTCTAGACTCTTGAAATGTAGTCAATTGGTCATTTTTTTTGGTAATTTTCTCCTCTTCGGTCTTTAAATTGATGAGTAACTTCTGTTACATTGTCGGATTGTCTCCGTGAAACTGAGGTGTTATAAGTGTTACTGATATAACTATCTGAGCTTTCAGATACATGTTGCGATTTCAGTCTAGACTCTTGTACTGCGGTCAATTGGGAATTTTTTGGTAATCTTCATCTCTTTGATCATCAACTCGACCACCAACTGTTACTAAATTATATGCCGAGTTCTTCATCCTAGTCTCTAAATTCACTTTTTTTTTTTCTCTTTTGTTGTCAGACCGTCTGCGTGAAACCCAACTGCTTTCACTTTTATCGATACAGGTATCTGAAAATTTTGAAATCTGTTGTGAATTTACAATCGACTCTTGTATTGCGGTCAATTGGTCAAATGTTTGTTGTTTATCTTCCCTTCGATCTTCAATCCGACCACTAATTTCTATTAAATCATCTTCCCAGCTCTTCATTTTACTCTCTAGATGCCGTTCTTGTTTCTTGCTTTTGGTGTCAGATTGGCTCTTTAAAACAACCGTGTTACCCAAAATAAGTCATTATATCAAAAATAAAAAAGTTTACCGGATAAAGAATAATGCATGGTGAAATTATATTATAGCTAAATATGGAAGCATGAACATATACTTACAGTTGTTTCGGATTTGGTCAGCTCTGCTCATGCACATAGTTGTATCTATGAGAAACTGAGAGCATAGAATCAGTCTTCAGAAGCTCACATATAACATCAGAAGAGGAGAAACGTTTTTTTTATACTTCCGGTTGCAAGCTTCTCCAACCACCACCACAATCGTCATTGTATTCGTCCCTCACATGTAGTTAAATGCCAAAACATATCAGGGTTAAGAAAACCCCATTAAGATTAGTCACAACTTTTCAAAGTCAAATTTAGTTACATATAAATAATCCAAGCAGATGGAGTAAATTAGCAAAGCTGCATATAAACATGAAATCAAAGAAAAAGGTAGCATACAATCTTAGAGCAAATTAGAACCAATAAAAGACGACTAACCTGTAATAGACATACGAATTAGAACCAATTTCAGACGGCGCGCACAATTTGCTTATTAAGAAATTCAATGAGGACTAACGTTTTGTATGGGACCTTAATATAATACTCTTCTATATCCAAAAGCAAGTAGTCATCATATTCCTCCACCTTTTTCCTAAGCTCTGCCATTTTTTATTTATCATGGGTTTTACCAATGACGGACCTGAAGGCCAGGCTTGTGGACTCTTCCAATTTGCATAACGAATGCATGTCATGTAGCAGTTAAAAGACAAACCACAAATTGCATAACAGCCATTTATGTTCACGGGCATATTTCAAAAGAAATTTAACAAATATTCCACGAAAATAAGTAGCGTACATATCTAATTGTGCCTAACAAATTAGTGCTTACAAATTTGTTGTACAAACTTGATCATTGAGAGAGTGGGGGGCAACATGAATGCCATGACTAACACTGTAGCAGTTTCGAAGAGCTGAAAGTTCAAATTAAAACCAATTCAGACGGCGAGCACAATATCATGAATTTTAAGATATACTACGGTAGTTAATTAACAGTACAAATTTTAAGATATTGTTTGAGGTATGTCAATTTATGATTCCTTCTGATGTGACAGTTTACAACCATTAATACAACATACCTTTATCATGAATTACTTAGAAGGATTTAATGCAATTTGATGCGCTTTGAATACATCTATCGGGCTACCATGTTTCATTTCCTTTCGGAGCACCTTCAATGGGAGGTTTTCCTATGTTGTTTACATCTGCGTGGGAGGGTCTAATCGAGATATCACTTTTACACCCTCTTTTAATGTCGCCATCTATTTCAGAAGGAAAAAATAACACTTTTTTTGCACTGGTATGGTTTCTATCAATAGGTTATGTTGCAAAATAAAAGCTTTTAAAAGGTTGCACAATGGCAGATGCTAAATTAGCCACCATTTGACTTGTTAAACATTAAAACACAACTGATTTGTATATAAACGGGTCAAAATTACCTCTGAAGAGTCAATTATGCACCAAAAACTTGAAGATCACCAGCATATTAAAAGGATACAAGCACAGTCAGCAGCTATTATATTTCTTTCCTTTGTGCTATTAATACAAACTGAATCAAATCATTGATGAATTAATACTTCCTATAAATCGAAGGAAGCGAGCTACAAACTCTAGTTTTATTATTTGCAAAATCCCATAAAAAACATCTGCTCGGTAAATGTATTACAAAACATCACTTGGAGGTAGTCTCGATTTACCCATGTATTTTCAGTTTCCAACTACTACGTACATTGAAACTTATCTGCTTATTGAATGAATGTCATCATTTCCGTACTGCCACACGACCAAAAGTTCTGTAGGATTTACATCACGTTCTCAGTTTCCGCAGCTTCTTTCCTCAAAGTTTGTAGCCTCTCTTTAAGTTTCTTACTCTCTTCAAAATTTGCCTTCCTCTTCACAGCTTTCTGCCAGACCCAACAAGAAAGACGTAAGGTATGAGACGCTTAATTCTATAAAGGATTAATGAAATAAATAAACAATTGTTGAAAAAAGCTTACTTCTTGTCGAAAACACTTATCGACTTTATCTTGAGATCTGTGCACTCACCAAAGAACTTTCCGTAAGGAAGGTCATTATGGCACTTCTGAAACAGTTCAATTATCTACACCAAAAGACAGAAGGCGTTAGACAATATCAGTTTCCGAGATTGAATACTTCAATGTGTTGCCCAATATGAACAAAGCTACAAGCATAAGACCTGTGCACCTATATGAGCAACACTTATATATGCTACATTTAATAGAAAGAGGCAGTACCCTTGAACGATAATATAAGGGCATGTGAGAGCTACCCTAATATTGTATTTTCAGGCAACGACATCAAAACATGTATTTTCGGAAAAAGCTAAATTTATTGAATAAGGTATCAATTCCCGGTGCATGTGCAAAAGCATTTCATAGTTTTATATAACTGTTAACATAGCAGAAAAAGAGTAGATAAGTTTATTTTTAACTTACTTCAGCACACATTGGGTGCCTATGTAACGCCAGAAGAGGATGCATTTCTGCGTCTTAGAGACCAAAGTAGTGAACACTGCACAAAGTAAAACATTCAAAACATTAACTTCGCATTATTTTAGAAGGAAGCAAGTATCAATAAGAAACTAAGTATCAAGTATCTACATTTGAGCCTATGGTTGTGTCGCATAACAAAGATTTAACCCATCACATATGGAAAAGGTAAAAAATATTTCAATAATACATCAAGTCATCAGCTGAATCCATAAGCTCATAAGCACTCATGGTGCATGTTCCACCAGAGTATCTCATGCTATAACATAGGCATACACATCCAACTGTTGTTATTTCTCTCTCCCAAACTACATACACGGTTTCTTGCTCAACTGTCCCACCAGATAAATTCACTGTTCCTGATATTTTTGGTTTACGTCCATCTTTTTGCCTCCATATACTGTGATGACTAAGGAGACAGAAGTGCGACATTTAGCTTAATCCACTTTAAACATGAAGATGTAGTTACAACTCTAACACGACATCCCTAAAATCGAATATTTATCTAGACTCTACTAAACCGTACATCTCTTCTTATTCGAATTGAAATCAAAAACCAACTTCCACTGATTTCAAAGACTTCACTTTAAGAAAAATATTAGAACTTCACAAAAAGCTATTCTACTAACTAATTTTTATTTTGGTTCAGGGAACTGTCATGGGGCGTTGAGCATGGGTACCAGAAACATGACATTGCATACTCGAAAATTAGAAAACTAAATCGAACGTAATGAATAATGGGTCAACATGGGTAATGGATCACAAGAGCACGTCAAATGGGTTCTTTTTCTTTCTAGAATGACTCGTGTAATCAAGACTAACCAACATGTTTTTGTCCTGTTAAATACGTTTTCCTTGACAAAACAAATCCTGAAGTTCCCGAATTCTAAGTAATTCATCAAAGCGCATCAACCATACATGTAATACAACATACCTTTAGTCATAACAATAGCCCTTACCTTTATCATGGCCGTTTGACCTCGAGTTTTGACAACCATGCATATCTGAACACAATATCTTTCCTGTGATCAAACGATGGGCAATGTTTATCTGGAAATAATCATGGGCATGCAATAGACTCACAAAACTAATTCAATAAACTGACAACGATTGAATTGCTGCACATATTGATTATCATATTAATTTGAATCCAATACCAATTCCTGCATAAAAAACACGTCAATATAATTGTGCATGTGATTTTCTTGTAGTTCTTTTCATGTGTAGAAAGTCGTTCCACATACAGGATTATTAGGGTTTTGATAAAAAGGAGGAGTATATTTACCAATATCAAGTTTTATATCAATATTGTTTATTGCGTTGCTTTAATTTATAAATTGTGATAAATATTTTAATTGTTATCTTCATAAAATACATACCTAAAATACAAATTCCATAATTTTTATATAATCTCCTTATTTGTATTGATTTGAAAGATATAAATAAAAAACAATTTACTCTAGTGGTAAGTTGTTTACAAAACACATGAATGACCCAAGTTCAACTCCAACAAATGTCTTCTTTTTAATAAAAAAAATTTAAAATTCAAAATTAACAAAAAAAAACGAATTTTACAATTTATTAAAAAAATGTACATATATTAATTAAAATGCCACATCATTTAAAAAAATAAAAACAAATGCCACATAAATATAATGATGACATGGAAATATGACTTGGCATTATGGGATGCCAAGTGGCATTTTATGTGGCATGCCTCCTCTTATATATAATGTATAGATATATATATATATGATCATACCTGGTGCATACTTTCAGTAATATTTGTTGTTGTCGTCATTGTTTCGCCTAAAACCATTGTTGAGCATACACATACCAGACCGAGTATGCATATCTTCTTTCTTTACATCCAACCACTAGGAAATTACCTCACAAGCAAGTGCATCCCTGAAAGTCAATGACTCATGTACATCTTCTTGAATCACTCCAGCAACTCTTAAAGCATCCATATTACTGCCATATCTATACCTGAATGGTTCTCGTACTTACCATTGCTCCCTACCATGTGCAAATTTATAGGCGATTAAAACTTGAGTCTTAAAAACTCTAAACCATGACCTATATCGCAACTCCCTAGAGGTTCCACCTCAAATCCACGATCTTCTTGTGGTTCCACCTCAAACTCAGCTCCATGTAACGTTTACGTTGAGCCTGTACCTACACCAGACCCTTTGGGAGTATCCCTATACCGGTCATTCTCAAAGTAAACCATGTCCCGGACTTAACCGTTATAAAACTTAGACAATCCTAATATCCTATGCATACTCAAATATATAGAAAAAGAGATACACTACTATTTAAATAAAAAGTTTTACAAGCATAAAAAATGTTTATACAAAAAAGGGTTAGTTATTATTTGGCGTATGTATTCACACTAGTTGTGTAGGAAAAAGCAATAAACTTACTAAGTTTTAATAATTTTTAAACGTAACATTGAAATCTCAATCAAATAATTAATCAAAAGTCCCAATGAAAGAATGTTGTTTTTCCTTATGTCAATTTAAAGTTTATAAAATTTGCACAATAAAAAATAAAATGAAAATTATGGGACTATTAGATCAAAGCATTTGTATAATCTGACTCTTTAAGATCATTAACGTAAGTTGGCTATCTTTGGTTCAGAACCAAAAACTTTAATAAAGAATACAAAAATCTCTATGAAATTTTTGGCCTATAAGCATTATTGTGGACCACAAAAATTTCATTTAATTTTTTTTTCCAAGTATCAATCCAAAGTTGAAAATTTTACATAAATCAACAAACAATGACAGTTTGTTGCCCATCAATCAATAACCAACGTGAAACAATTATCAATAAAACTAGACCACAAACATCTTTTCCATAAGCAATTACAAGAATATTTTTGTAATAGACTTGTTGGTATATATTTGTAGCAATGTGAATGTTCATACTCACATGCGGCTAAACCAAAAGTATTATGATAATAATTCAATGAATTATCAAAATATCTGAATACTCGTCTAGCATTTAAAATGGTTGATTATATATTTGTCCACATAATGAGGAAAGCATAGTTCCTTTAAAACATAAGACTAGTGGTAATTATACAAGTACACGTCTTAGGTCCTATGTGGCACCCCAAGACGTGTTTCCGTTACTACACTTACGCCCTACGATGCGTCATACATGGTTTTGGAGCACAAGTCAGTCGTCCAGACGACCAACTTCTTTTTCTTTCATTTCGTGTGTGTGAGTGTTTCTTGGGGTATATTTAATTTGTGTATTAAGCGAGGTATATTTTTGTATTAAGTTGGGGTATATTTGGGTGGTAATGTTATTGTTAGTTGTGTTGAAGAAAGATACTAAACTATCTTTATCAACAACCCAACCCAACCCCATCTTTTATTAAAATATTATTTTCTCTTCCTCCACCTACAAAACACATACAACCAATCCATACCATTTATCAACAACCCAACCTAAAATAATATAAGTATTAAAAATAAAATAAAAAGTAAAGAAAAAAAACAAATAGCCAATAAAATAAAAACATGTGGCAGATTGGGGTTGTGATCTTGAGTTGACATATGACTTTAGGTTGGAAGGAAAGTTTGGATGAGAGTATTAAAAATTATTAATTTGTACTAATAATGTACTATTTGGGTTGGCAACCTGATTGATAAACGTAGTCTTAGACTAATAATGTACTATTTGGGTTGGCAACCTTAGATTGATAACCGACCACAATTCCACAAACAAAGGAACAACTGAAAATGAAAGTGAAAATGAGAAGGAAAATACATTTTTGTATGAAGATTGCAATATTGTTTATATAGTTATTGTTAGGATTATCCTATGAACTTTCTTTCTTTTATTCTTCTTCTAATTATTATGATAATTTCTAGTACGTTCTTATCTCTCGTATCATTGTCATGTACTCATGTTTATAATGATTGGTAGTTTTTGTTTTTGTTGGGGGTAACCCTTCGAAAAATATTTCAAAGAAAAAAGAAATTCGAAAAGAAATTTCAGAAATTTCAAAAAAAAGTATTTGAAAAAAATTCAAAATAAAATTTTGGAAATTTCGAAAAAAAAGTATTTCAAAAAATTTAGAAAGGGTAAAATGGTCGTGATATGGTCATATCTTAAAGAAAGACAAAATGTCAATTTTAATGTCTAAAAGAGTTATTTTTTAGTTATTCTGTGAGCGTCGTTTTGACAAGTATAGTGTTTTAAAGGTTATTAACCCAAGTTTTTATATATGCGATTTAATTGTTATGGTCTCTTGTCTATGAAAATTTAGCATCTCCATCTGAATATCCCAAGTGTTATGGCTCTATTGAGTCACTAACAGAACCTTTTTCTTGTTTTGCGGACGTATGCTTCCCTATATTTTCCTCAAATCACTGAACTTCTGCATAAACTGATGCGTGTCATCTTTTTAATGTTAAACACTAATGATTGCTTGAGCTGAGTCAATAATTCATTGGTAGGTCTTATTGTCCTTAACCAATCTAATTTCGTAATTGTCTCTTAAGGATCCACAAATATCAATAATTGCTAGAATTTGATGTGTGGGCATTACTTATCGACAGATAAAACGAACCTCCGTGTGGAGTCTTTCATTATTATAGGACGAGTTTCTTCTGAGGCACTGATTGAGGAAAATTTATCACATTCAAATTCTCACTTTAGCTTGCTACATGTTTGGTTTGAGGAGATTTCACTTGAAGCCCGATTTTTCATTATGCAAGTACCCTTGTGGATACTGCAGTTCTGTACAACTTTTGCTCTACGAACACCATTTAATTTACTAGCATACATATAGAATACATATCATACCGAAAGAAATCACTGGGTGTTCAATCCTTTAAAAGTAATGCATTCTTAGGCTTCAAGCCTCTTCTTCCTAGCTCATAATAGTATGAGAAATGCAATAAGTTGGCCAAACTACAGGTACATGTATTTCAATGACGTCAAAAAGTACATATTTTTGTTCTTTCTAGACATCATAAGAAGTGTAGTTTTGTGCCTCATATCCTCAAAATATGAGATGCTGGCAAGTTGGTCTATGGTTATAGTTT
Organism: Chrysanthemum lavandulifolium; assembly: GCA_022545495.1. Taxonomy (NCBI): domain Eukaryota; kingdom Viridiplantae; phylum Streptophyta; class Magnoliopsida; order Asterales; family Asteraceae; genus Chrysanthemum; species Chrysanthemum lavandulifolium. The sequence continues at coordinate 30,583,810 of CM040242.1, forward strand.
ATAAAATTGTAACACATATACATCTGAAATTTATGAAGCAATTCATGTGACTTAACCAATAGCTTATCTTATACAATATTCACATGTATATGCCTAAAACATATAAGGGCCACCAAATGGAGTGACTAATGAGTGTTTACTTTGAATGTCTACACTAGCTAGTAGACAACAACTTCAAACTTAAACTTTATCTCCAATTGGAAGTCTTCTTAAACCCTCTCATACTTCAAATGTACACAACATAGAAGAAGGGCCACTAGACGAAAGGAGTGACTAATGAGTTGTAGACGACGGCGAGTTTACTTTGAATGTCTACAGTGGTAGACAACTTCAAGCTCTAACCATTTTCTCCCACCAACGACTTAAAAAGTCTGTGGCTAGAAAGTATATAATCACTATTCACTAATGGACATTTCAACTCAATAGAAAAAGTTTTCATCATCTGTTGTTTTCATTACATCAATTATAGTTGAAACTTTTGAACAAAGCAAAAAGAAAATTTAACTTAATGGCCCACCCTATACTAAATTTATTCTTTATCTCTTACTAAAGTGATGATAGTGTTAGTAGCATTAGTTTGTGTTTGGATTTTTTTTTTTATTAATTTTTTTTATATACAGGTGTGGAGTAAGTGAGAGTGAAGTATTAAAATATTTAATAGTTTGCATTGAGTTTTATAAGTAGGGAAATTTAATCTAACAACATTACTTATTTTTTAGGTTTTTAAGTTTTATTAATATGAGTTTTCTCTTTATATGTAATATAGATTGATAATCTTGAGTCGTTGGTTGAAAAACATATATTGTTAGACCATAAATACTTACAAAATCTCAATCAACTAAGGGGTGTTTGATTTGGGTTGTTCGAGTTGATTTTTTTTAAGGCAAAACCGATAATCAAGCCGAACCAAACTCAACTTGAATCAAAACGAACCGAACTAAACCAAACCAAAATTAATTTTGAATTCGGTTCGGTTTTGGGTTGACCTGAAAACCCCGAATAACGTACTTTATAAAAAAAAAATCATTTAATCATTATAAATTTTTAGCATCAAGTTTATTGAGTTATAAAACTTAGACAATGCTATGCATACTCAAATATATAGAGAAAGAGATACACCACTATTAAATAAAAAGTTTTACAAGCGTAAAAAATGTTTATACAAAAAAGGGTTAGTTATTATTTGGCGTATGTATTCACACTAGTTGTACTCATTTATTCACTTAGGAAAAAACAATAAACTTACAAAGTTTTAATAATTTTTAAACATAATATTGAAATCTCAATCAAATAATTAACCAGAAGTTCCAATGAAAGAATGTTGTTTTTTCTTATGTCAATTTGAAGTTTATAAAATTTGCACAATAAAATGAAAATTATGGGACTATTAAATCAAAGCATTTGTATAATCTAACTCTTACGATATATGATCATTAACGTAAGTTGGCTATATTTGGTTTAGAACCCAAAACTTTAATAGTGAACACAAGAATCTCTATGAAATTTTTGGCTGATAAGCATTATTGTGGACCACAAAAATTTCATTGAAAGATTTTTTTATCGCATCAATCCAAAGTTGAAAGTTTTGCATAATTCAACAAAGAATGATAGTTTGTTTCCCATCAATCAATAACCAGCGTGAAACAATTATCAATAAAACCAGACCACAAACATCTTCTCCATAAGCAACTATAAAAATATTTTTGTAATAGACTTGTTGGTATATATTTGTAGCAAATGTGAATGATACTCATAGAAATAAAAATTAAAAACACAATGAGTTATTTAAAATTGTTTATCATCATTTTCTTTATCTATTTTTTCCCCACTTTAGATTCTTCTATTTCTTTGAATAATTATAAGGAATTAAAGTGTAGAGCACTAGAGCCTCTACAATAATAAATTGACTTGTTCAACACCACAAGTCCACAACCCAAGTGATACGTTTTCTAGTGTTAGTAGTATATATATCGGTAGCAATTGTGAAATTTTAAAGCAATTGAAATAAAAAAAACACAATGAGTTATTCAACATTGTTGAGTAGTATCTTTTTTCTTTTCTTTCTTATCACCACCTTTGCTTTTTCTTCTACTTCTTCCAATAATATTCATAAATGCCCTAATAAACAGAATGAAGCTTTGCTTCTCTTTAAACATAGCCTTTCCTCCATCGATTATACATATTACGACTGTCTGTATTGGCTTGGTTCTGATTATCACCCGATAATGATGAACTGGAACACAAGTACAGATTGTTGTACTTGGGATGGAATTACTTGCGACGACTCCACTGGTGACGTTATCGATCTTGATCTCAGTTGCGGAATGCTAAAAGGTACAATTCATCCTAACAGCTCCCTCTTTAACCTTCCTCATCTCCAAAGACTCAACCTTGCTTTCAACTATTTTACTGATTCCCAAATTCCACGTGAAATTGCATGGTTTTCAAATAGTCTCACACATCTCAACCTCTCTTATTGTGGATTTTCTGGACAAGTCCCATCGGATATCACACACCTTCATAAACTGGTCTCTCTTGATCTCTCTTGGAATGGTTATGATTTGAAGCTTGGACCACATGTTTTCATCACTATGTTTCGAAATTTTACTAATTTGGAGGAACTTTTACTTGAACGTGTTAATATCTCTTCGATTTTACCTACGAGTCTTAACGTCTCTTCTTCATTGAAGTTACTAAATCTTGCCTCCACTCGATTGCAAGGAATATTACCTCGTTATATTTTCAATCTTCGTTCTTTGGAAACACTCGACTTGTATTTCAACAATTTCACAGGCGATTTCCCTTTGGATATCTCACTTAACCTAACACACCTTACTTCCCTGGATTTATCACTGAACAGACTTAATGGGACATTGCCATCTTGGCTGTTTATTTCCCCCTCTTTAGAATCTCTCGATCTAAGTGATAACATGTTCAGTGGAAACGTACCGTTTGAGTCATTTGCTCTTCCATTACAAAAAGTGTTAGACCTCAGTTTCAATCAGTTGGCTGGCCATACTGATATGCAAACATTTAGAAAGCTCACCAATCTCACTTACCTGGACCTTTCGTTTAATACTTTTAGTGGTGAATGGGAGTTGGATACATTGTTATCAAGCCTTATAAATCTTGAAAATCTCGATCTCTCATACAGCGGTTTGTCTGTTACAACAAAGAATACCAATCATTATGTCAACCCTGGGTTTAGATACTTAGGATTGGCCTCTTGCAAGCTAAAGGTGTTTCCGAATTCATTTCGATACTTGAAACAGCTTCAGAGCTTATATCTCTCTAGCAACGAAATACATGGCCAGATTCCTCATTGGGCAGGGGAGATAGGAGGTAACAATAGGTTACATAGTTTGGATCTCTCACATAACTTCATAACAGCCTTGCCACAATTTCAATGGTATGGATTAGCTTCCCTAGATCTGCATTCCAACTTGATTGAGGGGCCATTCCCCCAATCAATTTGCAACATGAGCAATCTATATTCTTTGGATATGTCCAATAATAGCTTTAGTGGATTGATTCCGCAATGCTTTGGAAATATCACCTCATTTCTTCAAATACTGGACTTAGGGACAAACCAGCTTCAAGGACCATTCCCTCCATCAATTTGCGGCATGAGCATTCTACAGTTTTTGGATATGTCCAATAATAGCTTTGATGGAGTGATTCCACAATGTGTTGGAAATATCAGCTCCTCTCTTACATTGATGGATCTGGGGACAAATCTCTTTCAAGGAACAATTCCAAATGTATTTGAGGAATTCATGCAATTAGAGGGTCTGATTTTGAATGGAAATATTTTAGAAGGAAAAGTACCAAGTTCCTTGTCCAAATGTGAGCGGTTGAGAGTACTTGATTTGGGAAACAACCACTTAAATTGTACATTCCCTAGTTGGTTAGAAGACCTTCCACATTTGCAGGCTCTTGTCCTCAAATCAAACAACTTTCATGGACATATTCAACCCTCTTCAACTCTTGAATACTCCTTTCCAAGTCTTCGAGTTCTTGACTTATCTCATAATAGGTTTGTAGGTCAACTCCCTACAAAATATTTTCAAAATTTCAGTTCCATGAAGAATGTTGTCAAAAGCAGCACAACACCAGAATATTTATTCATGAGTCGAAAGTATTACTCATTAGTTGTTGCGCTGAAAGGGGTGAATCAAGGTTTTCCACAAATATCGGTTGACTACACAATTATTGATCTGTCCAATAACAAATTTGACGGACGGATTCCAAACGTCATTGGTGGTCTTAATTCGCTAATAGTGCTCAACTTGTCCCACAACAGCCTCATTGGTCCAATTCCACATGCTATGGGGACTCTCATAGAGATTGAGTCGTTAGACCTATCTTGGAACCAACTCTCAGGAGAGATCCCACAAAGTCTTGCACGCATCAACACGCTTGAAGTGTTAAATCTCTCGCACAACTGTCTCGTGGGCCATATTCCAGATGGAACACAATTCAACACATTTGAAGAGAACTCCTTTGAAGGGAATCCGGGACTATGTGGGCTTCCCCTAACTAAAACGTGCAGCGTACATACACACAAACAAGAGCTTGGATCACATGAGGAGCAGAGTGGATTTACGTGGGAAGTAGTGACGTTGGGATACGGATGTGGGACCCTACTTGGATTGGTGATGGGATATCTTATGTTGTCAACAAGAAAAGTGAAGTGGTTCAATGTGATCGCTGATGCAGGGGAGCACATGATCTTAGCACGAAACAAGAGAAAATATGTATTTATCGGGAAATGACCGTTCGATTATTAGAGGCACGATTTTTCAAATGTTTTCTTATATCATTAAATTGTGCAAATTGGCCTTACTTTAATAATTCTCTTGCTATTAAAACCATTTATGATGCATGTAGAGGAGTTTGGGTTGGAGCGGGAGGTTGGGGAGGCCCGGGACCTTTTAAGTTATGCAGTTGTAATGATGATGATGTTTGTGTTATGTCTATTTGAAATATTGTTGTATGTAATATTAGTGTGTTTTTAGTATTTAATAATAAACTTACTTTGTCACTTGGCGCGCGATCATGTATTAATATTGTTGTGACCTTAATGGTAGTTTAGTAACTTTTAATATCATGTGTTGATGCTACTGTTTCTTCAATTTGGACAAAGCTTATTGTATGAATGCAATGGTTGCAAAGGGGTATGAGTATTGTGCTTATAATGAACTCAAGGGTTTAGTACCCAACACAACCTCTAACCCTCCGCCAAGTAAACTGCATCAGAATGAGCAATCGAATGACCCCAGTGGTGCATGTTCTTGCAATGTTCATGCTTTCATGGTTCTAACCGATACCCTGACATAGGTTTTGCAAATTTTCCAGAAATGGACCATGGAGGACATGGACACTCATTATCTAGTCTTGAAGCGATTAATCCAAAGACAACGTCACAATGCCATGTCCCTGGAGGTGTAATTGTGCATAACCACTATTATTCTACACTTATCAAACGTGAAGGTTGCCAAGGAAACGCCGATGGTATTTCTTCAGGAGAAGTTCAAACCACATAATTGTAGGATTTAAAGGCTCAGAACTTGGTGTAGGTTATGAGACTATACAAGGCTAAAGGAAATGTGAAAGGGTTACTTTCATTCATAGATAACATGACTATATTTATAGCCTTACAAGGAAAACGTGTACTACTAGTCCTACCTAAAAACTAGGTAACATGAAACCTATTCTACTTAACATGAAATGCGTTACACAAAACTCGGTCAAAGCCTTTTCTTGGTTCAACCTTTACTAACTAAAACATATAATAGATATGAACCATTATGTATTCATGCAAGTGCAACCATGCATGCATCGTGAACCTTGACATAAGCGATTAATCCAACATTCACCCCTTAATCGTTTATTTCCTCATTCACATCAATGTTTAAGACCTTTCCGGATAGCCGACTTTCACTTGGTCACATCCAAGTCTTCTCTAGCTCAACCGCTTTTAATTCTTCACACCATGAATCATGTCACATGGCATCTGTTAGACACGTTCATTACCATCTCGACCCTTCACGGACCCACGACCTCTTCCCGGCCACGTCCAAAGTCATCTCGGTTTGAACTTCTAACGCCATAATGTTCACGCCGTGTTGAATCTCCATTGTTCCCGACTTTTCCGGACTCACGACCTCCACCTTGGTCGCGTCCAAAGTCCTCTACCACCCGATGTTGTTGTCACCACACGAACACGTTTGCTCATAACACTACGTGACACGAGCATTATTCCACCAATCAAGAAAACAAAGCCACCCGCTTCTACCGTTTTCTTTCACCCGTAAACGAGCGAATCAAAGCAACACGCTTTTCCCGACTCTGCCGTCCGTTTATCCCGCGAATCGGTTAATCTCTCCATTTTCCGGTGACCTACAACCTACCGCCTTCTATGTCTTTGCTTCTGACGACTTCAACCTTTTCCAATCAAACCCGTTCCAAGAGCCCTATTCCACCGACCAAGAATAACAAGCTTCAAGCTTTACCGTCTTCTTGAACTGCAAAGCGAACCAAATCCAAAGCCACTGCTTTGACGGACCCTTCCGTTAGCTTTTCACGCACCACCGGGTTAGTCTCTTCAACACGGAACAATTGATCAAAGGTAGCTTACACCCTTCCACGAACTGTGATCATAACATCACAACCTTTTGATCACGACTAACGACTACGGACCGCTATGTTCATCACCGGTCACCCGTCGTCTTGAGCGGTACTCCCGTCTCCGCCACGACAACGTAGTCCGAAACACCTTATCCGTCCGTCTTCTCATGTCTGGTCTCAAAGCGACCCTATTGTCCCGCTTCTGCTGCGATGGCGACCCGCGCGAAGGCTCCTCCCGCCGAATGTCGACTCTCGAACCCGCCTTTATCGAGCGAAGCTCTTGATACCAAATGTAGGATTTAAAGGCTCGAACTTGGTGTAGGTTATGAGACTATACAAGGCTAAAGGAAATGTGAAAGGGTTACTTTCATTCATAGATAACATGACTATATTTATAGCCTTACAAGGAAAACGTGTACTACTAGTCCTACCTAAAAACTAGGTAACATGAAACCTATTCTACTTAACATGAAATGCAGTTACACAAAACTCGGTCAAAGCCTTTTACTGGTTCAACCTTTACTAACTAAAACATATAATAGATATGAACCATTATGTATTCATGCAAGTGCAACCATGCATGCATACGTGAACCTTGACATAAACGATTAATCCAACAATAATAAGATGCGAGTGCATGATTTGGTGTTGCACACTAAGCTACATACTGGGATACTATCGTTGTGCTACTAATGGCAGTATATGCGATCATATTACTTGCAGATTTCTGAAGTTGTTTGTTTCTCTTTTCTCGGCTTCTTTAACGTTTGCCATAGCTTTTTTTTTTTTTTTTTTTTTTTATTTAATTTGTTGTTTCTAATAAAATGAAACATTTCAGTTTGGTTTGAATCTAACCTTCTAAGTATTCAATTTAGTACAACTTGTGTAACATCTAACCTATCGAAAACGCATATGATCTTGGTAGTAAAACCCGATTTTAACCGAGAACCAAAATAATATACATTTGTTACTCAAGCAACCACCATTAAACTCATAAATAGATTTTTCGGCTTCAACGATCATTGCTTATAGTCATTTAATTTCAATTTAACCTCTGTATCAACATTTGGTGTTATGGTTTACCTGGCAAAGAAAAATGGAGTGGGCTGGGAAAGCAAGTCATTTAGGAGGAATATCATAATGTGTGTCGGATCATTTGCGAATTCATGGGAGTAAAAAAGTAATCTTAGGAGGTCGCCGGATTTTGTTTGTGCGTCTGTTGCATCGGATTACATATGCTTATTGTTTATTAGCACTTACAAATTAATAAGCACATTTGAAAAAATGAATGTCTCAACCTGCATTTTAAGACTGCTTATTTTACTCCAATGTTTGTTTGTTATATTCAGTCACTCTGACTATCTGCTATAAAGTAAGTAGATAAGTAGCGAAGTAAGCAAATACTACTCGAAACAAGAATAACTTATTAGTAGTATGAATCGAATTCATGGGAGTAAAAAAGTAATTTTAGAAGGTGGTTCGGATTGCTTATTCTTTGCTTATGTGTATGGCTGATAGCATTTTGATATAAACAGCTCCCCATGTGCTTACTTAAAAGTATTATTTTCTCACCCAATAGGCACTTTGTAATCCAAACACTTCAAAACTGCTAATTTCTCTTAAAAATGCAATATGTCACCACGCATTTAAAGCATACAATACCAAACACTTTTTCTCGTTTATTGGTAACTACACGATTACCCGCGCGTTGCGGCAGTGGTGTCTAATTTTCTGTAAAATTTCGACGACTTATAAGTTTCTTTCAACAAACTGTATTTGTAGTATTAGAGAATTATTTTCGAATAACTATAATTCTGATGCGTGATTGCATAGCAGCAGAAATATACAGTTTTCAAGAAAATTATGTGAAGTCTTATATTTCTAATAGGATTGTTTTAAGTTATTATGATTTTAGTAATAATAGATTCAAGCATTACAAAAAACAACAGTATTATGTAGTTGACAATATTATATTGTAGTTTAGAGGTATAGCCAACGTGTGTGACCGCCTTTTCACCATTGTTCCCTAATACACCAACATCACCATTTATTTTTATCTCTCTGTATGTTGGAGCAGACCATGCTCGCAAGGGTGCATTATGGAAGGGGGGATAGTTGCAACTGTAGCTCGATTTGTGCGTAAGAAATCTTGCAACATTACATTAGCAGATTCTTTCACTTTTATCCGCTCAAGATCTCCTTGTCCATGAGATTTGGAATTTATTACACACCATATTCGCCACATTAACAGTAGCATCAACTCAAACTTACCTTCTTGTCGCTCCTGAGTGGCATATAGTATCTCTTCAATCGATATGTCTACTACCTGGTTTGTCAGATCAGTCAACTCTATGCTAGCCCATATGTTCCGCGCCCAATCACAAAGGAATAAAGCATGTTTAATGTCTTCCGTTAGAGCTGAAAAATGCAGACAAGTGAGAGAACCAGGTGCTAAACCTCTTGCAACAAGTTTGCTTACAGTGGGCAAGAGATTCTTACAAGCTCTCCATATAAATATTTTTAGACTAAAATATACCGTTGGTCCCTAAACTTGTACAGAAGCATCGCAATGGGACAAACCTTGCATTTATCATCGTGGGGAGTCCAAAACTTGGGTTTTTAAGGCCAAACTAGTCCCTTGACCACTAATGCCAAAGTCAATGTCTGATTTTTGTCATATAGTCGAGGGTATTTTAGTCTATACACATTTATACTTTTGTTTCTTTACATTTGATTTTGTCAGATTCCTTGTATTTTCTTCTCTTCTTGTTTCTGGTACAAATCACCATGAACACCTACAAATCACCATGAACACCTACATTCCTGTTAAATGGAGATACCATATTCTGTTCTAAGGTTTCTACTTTAAAGAAACAAAAGGTGTGCATATTCTGTTTTAGCAGACTTGATGAAATCATTTGATTAGGCTGAAGAACAGGGTGATTGTACATCGAGATATTTGAGAACTGGAAAAGTATTTGGCTGAAGAACAGGGTGATTGTACATCGAGGTTAATGAAGGGTAAGCCGCTTCTTGGAAGAAATGTAAAAGGACTGACAGAACTGGATAAATACCTTAATGAGGAAAGTTTAGGTAATGATGATGGTTTGGACTTGTTAAAATGGTGGAAGAAGAATAGTGGTCAGTTTCCAATTTTGTCTAAAATTGCTAAGGATGTTTTGGCTCTTCCTATTACTGCTGTTAGATTGGAGACGTGTTATAGCTGTTTATACGCTCACTATCATGTATTGATCATAATTGTCTTTCTTTTTTCTAGATGTTATTGAGCAACTGAAGCCCGATTGAATTCTCAGTTTAAGACTCGAGAGTATGTTTCTAGTTTTGTTTTAGACAATCGTTGTTGGACTTGTTCATGTTGGTTTGGTTTTTGTTCTGTTATCGTCTTTTTTATGGTTCGTACTGGTTTGGTATGGTATACACTTGTGGTTTTATCACTTTGAAGTAACTACTAGATTTGTCCTTTTTGCTTAATAAGTATTTTTCTGCTGCTGTAAATTTGGTAGTATGTGTTTTCATTGTCGGCGATATGTTGTTAGATTGCGGACCTGATTGGTATTCCCCTGTTGTCGAATAATCAACAGAAAACATAGGTATTCATTTTGATGATATTTTTGCGATCAACTTTTGTTAGCAAACGTGATCAAAAAAGATATTCAAATGAGCAGAAGCTTGTGTGCAATGATGTGTGATTGACCAAACAATATATGGTAATCAGTTGATCAGTTGACATTTGTATAGCAAACATGGTTCTCAAATTCTGTTGCCACAATGTTTTTGTTTTGGTTTCAAGAGATACTGTGCTGATATATTCGGTTGTGGAACACTCATGCACTCCTTCCTAACTCATGCACTCCTTAGAAAGGATAGATGGATTGTGAGATTTGATAGCAGTAGCACCAGTCCTAAGAATGAACCAGACATGAAGATTCTATTTGGTAGACGATGTATATTTGTCATGACAAAATAAAATTCATTTTATTGTGTCAACCAGAGCAAACTACAGTTTGAGAACTGGAGCAAACTACAAACAGATTTAGAGGTGTAAATATGGTTATGTGTAGGTGTTTATGGTGATTTGTACCAGAAATAAGAAGAGAAGAAAATACAAACAAAATCAAATGTAAAGAAACAAAACTATAAATGTGTATGGACTAAAATACCCTCGACTACATAAAAAAATCAGACATTGACTTTGGCATTAGTGGTCAAGGGACTAGTTTGGCCTTAAAAACCCAAGTTTTAGACTCATCACGATGATAAATGCAAGGTTTGTCTCATTGCGATGCTTCTGTACAAGTTTAAGGACCAACGGTGTATTTTAGTCATATTTTTACTTTTGGCTAATGACCTATTAAAGCACTATACTTGTTAAGAATGACAGTTCTGCGTAGCGAACTAAAAAAATACTACCTCCGTCCCAAAATTATTGTCCTCTTTTGACTTTTTGAAGTCTTATTTTTTCAACTTTAATCTTAAATATTTTCGTTTGTGTTATATAATAGTTGTTGTAAAATATATGAATAGATTTGTTTTACAATGTATTTTCCATTGATATAATTTTCAACAAGTATTATATAACACAAACAAAAACATTAAAGATCAAAGTTGATAAAACATGACTTTAAAAAGTCAAAAAAGGACAATAAATTTGAGACGGAGGGAGTAACTATTTTAGACATTAATGTTGACTTTTTTGTCTTTCTTTAAGTATTATGACCAAATTATGACCATTTTACCCTTCGAAAAATATTTCAAGAAAAAAAGAAATTCAAAAAAAATTCGAAATTAAAAAAAAGTATTTTGAAATAAAAGATACAAAAAAAAATTTGGAAAAAAATTTTGAAAAAAAAAAAAGGTATTTCGAAAAAAATTTAGAAAGCAGTAAAATGGTCGTAATATAATCGAATCTTAAAGAAAGAAAAAATGTCAGCATTAATGTCTAAAGAGTTATTTTTTAGTTATTCTGTGAACTACCAATTCATAACAAGTATAGTCTTTAAAGGTTATTAACCATTTTACTTTCTAGGAATTTCATGTAACTGTAAAAAATTATAAGTAAAATGAAAAGTCATATACATGTTGTAGTCTTTAATCAACAAATACCATAGGTAGAACAAAGAAATTTTCTTTAATAATTCGTAATGTTGTCTTTAATAATACATATTGTAGTCTTTAATAATACATGGAATTTTCCTTAATAAAAATGAAGCAGCGTTCGTGGCATATATTTAGGAAGAATCACACATAAAGTAATACTCTTTGTTGACTAATAACTCAAGTCTCCTGAAAAACAAATTTTGTATTAGTAAAATAAGATAGTATAAGGCCGGACTAGGGGGAGGTACATCCAACGGGTTCACATGGCACAAAGTCTTCGACGACTTAATATAAATAAATGATTTTTTTTCATCTTTATAAAGTTTTTCAGAGTTATATATAGCTTGTATTCTTTCATGTCAAATGCACCTTCACACAAATATGGCAGAGTTTAAGCATTTTAGCCACCCACATAAGCTTTCTTTCCAAAAAAGCACAAGCAAAGATCTCACTTGTACTGGCTGCAAATTTCCGTGTACGGACAACGCGGTATACTCTTGCCAGGATTGCAAATTCTACCTTCATAGCCAGTGTTACCACGCAACACGCTCTCTTTCCCATCCATCTCACCCCATTCACCTTCTCTCATTATTTCCTTATCCAACCTACACGAACAATCGTTTTAACTGCAACTTATGTCATCAACCTGGTACAGGTTTTTGTTTTAGTTGCACCAACTGCAGATACGATCTGCACGTCCACTGTGCTTATAATGAACTCAAGCCTTTACCCAACACAACCTCTAACCATCCACCAAATCAACTACAACAGAATGAGCAACCGAATGACCCCGGTGGTGCATGTTCTTGCAATGTTCATGGTTCTAACCGGTACCCTAACATGCGCGGCTTTGCAAATTTTCCAGAAATGGACCATGGAGGACATGGACACTCATTATCTAGTCTTGAAGCGGTTAATCCAAAGACAACGTCACAAAGCTATGTCCCAGCTGGAGGTGTAATTGTGCATAACCACTATTATTCTACAGTTATCAAACGTGAAGTTTGCCAAGGAAACGCCGATGATATTTCTTCAGGAGAAGTTCAAACCACATAATAAGATGCGAGTGCATGATTTGGTGTTGCACACTAAGCTACATACTGGGATACTATAGTTGTGCTACTAATGGCAGTATATGCGATCATATTACTTGCAGATTTATGAAGTTGTTTGTTTCTCTTTTTCTCGGCTTCTTTAACGTGTGCCATAGCTTGTGTTTGTTGTTGATTGTTTTAAATTTCTTGTTTCTAATAAAAATGAAACATTAATTTCAGTTTGGTTTTAAACTAATCTTCTAAGTATTCAATTTAGTACAACTCGTGTAACATCTAACCTATCGAAAACGCATATGATTTTGGTAGTAAAACCCAATTTTAACCGAGAACCAAAATAATATACATTTGTTACTCACGCAACCACCATTAAACTCATAAATAGATTTTTCGGCTTCAACGGTCATTGCTTATAGTCATTTAATTTCAATTCAACCTCTGTATCAACATTTGGTGTTATGGTTTATGGGACGAAGAAAAATGGAGTGGGCTGGGAAAGCAAGTCATTTAGGAGGAATATCATAATGTGTGTCGGATCATTCGCGAAAGCTGTTGCTATCTTCCTTAACTCAACTTCTGTTCAAAACAAGACACTCTTATAAATCTTGTTAGACCTCGTGTTGTTGGTGTTCATCTCATTAATGTTAGCAATCACTTGTCTACCTTAGTCGTTTACTCTTTTTTTCATTCTTAATTGGTATTTTTTTTTTTTTTTTTTTTTTTGCTTATGTGATAAAAACTAGTGTACTAATAACCGAAAAAAGAATAATTTGCTAGTTGTTGGGAAATATGTGGGTGAAAAAGTAATTTTAGGGGTGTATCGGTTAACATATGCTTATTGTTTATTAGCACTTACAAATAAGCACATTTGAAAATGAATGTCTCAACCTGCATTTTCAAAACTGCTTATTTTACCCTAGTGTTTGTTTGTTTTATTCAATCACTCTAATTATCTACTAAAAAGTAAGTAGATAAGCAGCGAAGTAAGCAAATAGTACTCGAAACAAGAATAATTTGTTTGTATTATGACTCGAATTCATTGGAGTAAAAAAATAATTTTAGAAGGTGGTTCGGATTGGGTATTCTTTGCTTATGTGTAGGGGTGTAAACGAGCCGAGCCGCTCGTGAAAAGCTCGGGATCGGATCGGTAAAAGCTCGAGCAGGCGAGCTTAAGCGAGTTCGAGCCCGAGCTCGAGCCTAATTTGGGCTCATTTAATAATCGAGCTCGAGCCAGAGCTCGTACAAAAGCTCGAGTAGGCTCATGAGCCTAAGCGAGCCCTAGAATTATATACGTATATATATCGTCTATACGTATAAGCGAGCTTAAAAGTAGTAAGCAGCCGAGCTCGAGCCTTAACGAGCTCGAGCTCGGCTCGGCTCGTTTCCACCCCTACTTATGTGTATGCTTATAGCTGATAGCATTTTGATATAAGCAGCTCCCCATGTGCTTACTTAAAAGTAATTATTTTCTCACCCAATAGGCACTTTGTAATCCAAACACTTAAAAGTGCCAATTCTCTCAAAAATGCAATATGTCACCACACATTTAAAGCATACAATCCCAAACACTCTTTTTGTTTAGGAAAATGAAAAAAAAAAAAAAAAAAAAAAAAAAAGGCATCGAAGTTACCATCTTTTCCTTTTACGGGAATCGAACTTTTTTTCCTATAGTAGCACTAAACTTGCCTAATTTTCCTTTTGTGACACAAAATCACACTTATAGTGTAATTAAGCTTAAACCCACTAAACCCGTTTTAAGTCGATTTTGTGAACTTTGGGCATGTTTTGAACAAAAATTGGTTCCTCAGGGGTGTATTGTAAAGGTTTTTACAAACCTTAATAACTTCCCCCCTCCCAATCCCAACCCTAAACCTGGACTTGTTCTTTTCCCAATCCTTTCAAAATCAAGAACCCTAATTATGAGTAGTTCTTCTTGACACAATCACGTTTAGTTGGAGGTAAGATTGAGCGTTTCTATAAGTGTGATCGACAATTGAGAGTCCAAACATCAACCACAGGACGAATCCGGAAAGAGATTTGTAAATGTGCTCAATGTCGCGTCTATGAGTTTACGGATGAAGACCTTCTTAGTGAATACTACAAGGACTTGGTATATGGGTTCTTTCAAAGGCAGAGAGGTGTTGAAAATGCACCCATGATTGAAACTCTAGCTTTGGATTAGGCAAGGTTAGAAGAGGAGTTGAAGGCTACAAAGACAAGATTGGAAGAGGAGGTGAAGGCTGGAAAGTCTAAACTGGAATTGTATGATAGGTTGTTTATGATGATGTTAGGAGTGTTATGTTTACTTTGTGTTTGGTTTGGTATGAAACTATCCAACTGATGTAGTTCTTCTTAAGTTGTTAATGTAGTATTTTGAATTGTTAACTCTTAACTTTGGATAATGAATGTCAATGTTTCGAATTGTTAAGTGTTAGTATGGTATGCACACAGATATGATAGTCATATTACATAGGACTGCAACCATAGTCATAGGATTACATAGGACGCATTACATAGGATTATTCTAGGGCTTACTAAAGCCATACCACTAACATTACTAAAGCCATAAAACCACTCATGAGGTTGCTACCATTACCTTCACTAACTTGTAGTGGTTCCAAACCACTCATTTCCTAGACCTTGTCCCTTCCCTTAGTCTCGACTTCATTGTTGATAGGCTTGGCAACTCGGTCTTTGATGCCCGTCTCAAGCAAGTTACCTTGTTTGGCAATCCGGAACTTTGGGCCTAGCATCAAAAGCTAGCTTGGCAAGTCGCTTTGAGGTTAGTGGCACCTCCTCATCATCATTTTGTTCAACTTGCCTTGGTGGAACCAACTTTCCATTCAATAGGTAGTGGCTCTTCAATGTCTTTGCAATGGTGGAAAATAAGATCCCATGATATTTCTTGAACCACCTTGTTCGATGAGTCTCTTACGTGGTCTTGGAAATGGTTATTATTTACAAATCAAAAACAATGTTAGTAATCGCATAAAAGAAATATGCATTAAAGTTGTTAGATTTCACGGTGTATGGTTATTATTTATGGAAATGGTTAGTATTAAGTTGTTTCATACACGTGGTTGGTGGAAACAATCCTCTTGCTTGAACTCATGTTTTCAAAAGTTTGTTTAGATACGAGATATGAGTAGAAGATGTGTGGGATATGGTATTGGTTCACTTGATTTTATAACAAGTCTCAAATAATTTAGATGCTACTTTATGATAGCCTAGTATTTGCAAATAGCCTAGTATTGCATAAAAAGCATTTCATTGATTTGCAAATAGCCTATGGTTCATTTAATTTACATGATCGCATAAAGAAAGAGCGCAAATAGTTTGTTTATAGGATGCAAAGAAAGACGCAAATAGCCTATGGATAACAAGGTCAACTTTATGTCGCATAAAGGATGACAAGTGCATTTACTGCAAATAGTTAAAAACTGTATATTTCATAAGATGTAAAAAAATTGGAAAGTAATAACAAAACATAGCTAAAAACTGCATATTTCATTAAACTTAGTAGTTTAACAATGACTGATGAGTGTGTAAATACTAATCATTTTTTGTCAAATCTGAACTGTAAAACATCTGAAAACACTCAGAAATGCATCAAAATGATAAAATATCACAAATAAGTGTTTTATGTGTTTCAAATGCAAAAATACCAAAATCGTGTGAAAAACATATCAAGTTTGCATAATTGATGTTTAGTCCCCAAGTTTCAAAAGTTGTCAAAAATAGTCCTGGTAAATCAAAATAAAACAAAATATCATTTAAGGTCCATGGGATTCAAAAGTTGTCAAAATAAACCATTCAAAGTTCGGTTTTGCAAAATGGCAACTTTAGTCCACGAAATTTCAAAGATTGATGAAATTTACCCTGGACATTTTAAATTGGAAAATTAGCATTTTTAGTCCTTTGGTAATTCTAGCTTGTCAAAATTGGTCCTCTTGATTAACTTTGGAAAATTGGCAGAATTGGTCCCTCAAGTTTGGTGAATTGCAAGTTTGGTCCTTATGTTATTAATAAACAAAACACCCATGACCCTTGGACCTTGACCCCCTGTAAAAATGCCTTGAACCCCCACCACTTGAACCCTTTGTCTAATAATAGACCTCGGTTAAAACCAGTCGACTCTCACCTTTTCCTCCAAAATCTCACCCCTTCACCCACTCCTCTGCAACTCCCAAACACCCTCACCTCCAACTCACAACCCACACCCTTATCACTCCACCTCAACCAACAATCCAAGAAGAATTAAATGCTTCCCCTCTTGCACTCAACTGTCCCAGTGGCAATATCAAATTTTGGCGCCATTGCGGGGCCTGCTAATAATCTTACGTTTAGCGATTAGTGATTTGAATATTCACTCCTTGTTCATACCATCTATATATATTTATATTTTCTTATAAAATCCAAAATCCAAAACATCTTAAAACATATAAAACACAAAATATTTTTCTTTTGTTTTACATATATAAAACCATAAAAACCAAAAGATTCTTCTTTCCCATTTTCATAATTCCCTCGCTCAGAGATTCCTTAGAGTTAACTCTAGTGCATGCGCACTCGTTCTTCTAGATCATTGAGTCCTTTTAGTGATCTAGCAGAAATTCCTAGAAGACGTTCTCATAGGCGTCTTTGCCCAAATAGTCGAACCCGAGATTCGTACTATTCGAGCAACAATATGGCGACGAGCGAACTATGGCGGAAATGCTCCGTGCACCCACCGGGGTTATAGAGATGCCATCATTTTACCGGCAATCAATTCGATCACTTTGAATTGAAGACACATTTGATCCAACTTGTGTCTACAAATCAATTCCACAGGTTTGATCGAGAAGACCGTGTCGCACATCCGTTGGTTTAACAAGTTGACCTCAACGATCAATTTCAAAGATGTACCACAAAAGTGATCAAGTTGATGCTATTTCCATTCTCACTGAGGGGCAGCCGGTTTGGTGGAAAAAGAACCCACTCGATCCATCGAAACTTGGGAGGATCTTGTTCAAAAGTTTGTCAATTATTTCTTTCCTCCATCAAAGACAACTAATCTTAAAATGAAATTTCGGATTTCGTCAAAATTTCGATGAAAACTTTGGAGAGGCATGGGAGAGATTCAAAGATCTCCTCGAAATGCCCCATCATGAATTCACGAGCTTCAACAAGTTAATATCTTTTATAATGGGTTGAGCGGTAGCGATCAAGATTCTTTGAGCAGCGACCGCGGTGGCAATATCTTGAATCGTAAGCCTAAAGATGTGATTGAGATTTGCGAGCAAAATCAAAGTTCCTATTTCATAACAAAGTCAATATTCCGAACACTCTGCTTCTTCATCCGGTAACTCTTCCGAGTTAGCCGCTCCGTTAGTCAGCTCTAACGGACATCATCCGTTAATATGATGAAAGAGGTAAAGGAAATCAAAAGCGAAATTCATAAGCGGAACCAATCAAAGCCGTAAACAAGGTGTGTGAAACTTGTAGTGGTCCACAGCGTATTATGATTGTCAAGCAACCGATGCTTCTTTTACCAAGCTCCGTAGCTTCAGAAACCACAATCAATACCGACCACAAGTGATCCTCACTCTGGTGCACTAGCGGTATGACACCACCGGTTTTCCTCCTGCAAAACCATGGCAATCAAAATCGCTTTGTTCGAATCAAGGACAAAACTTCAATAACTCTCAAAATTTCAATCAAAACCGGAACAATTTCAACCAACCATATCAAGCTCCAATCGAAAAGTTATCAACAACCTCTCAAGCTCCCTACCAAATGACTTCATGAAAATTCTTGGAGTCAAGCATCGTTCAATGCAAACTCGGATCAATAACATGAGTTGAGCTAAAAAGAAATTGATACCACAATGTCTCGGCGGACAAATGAGTTGAAGAATATGATGAGCGGTTTCATGAACATGAATATGAACAAAGCTTCGTCATCTTACGGAGGACTCCCAAGCAATCTGCCCAAATCCAAATGCCGAGTTAAAGCCGTCACCACTCGTAGTGGTAAGACACACAATGGACCTTCGACTCAATGCCTCCTCCACCGGGAGCAATGAGTCAAGTTACCAAGGATACAACGGACAAGGTGCATTTCTCGAGCCGACGATACAAGACACGTCCCACCTTCGGTAGTCAAGCTTTAAGTCCGGAACTCGAGTTCGAAGACAAATTCGAGCCGAAATGACTTCCGTCCGGCTCAAAAGTCTAGTCGACTTCCTTACCCATCAAGATTGCATGATGAGAAGCTCAAAGACAAAACCAAAGAGCAAATGGAAATTTTTCCAAATTTTCAATGAATACACTTTGATATAAGCCGTTGATGCTCTCGTTCTAATGCCCAAATTTGCATCCACGCTTAAAGGCTTCTTGAGCAACAAAGATAAGTTATCCGAGATGGCTAAAACTCCTCTCAATGAGCAATGCTCACGGTCCTTCTCAAAAAGCTTCCCAAAAAGCTTGAAGACCCGGCGAGTTTTAATCCGTGTGATTTCTTGGGGATGGTTCAATGCTCACGCTTGGCGATCTTGGCTCAAGCATTAAACTCATGCCACTCTCGGTATGGAAGAAACTCTCTTCCTAAACTTACATCCACTTGTATGACACTCGAGCTAGCGGACCGTGCCATAACTTCGTCCACTGGGATAGCCAGGGATGTCGTGGTGGAAGTAGGAAAGTTTCACTTTCCTCTGACTTTGTTGTAGTAGACTTTGATGCAGATCCTAGAGTTCCCTCATCTTAGGAGAGCTTTCTTGAGAGCGAGCCGTGCTCTAATTGATGTATTCTTTGAAGAGTTGACCATACGGGTTGACAACGAAGAACTCGCGTTTAATATCAGCGAACTCAAACCTCTATCCAAACATAGTGTTGCCACAATTGATCAAAAATCGAAAGAATCAATGCAACACTCTCAAATTTCACGGTTAAGAGGAGTCACCAAAATGTCTTGAGCTAAAAGCTTTGAAAATCAACCACGGTTCAAACAAATGGTTTGAAAGTTGTACCAAGGAAGTCAAGAGTGTTCTTGATGATGATGATCTAGAATCGGAGACTTTATCGGAAGTGGTGGAATATGCTTGCTCTAAGAGCACACCACATCCCACCTCGGAATCGGTTTATCGTATCGAGTTTGTTAACTCATGGATGAAACCAAACTCTCTTGATTCATCCGGATTGGATGATGATGTTTGTAATCCAATGGAGACATTCTTCCCATTGAAGAATTGCTCAAAATGATCCATCATCTCCTAGTCTTATTATTTCGACTCTTCCATCCCTTCTCTCACTCCGTTTGAGGAAAGTGACTTCATCTTGGAAGAGATTAAAGCATACTTGTCTAGTGATTCGGTTTCGTGGGAAATTGACCACGCTCCAATTGACATCGAGGAGATATTCTTCTCATTGAAGTTGCTTAATGATGATCCATCATCCTCCCCCGTCGAGCTTCATAACAAGGAAGTCAAGTCGATTGAGAAAACTAAAGAATTTCACGAGGTTGAACTTAAGGACTTACCACCTCATCTCGAGTATGCATTTCTTGAGGGTGATGATAAATTACCCGTCATTATTGCTCGAGATTTGAGTAAAGATGAAAAGACCGCTCTCATAAAGGTCTTGAAGTCACACAAGCAAGCAATTGCTTGGAAACTCTCCGACATTAAGGGTGTCAACCACGAGTTTTGTACTACAAAATCTTGATGGAGGATGACTTCAAGCCATGATCCAACATCGAGAAGGGTGAATCTAAGATTCATGATGTTATTAAACAAGAGGTTCTCAAACTTCTTGATGCGGGATTAATTTACCCGGTCTCGATAGTCCTTGGGTTATCCCAATTCACTTGTGTTCCTAAAAGGGTGGCATAGCTTGTTGTCACAATGAAGAAAACGAGTTAATTCCAACTCGATTGGTTACGGGATGGCGTGTTTGCATTGACTATCGTAAGTTGAATGACGCCACCGAAAAGACCATTTTCCTCTACCCTTCATGGACCAAATGCTTGAGAGATTAGCGAGGAGCGAATACTATTGTTTCCTTGATGGTTTCTCGGGTTATTTTCAGATCCCCATTGATCCACGGGATCAAGAAAAGACCACATTCACTTGCCCATACGGAACTTTTGCCTCTGGGGCGTATGCCTTTTGGCCTATGTAACACTCTGGCACGTTCCAACGTTGTATGATGGCAATTTTCCACGACATGATCGGGAAACAATGGAGGTGTTTATGGATGACTTCTCGGTCATTGGGGACTCATTTCAAACATGTCTCTCCATTTAGAAAAATGCTAAAAGCGGTGTGAAGACACCAATCTTTGTCTAAATTGGGAGAAGAGCCATTTATGGTCAAGGAAGGAATTGTCCTAGGCCATAAGATTTCAAAACGGATTGAGGTTGACAAAGCTAAAGTGGATGTCATTGCCAATTGCCTCATCCTACTACCGTCAAAGGTATTAGGAGTTTTTAGGTCATGTCGGGTTTATCGCGATTCATACAAGATTTTCTAAAATCGCTCACCTATGACTCATCTCTTGAGAAGGATGCTCCTTTTATCTTCTCACGGAGTGCATCGAAGCTTTTGAAACATTAAAGAAAAAGCTACGGAAGCACCCATTCTAGTTGCCCCGATTGGGATTGACCCTTTGAACTCATGTGCGATGCAAGTGATTTTGCTATCGGTGCGGTCTTGGGGCAACGAAAACCAAGCATTTTCGGCCTATCCACTACGCGAGTAAGACTATGGTGAAGCTCAAACCCATTACACCACTACGGAAAAAGAATTATTAGGCGTGGTGTATGCGTTTGAGAAGTTTCGCCATACCTAATCTTGACTAAATGCGTGGTGTATACGGATCACTCGGCTCTCAAATATCTCTTTGCAAAACAAGATGCAAAGCCGAGATTGCTCGTTGGGTTCTCCTCTGCAAGAATTTGATATCATTATCGTGATAAAAAGGAGTCGAGAACACAGGTGCGATCATCGTCCGTTTAGAAAACCCTCACGGGATGTGTTCGAGAAAAGGAAATAAGCGAAACATTTCCTCTCGAAACACTCAATGTGGTTTCTTTTCGTGGAGACTCTTCACCCCATGGTTTCTTGACTTTGCAAATTACCATGCGGGTAACTTTGTGGTGAAAGGATGTCGTCCCAACGGAAAAACAAATTCTTTAAAGATGTAAACATTATACGGGACGACCCCTACTTATTCAAAATTTGCGCGGATCAAGTCATCGGCGATGTGTGTATGGTCGGGAAGCCAATGATATTCTCAAGGCTTGCCATTCGGACCCTCTTGGGGACATCATAGCCCAACTACTGCCAAGAAGGTGTTTGATTACGGATTTTATTGGCCCGATTTACAAGAATGCCCACGAATTTGTCAAAACACGTGACGCTTGTCAGCGTCATGGAAATATCTCAAAAGAAATGAAATGCCGCAAAACGCCATTCAAGTGTGTGAGATTTTGACATCCGGGGCATTGACTTTATGGGCCATTTCCTTCATCTCGAGAAATAGATACATACTCGTGGCCGTTGGCTATTTGTCAAAATGGGTTGAGCGAAAGCTTTGCCTACCAACGATGCCGAGTTGTTGTGAAATTCTTAAAATCTCTTTTGCTAGGTTTGGAACTCCACGAGCTATAATCGATAATCGTGTGCGCATTTCTGCAATGACCGGTTTGATAGAGTCATGCAAAAGTATGGTGTAACTCACCGTCTCTCTACTGCGTACCACCCCAAACAAGTGGGCAAGTGGAAGTTTCCAACCGAGGATTAAAAGAATTCGGAGAGGACGATGGCGAAAACCGTGCTTCTTGGTCGGATAAACTAGATGGCGCTCACGGGCCTTCCGTGCGACATAAAACACCCATGGTGTACTCCATCTAAAGCTAGTGTGCGGAAGGCGTGTCGTCTGCCGATTGAGCTTGAGCACAAGGCATACGGGCCTTGAAACATGCCAACCGATATTCAGACGGTGGTGATCACCGAAAAGTTCAAATGAATGAATTAAATGAACTCCGTGATCAAGCATACGAGAACTCTTTGATCTACAAAGAAAGACAAAGAAGATTCATGACTCAAAATCAAGAACCGCGTTTTCAACGCGTCGGTGATCGAGTCCTTCTTTTCAATTCAAGATTGAAGATTTTCTCGGAAAACTAAAATCCGCTGGTCGGACCATTCACCATCACTAAAGTATATCCTTATGGAACCATTGAGTTATCTCAACCCGATGGTCCAAATTTTAAAGTGAATGGTCATCGATTGAAGCACTATTTTGGAGAGGACATTCCTCTTGTGGTTGTCCCGGATCTACAAACTTTCCCATAATGGCCGTAGTATTTCCCTTTTACGTTCTATGTTTCGGCATAACCGCCGTTACTTTGAATATTGAGGGCAATATTCATTTCTAGTGTGGGGGAATTCTCACGAATTTTATCATGTAATTATACCACCCAATTCCCCATTTTGGCCAAATTTTTTTGGAGTAAGTGTTTTGCACTTACTCGACTTCTGATTATCGATCCGCCATGTCTAATAAACAAAAGGATTGGCTAATCTAGGAGCAAACGGCTCTTGGTAAATATATCTCAAATCCGTTGACGCTTGCAATTTGCCCAAATTGTATGGTGTTCATTCGCCATATCTTTAATTAGTGAAGAGTTGGCTAGCCCGCAAGTTTATGGCTTGTGGTAAAGCGGTTGGAAAACCATAATTGGTAATCGGCTCACCAAAGATATTTTATCTAAGAGGTGGCTAGTCCGAGCAAACGGCACGGTAAAGACAAATCAAAACCGTTGAAAGGCGGTGATTTGCTCAAAATCATTTGGTTATCATTGTACCAAGGTTCTTACTTGAACCGAAATAATTGGCTACTCCGAGTAATGGCTTTTGGTAAAGAGATTCAAATCCATTAAGTTTTCATAAAAGATTGCTAGGGACTAGCAATAGTTTAGTGTGGGGATTGATGAGTGTGTAAATACTCATCATTTTGGTCAATCTGAGCGCAAAACATCCGAAAACACTCAAAATGCATCAAAATGATAAAAATATCACAAATAAATGTTTTATGTGTTTCAAATGCAAAATACCAAAATCGGTGAAAAACATATCAAGTTTGCATAATTGGCGGTTTAGTCCCCAGTTTCAAAAGTTGTCAAAATAGTCCTGTAAATCAAAATAAAACAAAATATCATTTAAGGTCCATAGGATTCAAAAGTTGTCAAAATAAACCATTCAAAGTTCGGTTTTGCAAAATGGCAACTTTAGTCCTCGAAATTTCAAAGATTGATGAATTTACCTGGACATTTTAAATTGGAAAATTAGCATTTTAGTCCTTTGGTAATTCTAGCTTGTCAAAATTGGTCCTCTTGATTAACTTTGGAAAATTAGCGAAATTGGTCCTCAAGTTTGGTGAATTGCAAGTTTGGTCCTTATGTTATTAATAAACAAAACACCCATGACCCTGGACCTTGACCCCACAGCAAAATGCCTTGAACCCCACTACTTGAACCCTTTGTCTAATAATAGACCCTCGGTCAAAACCAGTCAACTCCTACTTTTCCTCCAAAATCTCACCCCTTCTGACTCCTTTGCAACTCCCGACACCCTCACTCCACCTCACAACCCACACCCTTATCACTCCACCTCAACCAACAATCCAAGAAGCATTAAATGCTTCCCCTCCTTGCACTCAACCTGTCCCAACTGGCAATATCTCATTTGGCGCTTAAAACTCATCAACGGCCAATATCATCTCTAATGATCCAATGACTCCAAATAGAAGTGGAAATGCTCGAGAGATGTGAGAGAGGCCTTTTTGATGATAAATAGAGGAAGAGGAGAGAGTGGAGAGAGTAGTGTTTAGTTTCAATTTTCTTGTATGTCATTTTTAATTAAATTATCTTAATTAGTTTCTAAAACTGTAATCTTAAGCTTTCTTGTATTGAACCTAAGCTATTTAGTCATTGTAATTTGCTTTCAAGTATTAATTCAAGGTTTTATCTAAGTCTCATGTTTTTATGTTCACTGTTATAAAATCAGTTTTCATGCTCTTATATTCAAGCTTCAATTAGCTTATTTCTAGTTCGATAAGCTTATTTAAGCTACTTCATGCTTTCTGGTAAGCTCATAACTCAAGTTCAAACAAATTTGGTATCCGGTCAACAAAAGTCAAACTGTGTTGAATTTTGGGTTAGCGATCATGGAAATGGATTGGGTTGATGCAGTGGATATGGTTAGCTTAAATTGTAGGATTGGGTTGAGAATAGGTTAGTGGTTCTTTGTTCTTTGGCAAGCCATAGTGGCTAAGGATTCAAGTGAGTTTAACTTTCAAAACTGAATCATTGAACATTCTGTTTTAGTTATGCTTAGTTGTTGTTTCTATTGTTTCTAGTTCTATTTAAGTAGTTGGAATATAAATTTGTTACTACCATTGGCTAGATTAGAAGAACAGGTTAGTTAATTTGCATTTTAGCATCTGAACTAGTGTTTGGATCAGTGGGTAAATTGAGTTTGAGGCTTGGTTTGTGCTCATGATCAGTTAACTTGGCCTCATTTAGGATCATTGGACTTAATTCTGTGGTCAGATTGCACCTTAGAACACTCAAAGTCAAAATCACCTTCAATCAGTTCTAATTTGCATAACTGTTGGAATTTTTATAGATCAAAAGCTTGTTTTATGATTAGATAATGTTAGAGTAGCCTAATATAACTTCTATTTAGCCTATAACATCATAATCAGTTCATAAATTGGATTCAAATCTCACAAAAGTCAAAGTTATCAAAACTGCTTCTAAAGTCAAAAGTTGAGAAACTCAGTTTTTCACCAACCTATGTGGATTTTTAGAGGATTCATTTCTGGTTCAAAGTTTTTGTAATTTTGGGATATTGAATTCAAACTGGTTGAGAAGTCAAAAGTGATTTTGTGAAATTTTTGAAAGCGGTCTTAAGCTCCTAATCGCCTTGTCAAATGGGTAAAGTGCCTGTGCACACACTCGACATACTGTTGAGTGTGCACAAACAACTTCAGAACCTTGTGCATGTCTTGTTTTTAATCACTAGGGTCTGAAACTTGGTCTTGAGATAGTTAAGCTAGTGGTCTTTAGGTCTCCAGTTTTGGTTTTCACATTAGCTTATTGAATAAGCTGGTACTTTAGCTTAAAAGTAGACAGAAAACCTGTTTTGGCACTCAAGCTTTTAAAGCACCAAATCATTGTAGCTTATAATTCAGAGGTTAAGCTTAGTTACTTTAGGTGCACTTAAGTTGATTTTAGCTTATTATAGCTTATGTTAGCTTCGGTCGATATTATAGCCATTTGCTTATTGTAAGTGCTTATTTTCAAGTACCTTTCACTCTGACATCATAATCCTTCACATAAGCCCTAGTTTTATAATTTTCATAAATTTAGAATATTATTTTAGACTTTTCCTGAATTTTTTGATTTTTCTATTCTTGTTTGCTATTTTTCCTATTTTAAATCGGTTTTAGGACTTTTTAAATAGCTTTTAATACAAATAAATCGTAAAAGCTTCAAAAAATAAGTTTTCAATTTTCATAGATTAAGATAAATATAAAAGTAAAAAATAAATTTTCCAGATTTTTCTTAGTTAAATAGTAATTTTAGCAATTTAATTAGTTTTAAATAGTTTTTAAATCATAGAAATTAGAATATAAATCGAAAAAATACAAATCCAATTTTCAAAAGTTTGTTTAGTTATTTTAGATTTTTGAAAAATAGTTTCACAATTTTCCTCTTTAATTTCATAATTTTAGTATTTTAATTTAGTTTTAAAGTTTAAAATTAGTTTTAATTTAAATTTATAAAGAAAATCAAGAAAATCCAATTGTAAAAATAGTGATAGCATTTATTTAATATAATTTAGCTTTTTATTTTTCTTTAATTTGCATTTAAGCCCACAGTAATTTACAAACTTTTTCTTTAGGTATAATTATTCAAATCCACAAACCTTTTCCCGTTCAATATCACCCGATCACTACACGTTTAGCTTCAATCGCACAGCTCGTTGGGACTTAACGACCCGGGGAAACACTAAACTCTCCTGGACTTAATTGCTTTGGTTTCGCATCGTCGGCCTTTATTACGGTTGACCATTCATGATGGTTGACTTGTGTAATAAACCCGACCGTTTGGAACCGATCAATGACCATCTTGTTCTCGCCCTCACGGGATGTACAAAATGGGCTTGTCTTGAGATGGTCATTACATAAACTTGTAACATATAAGTGGTATGCTATCATCGATTATCTCGTCTAGCCATATTACATACCAAAATGACCATCGAGTTAGTGCCTCAAAAGATTTACAAAATGGGCTATTGTTTGATGGTCATGACCTATTAACAATAGTTATCTAGACATATTACATACCCAAATTAAGTTATCATAGTTTACATTAGTTGCCCACAAAAGATATACAAAAGGCGCATGGAATTCATTGTTGTTCAAGCATCATCTATTTCGGTCACGAGACTACGTAGTCTTGCTCAGCCATCCAAATGTTTGTGAACTTCAATTTCATGATTCTTTCACTATGCCTTCTTACTTTCGGTTTAGTCATCCTTTTTGCAAATGGTCTTTCTTGAGGTTGTTCTTGAACTTGTTGTTCTTGAGTCTGATCTAATTCAGCATGCATGTGTTCAACTTGAGTAGCAGTCACTTCAATCTCTGTTTGAACTACAGGTTGTTCTTCATTGTGATCTTGAGGGTTTTCTTCATGGTCAACTTGAGGTTGTTCCTCATGGTCAACTTGAGGGTCTCCTTCATGTTGAACTTCAGGTTGTTCATCTGTTTGAGCTTGTTGTTGTTCCTCTGTTTGAACTTGAGGTTGTTCTTCAGATGCATCTTGGTCACCAAACCATCTTGCATAAGCTGATGTGCATCCTCTTTTCAAGCCCTTCCTATTTGTCCCACTTGACCCACCAACTTGCTTGCCCTAAATACAACAAATGTTTATAACCAAAAGTTGAAACAATATCTGCAGATGAAATAAAAGTATGATAATACCTTTGACCCAATTGAGCTACCAGTCTTTGACCCACCAGTTTTCTTTGACCCACCAATTCCACTAGACCCACAAGCCTTTTTATTTGACCTACCAGTGTCCTTTGACCCATCATTTTTCCTCTTTGACCCACAAGTTTTCTTCTTTGACCCGCATACATTCCAGTCTCTTTTAACACGAAACATCATCATCCACAATATTTTCTTTGCATCCTTTGGATGCCTCGATCTCGATGACTAGTTTCATCATAGGCCGGATACCGTCAATGACTTTCTCCACACAAATAAAGGATCTTCATCGAGCGCCTTGATGGTTGTAACCTTCTCATCAAATTGTTCATGAACATATCATGTTCCAACATAGTCTCACTTCTAAGGTTATTAGGAGGTACGGTGTTTCTTTGAGTTGGTTCACTCATTTACGGCATTGACTCACTTACCTTCACTCTATTAGCTTTAATCCTTTTCCTAAGTTCTATAACCTCCTCTTCACGGGACTTAGATAGTCAAGCGATTTATCCGAACCATATCCACCGTCATTGTCACTATCAAAGTCACCATAAAACTACCATCCGGTTCATCCTCTCTAACCTTCCCTTTGCCTTATCCACACCCGATATAGACCTAGTATCATCACCATCCGGACTAGTCTGCAAATCCTCACCATCTACACTAGGCCTACTATCATCACCCTCTTCACTAGGCCTCCACAATCTAACTTGCTACCTCATCTTGTAATTGCACTTCATGTGCAGCAGTTGGATCTTCGCATCAATGTTCTCGACTACACTAGCCTTCCTTTGCCACTTATCCACACCCCGATCTAGACCTAATATCTTCACCATCTAGACTAGTCGCAAATCATCACCCTCACACTAGGCTAATATCATCACCCTCACACTAGTCATAGTATTCTCACCTCTACACTAGTCCTAGATTTATCACCTCGATTCATTAACCTTCCTAGTATGATCAACCTCCATCTCATTGATTAACCATCTCATCTATTGAGAAGTCATTGCAATACCTCTTTTGGTAGAGCCTTTTGCTTTAGCATGAGACTCATCCATAAAAGTGGTATCTGCTTAACCTAAATACTACAGACGATTCATATAATTGTGATAAAGATATAGTTCAATCCTACCAAACAACTGAGCAACATCAAACATGTGTTCTATTTCCTTATCATTAGTTACTCTAACTAATCCTTTCTCTAATTCAGCATGAGGCACCTTATAATACAAACCTTGAAAGTAATTACCAACCTTTTCTTCCCGGAATTCAGCAAATCTAAGATAGGGCATCATTGGAGCACACATGTTAAGAATCACCCCATCCGCGTAGTGTAGAGGCAAATGCCTAAAATATCCGTCGTTGTGTACATCAAATTGGTGCAAATTCGTACATGGTATCATTCTGGCACATAATCGAGAAAAAATTAGGGTTTTCACCATGCTAAAACTTTGATCAAAACATATACAAATCAAAGAAATCATACAATTGTTTACCTCAAATAACGAAACAAGCATCAAATATGGCAATGCACAACGAACAATTTTTTGGGTATGTGAAATTAGGGCTTCTAATAATTACGGGTTATGAGGAAAACGGATTTGGGTGGGGGAAGTTATTAAGCTTTGTAAAAACCTTTGCAATACACCCCTAAGGAACCAATTTTTGTTCAAAACATGCCCAAAATTCACAAAATAAGCTTAAAACGGGTTTAGTGGGATAAAGAAGGTTAATTACCCTATAAGTGTGATTTTGTGTCACAAAAGGAAAATTAGGCAAGTTTAGTGCTAATATAGGTAAAAAAAAGTTCGATGTCCGGAAAAGGAAAAGGTGGCAACTTCGATGCCTTTTTTTTTATCATTTTCCCTTTTGTTTATTCGTAATAAGCACCTTGAAACAAGAACTTCACGACACGTGACTGCATATTGGCGCTTATTTTACCCCAAAGTGCATTTTGCTCTATCCAATCAACGTGATGATCTACAAAAAGAACCGGATGATGTACTTGCTTGGAAGACATTTGCTTCAAAATACGATCTTTCCATATTTTCTCGTTAGGGGTTACTAGTTATAATACTCGTGCACTTACGGGGTTTGACAAAAAAAATTACGTATTAATATTGAATATTGTGTCTTTAAAGGTAATTGCATATAATTTATATAGTTATAAGTTTAGTACACACAAAGTTTACATAAAAATTCTTGTTAAGCAACTCAAGATTTAATTTTATTTAGGTGACAAAGATGTTGATATTGTTATTTAAATTTCCTCTCTTGATATTATGTTGTACACGGATGTAAGTTTAATAGCACATAATGAGTGTTGATAAAGTTAAAGTATACTTATTTTATAATGAGCGTTGATATTATGTTGATGTTTTATAAAAATGTTTTTCTAGATAGCCTTATATAAATAAATAAAATTACATGAATCGTTGTTATAAGTCAATCAGCAGTATATTTATTTTTATATTAAAGTAAACCGTGCTTACAATTTGATAGTTATATTCCGTTTTGATAATTTAGCCAGTATTTAAAATGTAAACTTCGTGTCCGCGTGGTTATTTTAAAATGAAATAAATGAGTCTTTATTGAGCGATATATAGTAAACAAATTGATACTTATAATCTTATGTAAATTTATATGTTGTTATTTTAAAACAACATATACATTGTATTTTTAAGATATAAAGTTTAAAGTGTATAAAGTATAAGGGGTACTTGTTTATAATCAAAGTTATTAAAAACATTGAGGTTTATAATATTACACTTAACTCTATATAATTTTTAAAATCAACCACTAAAGTTTTATTAATCACCTCCTCTTTTTTAAGTTTTATTTTCACAAATTTGACACCTATATTTTTATGTGTTTTTTATCAATAAAATTCTTCACCAAATTTATTAAAGTTTGACAAAATTAATTTAATTTTGACTTTTATTAACGTCAAATCACGTGATTTT
Source organism: Chrysanthemum lavandulifolium (assembly GCA_022545495.1). Classification (NCBI taxonomy): domain Eukaryota; kingdom Viridiplantae; phylum Streptophyta; class Magnoliopsida; order Asterales; family Asteraceae; genus Chrysanthemum; species Chrysanthemum lavandulifolium. The sequence continues at coordinate 30,614,614 of CM040242.1, forward strand.
CTTTACGTGGTGAAATTGAACTCTTCTATTAGCCCAATTTTTTTCAATAAGAAGGGTTTTAAAATCTTCAGAAATGATGTAATTCTTTTATTATATAAAGATAAAGTGAAAAACAAAATATATACGATCTAAGAACTTAATAGCTTGATATTGCTAATTAAATGATTCTATGAAAGTTTTTACATGTAATGTGTGTTACAAGTTATATGGCCAACTTTTTGACGTTTTATTTGGTTGACATGTTTCGAATTTATATTTTATTTCAGTTAGGGATCAGTAGTTACATTCTATATATATACTAAAACGGTAGGTCGGTGATAGTTTTATATTCGTTGCATAATAAAAAATTATTAACGCTGGGCCGCTGTTGATAGCCTTTTCTTTTAGCCCGTTAAGGTCGTTAGCCCTTCAACCCAATTTGCTTATACCTCAGGCTTAATAACTGTGTTGCTATATATGTATAGTCGGTGCGGTATCAACACTAAAAGTTGCCGACTCAAATTTGATACGTGGCTCTGGAGTGATACGTGTCATTCATCCTTCCAGAACTTTCACACACACATATAGAACGGTAGTGTTTTCCGATTGCACATGTAACGTCATGTGGTTTTCTTCTGATTTTACAACACTTAATTTCAATTTAGGGTTTCCTTTAAGATTATGTAAATTCTATCAATTTTATTTTATCTTAGATTATGAAAAATGAAACCCTATATTCATAATGATTTAATTTTAGTGAATTATTTTTGGTGATTAAGTAACACATGTTTGATGAAACTCCTCAAAAATTTGGTTTGTGGCAAGTTTATTTGTCGGAGGTTGTTTGTGTTACTTATTGAAACTACTTATAAATAGAATGTTAAGGAATTGCTTATTGTGAATTTGGATTTGGGAGGTTTTGGTGATGGCGGGTTGGTCAATTAAGGTATGCTTTCTTTTGACAATCTTCGATGATAAGTTTTATTGTTGTGTTTGGTTGCGATGTATTGTTATCGGTTTTGATTTCGGCCCGTTTTTGTTGAATCCAATAATGCACACCACCACCATGCTTATGTTCACAAAACACTTACGACAGCAACCCATCTTTTGTAGCTTATGTAATCATGTTATATTTTATCACTAGCTAATAGCTTTTGTGGTAAAAAAAATTACTAGAAAATATGTATTTCTTTTTGAGTTCTTAGGTTGTGCTCGATATAATCCAGGATCTTTAATTTCAGTACGGAAAAGTACGGTATCGGAAAAAAAAGAGGTTTGTCAATCCTAATTAATTTTTCAAGAATCTCATGTTTCTATTTAGTACATACCTTTTTGATGAAGGGTGTGTAAAATTGTTATTGTTTTTTATGTTACAATTTCGCGGTGTAGTAATACCAATATTAGCATGAGTGGATAGACCCGAGTTCATTTATTTGACGGAACAGTTGTTGACATCATTAAGAGTTTCATCGGTAGTTTCAATAACAACCCTTTCATAAATTATGGTTTTTTCCGTATTCTTAGTCCTACGGTTAAAGTAGACGGCGACGTTGAGGTTGTTGATGTCGTTGCGCCTGCGGTCGGTGCTACTATAACAAACATACGTTCTTTGATATGTAGTGATTTAACCTTTTTAAACAATCCAGATATGTTAAACTTACACTGTATAAGTTAACAGAAACTGAAACTTTATTTGTATATTTATGGCCCGTTGGGTTAAATAGTTGTGGTTGATTATGTTATCACCGTTATTTTTTATATAAATTTTACAGGTGTTGCCATGTGACGGCCAACGTTCGTGATGTCGGTCAACTGAATTGATGCGGCGGTACACAAGAAGCTTCAACCAACTGCTGCAAAAAACACGGTGTCTATAAGTTTTAAGTCATGCATGGTATGTATAAGTTTTATGTTGTCGCCGCTATTTTTTCTTTACATTTTACAGAACTTGCCATGTGACGGACAACGTTTGTGATGTGACTCAATTTGAATTGATGTGGCGATACACGGAATTGATGTGGCGATACACAAGAAAGATCTGTAGATTATTATGGTATGTATAAAATTGAATTGATGCGGTCAGTTGAAAGATTCGATACACATTCAAAGACTACGCTAATTGTAAAGGTCTTAATATAGTTTTACGCATATATTGTTTTATTCATGATTGTTTAAAAAACCCCAAGAAAAATTTAATAGCCATCACGCATGCATATTTTTAAAGAAAACCTCGCTAAAATATTAGAAACGTGTTCAAGATCAATATTTTGTTTAAAAAGTCCACCCTGCGGCGAGGGTTATCACCGTTACTTCTATATATTAAAGCGAAGAAATCGGCGCGGAATAAAATACTCCACTTCCGTTGTTTTCCGTTATTTTATTCTTTAGGCTTGCTTTGTTTCGTGTTTGCTTTGTTGTTGTTACACTTTGTTTGTGCATCTTGGCCAGTTTCATCCGAACATATCACCTTCATCTTCCTTTGTGAAGTTACACGCCTGCGTTCAACCGACTTTCGCTCCATCGGATCTGTTATCCACGGGTTTGGTGCGCATCGTTATTATTTTTCCTCTGTTGCTTTTCCGTGTTCGTGTTTTGCACGAGTTTTGTTTATGTTTTCTTCTTCATTTTTTGGACGAATCTTATCGTCTTTAATATGTGTGAGAATGATGTTGCTCTTTATCTAGGCACATTATGGGTTCACCTTTCTCTTTTGTTCTTTATTGGATTATGTTGTCATATATATGAGGACCAAATCAAAGCGTTTCCTAATAATAAGTGTGCGGGTTGTCGATGTATTGGATGATCCGTATCTTGGCTCTTGATGATCTGCGATGGTGGCCACCTCTTTGTCATAGATTGTGATACACTGGTGTTGCGTAGTGATTTACCGCATAGTGTTTTGGATGACAGCACTGCAACCGCCCCTGAATTTTGTCCGATAAATGACTGTATACAAGGCTTAGAAAATCAAAAGTCTGACATAACTGTAGCCGTTTCTAATGGTATGTCGTCTGGCATGCTATCTTCAGCTTTGTTGGAAGGGGATTCTCGGTTTCATAATCTGGGTGTCGGCCTATCTACAGGTGTTTTTTATTTCTGCACAATGGGAATTTTGGTTTTGCTGTTACCGATGCATATGAGAGTGTTCATATAACCTCGGCTTTCTTCATTGCGTTTGGTATGCAGCTGCAGGCTATATGACACATATAGAACGATGCGTTTATGCTTACTCATTCTTGAACATGCGGTTTATCTTCTTCTTCACCTCTGATAGCATTCGTCTCCTTTGCCTCTGTTTCAATCAATGGATTCGGGGTTGGGTTACGGTATCTTTGGATTTTAACGCAGTGTTGTTCGGCAACCACGAGGGGTTGTTCCCTATGTCGGATTCGATTGTTGGGAATGATGCCTCACGCACTCTACCGCAAAATCCGCTCATCTGCGGGTGTAGTCATTAGAACACTACTATTCCAATGAAGGTTTCTTCGCACCCCATGTTCGGCAGATGTTACTCATTTTAAAGACAAGGGGAAGGCTAAGGTAGATTATGTTCGCGGTCCCAAGATTCGACCTACCCGCAAACGTTCATTAAAGGATGTGGAACCATCGCGGTTTCATGTGACAGGTACACCTTATGGTTTATCATTTTTGCAAACTTTGCATGGAACTTGCTATTCATTGCTTCAATTTTTTTGTAGATTTTATGCTTTGAATACCTCTATCTTATGTTCTAGCTGCCTTTATCAGATGAAGGCCTGCTGTGTTATGATCCGGCGGCTGCATCCACTGAGGATGATACATTGGATTATGTGTTGGATGTTGTTGCGTGTGACACAAGCATGTCATCTTCACCGCCGTTATCTCATGCGGGCTGTCATTTGGCGACAGCTTCTCATTGTTGGAATCACTCCTAAACTATATTTCAAGTGTTAGTAATCAATATGTAATAGTTAGCTTTATTAGGCTTTTATGTTAGTAATTATGGCAAGGCTTATGTAGAAAGCCCATAAGCCTTGACCAAGCCCAATAAGGAAAGGAAGGGAACTTGCATGTTGCCCTAGTTCCTTCCTATAAATAATCTTGTAAACTCCCATTTGGGAGTTGGTTGTTCATTTTCATAATATCACCTACGCCTAAACTTTCTATATTGTTCATACATGTGTTTGTGAGTGTGTTCAACCGATCACTTATTTCCTATTTCTTATATTGATGCTTGTGTTACATAAATGGGAACCTAACAATGGTATCAATCGCCAAATAGTTGGGTGAACGATTTGTTTTTGAAGTTTTTCTTTCTCGAGTAAGTTTCGGTATACTAACCTTCAAGCGCTTCAAAACTTTGATTTTACACTTTAAAACTCAAGATTCTTGTACTTTAAAGGTTATTTGGTGATAAAGTTGAAGTTTTGGCAAAAGTTTGAAACTTTATGTGTTTTCATTGTTTTTAGCTTGGTTTCATACAAGTAGTTACGTACATCGTAAGATGCATAGCGTTTTAGATAATCAAGTTTCACACTTTTGTGTTATTTTGGTGATATTGAGCGTTTTCATCACAAAAATGGGGTTTAGCAACATTAGTGTACTTAAAATCGGTTTTAGCAAAGTTGGCTATTCTACGCGTAACTAAACCCTAGTTTTCGTGTAAGTGCTCAAAGTCTCGCATAAGGTTTTTCTTGGTTTGATCTTGAGAGATCTTGGTTTACTCGGTGTTTTCTTGCTTGGAAAAGCACGAAAACACTTCGACTGGATATCTTCTACCTCGAATAAGTGTAAAGGATTTTGGGATAAAACCCTAGTTTTACGCCTAAGCATAAAAGCTTACGGTAAAAATCTTACGCCTAAGCATTTCCTCGATAAGCATGTCTTCGCCTACGGAAATATTACGCATAAGTTTCTTACTTCTAAGTCTTTAGTTTACGCGTAACCTAAGGTTTAACCAAGTCTACGTGTAGCTATTCTCACGCGTAAGCTCTACTCTAGCGTAAGGTGGTGTTTTACACATAAGCTATTTCCTTTGCATGGTGGTTTTCTCGCATAGGATACTCCATCAACAAAGTTTCATTCGACTCTGAGATCCATCATCAACAAAAGTTTCAAGATGTCTCAACCACCATACTCTAGCTACTTCCCTCATGTGTATCCTCAACAACAACAACAACAACAACAAAAAATTCATCAACAACAACAATTTTATCAACAACTACAACAACAAGTTCAACAACAATTTCCTCCAGGAGCAATTCAACCACAAATGATTCAACCACCACCTAGTCTTCAAGTACAACCTTACACAAACATTCACAATCAACATCCATCCAGGAATACTATGAAGGAACCGTCTTGGTTTGCAAAGATGTGTGAAGCTTTAAGTAGCCAACAATCCATTCATGAAATTTGGATCACTGATAGACCTCCAATGCTTACTCACAGTAACTACGATCAATGGGTGATAAGGTTCTTTCGGTTTTGTGATCTAAAGCCACATGGAAAGTTCTTAAAGAAGGTCATACTTGAAGGTCCTTTTCGGATGCCTCGATCGCATTGTGCGGGAGATCCAATGCTAATCCACGAGAGTGATGTCACGGCGTTGTCGGTCTTAGTGAACTCGCTCTTGATCAACTTCTACATATGGAAGCCGATGAACTTGCAATGCAATATATCCTTTGGGGTTACCCGATCCGATGCCAGTAGTGTGGATGCTCGTAAGGCGCTAAAAGCAATGTGAGAGCATATTCATCTTCTCATGGAAGGCATCAACTCAATCAAGAGACATGGAATCCAAAATCTACTTAGCATATGAACACTTCATGATTGAACGTGGGAGACATTAGATTCATATCATCATCGATTCTCAGATATCATCAATGACTTGGACAAACATAACATCATTATGCCAAGAATTGCTGTCAACACTAAGGGGATGTTTGGTATGATGGAATGGAAAGGGAAGAAAGAGAATCTAAAGATTTCGAGTGTTTGATTGTGTCATGGAATGGAAAAAGAGAATTAAAAGGTGATTCTCATTCCACCTTAATCATTCTTTCCAAAAAGTGGAGAATGGCGGAGAAACAAAATTTGTACATCTCTTCATTCCGTCATTTTTTTCACTGAGAATGGATATTCATTAAAAAAACAAGGGTATGTATATATTTTCTCACGTGCAATGCACATTTAACCACAATATTAAGTCCACATATCCATTTTTTGTGTAGCGATTGCAAGGTTTCTGCTCCAAATCAAACATTTTATTCACGACGAAATCAAAAAATTTATTCACGGAATCAAACAGGTTATCAACATATCCACACGTGGAATGTTCTTAGTCGCTTCTATTGTTTTTAACCAAGTTTTTTTACTTTATGTTTATTCTGGTTTATGATCAATTAAATAATGGATTTGTTTATACGCATGCACTCACAAGGTCGTTGTTAGATATGCAAGTAGAGTTCAATTACAATTAAAGAATGGTATGGTGTGTACTCATGTTTTGTGGGGTGCATGCCACATGTTTGATAAAATGTCAAAGCCTTAATTCTATCTCCATTTCATCCGGTAATATTTTTTACAAGCTAAATATTGTAGCTAGGCTCAAACATAAAATAATGTTTAATGCTTCAAATATAAAATGATTTTAATCTTAAGTACAAATGTCCTATGTTGACGTGATAAAGCACCACCAGTTGTATTTGAGTTTTGGAGTTCAATAGAGCAAAATCCCTGCACAAGTTGTGTTCTTTCAATAGCATTTGCAATTGATGACCCCAAATATAAAATACTCATGAAATGGTTTTATATAATTAGTAGTTGAAACGGATATTTGATTAATTAGACACTTTCTCATTCGATTGCATTACACAAACAAACAAGAGAAACGTTTTTCTCATGTCGATTATATGATTATGCCAAACAAATGAATCAATCTCCTTTCTATAGATTCATTCTCTTTCTTTATGATTCCATTCTCTACTGCATTTCCATTCTTTATCATTCACTCGTACCAAACGTCCCCTAAGTTCCTGAGTAGTCTTGGTCACGATTGGGAAAAGTATGTCATTTTCATCCGTCGAGCAAAGAATCTTCATCATCTTACATACGGTTGTTGTACGACTATTTGAAGCCCCACTGAAAGAAGTTGACAAAGAAAGGGTTATCCGTGGACTCCTGTCTCACCACCACTCCTGATAATCAACAATTAGCTTTGTGGTCTCAAACTTGTTATCCTCAATTCCGACATTACAAACTGTCTTCACAATCCTCCGCAACCAAGCTGCAATTACACCATATGATCCGTCACGGACGCAATCTCAAAAACTCGATTGGTTCCATACAACAACAACAACAATGATCAAGCACTTTCGTGAATCTAATGAGGATACGAGCTTTCGATGCATTGCAACAAGGGTTTGTCATGATTGCTAGAGCCTTCGGCCGATATTGAAACAAATCGACAATCGCATTTGTACCTCCTGCAACACGAGGAATCAAGTGTTGTTAACAATGGGCGTGTTGAAGTTGAATCGTGGTAATGTTGCGTCGGATGGGTGGTGGTCAAGGGTTTAATACCATGGGAAGGAATAACATGGGTGCTCCGACAACGAGCTCAAATGGTTGATCGAAAAATTTCAGTTGGGATTAATGGTCTTCGTTGTTATAATCGTAATAAGAAGGGTCATCGGCTAATGCATGCCCAAGCCGAGGACAAGAGCGTACGATCACAAAGAGGCTTTACTCTTGGCTCTTAAGGATGAAGTGGTGGAACTCTTACCAACAAGGAGCGAGCTTCATGGCAATCTGATTCGATGATGATTGGAGGACTTGCGAGCTAATCACGGCGGTTATGTTGATGGCAAACATGCAAGAACTCCGCATAGTGATCTGAGCCCGATGTATGACACCGATGGCTTGTCTCGGTACGGATCAAACTATATTCATAAGCGATCGATATCCCCCATCGGCATCGCGCATCCGATGATATTGAGTGTTTAACATGAACCTTCCACACCTCATCAAGAAGAAAATCAAATGGATCCCGTTATGCATTTGACGATCAAGATAACCTTACGGTTACCTTTGACAATCAAATTGACCCGTGGTTTCATTTGAGGATCCATGATAACGGTGTGGAGACTCGATTGAACAAAATGAATCTGTCTCAATCCGGATCCGGGCTCATAACCTTCTTTGAGACTCGGTTAGAAAAGTTCAACGATATTAATGCTAAACTAAAAGATAAAATTGCACCTTGTTGACCAAGGATAATGAATGCTTAAAATTTCAACTCAACATTTTTCAATCACAAGAAAAATGTGAAAAAGGTTTAAAGTCGCTTTTGCTAAATCTTACCAAACGGAAAATCATTAGAACAATGACATCATGATCTAATCGCATCTAAGAATGCTTTATTGTCTCAAATAGAACAAGCTGAAATATGATCATAAACAACAACTTAACGCTACTCACCGGAAACTCAAAAGCCAAGTCTCGAGTTGTTAACTTGTCAAAAGAGTTATGTGAGTACAAAAATCATTCAAAGCGAATAGATGACTATCTTAAAGAAATGTCGACTTACAAAACAAAATCAAGAGTTTGAAATGTTGTTTATAAACATGGTGAGTCGATCACAACCATTCAAGTTTACTTTTAAACCAAATCCAAATGGATATGGACGAGAATCTTCGCGATTACAAACCAAAGTTTTCAAATCGAGCATTCAAACAAAATCCTCAAGTTCTGATGCGAGAACATAAATTGATGATTCCATTATGATTTGTTGAATATAATCGCATGGAAGAATTAGATGCACGAGAAGGCGAGTCGATCAAAATTAAAAATGTTGTTTATAACAAACCATTTAACTATTCAATAGCCAACTTTCATACGCTGACGGGATAATTCTAACACGCCGGGTTATCACTCATATTTAAGTCTTCTAATGATGGTCCTCAACCCAATTTCACACAAATTAATGGTCATTTACCTTCATGAGTGAAGTAAAAGCTGCATGACGTTGTCAAATTCTCAAATATTTTGAAATATATATATATATATATATATATATATATATATATATATATATATATATATATATATATATATATATATATATATATATATATATATATATATATATATATATATATACGTATATATATATATATATATATATATATATATATATATATATATATATATATATATATATATATGTATATATATATATATATATGTAGAGATTAGGATCGAATAAGAAGAATAATAAAAATAAGAAGGATAGGAAGATAGCAATGGCTCATTCTGATCTTGCTCTCCAAAATGGATGCGTCTTCATTCAAATTTTCCTCCCATATTAAAATGTGTGGTAGAATTCTTGCTACCCTTCTCATTTTAATTATTAACTTATTGAATCACTTCCTATATATGTATGTATATATATATATATATATATATATATATATATATATATATATATATATATATATATATATATATATATATATATATATATATATATATATATATATATATATATATATATATATATATATATATAGAATCCGGATCGATTGAGAAGGATTTTAGATTGAGAAGATTGAGAGAATGTCTTGGCAATTAATCGCATTAAATCGAGATAAGGAATATGATGGGTATTTAGATATTTATATTTCCTTTCTCTAGGCTTTTCTCCGCTCCTACACAATTCAGTTTTGATTTTTCCCACTTTCCGTCAATATCAGTTCGTAAGCCTTCAACTAATTGCTCCATTGTTACATATATATTTTAATATTTCAAGAATTCATGCAATAAGCACCACCACTTTATGTATTCTTTATCATAATTCATTAGTAGAGATACTTACGTACCAACCAATAGAGATTCAAATTTCGTATATGAATTCCATTTACATGGATAAGCGCATAGATAATTATATTGTAAATATTAAATCATAGAATCATTTTCTTACTGTTATTATCTCGCTCATAAGTGGTACAGTGTTTCAGTGACATAAATATGAATCGTTATATGAATATTGAATCATAATGCACTTATGAATCATTATTGTTTAAGATATTAAGGATTTATAAAAAAAAAAAAAAAAGAAAAAGAAAAAGAAAAAGATGATGGACTTAGTGAAGCATTTTATTTCGATATGCAATGACTCAAAAACAACCCCATCAAGTAAATCACAGATTCAATAATACGAATATGATTCAAAATAAAAATTAACAAGTTTTTTTTACATATGATTCATTTATTCGATTTTGATTAACAAGTTTTTATTTACTTATGATTCATTTATTCAATTTTGATTCACTTACTCAATTCGTTTTTTGATTCAAAATAGAACATACAAAACCAACTTATTAGACAAGTTCATTTTAACAAGTTTTTCTTAATGACAAACCATTATATTTGAAAATTCAAAACCCACAACATATACGTAAATCATGTTAAAAACATCTAAAGGCATAAAAAATATCAACAAAAGATGAATCATATAATTAAATAAGGTTGTCATATATAAAAACAACAAAACTATGAATCATATAGTTGCAAAAGATGAATCGCATATTTAAATAAGATTTTCATACAATGAAAGTGATTTATTGATTCAAAAAGAAAAAAAAGCATGTGACGTGATACTTTAAGACGAAAACAAATGAAGCTGGTTTTATTATGATTTAAGAAATTTGAAATTTAGACCATAATTGTAGGTGTCATTATTCCTCAATTAAGTTCTAAATGATGCATTTACTTTATACCCTTTTCACTCTAATAAATAATATTTATGAAACTTTAAAACTAAAGAATTTCGATGGCGATTTCTACCGATTTTCTCGATCTAAAGTGTACCGATGGGCAAGCGCATATATATATATATATATATATATATATATATATATAGTGTATCTTTATTATAAGAACTCTTGTTAAGTCGAGGCCATAGAGGCTCGATTGACCAATCACAATTTAGTATACCATTTTTTTTAAAATTAAAATAATTAATTTATTAGGGGCATTATTGGTATTTTTAGCAAACACATAATATTAACTGATAATTCCTAGAATCATGCATCATATCACGGTTTCTTTTTTTCAAATGATTTTCCAGATTTGGTTTCTCTCAAATTCACAAACCAGTATCATAAATCCAGAATTATTATCAAACCCTAATCCAAAACGTTTTATCAAACCCTAATCCAGAATTCATTTTTCTCTCAAAACCAAACATGGTTGAAATTGTTGATATTGTTCAACATCCGAATATGAGCACAAACCCGACTCCAGAAGTTGACCCTATTATGGATGAACTGAATGATGAAACAATTTTTTTACCACAACAGTCGATTATGGAGAATGCGATTGTGATCATTACGACAATAATGGTTAAGTTCTTTTAATTTTAATTTTTTACTTATTTTGTAAAGCTTTTTAAAGTTTATATTCTTGTAATGTTTCTTGAGTTGTCAATTATTTTGATTTTAAAGTAGAAGTTTTTGAAAATCGAATTGCAAAAATGAAGATAAGATAATGTACATGCATGTTTATAATTATGCATGCATTTTAAGCGTTATATGGTCCATATTTTTTGGGTAATGTACATACATGTGAAATTTTGTTGAAGTTATGTTATTGTAATGTTTAAGGTGTTAATAATTTGATTGAAAACACTTTTGGAAATTTGAATTTCAAAGCGAAGATCGGATGATGTACATGCATGTTAAAGCTGTTGTTTGGTGCATATTTAGTAAAGCACAATTTGTACCCCTAATTAGGTAGGTTGTTTTTGCTAATACATGTGTTTTAATTATTTATAAAGATGATGTTGATGTTGATGTTTATGATCTTGATCCACGAGTTCGTTCCGCACCAAACGGTAGCTCATATTGGGTCCCAAACGTTCTGCTGATGAGAAACCTAAAGGGTACTCGTTCGATCGTTTCAAGCGGTTAACATGTACAAGGTTTATGCGGCTAAGGGCGATTTAGTGTCACGTAAATCGGGGTCCAAAACATGGAATGGGCGGTCGCACACAAATATGTCATATGTAGTAGAGGTAAACCTAAGAAGATTGCGTAAACAAACACACTAATGGAAGATGTCCAAGAAAATGATAACGTGAGCGGGAAAACAAAAGAAGGCGTAGATCTTCAACAACACGACCATTGTAAAGCAAGGATCATTTGAAAGTTATTCTCAGCACAAACAAGTATGAATTGTATGATTGGACGAGAATCACAACCACCCACTTATAGTTCGATCGAACATGGATCTATCTCGCGCTTGCTCGACGGAAGCGCAATATGGCGATTATATGTTCATTCATCGCGCTCGTTGACTAGTATTGGGCCACAAAAGCACACGGGATAAGAGTAGCGTTGTTGGGTGGGTTTGATCAAGTTAGGGGAATGCGGTTGATTGGAGTAACTTTAGGCGTGCTATGAATTTGTTTATCGGTGATAGGATGCTCAAATGTTAGTTGACAAAATGACGAAGAGGAAGGAACACGTCCACAATTCTCTTTTATCATCACACTATTGAAAAGAAATTGTGCCGTATGTTTTGGGCGGACGAAACAATGAAATGCAACTATGTTGCATTTGGAGATGTTGTCTCGTTTGATGCTACTTTTGAAACAAACAAGTGAGTTACGTTAATATTTACGTTTATATTGTATTTATCATTTTCTTTATACCGATTATGTCAATTTTATAGTTATCTGAGACATGTTTACATTGAATTTATGTCATTTTACTATTTGAGTTATGTCATGTTTGACAATTTATTTAAATTAACCTACGGTATAATATGATTTTGTACCATTTCTTGGTGTTGATCACCACCACAAATGCGTTACTTTTGGTGCGGCGTTGTTGTCGATGAAAAGCATGAATCGCATCTTTGGATGCTTGGCGCCTTTTAAAAACTCATGGCAAACAACCACCGTTGGCTCTTCTTGATCGGGATGGTGCGTTCGTGAGGCTATTTTGAGGTTTTTCCGATTCCCATCATAGGTTGTGCATGTGGCACATCACCGAAACTTCTGGAAAGGTAATTTTTATGTTTTCCATACTTGTGTTTTCTAATGATACATGCATGTTTTACGAGCAGACACATGTATGTTTTACATTACATACTTGTTTCATTATTATAAACTTCAAAATTTAACAAGTTTTTCATACTTGTGTTTACGAGCGAGATACATGCATGTTTTATGAATGATACACTTATTTTCTAATAATTCTTAAGATGTTAAATTAGTGAAAACCCATTCAATACATGAACATTATTTTTACGGTGTTGGGTGATCTAGATGATGACTACGATTTAGAAAAGAGTTCCACAAATTAGTGTGGAATGTATATATTGGCCCCGAAATTTTTGAGCTGACGTTGGCATGATTTAATATCAAAGTATAACCTTAGCGAGAACAAATGGTTAACGGACATGTATGCTATAAGAGAAAGGTGGGTTCTGGGTATTTTAGCCACTTGCCAATGTGTGGACTGATGAAGACAACTTCACGGTCGAGAGCTCTAATGCATTCTTCGGTGTATTCTAGTCACGAAATTCGCATACATTTTATGATGTGTTTGAATCGCCATGGAAAAGCAATGTTACATTAGCGTGTGTTAGACAACACAACGGTGAGAAAACCCACGTGATGTTTACCCACTGGCAATCGAGCGTCATGCTTCTCAAGTCTACACACATCCAATATTCGGGGATGTACAACACGAGATTACAAAGGTTTATATTCTTGTGCAGCATTGGTTCACGTTTGGAGGGATCCGTTGAATATTCGTCATCTGACGTGAGATAAGAGAAATGATCTTGTTGTTGATGCTACGGTATATTTTTTTACCCTACATCTTTGATCTTGTTTTATTTTGACATGCGCTTTGTAATAGAAAACATGCATGTTTTCATTCGCGTACCATGCATGTTTATCCCATATAAACATGCATGTCACATATATAACCATGTAATGCTTTAATTTTGAGGAGTTAATTAATATGTTTGTATTAATACTTTTTTACATTTTTTATATGTTTTATTCTGAGGTTTACGTGAATCGGTTGGATGGTACCATAAAGCGCTCTTGTGGTCATTACAATCGCCATGGTTATCTATGTAGACACGCGTTTTACGTGTATTTGGAATTCAAGGTACGAAGAAATTCCTATGAACTACGTCAATGATCGTTGGCGAAAATGTTCTTCCGATCATTTGCGTGAAAAGCGCCATAGGTATGGTCCGTGCATAGAAGAAACGTAAATTCTAGCTTCTAAGGTTACATCATCAATCGAAGAATGTATAGATCTAATAAGGAATGACCCGGAAAAGTTGGAAGCGTTGCTCACAAAGATTAAAGAGTTGAAGACGGGAATAAAGTGAGCTCCCACCACAAACCGAGCCTCGAAACAAGGATGCAATGTACGAGGACTGTTGGGGTAAAGGCCCTCTGTTATTATAATTGAGAATCCTCCGTTAGCACCAAGGGCATGCGTTACGGTACTACCGTATAGTAAGTGCAACCGAAAAGGGAAAAACATAAAAGGGCGCGAGCGAATAGAAAAGTACCGTTCAAATCACGTGCGTGTAGTATTTGTGGGCGCACGGGACACAATAGACGAAGTTGTCGAGGCACCATCAAAGAAAAAGCGGGTAAAAATAACAAGGGTAAGAAAAAGTTGTTGAAGAAGTTTCCATTGAGGAAGATGACCAAGGCGATGAATACGAGGATATTTATGAAGAAGAAAACATCGGCGAAGATGGGGAGATGATGAAGATGATTATTCATATGATGAATAAGATGATGTTCAATAATCATAATGCATTTAACTTTTACTTTGTTGATTTTACGTTGTTCTGTTACTCTTTGGATTTTTTTGACTATTTGCTCGGGTATGTTCATAAAAATACAAGTATGTTTTCATTACATACTTGCTTCTGTTCACATTACATAGATGTTTAAATCATGGCTTTTGTTGTGAGTTATCATTTTATCATTTTATAGTTATGCTATCGGGTAGCGTTCATAAAAAAACAAGTATGTTTTCATAACATACTTGTTTTCATGTTACAGTACATACATGTTCAAACACTTGTTTATGTTGTGAGTCTTCATTTTTATGGTTTGTGTTTGTTTTGTGCAAATTTTATCTGGGTATGCTCAAAATACATGTATGGTTTCCATTAAACACTTTTGTTTGTTGTGAACATATTTTTTAAGCAAGTTAGATGTCAACATGCATGTTTTCTGCACATATACATGTATGTTTTGCATTACATACTTGTTTCATGTTTATAAACTTCAAAATTTAACAAATTTTATCATACTTGTGTTGAACATAGTTTGTTATAACAAATTTGTTTTCAACATCCATGTTTCGAACAAATATTTCATAAATTAGTTAACTTAACAATACATGCTCATTACGAGCATGAATTAACCCATACCACATTGAAATATCAATGGTCGTTCAAAATGCGTATGTGAATTTCATTTTCACATCGACTACACCATATCAAAATCATTTAAGTGCCCTAATTATCCAAACAAAAGCATATTGACCATAGATGTTTTGTGACAAAGACCACTAAACATAAAGTGGAACAAGTTCATAAAATGTTGGTCGGCTACGGTTTCTCCTTGTTTTCATAGTCTGCCGTTGACCTTTCCATCTTCACGACAACTTTTTGTCCTTCGCTTTTTCCCAAATATCTTTGCAACCTTGTCTTTATGCACATTGCACTCGGCCAAGAGCATCCTTGCAAAGATATTTTAACCTTAACCGTCAATTGATTATCCCTTCTTCACCTTCATTAGCGAGCCGCACACCCTACCCATCGTAGCCCCAATATAAGCCTCCATGTGGCGCATGACAAACACACCACGATCGTCCGGCTTGCAATCGATTGCCAAGAGAACTCGACGGAAAACTTGGCACGTTCAATTGCTTCTCCATTTGCAATTCCAACTTTTCGCATGTGTATGCCCAGTTTTGGGGCGCATGAAACAATAAATCAAAACATCATGTCATTTTAACGTACAAAACTCACATGTTTCTCTTTTATAACATACTTGAATATGCTATTTTATACTATACAATTATCATGTTTTCAAGTCTATTGATCATAAAATTTACATACCATAATAGAAGCTAATTCCATGTCACTTATAGCCGTCAATGGAGTTAACTTTTGTACCTCGCCTCGTCTTTTTGACCTTATTGCTATCAATAAGGGTCACGTTCGGATATTCGATTCATGCATATCACAAACATGTGTTGTCCATTTCTATGTGGATAAAAGCACGCATATTTTTGATAGCACACATCGCTCAATGTTATAACATAAACAAAATTTTTAATACATTCATAAACATTCATGTCTATACGGATACTTGTATAACTTACAATGTCCACATTTTTAAGCATCCCATCCTTCCCCGATTTTGCACCAGCTTTTCCACGTTCAAAATATCTGATTCGGGACCTCCGTTGCACCTTTCCATTAGTAAATTTATTCTTATCCTTGTACAGACATGTTATTCTAATAAACATCTATTTAATTTGTCAAAGTTATACAAAAGTAATCTACTAAAACACTTACCACGACATAAGTAGGAAAATAGAATCGTGAGTAGGAGTTGGGGTCTTTGTACTTTTCCAATGAATTTAGAAATGCGAGACCAACCGTCAATCACGGCGGACAATATCATGTCCAAGTAGCGAGGTCCGCATTTCGTTCATACTTGTCCTTACCCCGTCACGCCGTCTCAAAGATTATTTCAACGTAATTAAAGCCCAAAGATTATCATTATACGATATGATATATTAATTACTACTAAACATTGATGTTATCTAAATGACTCTTAAATATGTTACATACCTTCCATCCGTTGTTGTTGTGTTGGTCGGATATGCTTCAAATTGCTTTTTCCTCTTTTGTGAACGCCATCAACTTCAAGAATCACATTATAGTATGGTGATACCATACATTCGGTAGTCCTCCCACACGTCTAGCACGATTCTTGGTAGCTTGAGACTTCTTAAGGAACTGCATTAATCGCTTCCGTTTACCCCGAACTACTCGACTACATCTTATGTTTCTTGGGTTCGTCCGCTTCTTTCTCCTCGGCATTACGGGATGGTTGAGTTAATCCAAGATCGAAACTTGGCAACTCGTTTACCCATTCTTTGTCCGCACCTTGGATGCTTGAAACAACCACATCTCACGGTTTCTATAACCACCGCTTGCGTCTCTGGTCCCATTTTGTAGGCAGGCGACTCAAAGATATCTCCTACATTATCATCATTTACACCACTCGTTCCCCTATCTTTCACAACTTCATTATCATGCAACCCCGTATTACCTCCTTCATTTGCAGCGTTTGTACCACTCTTCCCTCATCAATTACCTTTTTAAACACAAGAGCTTCCCTGTACTGTTGACTCAAATCAGTTATCAGCAGGTTACCCGGGAACAGTCCAAGTCCAGTGGCTAGAGTTTTTGAGCGGCGCTTCGATTCGTTCGTATTGTCTCAACAATCTTGTTCGCTTCCATATGAATCCCTATACCAAAATACACGATATTACAAAGCGGGTTTTTAGCAACCTACTTGTTGAAAACATTGTAGTAAACATCTATGTTTTTTAAAACATAGATGTTTTACAATGTCATTGTTTACGTTTACCTCTTCATCATCGGGCATGGTATCTATGTCTTCTTGATATACGGCCCGTGCGGTTCACCCATACCGATACCTCCATTAGCAATTTCTTGTAGTTCCCGCTCTCTCACCATGACTCTATTGTCCAAAATTTGATTGGAGGTCGACACGAGGCACGTTGAACCCGTCACACACAGTTGCATCAACGTCGCCATCGCTTAACATACCATTTATTAGAAACTAGAACATTATACATTTTATCGAATTAAATTACAAAAGCAGTTCTCAAAACTTACTATTAGAAAAGTAATTGGCCCGTGAAAAGCAGTTCACCATGTCCCTCTTCCAAGCTTCTTTGCATCTCTGTAGACATTGCCAAATATAGTTGCACCAATTAATGGAGGACAAATCTGTTCTACTAGTAATGTGATTTAGCACACTCTCATCACAGACCCCTTTTCGTTTCGTGCAGCCCATAATCGACGTAATCAAAACAATGAAGTTCAACTTGAAGTTAAAATCTGCAATCCTCGACTTTCGTATTTGAACCTTAATATCACCCAGAACACTTCTTTTTCACCTCCATACTGATCTTTCGAGTTTCTCAACATCTCCTCATCCTTTTCAACCTCTTGTTCCATAATATCTATTCCCTCGTTTTTTATTCCTAGAATATCTGAAATAAGCTCCTTTGTAATCATAATACTACCATTTCCTAGTTTTATTTCCATCGTTATAGGGTTGAAATTGTCGACTACATAAAACCCCATCTTATTAGGTATTCCATCTAACTTCATATCTATTATTCCCCAAACCCCATTCTATCGATCCAAAATTTCGACCGGTGTCAGCGTTTGTATGGCATCGAATACTACTTTGGACTATTCCTAGGCTGGAAAGAATCGTATCACCGACTTTAGAACTTTCACCTTTTTCTTTTCCCTTTTTTAACAACCTCTGTTCCAGCACCTACAATTATCAGATATTACTTTTAGCACACATTCAACATTAATGAAATTTGATTCATAGTATACGTTAGACTTACCCTTATTTTCAACCATTTCCTTCTTCAATTTTTTGCTTGGACCGGCAACTGTAACATATATGATATACACCATTAACGTTACTTTCAAACATTTTATAACCTTTTATCTTATAATATACACAATTAGCACTTACCATTGCCACTGGATGGTGCTCTTTTATCTCGGTTAGCCTCAGCTTCCGCTTTCCCTTTATTTCGCCCACTCCTTCTGACACCTGACACGTTAACATCCACTTGTTGTTTAACATCTTTGTACCATCAAATATTGTTCAATCACTAATTAAATACTCTATTATTAGACTCACCAGCGGTATTCCAGTCTGCATTAACGAAGTCGTCATCTGAATCCTCTTCCTCTATGTTTATATCAGCAGGAATTGGTTCATCATCTGCAATTGGTTCCTTTTCTAAGCTCCTTTGTTTCCTCTTCATACCTAATATTCATCAAATACATCATTAATATACTAAACAATTCCAAACACCCCTGTTTATGAACCCCCATGTACAAAAACAAATCCAAACACCCCTGTTCACAAACACCCCTGTACAAAAACACCCCTGTAAAAAAACACCCCTGTTTATTAACCCCCATGTACAAAAACAAATTCAAACACCCCTGTACAAAAAACACCCATGTTCAAAACAAATCCAAACACCCTGTTCAAAACACCCTGTTTATTAACCACCATGTACAAAACAAATCCAAACACCCCGAACAAAAACAATTCCAAACACCCCTGTTTATGAACCCCATGTACAAAAACAAATCCAAACACCCCATACAAAAACTTCCATGTACAAAACAAATCAAACACCCCTGTTCAAAAACACCCCTGTACAAAAACCTTCAAAAACCTTTACAAACACCTCTCTAAAAAACAAATCCAAAAACAAATACAAATAATCCTTTATCTATTTTTTTCAATCTTAGGCAACCCTTTTTCAAAACCCATGTACACCAACCCTTTTTCAAAACCGCTAAAACATAAACAATAACCCTATCTCAAAACCACAAATCCAAACACCCCTGTACACAACCCTTTATCCAAACCCCTAAAACATGAACAATAACCCTTTATAAAAACCACATATCCAATCACCCCTGTACACCAACCTTTTATCAAACTAAACATGAACAACCATGAAACAAACATGTAATCCTTTTTTTTTTCATTTTATTCATACCAAAATACAGATTACAATCACACATTAACATCATTGTACACCCTAGGTACATACAATAATCGATTAACAACAAAATAACCATAAAAACCCATATAAACATTCAACACATTTATTAAAAAGATGGATTCTTAACGATTACCCATTGTTTATCTTATAACAATCATAAATTAACATCATTGTTCATCTCATAAGAAAACGATTAACACAAATAACCATAATAAAATCTTAAAAACCATCAACACAGTTATACAAAACAAAGATGTTTCATGATTAACCGTTTTCTTCAACAGCAACTTTTAGAAAAACTAATCATAAACTTCAAAATGTATAATTAACGAATCAAATCATACCTTTGTTATCAGTTGGTTCTTTTTTGTTAAAGAAATTAGTCCTCATTGTTGGTAAATTGACGGATTGAAGTAGCAATGTTTTTTGTGGTTTAGGGTTTTCTCTGATGATCGTGTGTGTTTTTGTAGGTGAGATATGATGATCGTGTATGATTTAGGTGTGTTAAAGAAGCTACAATTATGGACAATATAAAAATATGATCTCTACTATCCCAAAAAACAAGCATGCAGTTATCACAAATACTAAAAGTCAAATACCATTTATACCCTTTTATTATTATTTCCAGGAAAATCAATTTCCATTTATTTACAAAATGCCATTGTTCAATCTCAACCATAGATCATGTTAATCCAATGGTAGAAGGAGGGTTCTCATAGTTACTCGCACTTAATGGGTTCTCAAAATAAAGGTCCCTATATATATATATATATATATATATATATATATATATATATATATATATATATATATATATATATATATATATATATATATATAGGGAAGGGATGCAGTAAGAAGAAAAAGCTAAAATAAGAAGAATAAGAAAATTTCACCACACATTTCAATAGGAGGAGAATTTGGGGAGATCATCTATTTTTGTAGGTGCATCCGAAATGAATGGTTGTGGTTTCTTCTTATCATTCTTATTTTAATTTTTCTTCTTATTTGATCCTAACTCTATATATATATATGTAGTTAGGATCAATAAGAAAAAATTAAATGAAAAGATAAAGAAACCACAACCATTATTTTCGCATCTCATTAAAATAGATGCATCTCCCTCGAAAAATCTCTCCTTTATTTGAATGTGTATGTAAATTCTTCTTATTCTTCTATTTTAGTTTTTCTTCACTGATCCTTTCCCTATATATATATATATATATATATATATATATATATATATATATATATATATATATATATATATATATATATATATATATATATATATATATATGAGTCTTCCCAATTCAAGGTTTATCAAAAACAAACATGTGATAAAATATCTTAACAATTAAATAATAATTAAAGCAACCATCCATGACAAACATGCATGTATCATCATGGATATAACATAACAATTATTCAATTAAGTCACAAGATCGCATACAATTCCATGTCACATAACATATTATTCATGAATTAATCACGTAACACATATATTAATTCTAGGTTTCGATAAGGTTAACATAACAATTAAAACCCTAATTTTTTTTAAAAGAATCGACTACAAAAAAATTGGGGTACGCCCCATATAAAATTAAAAAAAAAAAATCGATCCATAAAAAATTAAACCAAAACCTAGAACAATCATATCAAACAACATACAATATTCGCTTTTTACGCGTTTAGTAATTAATTACTCATTAAAACCAATGACTCATGATCGCCACCTTGGAATTATATATCATGACAATTAATAATAAAACACAAAACATCAAAGAATACATGCGGCGTATAGGAAAGATTAATGAATAATTAATCAACATAAACAAGAATATCGTCTTTCTTGATTCTAGCCGAACAAGAATCAAATCCACAAAACTAGAATTGGATGAACCCTAATTAGGGTTTATAGGATTATGAATTACCCTCACCGATTTTGTAATTCAATCCAAGAATACTAACAATAATGTGTTAGTACCACTTTCTTATCACACGCACTATAACGAATTAAAGGAATGCTAGTTTTAATTAAACAAAACGATTTGGTTTTGGAAAGGTGTGTCGACACCCTTGTGGTGGCGGATCGACAGAATTAAGCAAACACACACAAACAATTTTTAGGTTTAAGCCTATGAGTACAAGAGATCCAAATCCAAGACCCTAAACTTTGTATATACTCAACTAAAATTGGTGAACAAGTTGAGTTTGAGTTGGTCGGAATATCCTTGGCCGATCGGTTGTGTGTCCCCAGGATTCGGAACCTTCCCAATATTAATTTGCAATCTAGTCCTTTCCATTCCATTTAACGACCGTTAGTCCATTACACTTAATTACTTAACGCCGTTATAATTATTTATTTTAATTAATAAATAAATATAACATTTATATTTAATTATTAACTTTAATTCTCATACTCAAAGTGTGCAATCCCATGGTCTCGAGTTCGATCCTAACTCACGTCTACTAATTTATATCCATAAAACCAACAGTTTGTTTGTTTACAGGAAGAAAAAAACCACAACGGGTTGTGCTGGATCATGGTCTATATAAAGTTGTGCTGGATCATGGTCTATATAAAGTACTTGACAATTATATTAGGACCAATTATGCGCACTATGGAAGGTACCCCTTGCTTTTCATGTCATTTGTTATTACCTTTTCTTCACGTTCATTTTTGCATGTTGTTGCTTTAGAGTATCATTAACCTTTGAGCTGTAAGATTTGCTTACAGGCTTTAGTACTCGCTGATGCCAATGGAATTAAGGAAATTTGCTTGAAATTGGGTGGTGGTGATCAGGATCTGTATGTACTATTTGTTGGGATTCTTAGGATGAGGCATTGGAATAGGGTTATTGATCCTGCTGATCATCTTGCCATTCAAGGCAATGCCATCGATCACTCAGAACTTCATGTTACCTTACATTAATACATAAGGCCATCCAAGCCTATGCCAGTGACCCTGCTGTTGATCACTTGGCATTTTCAATGTTTTTGGTGTATCTCGTATTTTGACTCCCTATTGGTCTTTCTATGTCCTTCAATTTAAATAATCATCCAGTTGAAATTTTACCATACAAACTGCTCCTTATATGTCGTAAAAAGTGCCACAGTTCTATTTTGGGTACCTGCAAATATTAACGGTAATATGTGTAAGCTTGGGTGGGAAGTTTTTATATATGCGGTTTAGTTGTTATGGTCTCTTGTCTATAAAAATTTAGCATCTCCATCGGAATATCCCAAGTGTTATGGCTCTATTGACTAACAGAACATTTTTCTTGTTTTGCGGATATGTATGCTTCCCTATATTTTCCTCAAATCACTGAACTTCTGCATAAACTGCTGCATGTCATCATTTTAATGTTAAACACTAATGATTGCTTGAGCTGAGTCAATAATTCATTGGTAGGTCTTATTATCCTTTACAAATCTAATTTCATAATTGTCTCTTAAGGATCCACAAATATCAATAATTGCTAGAATTTGATGTGTGGATATTACTTATCGACAGATAAAACGAACCTCCGTGGAGTCTTTCATTATTATAGGACGAGTTTCTTCTAAGGCACTGATTGAGGAAAATTTATCACATTCAAATTCTCACTTTAGCTTGCCACATGTTTGGTTGGAGGAGATTTCACTTGAAGCCCGATTTTTATAATGCAAGTAGCCTTGTGGATACTGCAGTTCTGTACAACTTTGGCTCTACGAACACCATTTAATTTACTAGCATACATATAGAATACATATCATACCGAAAGAAATCACTGGGTGTTCAATCCTTTAAAATAAATGCATTCTTAGGCTTCAAGCCCCTTCTTCCTAGCTCATAATAGTATGAGAAATGCAATAAGTTGGCCAAATTACATGTACACATATTTGAATGACGTCAAAAAGTACATATTTTTATTCTTTCTAGACATAGTAGAGATCATAAGAAGTGTAATTTTGTGCCTCATATCCTCAAAATATGAGATGTTGGCGAGTTGGTCTATGGTTATAGTTTTTAAAATTGTAACACATATACTTCTGAAATTTATGAAGCAAGTCATGCGACTTAACCAATAGATTACGCTATACAATATTCACATGTATATGCCTAAAACATATAAGGGCCGCCAAATGGAGTGACTAATGAGTGTTTACTTTGAATGTCTACACTAGCTAGTAGACAACAACTTCAAACTTAAACTTTTTCTCCAATTGGAATTCTTCTTAAACCCTCTCATACTTCAAATGTACACAAATAAAAGAAGGGCCACTAGACGA
This sequence comes from Chrysanthemum lavandulifolium, assembly GCA_022545495.1. Classification (NCBI taxonomy): domain Eukaryota; kingdom Viridiplantae; phylum Streptophyta; class Magnoliopsida; order Asterales; family Asteraceae; genus Chrysanthemum; species Chrysanthemum lavandulifolium. Next base: position 30,638,781 of record CM040242.1, read on the forward strand.
AAGAAGTGACCAATGAGCTGTAGATGAATGCGAGTTTACTTTTAATGTCTACACTAATAGACAACTTCAAGATCTAACCATTTTCTCCCACCAACGACTTAAAAGTCTGGCTAAAACGTATATATAACCACTGATGGACCTTTTAACTCAATAGAAAAAGTTTTCATCATCTGTTGTTTTCATTACATCAATTATAGTTGAAGCTTTTGAACAAAGCAAAAAGAAAATTTAACTTATTGGCCTACCCTATCCTGAATTTATTCTTTATCGCTTACCAAATTTCCATTATTAATTTATTATATCAATTTATAGAAAGCATGGTGTCTTTACTTGTGTCTAGGGCTGTTATGCGGGTTGACCCGGTCAGGTTCGGGTTAACTCGGGTCGGGTCAAATTGGTTCAAGCCTTAAAAAAATATATCCGAATCCGACTTTGTTTAGAACTCGGGTCAACTCGGGTCGGGTCAATTCAGGTTCGGGTCAACTCGGGTCGGGTCAATCGGGTCGGGTCACTCGGTTCGGGTCAACCCGAGTATTTTACATTGTAAAGTGTTGTTGATCCGTTTAGTCGGGTTGGCCGGTCAGGCTAAAAACATACCCGAACCCAACCTCGTTTAACTCCTGGTCAATTCCGGTTGACCTGTTTAGACTTCGGTCAATTCTAGAAAATTAAGGCATGCTTATCATGGACTACTCAATTTTTAATAGCTATTGAATTATGCTTTTTGCGACAATAAGTTATAATCAGACTTGTTCATTAGTGTTTATTTCACAAACAAATGTTGGATGGTGTTTGTTGCCTATATCAAGTATTTTTTTGGTTTAAGTGATTTAGGGTGTATTTGGTTCAAATCCGGAAAAAGGAAAGAGAAAAACAATGATAATGGCGGGGAAATGGAAAGGGAAAGAGAAATTATTCATTTTAATTTATTGGGTAATGGCTCATTACCTAATATTAAATAGTCGTTGAATTATACTCTATCAAACACATTTTTTCATTATCTTTCTTATTCCTTATCTCTAAGGGCTCGTTTGGTTCGGCGGAATCCTAAGAATTCTAGTGGAATTGGAATTCAATTCCATTTCATAACGTGTTTGGTTGAAAATTTTAAAGAATTTGGAATCTGAATTACATTCCTTACTGTGGTGGGTTAGCAAACGGAATGGAATGCAATTCCTTCAAAATCTCATATATATGGAATTCAACATTTCATGGCAATATGAGAAAATTGTTTACAATTTTATGAAATTCATATTATATTTATCATTGTCATTGCTATTATTATTATTATTATTATTATTATTATTATTATTATTATTATTATTATATTTATTTATTTTATTCATTTTATTTTTATTTTTTATTATTATTTTTTTATTATTATTATTATTATTATTTTTTTTTTTTTTATAAAACATCACTGCTAGAAAACCAAATGAATTATTATCTCTGTTGTAAAATCGGTTCAAGCGGCCGACATCCTCGTGATAATCGTCGATCGCTCACTAAGTCTTGATTTATCATAATCGGCTATTTAATCGGTTTGGTCAAAGATCGCTTAAAATCGGTCAACAAACCGACTAATCGGACAAAATCGGTCTAATCGGATTAATAAGAAAAAAGCGCTGAAAAGTTGGTCAACAAAATCACTTAAAAATCAGAAAAAATCATTTAAAAATCGATCAACAAACTGATTAATTTGACAAAATCGGTCAAATGTCGCTTAAAAATGGTCAACAAACCAAGTAATATTTATGTTTGACTTTAAACTTTGAAGAATTATGTATTATGTCTATATTTGAACACATGATATATTTGAACTTTGATGCAATACGCTTATCCCATACATATAAAATAATATAATATCTCAAATTACATTTTGTGCATAAAATTCCAATCCGATTAATCCCCATTAATCCTCGCCTAACCGATTAATCATTAGTACTCCCAACCGCTCTTCACTAAGCAGATAAGCGATTTTTACAACCTTGATTATTATTACTATTATTATTTTTATTATAAGCGATCATTTAATTATTATTGTTATTATTATTATTTTTATAAACAACCATGTTATTAAGATTTAAAATTATTATTTATTAAAATTTATTATTATTATTATATTTAAAATTATTTTTTAAATTAAATATAATTTATTCTATTACTTTTTAATATATACTTTAAAAATACAATTGTATTTTATATAAAAAATTATTTATTTAATATATTAGTTTATTTAATATTATTTAAAAATTATTATTATTATTTGATAAGTAATTTATTTATTAAATAATATTTAGTTTATTGATCTTAAACTAAAATTAAATTTTAAATATTTTAATATAATTGTTTTTTCTCATTTCATTCTTCCAACAAAACATGCGCTATTATTTGCAAATTTCAATTCCGTCAGATTTTAAATCCTAAGGATTTCAATTTCTAACATTTTATTCCTTCACATTCCAATTCCTTAAATAGATTACAATTCCGTCAAAAACATTCTGCGAACCAAACGAGCCCTTACTATACCACGCGTACCCTAGAATGTGATCAATGCATTAACTCATAAAAAATTTAATGCATTTAATACAATTAATATTGAAGTGTATTTTATAAATAAAAAATCATTTTTAGAATTTGCTTCAATGCAAAATGTTATCATTAAAAGTCTTTCAATTGAACAAGTACAGATCTATGCTTTAACAAGTATTCAATAGATGAGAAGAAAAATTAAAATGAAAAAGATAGGAAGAAATTACAAACACAAATTTTAGATGCACCTATTAAAATAGATACATCTTCTCTTGAAAATCTCTCTTATTTGAAATGTGTGATTAAAAATTGTTCTTATTATTCTAATTTTAGTTTTTTTTCTTATCAAATTTAAAATAACTTATATTTTTAGTTTTGATTCATCTTATAAACCAACTTTAGATTATACGAGCCGTGCTATGCAGGGCATTTTAAACTTCCTAGTAAATAAATACAAAGGTAGAACATGGAATTTACTTTAATAAAACTGAAGTAGGGACCGTGGCAAATACTTAGGAAGAATCACACGTAAACTAATACCCCTTGTTGACTAAAGTCTCGTGGAAAACAATAGTGTACTAAAAAAAAAATAAGATAGTATAAGGCGACACTAGAGGGGGCACATCTCAGACTAGTGTTGTAAACGAACAGAACTAAACATTTCATAAATTGTTTGATAAAAAGTTCATTTATGTTCGTTTATTTATTAAATGAACGAATATGAACAATATTATATGTTCATTTGATTATGCGGGTATTACTGTTTGTTTGGATTTATTTATTTGTTTATGTTCGTATGTAATGTCTTTTAATTGTATAATTTTAAAACTGACTATTTTAACAAAAAACACTTATAAGCAAAATATTATGGATAATTTAATAAAGTTTATGATTGTTTTTCGCGTTCATTTATGTTTGATCGTTTATGTTCGTTTAAGCTTCATTTAATCTCTCAATAAACGAATATGGATAACTCATTTACTTAATAAACTAACACGAACAAGAGAATTTGTCATCGACTGTTTATTTGTCCAGTTGAAAATACAAGAATAATGCTTCATTCGCGTTCATCTAGTTCGTTTAGAGAGCCCTAGTTCACACGCATGGCACAAAGTCGACCTATTAAATAAATCAGTTTTGTTCATCTTTTGTAGAGCTTTTGAGAGTTATATATAGCTTGTATTCTTTCATATCAAATGCACCTTCACACAAATATGGCAGAGTCGTTTAAGCATTTTAGCCACCCACATAACCTTTCTTACCTAGAAAACTTGAGCAAAGATCTCACTTGTAATGGCTGTAAATTTCCGTGTACAGACAACATGGTATACTCCTGCCAGGTTTGCAAATTCTACCTTCATCACCAGTGTTACAAAGCAACACGCTCTCTTTCCCATCCATCTCACCCCTTTCACCTTCTTTCGTTATTTCCTTATCCAACCTACAAGAATAATAGTTTTATCTGCAACTCATGTCGTAAAACTGGTTCTGGTTTTTGTTTTAGTTGCACCAACTGCGAATACGATCTGCACGTCCACTGTGCTTATGATGAACTCAAGCGTATACCTAACACAACCTCTAAACCTCCACCAAATCAACTACAACTGAATGAGCAACCGAATGACCCCATGAACCAACCACTGAAGCCACCTTACCCTGGCGGTGCATGTTCTTGCAATGTTCATGGTACTAACGCTACCCTGCCATGGGCTTTGCAAACTTTGGCTTTGCAAATTTTGGATTTGCAAATTTTTCCGAAATGGACCATGAAGGACATCAACAGTCGCTATCTAGTCTTGAAGCGGTTAATCCAAAGACAACGTCCACAATGCTATGTCCCAGCTGGAGGTGTCATTGTGCATAACCACTATTATTCTACACTTATCAAACGTGAAGATTGCGAAGGATACGCTGATGATAATTAAATCTTCAGGAGAAGTTCAAGTCACAAAATAAGATGTGCTACTAATGGCAGTATATGCGATCATATTACTTACAGATTTCTGAAGTTGTTTGTTTCTCTTTTTCTTGGCTTCTTTAAGTACTTGTGCCACAGCTTGTCTTTGTTGTTGATTTTTATAAATTTCGTGTTTCTAATAAAAATGAAACAATTTCAGTTTGGTTTTAAAAACTAATCTTCTAAGTACGTATTCAATTTAGTACAACTTGTGTAACATCTAACCTATCGAAAACGCATATGGTTTTGGTAGTAAAAAACCCAATCTTAACCGAGAACCAAAATAAATATACATTTGTTACTCAAGCAACCACCATTAAACTCATAAATAGATTTTTCGGCTTCAACGGTCATTGCTTATAGTCATTTAATTTCAATACAACCTCTGTATAGTATATCAACATTTGGTGTTATGGTTTTGGGATGAAGAAAAATGGAGTTGGCTGGGAAAGCAAGTCATTTAGGAGGAATACCATAATGTGTGTCGGATCTTTCGCGAAAGCTGTTGCTATCTTCCTTAACTCAACTTCTGTTCAAAACAAGACACTCTTATAAATCTTGTTAGACCTCGTCTTGTTGGTGTTCATCTCATTAATGTTAGCAATCACTTGTCTACGTTAGTTGTTTACTCTTTTATTCATTCTTAGTTGTTTTTTTTTGCTAAGAGTGGTGTAGTTTCGGATCGCTTAGTGTTTTTTTATTTTATTTTTTTATTTTTATTTTTTTCCTGCAAGATAAAGGCGGTCTGAATTTTTTCTTTTTGATTTGCTTATGTGATAAAAACTAGTGTACTAATACCGAAAAAGAATAATTTGCTAGTTGTTGGAAATATGTGGGTGAAAAAGCAATTTTAGGGGTGTATCGGTTAACATATGCTTATTGTTTATTAGCACTTACAATAAGCACATTTGAAAATGAATGTCTCAACCTGCATTTTAAAACGGCTTATTTTACCCTAGTGTTTGTTTGTTTTATTCAATGACTCTGATTATCTACTAAAAAGTAAGTAGATAAGCAGGGAAGTAAGCAAATAGTACTCGAAAGAAGAATAATTTGTTAGTAGTATGAATCGAATTCATGGGAGTAAAAAAGTAACTTTAGAAGGTGGTTCAGATTGCGTATTCTTTGCTTATGTGTATGCTTATAGCTTATAGCATTTTGATATAAGCAGCTCCCCATATGCTTACTTAAAAGTAATTATTTTCTCACCCAATAGGCACTTTGTAATCCAAACACTTCAAAAGTGCTAATTAATCTCTTAAAAATGCAATATGTCACCACGCATTTAAAGCATACAATCCCAAACGCTCTTTTTCTTTTATTCCTAATAAGCACTTTGAAACAAGAACTTCACGTCGTCCCAGCCTGCATATTAAAAACTGCTTATTTTACCCCAAAGCTCGTTTTGCTCTATCCAATCACTGTGATGATCTACTTGGTTGCTTAAGACATTTGCTTCAAAAAATAGGGTCTTTTCATATTTTCTCGTTAGGGGTTATAAAGTGAAAGAAACATGATATATATGATCTAAGAACTTAATAGCTTGATATTGCTAATTAAATGATTCTATGAAAGTGTTTTATATGTAAAATGTGTGTTACTAGTTATATGGTCAACTTTTTTACCTTTTATTCGGTGGAAGTGTTATGAATTTATATTCTATTTCAATTAGGAACCAGTAGTTACATACTTGCATTTTAGTAAACAAAAGTGACATGTTTGAGGCAAAATGAATAGATAAACAATAAACATTGTTACAAGAACAAAGTTTCAGGCCCATATTTAAAGCAAATATAATGTCATATGGCCCATGGGCCACTAAGCATGGTTTTTCAAATCCAAGATACCAACTTACCAAGGTTATATAATTTTGAGGTATTCATAGACTTTGTTATCGGGTTGTTCGGTATATTCAGTTCGATTAAAACCTTCGGTCAAAACCGAAACCAAACCGATCGAATTCAAATTGGATTAAACCGAACCGAATAACCAGGATTACATAATTTTAATTATTTATTTATTTAATTGTATAGATTTTTTGCACCAAATTTTTTTTCAAGCTTAAAAGATATTATATTTATACTATGAAAGTGTTTTAATATTTTTTATGAATATAAATATATAAAAATATATATATATTTATGTGAATTCGGTTTTCAATTTTATGTTCGGTTCGGTTCGGTTTTTATTTTGTCAAAACAATGAGCGAACTGAAAACCGAATATTTAAAATTCAGTTAGGTTCAGTTTGGCAAATTTGGTTCATTTTTCCCGATCCGGTTCGGTTTCGATTTTCGATTCTTGTAGGTGAAACCCGAATTCTGCACACCCCAACAACAAAGCATCGGGCGAGGAAACTTGCAATATTATGATGAAAGAGACTATAACTCCTTTAATCAATCTCACCATTAGCATTTTCACCATTAAAGCACCGGCTACCTTCGTGCCGTTGGCAAAAAGTGTTGTCACGTCAGCAAAACCCTTATGGCACCAGAATTCCTTTGGCATCACATTTTGTGACGTTACCGCCGGCATCGAAAAGTGTGGTCTTGGTTGGAGGATTTTTTTCAATTATTTAAAAAATATATATAATTAAGAAAAAAATTACAACTTAATACAAAACATTGATTCTTCTATTTTAATAACCAAGAAAAAATAAAGAAAAAAAAATTAATGGCGTTGGCTGCGAGGAGCTTTGCGCGCGATCACCGATCTTGTCATTGGCCATTAGTTGGGTTAAATTTGGTTGAATGGGGCCACCCATCCAGCCAACCGTACCCTATGCTCTTATAATGAAAACTCAATTATATGGATTAAAGCCCTTCTTAATAACATGGTTATTAATTATTTTTTCTAACACATTTTCAATTCACAAACGATACATAAATTCATGTTTCTTATTAGCTTAGAACTTTTAGTTATGAGAAACTTGCATACGGCTTAACAAAAACTATTATGATAATAATTCAATGCATCAATTACTAAATTGTTTGATAATAACAAAAGGTATAGTAAAGTGTTCTTTAAAACAATTTGCATAGACTAATTGTAATAAAGTGTTTTAATATCGCATTTATTATCGCCACTTTAATATTTTAAACTTTTTCTCCTACAACCAATTTCATTATCAACGTAATAACATAACCAATATCATCATCAAAACAAACCCCACTTAAAGAAAAATATATCTCACAAAAACAAAAATCACATACACACACCCACAAAAACTCACATCCACAACTTGGTCGTCTAAACGACCGAGTTCTCCTTTTTTTCCAACTAGCAATTTGTCCTCCATGATGTGTGTAATAGTCTTCCATGTGTCTTGTGGTTGTCAACGGGCATATAACGTGTCTTTGTATACCTTGTTACAAGTGTTCCAAAAGTCGGTTTAGGTGGCCGATTAATCGCTAGGCGGAGATTAAACCGTTCCGATTTTCACTAATCGGCTTTATTAATCGGTTTGATAAAAAATCGGTCAAAATATCGATTAATCGGATAAAAATCTGTCAAATCGGACAAAACTCGGATAAATCGGTCAACTCAATTACGTATAGAAATCGGTAAAGTCAGGGATAAATAGGCTAAATCGAAAAAATCTGCTTAGACGGTACAAATCGGACATATCTATACTACTTAAAGTTTTATCACCAATTAATTTAATGCAATGCGAGGGGTTGTCAGACAACTAAAAAGATGACATATACGTATACACGTACCCAAATACTACTAAAGACTACATTCATGAGTTGAAATCATTCAATTCGTACAATTGAATGTTGTGAAGGATGGTGTTACGGAAGGTCAATAGGCTGTAGGGTTAAACCACATGGCATACAAACCATATGGGTGACTATTGATTTGAGTTTGTCAACCATCTCCATCAATTACAACGAAATATAATACAGTCTCTTCATATGCATAGTCCTTTCAATTAATCAGTTACATAAATTATTTAACTATAAATAACACATGAACTTTCTCCACATCTCCTCATTGTACTGCAAGATTACATCTCCTCTTGAGGTATAATTGCTCACATCATGAATTTTCCTGTTTTGCATCCGATAATAATTGGATTACTACAACCATTACAAGATGAAAGCTAAGCTAAATATATTGGTAAGTCTGCCATTGTTCCAATGACATTTGGTATGTCCCAATTATTGCTGACAAGGTAATCATGTTGTAAACTTTGTTACAGAAAAGAAAACAAAAAAGATGATATATTCACATGCGACCCTGCCATATTTTTATATGCAGTATGTAGATAAAGATTTTGGAACTGGGGTTTTGAAGATAAGCCATGGGCATGATCATAATGATTACCTTCTTGCTATAAAGCCTAATCTTCCTATACTTAATGTCATGAACAAAGATGGGACACTGAACTAGGTTGCATGATTGTATAGGTGGTTTACAAATTGTTAATTTTAATTATTTATTCATTTTTTTTTTGATAAATTATGAAATGACATGGATTTTGCATTTGTTAAGAACAGAGGTCTTGATCATTACCATTCCCTCTAAACCCAGATCTCCGACCACTGTCACGACGGGGCGTTCAATATTAGACCCATCTAAAGAGGTAATATTAACAAACTGTTTCTTATCATTCTTAACACTAACTGAAAACTTAACTTTTTGACCTTCTTGAAAATTGTGATGGCCTTCATAATGGATCCCATTTGAATGAACAAAGAGATCGTCAACGTCAGAATCTGAGGAATCGGGTTCACTGAAACCGTGACCTGTGTTGCTATAGAAACGAATCACGACACATGTTGTTGTTGCTGTTGAATCTGCTGCCATTGTTTTTTTGATCGTTTGATTGATGAAAAGTTTTTCTTCTAGCGTTTGTGGGATTGGGAAAATATAGAGATGAGAAACTCTAAATACATAGGCGGCTGAGTCCTTTTTATTTATGGATTTTATTTACCTTTCCTGTGATTGTTGTTGTTATTCTCCATTGGAATTGATTTGTTTGTAACCGAAAACAGAAAAGAATCAAAAAGAGTTTTTGTAGGAGAATATATTAATGATATATCGATTAATATGGAAGAAAGATATGGTTTGATGAGTAGAGTTTTTTAGATAAGCGTTGTATTCTAAAACTTTGTTTAACAAAATATATGCATTCCTAAACTTAATTAACATATTACTTAGTTATCTTTTCCTTTAAATTTACAAAATCATAAAAACATATTAAAGACGAGTATTTTAGTAGCCATCGTTCTCATCTCATTCATCCTCATTGTTGTCGACTCTTTGACTGACAACGACAACGTGTTTTTTCATTTTGTATGATTGTGAGATTCCTGCATGAACATGATTTCGGCATCCTCTTCTCAAGGAACAATGGCGTAAACAAACAACTAGGATGATATCAACACAAATAATAAGATCAACGAAACCAGTAGTATAACAAACTAAGGAACAATATGAACTGTCGTGAAAGAAGTCTATCGAATGACCTTGAACCACAACGTTCAACTAAATATACAATTACGTTTTCTTTTGCTCTTTGTTGGTTCTTTCGATCCTACTGATGACGTCGAAATCATGCCATACGCACATCACATCGTTATCCTTACAGAATAAGGGAATCGACAAAATGACGAAGACAAAGTAAAGGAGGACGATGGCTGATTATTTTTGTTTTACTATCTTGATTGTTTTTGTAGATTTCATAATAAATTGATAACACCTTAACGATCATAGTTCTGACCGGCTTCAAAAGAACTAATTAACTCTTTATGTAGTTTTATGATTTTGTTATAAGAAAATAATTAAATAATAAGTTAAATATTTTCAGGAATATATATTCTCATAAATACTTTTAAATATTGGCATTAATTTGTAATTAGTGAAACTTTCATAATATATATCTCATTCAATGTAAAGTCCTTATCAAGTTATATTTATTTTAGAATATATACCAGATCTAGGTTCTTGATTAACTCTAACAAATTCTCTTTGGAGATTCCCTAGGATATTGTTGATATCCCATTTTCGACCCGTCGTAACTTTTATTTGAGTATCAACATCTTTTATGGCATACATTACAGTAAAGCGTGAACTTTAAATGTATACGTTGTCATGGAGCTATGTGCTGAACATGTGCAACGTTTGCCTTTACTCTAACTGGGAAATAATTTTGGGTTGTTTATTTTTGATGTTTGTTAGATTACATTTAATATCTCTTAGGCAACTCACTTCACTTATTCTCGGTAGTGACTTTATAGAAATTTCAGTTAGGAAAATATGTTAACTTCAATCATCAACTATTTAATGAATTTTGTTAAACATAGTACTATTTTTAAGAAACTTTAATTTACAAACATGTCAACGCTTCAAAAGCTCTCAATCGAATGTAATGAAATGAATGTGAATACGAAGTGTTCTTTTGAAGGCTACAACATTCATGTATGATCATTAATCGGAGGATACGAAGAGATATGAAGTTACATTGTGATCATTACTTGGGGTTATCTGAAAAACACCTGCGTTTAGTTGTTGCCACACTTCAAATTCGTCTTAAGAGGCTATAAATAACACATGTATTTTCTAAACTTTCCACACCATGGAGTATAACAAATTAAAGTTCATAAGCTAACACGATTAATCAATTTAAGTTCATAAGCTAACATTATTAAGATCTAAATATGATTCACTAAAATAATATAAACCAAAGTAATAATAACATTATTACCATCTAAATAATAAATACTGAACGCAACTTCCATAATGGTGATCTAAATACCATCATATACGACATTACGGATAAAACATCACCCTCAACCACTGGACCAGGGCGTCAGCGGGTTGAGAGCGCCGTAGTTTCAAAATTTTATAATTTTGTATATAAAATTCAATCCAATTATTACTCGATTACCTCCATTAATCAATTAATCGACACATCTGAACCTGACCGCCAAATTCCGCTCAATGATTTTTAACATAATTGTTACATGTGGTCTTACAAAATTTCAAAAAACAAATAAAATAAAATAAAATAAAAATTTGCTTGGTAAACAACATGACTTTTAGCCAAAGATCTACTTCCGACAAAATGCCCTTTCAATACATGTCACCACCACAACAAACAAGCAAATATCACGAGTTGATGCTTTTATATAATGTTGTCATACAACATCTAATAAAGGGGATATATTACGTGTTCTGACAATGACAATTTGATACAATTTGATATAACATGTTATAAGACACCGTATTAAGTTTTGATGTGATTTTATTGAGACAAAGTTGTTCCGTTAACAAAGTTATAGACTTTATTGAGATAAAACGTGTAAATAAATGCGGTTTTTTTTTTAAGTTATCAGAGGAAATCAAGTCTTTTAATTTGAATCACAAATCACAAGTTACATGTAAGGAGTAAGTTACATCTGAGGGATGAAATGTTATCTCTGTTTAAAAAAATTTGAATTACAAGTACATCGCACAACCAAGGTATCTCTAAAGTATCTTCCTAAACTCTTTACTAATCACTTCAAAATATTTACTTTATTGTATATTTCTGTAAAGCATGCAAAACACATGAGTACCCTTTGTCAACGGAGAAGCAATTTTTTTTAGAGGATAAATAGAAGTCCGGTTTGTGAGTTTAGGGTATCTAGGGTTTCAATATACATAATGGTCAATAATAAAGATATACCTATGGGGTTTATAATGTCTAACATAGTATCAGAAGAGGCCTCGATCGCCGTACCTGTGCCACGCTTAATTACTCCCAACAAACAAACTACTAATTGCCACCCTCCAACCATTAAAAAATGATTTTCTTTTACTACTGCTGTTGTTAGAAGATTGCTATCGCTTGTTGTCGGGTTTATGTTTATGTTTTTGTTTATTGTTGAAAAAAAAAAGAAAGAAATAAGAAGTTATAGTTATTTTATTGTTTGTTTGTTACTTCATCGTTCAGACGCGAACTTTATTCTACCACTAAAGCCATCTCATCGGTTAGTCTGGGTCCTTAAAGTCGACCGGTTGATCTGGTTTATTACTGAATCGACTTAGGCCGACCGTTAGTCTTCGTCATTAAAGTCGATCGATTGGTATGGCTATTATTGGTGACTAAAATATGTTTTTCTTATGTTAATGTTTTTTTCTTTTTTTAGTTTCTTACTCCAGTCAGGTCAAATATGATTTCATTTCAGCATCATGAGAGATAGATGATAAATAAGCCCATCCAGTTTATGAATTTAGGGTATATAGGATTTCATCGCCTCGACACAATACCCCTTTTTAAAGGGAAAAAAAAAAATTTTTTTTCCGTTTTTTTTTTTTGGGGAAATTTTTTAATTTTGGGGCCTTCTTTTTGGTTTTTTTTTTTTCCCTTTTTTTTTTAAAAAATTTTTTTTTTGGTTTTTTTAAAAAAAAAATTAAATTTAAAATTTTTTAAACCTTTTTTTTTAAAAAAATTTAAAAATTTAATTTTTTTTTTTTTTTTTAAAAATTTTTTTAAAAAAATTTTAAATTTAATTTTTTAAAAAAAACCCCAAAATTTTTTTTTTTTTTTTTTTTTTAAAAACCCCCGGGTTTTTTTTTTTTTAAATTTTCCTTTTTTTTCCTTTCGGGAAAAAAATTTTTTATTTTAAAAAAAAAAATTAAAAAAAAAAAAAAAAAAAAAAAAAAAAAAAAAAAAAAAAAAGGGGAAAAAAAAAAAAAAATTTTTTAAAAAAATTTTTTAATTTAATTTTAAAAATTTTTTCCTTTATGAATTTTATAAATTTTTTCTAAATTCTTTTTAATAAATTCCAACCCAAAATAATTTCGCCATTTCACTAACAATGACAACGATTTTTACAACCTTGATTATTATTACTATTATTATTTTTATTATAGCGATCATTTAATTATTATTGTTATTATTATTATTTTTTTATAAACAACCATGTTATTAAGATTTAAAAATTATTATTTATTAAAATTTATTATTATTATTATATTTAAAAATTATTTTTTTAAATTAAATATAATTTATTTATGTACTTACTTTTAATATATACTTTAAAAATACAATTGTATTTTATATAAAAAATTATTTATTTAATATATTATTTATTTAATATTATTTAAAAATTATTATTATTATTTGATAAGTAATTTATTTATTAAATAATATTTAGTTTATTGATCTTAAACTAAAATTAAATTTTAAATATTTTAATATAATTGTTTTTTCTCATTTCATTCTTCCAACAAAACATGCGCTTATTATTTGCAAATTTCAATTCCTACGATTTTAAATCCTAAGGATTTCAATTTCTAACATTTTATTCCTTCACATTCCAATTCCTTAAATAGATTATGATTCATTAAAAACATTCTCATGAACCAAACGAAATTTCTTACTATACCACGCTGCACCTAGAATGTGATCAATGCATTAACTCATAAAAATTTAATGCATTTAATACAATTAATATTGAAGTGTATTTTATAAATAAAAATCATTTTTAGAATTTGCTTCAATGCAAAATGTTATCATTAAAAGTCTTTCAATTGAACAAGTACAGATCTATGCTTTAACAAGTATTCAATAGATGAGAAGAAAAATTAAAATGAAAAGATAGGAAGAAATTAATATGAAATTTTAGATGCACCTATTAAAATAGATACATCTTCTCGAAAATCTCTTATTCAAATGCGTGATTAAAAATTGTTTCTTATTATTCTAATTTTAGTTTTTTTCTTATCAAATTTAAAATAACTTATATTTTTAGTTTTGATTCATCTTATAAACCAACTTTAGATTATACGAGCCGTGCTATGCAGGGCATTTTAAACTTCCTAGTAAATAAATACAAAGGTAGAACATGGAATTTACTTTAATAAAACTGAAGTAGGGACCGTGGCAAATACTTAGGAAGAATCACACGTAAACTAATACCCCTTGTTGACTAAAGTCTCGTGGAAAAACAATAGTGTACTAAAAAAAAAATAAGATAGTATAAGGCGACACTAGAGGGGGCACATCTCAGACTAGTGTTGTAAACGAACAGAACTAAACATTTCATAAATTGTTTGATAAAAGTTCATTTATCTTCGTTTTATTTATTAACGAGCGAATATGAACAATATTATATGTTCATTTGATTATCGGTATTATTCTGTTTGTTGGATTTATTTATTTGTTTATGTTCGTATGTAATGTCTTTTAATTGTATAATTTTAAAACTGACTATTTTAACAAAAAACACTTATAAGCAAAATATTATGGATAATTTAATAAAGTTTATGATTGTTTTTCGCGTTCATTTATGTTTGATCGTTTATGTTCGTTTAAGGTTCATTTAATCTCTCAATAAACGAATATGGATAACTCATTTACTTAATAAACTAACATGAACAAGAGAAATTTGTCATCGACTGTTTATTTGTCCAGTTGAAAATACAAGAATAATGCTTCATTCGCGTTCATCTAGTTCGTTTAGAGAGCCCTAGTTCACACGCATGGCACAAAGTCGACCTATTAAATAAATCAGTTTTGTTCATCTTTTGTAGAGCTTTTGAGAGTTATATATAGCTTGTATTCTTTCATATCAAATGCACCTTCACACAAATATGGCAGAGTCGTTTAAGCATTTTAGCCACCCACATAACCTTTCTTACCTAGAAAACTTGAGCAAAGATCTCACTTGTAATGGCTGTAAATTTCCGTGTACAGACAACATGGTATACTCCTGCCAGGTTTGCAAATTCTACTCTTCATCACCAGTGTTACAAAGCAACACGCTCTCTTTCCATCCATCTCACCCCTTTCACCTTCTTTTCGTTATTTCCTTATCCAACCTACAAGAATAATAGTTTTATCTGCAACTCATGTCGTAAAACTGGTTCTGGTTTTTGTTTTAGTTGCACCAACTGCGAATACGATCTGCACGTCCACTGTGCTTATGATGAACTCAAGCGTATACCTAACACAACCTCTAAACCTCCACCAAATCAACTACAACTGAATGAGCAACCGAATGACCCCATGAACCAACCACTGAAGCCACCTTACCCTGGCGGTGCATGTTCTTGCAATGTTCATGGTACTAACGCTTACCCTGCCATGGGCTTTGCAAACTTTGGCTTTGCAAATTTTGGATTTGCAAATTTTTCCGAAATGGACCATGAAGGACATCAACAGTCGCTATCTAGTCTTGAAGCGGTTAATCCAAAGACAACGTCACAATGCTATGTCCCAGCTGGAGGTGTCATTGTGCATAACCACTATTATTCTACACTTATCAAACGTGAAGATTGCGAAGGATACGCTGATGATAATTAAATCTTCAGGAGAAGTTCAAGTCACAAAATAAGATGTGCTACTAATGGCAGTATATGCGATCATATTACTTACAGATTTCTGAAGTTGTTTGTTTCTCTTTTCTTGGCTTCTTTAAGTACTTGTGCCACAGCTTGTCTTTGTTGTTGATTTTATAAATTTCGTGTTTCTAATAAAAATGAAACAATTTCAGTTTGGTTTTAAAACTAATCTTCTAAGTACGTATTCAATTTAGTACAACTTGTGTAACATCTAACCTATCGAGCATATGGTTTTGGTAGTAAAAACCAATCTTAACCGAGAACCAAAATAAATATACATTTGTTACTCAAGCAACCACCATTAAACTCATAAATAGATTTTTCGCTTCAACGGTCATTGCTTATAGTCATTTAATTTCAATACAACCTCTGTATAGTATATCAACATTTGGTGTTATGGTTTTGGGATGAAGAAAATGGAGTTGGCTGGGAAAGCAAGTCATTTAGGAGGAATACCATAATGTGTGTCGGATCTTCGCAGCTGTTGCTATCTTCCTTAACTCAACTTCTGTTCAAAACAAGACACTCTTATAAATCTTGTTAGACCTCGTCTTGTTGGTGTTCATCTCATTAATGTTAGCAATCACTTGTCTACGTTAGTTGTTTACTCTTTTATTCATTCTTAGTTGTTTTTTTTTGCTAAGAGTGGTGTAGTTTCGGATCGCTTAGTGTTTTTTTATTTTATTTTTTTTATTTTTTATTTTTTTTCCTGCAAGATAAAGGCGGTCTGAATTTTTTTCTTTTTGATTTGCTTATGTGATAAAAACTAGTGTACTAATACCCGAAAAAAGAATAATTTGCTAGTTGTTGGGAAATATGTGGGTGAAAAAGCAATTTTAGGGGTGTATCGGTTAACATATGCTTATTGTTTATTAGCACTTACAATAAGCACATTTGAAAATGAATGTCTCAACCTGCATTTTAAAACGGCTTATTTTACCCTAGTGTTTGT
This sequence comes from Chrysanthemum lavandulifolium, assembly GCA_022545495.1. Lineage (NCBI taxonomy): Eukaryota > Viridiplantae > Streptophyta > Magnoliopsida > Asterales > Asteraceae > Chrysanthemum > Chrysanthemum lavandulifolium. The sequence continues at coordinate 30,655,558 of CM040242.1, forward strand.
TTGTTTTATTCAATGACTCTGATTATCTACTAAAAGTAAGTAGATAAGCAGGGAAGTAAGCAAATAGTACTCGAAAGAAGAATAATTTGTTAGTAGTATGAATCGAATTCATGGGAGTAAAAGTAACTTTAGAAGGTGGTTCAGATTATGTATTCTTTGCTTATGTGTATGCTTATAGCTTATAGCATTTTGATATAAGCAGCTCCCATATGCTTACTTAAAAGTAATTATTTTCTCACCCAATAGGCACTTTGTAATCCAAACACTTCAAAAGTGCTAATTAATCTCTTAAAATGCAATATGTCACCACGCATTTAAAGCATACAATCCCAAACGCTCTTTTCTTTTTATTCCTAATAAGCACTTTGAAACAAGAACTTCACGTCGTCCCAGCCTGCATATTAAAACTGCTTATTTTACCCCAAAGCTCGTTTTGCTCTATCCAATCACTGTGATGATCTACTTGGTTGCTTAAGACATTTGCTTCAAAAATAGGGTCTTTTCATATTTTCTCGTTAGGGTTATAAAGTGAAAGAAACATGATATATATGATCTAAGAACTTAATAGCTTGATATTGCTAATTAAATGATTCTATGAAAGTGTTTTATATGTAAAATGTGTGTTACTAGTTATATGGTCAACTTTTTACCTTTTATTCGGTGGAAGTGTTATGAATTTATATTCTATTTCAATTAGGAACCAGTAGTTACATACTTGCATTTTAGTAAACAAAAGTGACATGTTTGAGGCAAAATGAATAGATAAACAATAAACATTGTTACAAGAACAAAGTTTCAGGCCCATATTTAAAGCAAATATAATGTCATATGGCCCATGGGCCACTAAGCATGGTTTTTCAAATCCAAGATACCAACTTACCAAGGTTATATAATTTTGAGGTATTCATAGACTTTGTTATCGGGTTGTTCGGTATATTCAGTTCGATTAAAAAACCTTTGGTCAAAACCGAAAACCAAACCGATCGGAATTCAAATTGGATTAAACCGAACCGAATAACCAGGATTACATAATTTTAATTATTTATTTATTTAATTGTATAGATTTTTGCACCAAATTTTTTCAAGCTTAAAAGATATTATATTTATACTATGAAAGTGTTTTAATATTTTTATGAATATAAATATATAAAATATATATATATTTATGTGAATTCGGTTTTCAATTTTATGTTCGGTTCGGTTCGGTTTTATTTTGTCAAAAGCAATGACTGAAACCAAATATTTAAAATTCGCTTAGGTTCGGTTTGGCAAATTTGGTTCATTTTTCCCGATCCGGTTCGGTTTCGATTTTCGATTCTTGTAGGTGAAACCCGAATTATGCACACCCCAACAACAAAGCATCGGGCGAGGAAACTTGCAATATTATGATGAAAGAGACTATAACTCCTTTAATCAATCTCACCATTAGCATTTTCACCATTAAAGCACCGGCTACCTTCGCGCGTTGGCAAAAGTGTTGTCACGTCAAGAAACCCTTATGGCTGGGAAATTCCTCTGGCGCACATTTGTGACGTTACCGCCCGACATCGAAAAGTGTGGTGTTGGAGGATTTTTTTCAATTATTTAAAAATATATATAATTAAGAAAAAATTACAACTTAATACAAAACATTGATTCTTCTATTTTAATAACCAAGAAAAATAAAGAAAAAAAAAATTAATGGCGTTGTCGCGAGGAGCTTTGATGAATCACCGTCTTGTCACAAGGCCATGGGTTGGTTAGCTTTGGTTGAATGGGCCACCCATCCGTACCAACCGCACTATATCTTCTTATAATGAAAACTCAATTATATGGATTAAAGCCCTTCTTAATAACATGGTTATTAATTATTTTTCTAACACATTTTCAATTCACAAACGATACATAAATTCATGTTTCTTATTAGCTTAGAACTTTTAGTTATGAGAAACTTGCATACGGCTTAACAAAAACTATTATGATAATAATTCAATGCATCAATTACTAAATTGTTTGATAATAACAAAAGGTATAGTAAAGTGTTCTTTAAAACAATTTGCATAGACTAATTGTAATAAAGTGTTTTTAATATCGCATTTATTATCGTCACTTTAGTGTCATTTTAGCTTTTTCTCCTACAACCAATTTCATTATCAACGTGTAATAACATAACCAATATCATCATCAAAACAAACCCCACTTAAAGAAAAATATATCTCACAAAAACAAAAATCACATACACACACCCACAAAAACTCACATCCACAACTTGGTCGTCTAAACGACCGAGTTCTCCTTTTTTCCAACTAGCAATTTGTCCTCCATGATGTGTGTAATAGTCTTCCATGTGTCTTGTGGTTGTCAACGGGCATATAACGGTCTTTGTATACCTTGTTACAAGTGTTCCAAAAGTCGGTTTAGGTGGTAGATTAATCGTGGCGGAGATTAAACCGTTCGATTTTCACTAATCGGCTTTATTAATCGGTTTGATAAAAATCGGCCAAAATATCGATTAATCTGATAAAATCACAAATCGGACAAAACTTCGGATAAATCGGTCAACTCAATTACGTATAGAAATCGGTAAAGTCAGGGATAAATAGGCTAAATCGAAAAAAATCGGTTAGACGGCCAAATCGGACATATCTATACTACTTAAAGCTTTATCCCCATTAATTTAATCACAGGGGTTGTCTTGACAACTAAAATGATGTCACGACATATACGCCTACGATACCCAAATACTACTAAAGACTACATTCATGAGTTGAAATCATTCAATTCGTACAATTGAATGTTGTGAAGGATGGTGTTACGGAAGGTCAATAGGCTGTAGGAGTTAAACCACATGGCATACAAACCATATGGGTGACTATTGATTTGAGTTTGTCAACCATCTCCATCAATTACAACGAAATATAATACAGTCTCTTCATATGCATAGTCCTTTCGAATTAATCAGTTACATAAATTATTTAACTATAAATAACACATGAACTTTCTCCACATCTCCTCATTGTACTGCAAGATTACATCTCCTCTTGAGGTATAATTGCTCACATCATGAATTTTCCTGTTTTGCATCCGATAATAATTGGATTACTACAACCATTACAAGATGAAAGCTAAGCTAAATATATTGGTAAGTCTGCCATTGTTCCAATGACATTTGGTATGTCCCAAATATTGCTGACAAGGTAATCATGTTGTAAACTTTGTTACAAAAAAGAAAACAAAAAAGATGATATATTCACATGCGACCCTGCCATATTTTTATATGCAGTATGTAGATAAAGATTTTGGAACTGGGGTTTTGAAGATAAGCCCTGGGCATGATCATAATGATTACCTTCTTGCTATAAAGCCTGGTCTTCCTATACTTAATGTCATGAACAAAGATGGGATACTGAACGAGGTTACAGGATTGTATAGGTGGTTTACAAATTGTTAATTTTAATTATTTATTCATTTTTTTTTGATAAATTATGAAATGACATGGATTTTGCATTTGTTAAGAACAGAGGTCTTGATCATTACCATTCCCTCTAAACCCAGATCTCCGACCACTGTCACGACGGACGTTCAATATTAGACCCATCTAAAGAGGTAACATTAACAAACTGTTTCTTATCATTCTTAACACTAACTGAAAACTTAACTTTTTGACCTTCTTGAAAATTGTGATGGCCTTCAGAATGGATCCCAGTTAAAAGAACAAAGAGATCGTCATCGTCAGAATCTGAGGAATCGGGTTCACTGAAACCGTGACCTGTGTTGCTATAGAAACGAATCACGACACATGTTGTTGTTGCTGTTGAATCTGCTGCCATTGTTTTTTGATCGTTTGATTGATGAAAGTTTTTCTTCTAGCGTTTGTGGGATTGGGAAAATATAGAGATGAGAAACTCTAAATACATAGGCGGCTGAGTCCTTTTATTTATGGATTTTATTTACCTTTCCTGTGATTGTTGTTATTCTCCATTGGAATTGATTTGTTTGTAACCGAAAACAGAAAAGAATCAAAAAGAGTTTTTGTAGGAGAATATATTAATGATATATCGATTAATATGGAAGAAAGATATGGTTTGATGAGTAGAGTTTTTTAGATAAGCGTTGTATTCTAAAACTTTGTTTAACAAAATATATGCATTCCTAAACTTAATTAACATATTACTTAGTTATCTTTTCCTTTAAATTTACAAAATCATAAAAACATATTAAAGACGAGTATTTTAGTAGCCATCGTTCTCATCTCATTCATCCTCATTGTTGTCGACTCTTTGACTGACAACGACAACGTGTTTTTTCATTTTGTATGATTGTGAGATTCCTGCATGAACATGATTTCGGCATCCTCTTCTCAAGGAACAATGGCGTAAACAAACAACTAGGATGATATCAACACAAATAATAAGATCAACGAAACCAGTAGTATAACAAACTAAGGAACAATATGAACTGTCGTGAAAGAAGTCTATCGAATGACCTTGAACCACAACGTTCAACTAAATATACAATTACGTTTTCTTTTGCTCTTTGTTGGTTCTTCGATCCTACTGATGACGTCGAAATCATGCCATACGCACATCACATCGTTATCCTTACAGAATAAGGAATCGACAAATGACGAAGACAAAGTAAAGGAGGACGATGGCTGATTATTTTTGTTTTACTATCTTGATTGTTTTGTAGATTTCATAATAAATTGATAACACCTTAACGATCATAGTTCTGACCGGCTTCAAAAGAACTAATTAACTCTTTATGTAGTTTTATGATTTTGTTATAAGAAAATAATTAAATAATAAGTTAAATATTTTCAGGAATATATATTCTCATAAATACTTTTAAATATTGGCATTAATTTGTAATTAGTGAAACTTTCATAATATATATCTCATTCAATGTAAAGTCCTTATCAAGTTATATTTATTTTAGAATATATACCAGATCTAGGTTCTTGATTAACTCTAACAAATTCTCTTTGGAGATTCCCTAGGATATTGTTGATATCCCATTTTCGACCCGTCGTAACTTTTATTTGAGTATCAACATCTTTTATGGCATACATTACAGTAAAGCGTGAACTTTAAATGTATACGTTGTCATGGAGCTATGTGCTGAACATGTGCAACGTTTGCCTTTACTCTAACTGGGAAATAATTTTGGGTTGTTTATTTTTGATGTTTGTTAGATTACATTTAATATCTCTTAGGCAACTCACTTCACTTATTCTCGGTAGTGACTTTATAGAAATTTCAGTTAGGAAAATATGTTAACTTCAATCATCAACTATTTAATGAATTTTGTTAAACATAGTACTATTTTTAAGAAACTTTAATTTACAAACATGTCAACGCTTCACAAAAGCTCTCAATTGAATGTAATGAAATGAATGTGAATACGAGTGTTCTTTGAAATTACAACGTTCATGTATGATCATTAATCGGAGGTATACGAAGAGATATGAAGTTACATTGTGATCATTACTTGGAGGTATACAAAGAAACACGCGATTTAGTTGTTGCTTACACTTCAAATTCGTCTTAGGAGGCTTATAAATAACACATGTATTTTTAAACTTTCCACACCATGGAGTATAACAAATTAAAGTTCATAAGCTAACACGATTAATCGAATTTAAGTTCATAAGCTAACATTATTAGGCGATCTAAATATGATTCCACTAAAATAATATAAACTAAGTAATAATAACATTATTACCATCTAAATAATAAATACAACGCAACTTCATAATGGTGATCTAAATACCATCATATACAACATTACGGATAAAACATCACCCTCAACCACTGGACCCAGATCGCACAGCGGGTTGAAGCGCTTCGTAGCTTCAAAATTTTATAATTTTGTATATAAAATTCAATCCAATTATTACTCGATTAATTCATTTCGATCAATTAATCGACACTTGCATCTTGACCGCCCCGCCTACTGCTCAGCGATTTTGCAACATAATTGTTACATGTGGTCTTACAAAATTTCAAAAAAACAAATAAAATAAAATAAAATAAAAAATTTGCTTGGTAAACAACATGACTTTTAGCCAAAGATCTACTTCCGACAAAATGCCCCTTTCAATACATGTCACCACCACAACAAACAAGCAAATATCACGAGTTGATGCTTTTATATAATGTTGTCATACAACATCTAATAAAGGGGATATATTACGTGTTCTGACAATGACAATTTGATACAATTTGATATAACATGTTATAAGACACCGTATTAAGTTTTGATGTGATTTTATTGAGACAAAGTTGTTCCGTTAACAAAGTTATAGACTTTATTGAGATAAACGTGTAAATAAATGCGGTTTTTTTTTGTTATCAGAGGAAATCAAGTCTTTTAATTTGAATCACAAATCACAAGTTACATGTAAGGAGTAAGTTACATCCGAGGATGAAATGTTATCTCTGCTTAAAAATTTGAATTACAAGACATCGCACAACCAAGGTATCTCTAAAGATCTTCCTAAACTCTTTACTAATCACTTCAAAATATTTACTTTATTGTATATTTCTGTAAAGCATGCAAAACACATGAGTACCCTTTGTCAACGGAGAAGCAATTTTTTAGAGGATAAATAGAGTCTGGTTTGTGAGTTTAGTGTATCAGGGCTTCAATATACATAATTCATTAATAATAAAGATATACCTATGGGGTTTATAATGCCTAACATAAGATCGAGTAGAGCTCGATCATCGGACCAGGCCACGCGTGAGTAGCCTCCGGTCAAACCCTACCGCCACCCTCCAACCATTAAAAATGATTTTCTTTACTACTCTGTTGTTAGAAGATTGCTATCGCATTTGTCGGGTTTATGTTTATGTTTTGTTTATTGTTGAAAAAAAAGAAAGAAATAAGAAGTTATAGTTATTTTATTGTTTGTTTAGTCTATTGTTCGCATGCGAACTTTGTTCGTGACCGACTAAAGTTTACTCATTGGTACCGGTCCTAAAGTCGACCGTTGATGCTGTTTTATTCTGGGTCGACTTAGTCGACCGTTGGTCTTAATCAACTAAAGTCGACCGTTGGTATGGTTTTATTCTGGTGACTAAAAATATGTTTTTCTTATGTTAATGTTTTTTTTTTTTTTTCTTCTTCAGTCAGAGTTTCAGCGATTTCATCGTCAGATCATGAGAGATTAGATGATAAATAAGTAAATCCAGGTTTATGAATTTAGGGTATATAGGATTTCATCGCTCTGACACAATGTATTTGCACCTTTTTAAGAGATGAAATGTAATATTATGTGTATGTTTGTAATGATAAGCTGTTTTGATAATCAATACAGTATAAGCTCAGACAAGAAAAAATATTGGTAAAAATTAGATTAATATATCAAGACTTTTGCTGACTAAAATATCTTAAATAAATGCCAGTATTGAACTAATACATCCCCATGATAGGAAGAGCTTTAAGAACGTTTTGCTGACTAAAACGTTTAGTAAGCAAATCTTTTGGACCTTTGCTTACTGTTTTTTTAGTGTTTTTTAAGTGATTATAGACATTTAGTGATCCCTTTGTTACTTACTGTTTTATTTTTAGTGGGAGTAGAGTAAAAGGCTTTTAGTGACTGAATCTATACTTTTTCTCACTTTTCATTTAGTAAGCAAAGGTCTTTTATTTTGTAGTGGATGTTGTGTAATAATAAACACCTTGCACACTTTTTATAAAGGAGAAGGATTCCTTCAAGTTATTTTTATAACTTGAGTCAAGTTAAGGGAATGTGAGCTATTGGATTTGATCCAATAACTTAAATCAAAAAAACAAAAGAAGTTTTTTTCATTTGAGTCGCACATATCCAACTTCACTCAAGTCGTAAAAATAACTTCTTCTCCTTTGATAAAACTACGTAATTTGTGCTCCATTTAATGGTAAATTTTTGTAGTGTCCCTACCATACGATCTATCTTTAATTTCCTAGCATTATCTCCCAAATTTCTCATGAAATTTCCATGCATCATGTACTTCCTTAAGACTTTCAAGTTGCATGATTCATAGTGGTATATCATATAATATTTGTATCGAGAGATTTATAGAAAGATAGTGTAGGCAAGAGATTTATCATGGGAAATTTGTAAATGATCTAAGAATTAAGACACCTATAGGAGTTGTAAATAAAAAATCCATCACCAAGAGATATGTTATATGTAAAAACCTATATGTCATGCATAAATGTAATTTCAATTCTTGTCTGAAGTTGGGTCTGGTGTGGTCTGCAATGGGTATTTTGCTGGTGCATATTAACCTTGTCTGAAGTTGGTTGTTGTTTTGTCATTTATGTTATGTGTTCAGGTTTAGTCCCAAGTGGGGATAGTGATATTTTGTCCTATTGTATCCTAGATACATTGTATTTTTGGGTGTGGTTATAAATTGCCGATTTTGAAAAGGAAAAAAAAAATGTAATTTCAATTCTTAATGTATCATCTCTATACATGAATGTATTAGGAGTGTTATGTTGCACTCTTCTTGACGAGAGCCTCACAACTAGCCAGAATTAGATATCGACTCTCAAATGATGCATCTTATTAGACGTTTATGAGTGAGTGAGACAATATATATACCATGAAAACTGGAAATGATCTTTTGAGAGCTAACTATATGAAAAGTAGACATAAGTCATAAGACATGAAAAGAGATAAAAATGATGGATATCAAATTGAGTGGAGGGGTTTTCAAATAACTACCATCGTGGGCTGCTTGTAACAAGCCAGGAGTGTTGAAATGGACCCGTATTGATATATGTAATTATGTATTGTCATTTGTGAGTTGTGAGGCTAAGTTAGGTAAATTATGAATGTCCCTATAACTGAGTGGCAATTTTATGGGTTATTTGTTTTAACTATTCTAAAACACAATCAGATTACAAGTGCCCGAAAAATACCAACAAATCTTATAAGTTATCGTGAAATATTGACTCAAAGTAACCACACATGTTACTCAAAATTTTACATTGTATTGATTAACCTATAGAGAAATGTACCAACTAGCATCTCCATCACATCTATTTATAAAGAGGAGGGGTAAATTCCTTATGGAATTCGAATTCCATAATTAACTTGCTTACCTTGCACATTAAACAATCATAGTTTAAGTCTAATGATAACTCTATTTAACTAAATACAAATAAACCCCAATACATAGGCTAATTACACTTTAACTCATTAATAATTGCTACTATATTATAACAATTTCCACCTTAGTATTAATTCTTAGTCTATATTGATACTCAACTTCTTCATCAAACGCTAGAACCACGAACTGTGGACTACGTTGTTGACCAAGCATTATAACTTAGTAAATATGCAAGTTGGCCTTCCTTAGACCACCTTCACTTTCTTCCTTTCAGCAACATTACCCGCTACACCTTTTGACCAAGTACTTGATTATTACAATGTTTGCACGCCACTTTGCACCAAGGTGTACATGTTCATTTACCAAACAATCTGTGTTTGCCTTTCCTTCAAGTTGTTTACCTCTAACTTTCTTTGAGCCACCGCAACATCATCATTATTATCATGAATTACTTTAGCTTCACGATTTTCCGAGCTCCATGAGCCCACCTCAAACCAAGAACTTTGAACATGTACTCCTTGAACTCCTGCTTTAAAACCGTGACCAAGTTGCGTGAACCCAACTTGTTTTAAACCTCCATACTTTTGTACATTATTCCCATCTAGCTTTTTAATGTTTAACCTAATATTCAAACTAGCCATTCTTTTTTAACCTTGCTACAAACCTTGTCAAGTTGCTTTTCAACCAACTTTACCAACAAGTCTCACAAGCTATGTGCTAAACCCACTTTCATGTAAGATTGATCTGTTAACCTTTAGAAAACCCTAAAACTTCGATCTATTAACCTTTAGAAAACCCTAAAGCTTCGATCTTTCCACCTCAAGTCTAGAACCTTGATATACCTTGTACTTAAAGTAATCACGTTTCTTAAATCCCATGACAAAGCTAAACCTTACTTGTCTTCCAAGAACCACCAAGACTTGCATTCTAAGAAACCGTAGATACCTTCAAACTTCAAGGGTTCAAGATCCTAGATAATCAACTAAACCTTGAAGCCTTTTTACCCTTCAACTTTATCACCGAACATTCAAACAACACCTGAAGCTTAAAGATTCAACATTGTACAAACCCTTTTGAACCTTGAACCTTGTCGAAAACCTTTGCAATACCAACATTGATAAACCCAGGATTCTTGCAAAAATCTTGACAATGTTAAGCCTTCAAATCCTTGATCTAGCTCTACTTTAAATAAAACTTGCAGATTCGAGACCAACAACTTCAAACACATGTATCTATTTTTAAAAAATTCTAATTGAAGATCCTTCTGATGAGATTCTACATCTATGTGTCTTAAACCTACGATTCAAATTTCACAAAGATACAACGGTTAACGAAACCACAACGTCAAATCTCCCAAAGTTGCGCATCAACCGAAGCGAATCAAAAGAAAAGTGACTACTTGTCGGGATTGTACACCTCGAGTCCACCTAGCTCAAAACCCAACGCCGCCGCGCGGCTATTATACCAATTTTGGATAAATCTCCAACAAACCACGAATATAAAACTACTCCAACAAGACCTCGATAAAGGGTTATGATCCATTAATGTCGATGCAACAACACACGCGAGATATATTAAACTCGAACGCTTATTAAACACGAGCAAGAAAATAAGGTATAAACAAACCTCACACCTCATCTCTATTTATAGAGAACGAGGCGAAACCTAATCATAGTGAATAAGGAATAAAAAATATCGAGGAGGTTGGAGATTTTCTCGATACATGCCTAACTTCCTTAAGTTTGAGCTAAACTACAACTAGTCCCTAAACTTATATCCTAACTAATACACACAATAATTCTAACAATTTTCACCTTTAGTGGTAATAGTTAGCCTTCTCTCGACATACAACAACATTAGTCTTGTGCGCACCGCCAAGGCACCAGAGTAATACAAGCTACTAACGGTAGCTCAACTCCGTAGAGTCCCTTTGGCCATGTATCCTCTTCAATTCTCTAAGTGTCATATACTCCGCTCAATTGTTAACAAAGCCACTACGTCGTCGCAATATAGCTTCCCACACCATACATTCCTCTATCATAAATAGTACCTTGTGATTGATCTACCCATGACAATAGTCGATCTACCCATGGCGTAGTCAAAATCCACAAAATCATGTACATTCGTATGTAATCCACGATCAAACCCATCTAATATTCCCAATCCACGGATGTTATGTCATGTCTCGCGAGCACCACTCGATATGCATGACTTCCAACGACATAGAAACACGATCATTACTCTTCTTTTCTTCATCGCGATTTCTTGACATACCACCTTTTAACGACAACGCAGAGTGCCCCCGAAGAATATTTGAATCGACATCCCATATGACACCCTCAGAGTATAACGACTTCGATTCCTGAAGATCTCCATATCAAGTATATATTCCTTTGTTACATAGAACAAACTCTTGGCAACCCATATCTCAGCCTCGTTTTCGCAAGTAAGGCCCATATAATCTATATAGAGGAATAGATATATGATCATACATGGTGCCTACTTCGACTAATATTTGTTGTTGTCGTCATTGTTTCACCTAAAACCATTGATGAGCATAAACATACCAGACCGAGTATGCATATCTTCTTTCTTTACATCCAACCACTTGGAAATTACCTCATAAGCAAGTGCATCCCTGAAATCAATGACTCGTGTACATCTTCTTCAATCACTCCAGCAACTCTTAAAGCAACCATATTACTGCCATATCTATACCTGAATGGTTCTCGTACTTATCAATGCTCCCTACCATGCGCAAACTTATAGCGATTAAAACTCGAGTCCGAAAACTTTGAACCATGACCCATATCGAACTCCCAGAGGTTCCACCTCAAATCCACGATCTTCTCATGGTTCCACCTCAAACTCAACTCCATGCAACGTTTACGTTGAACCTGTACCTACACCAGACTCTTAGGGAGTATCCGTATACCGGTCATTCTCAAAGTAAACCATGTCCCCGAACATGACAATGTCAAACTTAACCGTTGACCTCATGCAAACCCTTGTAAAATCGATTGAATCTATTGAAAACCCAAACCTGGAATCGATTAAAAAGTATCACGTATGCAACCCTTCAAAGTATTGACTTTTCTTTGCTCGTCAATCGACTCAACCCTTATAAAAAAACCTCACAAGAAATCGACAAACCCGAGAGCTACCCCGAAACACTCTTTGATGTAAATCTGTTATCGATCAAACCTTAACAAACCCGAAAGTTGAAACCCAAGTAACAAACTAGTCAACAAAACCCTTGATGACAAAAGAACACCAACCGAAAAAACCTTGAACAAAATTGATCAAAGAATACCCTTTGATGACACACTTTCTCAAATTGATCAAACTTCTCCACCAAGTAACCTTTTTTAATGAAACCTCAAAGTTGAAACTTCTTGCAAAACCTAGTCACCTTGGAAACTCAAAACTGAAACTCCGAGAATCTTGTAACAAAAGAAAACGAATCCCTAAAACCATAGGAGAATCGATCCAGCTCGTTGCAAGAAAACTTCAAGAACCTTGTTGCCTAACCAATCTTGACTCCTAAACCCTAAAAACCTGGAACCTTGTAATCTACAAAACGATATAAGCCTTTATTGGCTATTAATAAAGGGGATAGAGGGTATATATCGTGTGCATACGTTGTTCTATCTTTTGTCGATTATCTTTTAATCTTGTGGTGTCGACTTTTCTTGTGAACTCTTTGATCAATTCCGCCTTAAGCTTTATGTTTGATGGAGGTTTTTATCCAACAATTAAAATTAATAAGTTAACAAGTTAATACATTTGTATCGGGTAAGTTTTATAATGCAGCAAATGAGGCAAATTGCATTTAACTTTTATTTCATACCCGGTATATTTCTTCAGTAACATTTCATAATGAATTCTAGCCATAATCTTAAAGAAAAAAATTATAAATTCATAACGTACTTTATAAAAAAACTCATTACGCTATTCTATTCACTTATCATTATAATACATAACCGCTTTCATTTTATTCGGTTATTTTGTCTATTTTTATCCGCTTTACGCGATAACAAAAACGGTTTTATCCGCTTTTATCCGTAACATTTTCATCTGCTTTTATCCATTTTGGATACGTGGATATCAAACCGCTTTTATCCTGATGATTAAAACGAAACGGATAAAATGAACGATTTATTAAAACTAAAAAAGCTGACGTAAAATAACAAGAATAAAATAAAACTATAGGTTATGTATATGACGATAAGTCAAGAGACAGAAAGATAACGAAGCTTTTTCAAAAGATCTTTATAATTTATAAATTTTTTCCTTTATGAATTTATAAATTTTTTCTAATCTTAATATCTACACCCAAAATAATTGTCGACACCACTGTCGATCAAGACCCACTCATTATGGCCCCAATACATGTACACCACAACTCACACAATCAAATTTAACACATTATATCTTCATCCTCATCTTCACTTCCAACAATCCAACAGGCAAAGAAAACCAAACAAAAAAACAACCATGGATCGAACAGAAGAAGATATGAAAACCCTAGGATTCTTCGGAATACTAAAACAATCATTCAAAACAATCTTTTCAAACAAAAAAATCTTGTCACAAATAACCTTAACTTTTCTTCTTCCTCTCACGCTCATTTTCATAGCCCACGCCGCAATCTCACGTCACGTGTTTTACAAGGTAGAAAACAACTCGTTGCCTATATTAACCAACGACCGTTACAGAAACATATCTGTAACGGACTTTTTCTTTTATTGGCTATTCGAAGTTGCTTACTTTATTTTATTAACTATTTTCTCTCTCTTCTCAACAGCCGCGATTGTTTTCACAATCGCGTCTGTTTATATTAACCGTGACGTGACTTTTCGTCACGTCATCAAAATTGTGCCCAAGATATGGAAAAGGTTATTTGTTACTTTTGTTTGTATATACATGACGTTGTTTCTGTACAACATCATGTATGGTATACTAGTAGCTATTGCACGTGCTATTATTGGATACTCGACTTTAGCATTAGTAGTTATGATTGTCTTGTTGGTTTATATAGTTTAGGGTTTTGTATTTGAGTGTGGTGTTGCAGTTAGCAAGTGTGGTAACTGTTTTGGAGAATGTTAATGGGTTCAAGGCAATCAAAAAGGTAAAATTTACTGCATGGTAAAATGGTGGTAGGAATGGTGATAGCTTTTTTGATGTATGTGATATTGGTGGTATTGATGATTGTGTTGGAATTATTTGTTGAACATAGATATGGAGATAATTTATTTGGAATACATATTATTTGGAGAGTGATGATTGGGATGTTGTGTGTTTGGGTGTTATTGATTTGGTTGTTGTTGCTTATTGTCATACAAACTGTTTTGTACTTGGTGTGTAAGTCGTTGCATCATGAGGCGATAGATAAGCTGAGTTTATCGACGTTTTGGGGCGTATAATGGGAGACGGTTGTGTTGCCGAATTCGAGTGAGGAGATTCAGCTTGGAAGAACTCAAGCTTCGGTTTGATGTGGTTTGTAGAGATGTTCGAGATCAAGGCTTGAAAGCGAAAGTTTACGCAATGTGAGGCTTTGCTTTGTAAATTTGTTTTCAAGTAATGTTTGTGTATTGAATATTGAACATGATTAAGATTTACTTTGATTACAAGTCAATATAAATTGATTCTTCAAAGCGTGCACTATGATGGATAGTGACTAGGATAAGGTATATTTAGGATAGAATTATAAGGAAATGATGAATAAGTAAAACGCGTATGCAAAAGTGAATGTAGTGAAATGCATTTTAACCTCTTTTGTAAAAGCATTGGCGACTAATAATAAAGTTCCTTTTTTTAGTGTTCACCAACTTTTCTCAAAGATCTAACTAGCTTTAGTTAAAAGGATACACTATTTGGAACCCCATGACGTCACATCATAGAGAATATTCCCTTGCCTCCCACTTTGCGATCAACACGGTTTGTTGTGGGTTCGTCTGTATTTATAATTTTAAGCGTTTGATTTATTAAACTTTATATTTCATGTTTAGCATTTTCGCGTTTATATTGATATAAATAAAATTATAAAAATAAAAAAAAATAAAAAAATTTCAAAAATAATAGGGGGGTCAATCTAAAATACTAGGAGGGGTCAAAATAACCCAACCCTATGTTGGATTAATTTCCCAATTACCTATTTTTTTAGAAACTCTTTTTTAACCGGTTAACTAAACATTTACGGTATACAAAGTGACACTTTCGTCAATGCCCCGCTGGTTAATAAAGTGATGTGTGTGTCTGTCATGTCCTAAAACAAATAGGTGTGACCTAACAAATAGGTGCGACCTAAAACAAACGTGTCTGTCACGATGAAACCCCACTTAATCAATCCGGTTGTTTTTTGTATTTAAATTTTAAACCAAATAGTAATAGATCTGTATTTGGTTCCAGACCAAAACACATGCAACAAACTGAGAGCCTAATCTAATAGCACAAAATTTACCAATGGAATCCAAGAAAAAACATGACTCGGAAAGTATTCAGCCAAATATCAATGTTGTTTCTAAAACAACCCAATCTTTACCATTTTTTTTTTCTTTTTTACAAATTTATCTCAATCTTGATCCATATTTCAATCTCAATTTGTTAAAGTGAAACTAGTATAATGTTGTTGTCATCTTCGAAAATAACAAAGTTTGTTAACGTCAATTGCTAAACGTTACATGAAACAATAACCATAATATCTCAACTATAATTATTTGGCGTTATAAAATCTCAACGCTATGCACGGCGTACACGCCTAGTTCAGATTGAAAGATGAATATAAGTTTGAGATACCTAAAATTTGTTATGGAACTTAGTTGAACAATTGGCAACTATAAGGTGAGAGCTTTGGTAAAAAATAGTTGAACTATAAGGTGAGAGTTTTCAAAAAAAAAGAGTTCACTATCATTTTGACATTCGTAATAACAACAATATAACAAGAATTCAAAAACAGAGTTCACTATCATTTTGACATTCGTAATAAAAATGTAGAAATCGTCCCTGTGACTATCAATCTGAATGTTGTTTGGTTGATGCAGGGCATGTCCCGCTCCTATGACTTAGCCGCTAATTCTTCGATCTAACATGTAAAGTCAATTGTTTTAAGAGAAAAATGTAGAAATCGTCCTGTAGTTTGTCAAGATTGCATAAATTGTCCCCGACATTCCATAAATGCAGGCTACCCCCTGTGAGAAACTTTGGATCATTTTACCCCCATTTGCTGGTGTTAAGTGGATTACGTTAATTACACGTTAAATTTTCGCTAACGCATTCTTGCAAAGATCCATCATTTAAACTAACTAACCATTTATAATTAAATATTTTCGATTTATTTAAAGTTTTTGACTTTTTATATACATTTTTATAAAGAAATTGTACATTTTTATACATGTTTTTATACGTTTTTATATACGTTTTTATATACCCGTTTATATACGTTGTTGTATACATTTTTATACGTTATTATATATGTATATAATGTTCTTATACGTTTATATATATATGTTTTTATATACGTTTTTATACACGTTCTTATATATGTTTTGTATACACTATTATATTTAATATATCTCTTTTACTTTTTATATATGTTCTTACATACTTTGTATATGTTTTTTAATACGCTTTTATATATGCTTTTGTATCGTGCTATATAAATAGTTGTAGATATTTTCTATATACATTTTTATACGCTTTATATGCGTTTTATATACGTGTTTATAAAACATATCGTTTATTATAAGTGCGCTCTTATATAAAAACGATATAAAAACATATATAAAATAGAAATTGAGAAAACGATATATAAGAGCGTCAGAAAAACTTATATGAACACGTATATAAAGTTTTTAAGTTTTTATAGGCGTTCTTATATAAACACGTATATAAACTTATAAAAACAAAAGAACGTGTATAAATTTATAAAAACATTAAGAACGATATAAAAATGTATATAATAACATTGTATACGATATAAATATGTATATAATAACGATAAAAAGCGTATACAACAACGTATATAAGAACGTGTATAAAATGTATACAAAACTTATATAAAACATATACAAACTTACAAAACAACACCTCGTTTGGGAAAAAAAAAAAAAAGACCGAAAATTGGCTTTACCGCAAGTGTTATCTCCTTTACGTGGTGTTAAGGCTGACTTTAACACACTTGCAGATGATTAACATGCCTTAACGCTCAAATGTTAAAGTTTAACATTGGTTGCGTGTTACCATACCGCATGCTTTAAGTTATTGAATAAGATAATGTAAGTTTGAGATACCTTAAATTTGTTATGGAACTTAGTTAAACAATTAATATATATACTAAAACCCGTGCTAACAATGTAGCTACAGTACTTTGAACAGTATTTGCTACAATATATTAATTAGTATTAAGCAAAATAGTCTTTAAGGTTTAATTGTCTTTGCAAAATAGGTCGTTCGGGGACTAACAATGTAATATAATTGAACTTTAAGAACGGATACATAAAGATATATACATTTACCAAAATATAACTGGCTTCAACACTTCCGCAGAACGCAGGATCACCCACTGCTGGCAACTGTAAAAATTGGCGCCACAGGGTGGGTTGTCTTCTGTTGAGGGGCTAGGTCGAGCAACGCCGACCCACCGTGGGTAAGAAGGTTGAACAAGGTTGAGGAGAGAAGAAGAGGGTATTCGCACCGAAAGTTACACAATCCTAAACTTTACCACTTTACAACATTATAAATACCAACCTCAAACACATTTTTAAACACACAATTTCAAACAACTTCATAAACACTTTCAAACACATTTTGATAATTATGTCTTACTTAGCTATTTTTAATTCTTCGCTCACACATTTTGTGATGTTTTCATTTTTAATAAGATTGAACGCCTACGCTTTATTAGTTTAAGTTTTAATTATTGTTGTAATGTTAAGTATTTTATTAATGAAGTTTAATTTTGTTTTAAAAATATTTGAATTAAAAAATAAAAATAAAAATAAATAAATAAAAAATAAAAAATCTCGGCCACTATCACAAGAATCCAGGTCGTTTAGAGAAATGAGGCGATCGACAAACTAATAGTTCTTGCTGACCACCCTAAGTGAGAGTTTTGGTCAAAAATAGTTGAACTAAAGTTTCCATAAAGTTACTGATTCAAGTTTGACTATGGTAGTTAAAAAAAAAAAGAAAGAAAGAAAAAAGGTTTGACTACGGTGATTACGTTTTATTTAAACAAATGACGAAAACCTAAATTGGCACTTTAATTGATTTTACGTAAAGACCTAAACACAGGCTGACAAATACCTTTTGAAATTTGTAATAAAAACAATATACAGAATCAAGAGTTATTCCTTTTTTTTTTCTAAGGCTTGATCCAATCGCGACGCAGGACGACCAATGAACCTCATGACACGCCGGGCTTTTCTTTCCAATGACCCTGGATAACCTTGGACGCCCCAATGACGACCCATGATTTTTTTTTTTTTTTTTTTTTTAACATTAAATTTAAATTTCATTCAAATTAAAAAACATTACATTACTTAAGAAAAAACATTACACTCATTAAATTAAAAAAAAAAAAAAAAAAAAAAAAACAAAAATTACGAATTCAAATAAACACTACAATACTTAAACTAATAATCTAAATCAGAACGCTGATTGATTGCACGCTTTAACTTTCTCCAACTCTTCTAGTTGGCGGTCAAATTGGGTCGATTGGGGTGTTGTAGAAGATGATGTCGGACTCGCTTTTGATGTCCTCGGAGCTCAAGTTTTCCTTTTTATCTCGAGCTCTTTTTCCTCAACCGTAACCAAGATCTTCTAAACCCCGCTTATTCTTACCTTTATCCTCTTTTCGACGCTTTCTTGGTCCCAAGAAATTTTTGCCAACGATTGCATAAATGAGTTCGATGGAACATCATCATCACGGAGGAGGATGATGCTTTCTCCTTCCTTTGTCACGACCACCGGCCGTGATTCTCTAATCGCTCTCGCCAGTAATCATCAACGCCATAGATATCGAAAGGATCACGAGCTTGTCAACCAGTAGGTGGTGGTAGAACCTTTGTTTTCTTCCCACTATTTGTTGATAAAGCCGCAACTCAACCTCCTTCCAGCGCATGACCCTTTAAACCTCGTAGCACTTCTCCAAAGTGAAATCATGACCGACGTCATACTGTGATCTCTAAGAGCTTTTGAGGTGTCGTCGATATCATTCTCACCGCCCATGGGTATTCTTGATATTCTCCATGATAGCACAATAATTTCCAACCCTATTACGAATCCTGTTCTTCCATTTGGTAGTGATGGAGTCATAGGTCTGGCCTTTGCCGCTTTTCTTAAAGTAGTCGATCACTAACTCCAAAACTTGAAGCTGCTCGGCGCTTCCTCCTCGCTTTTCCAACACATAAACCCAGCTTTTACAAAGCACCACCTCTTCCTCCTTTGTCCATGGCTCTGCAGCCTTTGTTTTTTTCCCTTGCTTGTTTCCCGCTTCTTGCCTTTGTCCGTGGCCTCAAGCACGCCTAGATGGTCGCTTTAGTTTGATGGGGACATCTCTTCACGAGCTGCTTTCTCCTCATCGAATCATCAACGGAATGGAACCATGGAACGAACGTGAGTGCGAATCATGACGAACCTTGTCCCATCGAAGCATCTTGACTTGGGTAGTTTTGACTTGGCTTGTTTTGTGTTTGATACTCGGCATCCAATCTTCCAAATTCATGTCTAGATTAGTGCTTCAATCGGGAATAAGGTTGATACGGTTGAGAAGGATAAATGAAGTCCATGTTTGATGGTAATGACGACCACTAGGTTCTTGCCGTTAATCGTGGTAAGAACGCTGCGGTGCGACAAAAGGACTGTTAAGATAAAGCGTGTTTTGTTTTGATTTGGTTGGTAGTTGTGTGTTTGATATTCAAAACCCTGGACGAAAGCGAATAGGCCGGCTTTGTTGTGGTGATATGTCGGTTAACTTCAAGTTGTTTTCCACGAAATTTAGATCCGGCATTTTGGGTGAGTCGTGATCGTCGGGTTTTGATTGTGGGGTATTTTCTTCGACATTTTGAAGTTGGATAAGAATTAGATTGAATTGAATGATATGAAAATGGTAAGTTGTAATCACATTTAAGGTGAAGTGGGTATTTATAGAGGTAGAAACGAGTTTGATTTTTTTTTTTTTTTTTAGACCAAACGGTCATTTTTAAATTTTGTATTTTGTATACGTTGGAACATGGAATAGCAAGAGTTAACATCGAGTGTAACTCGGACCGATGTTGCATTTATGGTCACCGACCGATGTCCCAACCGAGACCCACAGTAGGCGCCCGATCTTAAGATCGGTTGAGGTTCATATATTTTTGCCCAACCGATTAAGACCTCTCGATCATGACCAACTTTAAAAGGAATAAAAAGATGGCCCCAAATCACTTTCATTTCTCAGAGCGTATATATAATGCTAACAAAATATTTTTTTAAACCCACTAATAGTGGCGGGTTTACAAACCCATCTCAAGTAATACCATTTTACAAGCCAAACACCCCTAAAATGTTTAAATGGCAGTGAAAGCAATGCTGCTTAGTGCAGTAAGCGAAAACAGCAAAAACTTTGCAGTAACTTATTTGGTATAGTCTCGGGAATAAGTTGGGGTTTCTTCAGCAAATGTGAATGCAACCTCATCGCTCATTGCAAACACGAAAAAATGTTCACCGATTCCTCCGATCCAAGAAATCAGGACCCGTTTCCTACCGACCCAAGAAATCATGACAGCAAAGGAACGATCCTCTTGACAATATACAACCAACAATCCATGTACATATAGGTAGTTCCATTATAATCAATACTTTCAACTAACTATAGATCCATATGAACCTATTTACTTTGACTTTATCAGCAAAACCAAAACTGTAAATGGTCAATACTAAATACACAACATACAGAAAACACTAGTCTCAAATTCAAAAATCATTACACAATATCCACCATTACATTACAGTACATCAAAATACCTAAAACATAAAACTACCCAAATTAAAGCCACATCAAACCGAAACTCGAGTCCTTCCAAGCTGAATCTCCTCACCAGATTCGCAACACTAAAGTCTCTCAGCATACGCCCCCAAAACGTCGATAAACTCAGCTTATCAATCGCCTCACGATGAAACGACTTACACACCAAATACAAAACAGTTTGCATCACAATAAACAACAAAAACCAAATCAACAACACTAAAGCACACAATATCCCAATCATCACTCTCCAAATTACATGCAAGCTAAAATTCTCATCACCATATTCAACAAACACTTCCAACACAATCATTAACGCAATCAGTAAAAAATACATCACAAGAGCTATAGGCATGCCTACTTTTTTTTTACCATACAGTAAAATTTTCCCTTTTTTCATCGCGTTAAACCCGTTAAGGTCCTCTAAAACCGTAACAACGCTAGCTAACTGCCATACCACACTTAAATACAAAAACCCATAAAGATACAAAACCAACAAAACAAGCAAAAGTACAAAACCAAAAGTTGTGTACCCAAATATTGCGCGTAATATAACAGCTATCATGCCATACATGACGTTGTACAGAAACAACGCCATGTAAATATAAACAAAAGTAACAAACAACTTTTTCCATATCCTAGGTACTATTTTAACCACGTGGCGAAAAGACACGTCACGTCTCAGATACGACTGACGCGATTGAAAACAATCGCGGCAGTAGACAGAGAGAGAAAATAGTTAATAAAGTAAAGTAAATAATTTTAAATAGCCAATAGTAGATCCAGTCCGTTACAGAAACAGTTCTGTAACGGACTGAGTCGTCGTAGTAAATATACGACTTGTCTCGATTTTGTAAAAGATGTGGCGTGAGATTTGGGAGTGGGCTATGAAAATAAGTGTGAGTGGGAGGAGGAGAGATAAGGCTATTTGTGTGAAGATTTTCTTGTTTTGAAAATTGTTTTGAATGATTGGTTGATGATTCCGAAAACCTGAGATTTTTCATGTCTTCTTCTGTTCGATCCATGATGAGTTTTGTGTTTTGTTAAGGTTAGGATGAGGATGAAGAAAAGGCAATTGTGTGTGTGTTTTTAGTGTGAAAATCAGGTGGTGTGTCAATGGATTTTGGTTTTTATTTATTTGGATGAGTGGACCTTGACAGTGTGTAGTAATTACTCTACGATTCTGTGTGACTGTGTAAATTTCTGTATTTGGTCTTATTTTATTTTGAAAGGTAATATTTTCTTTACTCTTTTCTTTAGATGTTTTGGCATGAAGTTTTTACTTTTACTATTTTGCTTGTGATATAGTTGACGAAAAGTGGAGAACGATTGCTTGTGGTAGACCAATCCCGACCGATGAAACGATAACAGACCAACGCGACTCTAACCGAGCAACCATCGAGCCAAACCGACCTTAACTCGGTCGGGACTCGGATGGGTTTTCGATCTTGTCGGGACTCTGTTGGTCGGGAGTCCTGGATTGTTCGGGATGACACAAAAACTATACAAACCGGTTTGTTTCGACTCGTGTCGGGTTCGGGATTACCCGAACTAGAATCGGTCGGATTCGTTAGAATTTTCGATCTTGTCGATGTCGAAATGGGTCGGATCGTCGGTTTACCCGGTGCTCAACCTTAGTTTTTGTTTGAAATCGAAAATAAAGATTTTGCTTGGTTTTTAACTTTGGTATTGTATTTATTGAAATAATTTTGTATTTTTATTTTGCAAAATGGATAAATTGGATATCATTAATCAAGGTTTTCAGATCGATTCTATCTAGGAATGTTTTTGTTTTTGTAAAATCGTTATCGTGAGATCGCATCAAGATTTTAAAATCTACTATAGTGTTAATTTCATAATAAGTGTTGTAATTTTACGCGGAAAATGATTGGGAGGCCAAAATATGCGACTAATCGCGTGCCAATAGATGTGTCAATTAATTATTGGTTTGTGAAAATGGTCCCATGTCATTGTCCAATAAGATCTTGACACGTATGTTGTATACGTGTTATTAAAAGATACGAGTTACCATCCCAATCAACGCCTCATTTTACGCAGATCTACATGTTATAATATATCATATATCATGAAATTGTATTTCAAAATTATGATTATAAGTGTTTAATACAATTATCCTTCATTTTTTTTATTTATTTTTTTTCATATTTTACAATTGTGGTTCTACTAAATTGTGATCGATCGATCGGATTTTAAGCTCTCCTTACAAGATAGAGATCCTATTAAGATCCTATCTCATGAAAGATCCCACGTAAGATCGGGATCATTTTTCTTCAGATCGTAAAATCGTAAAATTCTTCAAGATCTTAACAACCATTGCATCTATGAACTATGTTTAGTTGAAGTCGTAAGCTCACTTTTTGTGGCTTATTTTAAATCTTTTCGACTTATGTAAGTTTCTTATGTGATGATAAGACTTATATAGTTCGAAAAGTTTTAAAACAAAGTTCACAAAAAGAAGTTATATAAAAAGCTCAAACTAAATAAACCATAAAGTTTGGCCATATAAAAGTAAACAAATACCCCTAAGCTAAAAATTGAGCACTAACTTCTATTAAACTTAGACATACTACTAAATTCAAACTCGAGCATGATGTAGTGATCAATGTTCGTGACTCGTGAGCTTCTTGAGTTGATTTGATTAACGGCATTAGAGTTATTAATAACAATATCGATATAGATTCACATTACATAATTTAATACATTTGAATTATTCACAACTTGACACGATTATTTACGACTAAAAGTTAAATACGATTCTGTGAAAATGTATAAGAACGCAAGTTTGATAAAACCAATTGTTTGTGTGTGTTTTTTAGCGTGTGAAAATTGGGTGTGTGTCAATTGTGTGGTGAATGGATTTGGGTTCTTTTTTGGATAAAGATTCTCTCATGTTTATTTGAACATGAGAGGTAATGTTATGCTTGTTGTGATAGTACATTCTCATTATTGCAAAACATTTATTTTATTTTAGTTCAAATGTACTATCACATTAAGCACAACATTACCAACATGAGAGGATCGTGATCCTTCTTTTTTATATTTGGGTGAGTGGACCTTGACAGTGTCCAGTAATTGTGATATTGTGTGCCTGTGCTATACTGCCATCTTTGTATTTGGTATGAAAATACTCCGTATATTGTTATCTTTACTTCTTGTTTTGGACGTAAATTACTTGTTTTCCTTGAAAAGATATTGCTTTGGACGTAAATTACTTGTTTTCTTTGGAAAGATATTGTTTTGGACGAAACGTGGAAAGTGACATATCGTGTAAAATGTTGTCACGGTTGATTCAATCTGGAATAGATATAAGACATATCTTGTAAAATGTTCTCACGGACTCACGGTTGATTCAATCTGGAATAGATATAAGGGCCCGCTTGATTTAAAGTGGGGAAAGAGAAAGGGAAAAGAAAATGGAAAAGGAATGCAAATGAATGCAAAGGAATGAGTAAGGTGGTGTCAATACCTTACCCTTCAATTTATTCTATAATGGTTCATTCACATTCTGGTAATCAATCACTCACCCTCCCTAACCAAGACTATATTATGAGTAGCGGTACGCTCAATACCTTACCCATTCCCCACCTCCTTAACCCCTAACCAAGACACCCTAAGACATGACTAATGAAAAAAAAAATCAAAAATGGGAAATATTAAAAATACTTATATAATCACATATTAAAATTAGATGTAAGTTTAATTTTTTAATGCATTATAATATATTTTTAGCTAAAAATTATATTTATGTACATATATTAGATGCATTTCATTCAATTAATCGAATCTTATGTATTTTTCGTTATCCGCGAGTCAAATTTGTTGCTAGTACTACTTTGTATCATTTTCACTTCTAATTCACTTTTGAAACTAATCGGGATGCATTTAAATAAATAAAGATACATCTAATTTAAGTCGATGCATCTGAAATATATGGTTACATTTATTTTTCATACTTCTCATTTTAAGTTTTCGCTAATCGAAAGATCGAAAGTGACCACCAAACAAACATGCCATTTTTATTTTTATTTTTATTTTTTTTAAATGTGTGCATAAGGTATTGAATTTTTTTTTCATTTGGACACCGAACTTACCGAAAGTATATTGTTTTATAATTTTAGTGTTAATTAAAGTGGCTTGAACATGTAATTATCATATACCCCTCCGCCTCAATATAATCGTTCATATTTTCTTATTTTGGATGCCTCAAAATTATCATTCACTTTCTTTTTATAGTAAAAGAAAGAGAATTTAGTGGATGAATATTCCTTTGAATTATTGAAAATTAAAGTGGCCCTTTTATTAAATCATGCGAATCTTGTCTGGTAACAATAATTTTGGTAGCGGATGAATCTACTATTAAGCGAAAGCAAAGCCTTCACACGACACGTGTCCGAATGATTAATCGCCAACTTTCGCAAGTTGGCAAAAATAACCCCGAGGTTTAAGTGTCGCTGCAAAGTAAGTCCAAGTTGACAAAAATAGTCCTTAAGGTTTAAGTGTCGCCGCAAGTAAGTCCTTTATAGCAATTTGGCAAAATAGTCCTATCCAAATTCACGCCTATAAAAGCAATCTCACGCATCGCGGGTTTCCACACTGCTTTGAATAAGTTAAGTAATATAAATGTCATATTTTATAAATTCAATGATGTTTACTTATATTTTCATAAATACAGTCACCACAAAATACCATTTTTCATAAGTTAAGTAAAGTAAGAGAACAAAATAAAATAATTATATCTTAGACACATTTTTTGAACAGTTTAATAGCATATTTGTATACTAACCCTCACGTAAAATATTGTCGCGGTTGATTCAATTTGGAATATATATGACTGATATGGCTTAGCTTTTAACTCGCGTATTATGCAAGAGGTTTATCGGGGCTTGAACTTTTAAAATAAGTTAGCTTATAAAAGGGTCTAATATCAGACATGTTACCTAACTTTCCCATTTTGTTCGCCTAAGTTACCCAACTAGTTTTTCGTTCAAACAGGTTATTGGACTACACGGGGTTAACATTCGTGTTCGAACTTCAATGCGTGTTTCAATCAGTTACTATGGACTTAAAATACCCTCTTTTCATTTTTGTTAAGTACATAAATGGTCCCTGTGGTTTGCCTTATGTTACTTAATTCACCCGCTTTTCATTATTTTTACGCTGTAAGTTTTCATAAGTTTTAATCCGTTTTCTTTTTGTATACATTTTCTTACGCTTTTATCCGTTTTTATACGTTTTTATCTGTTTTTATACGGTTTTATCCGTTTATATACGTTTTCAATTACCAAATCCCAAGTAATGGCCGAAACGTATCAATGATCAATAAATCAATTAGGTAAAATCATTTATTGTTAGGTCACTAGTTTTACAACACAAGCTTAATAGAAAGAGATAAAGGCGATTGAACAATAAACCAAACACACACACACGATGTAGTAAGACAATTCTGGCGTAGAGTATGTATGAAAGGAATAATCTTGAACAACCAACCTTCAAATGAAGGTTTACAAGAGTATTTATAAGAGGAAAGCTAGGCAACACCCTAGTTTCCATCCTTTCCTTAATGGACATGGGCCTAAGCTCATGGGCCTTCTACATGCTTAAGGCTAATAACAAACATAAAGTTATAATGAGCTACCTATTACATAATAATAACAAACACTCAATTATAATTTAGGAGTGATTCCAACAATCTCCCCCAAGTGTTGGTGATGAACTGAAGGCGTTGATGTAATAGTAGCTCGACGACTTCCGACATTCTTCTTCTTGAGAGAAGAATTGTCTTGATTGAACAATCTCTCTGTAGAGAAATTGTCTTTGAACGGTTATGCTTTGACGTCATCTTTAACTTTGTTCTTTGATTATTGTTCTTTGTGATGAAAGTGATAATATGTTGTTTTCTCGATCAACCGCTTCAGTTCCGCTTCATTCTCGGTGTTCCACGTCATTCTTCAACATGCTCACACGCTTTCTTTGACGTTGGAATTCAAAAGATCATGAAGTTCTTTAAGTCTTTTGACTTTGTAGATTCTTTGATTTGACGAAGAATCATTCCGATCGTTGTGTTGCTTTTGGATAGAACTTCCATTAGTGATGATGTTGGCGTAAGCATGAGAAGAATCAAGACGATCATCCCGCTCCGAGCTTCCATAAGAAAAAACATTTCAAACGGTTAGTAATAAGCGGATTCCTAAGACTTACAAGTTTAAACTGAGAGTGTTAACATAGTGTGAAAACACAACTCTAATTCTCACAAAGGCCGCTCGAACCGAGTCCCACAGTGAGATAACGCGATGTAATCAAGTACATCTGCGCCGGATGAGTCGCCGAGGTACATCAAGGCCACCTCATGATCAGAGACCGCTTGAGACACACTAAGTGTAATCCACGGAGTTACCGAGTGACTCGCCGTCTGGTCGTTGATGTCGACCTCGGCAGAGTTTCCATTCAATCACCGAGGATCACAAATAGAACCTCTCATAAATGTTCTCGACAGATTGCTAAGATGCGTGAAGGACTATATGAACCATCAAAATTTTATTGTTGAATGTCAGTGATCAAGTGTCAAGTGTACCTAAGAGATCTTTTGATGAATCTCGTGGCTCTAGACTCAATAGTGCTGCTTTGTTTTTCCCGAGCGGAGACTCAGGAGAGGGTCTCCTTCTCAATACCACGATCTCAAGAGAAAGCCAATAGTTTATGTGGGTTCTCTGCGAGAATGAAACAAGCTTCAGAGAAAGAAACTCGAGTGGCTAAGAAGTTTAGCGATGCGTCACGGGGTCCATGACGACTTTTAATCTTCAATACCGCGTACTAAGTGACAACCAATAGCATATGAATTGAACCGATTATCCTCCCTAAGTTGAATAATTTGAGGGCTATTTTTTTTCACCCTTTCTTTGCATTTCTTTTAATTCTTCAACCCTTCTTTCTCCGATTCTCATTTTCTCCTTTTATAATCGTACCTAAGGACTTCTAAGTACTAACTATTTGTGATGTCTTTGGTTAGATCCTCCCGCTCTCAATGGATCATAGGACAGTTATTCCTAACCTTAGTCACCTTATCACCCATGACTAACCTATGTTGCCATAAACCAACTTTCAAGAAAATCTCTCAAAGGGTTTGTAAATGAAAAAACATGTTTGAACCACTGTGAGAGTTTTATCTTTAGCAGAATACTCCCTCCACATGTGCTTTAGAGTTTTGACGAAAATCTAAATGTAGGAAGAGCGACTTTTGAATTGATCAACTCAAGATAGACAATCAGAAAACCCTAAAATACGAAAAGTGCTACAAGACTATTTTACCCTTTAAAATAGTCAAGATTATAAAATACGTAAAATATAATTAACGCTCATCAATTTAAAATTTAAAACCTAACTTATATTTGTTTGAAAAAACCTAACGAGTATATTTAAGTGATCGACATCTTACGACGAAAATAAAAGTCACGCTGTAAAACTTTGGGTCGCTTTTTTGCAAGCCGAGCCTGGGCCTCGCTCTTTGTGTGTGTGATCCGACTTGTTTAGAACTTTAGGCCTCGTTGAGTCAAGCCGGTAACTCATTTGAGCCCATGGTTCCGTCCGGTTGGGTATGTGAGCCGAGAACACCAAAAGCCCACGGGTCAGCTTTCTTTTTCTTCTTCCCTCGTTGAACCGAACACCACACCAAACCCACATATACCGATCGTATACATGTATATATACAACACAAACCTCAACTTTGAAACCCTAGCTTAAACAAAGTCTCAAGAAACCTTACCTCTTTGTTTCCGATCGGCGCAACACAAAACTCACCAAATTGAAAACCCTAGTTGCAAGTTTAGCTTTAAAGCTTTTGTCTTCCTCTCATCCGATCGATCGCTACTCTTTATTTTTGGTTCGTTAATCGCCCGGTCGAGTAGTAGCCAAGGTATAATCGTCTTTTCCTTTAGTCTCAACTTTGTATGCTAGTCGATAACTTGTGAACGCGTGCGACATGATAGTAACCAAACGATTTGAATAAGAGAAACGCATTAGGGTTTCGTGATGCATGTCACCGCACTACTGAGTGAGTCGAGCCATATTGGGGAAACATGCAAGCCTTGTCGTTGTACATATGTTGTGTGTTCATGTTTTTCCGAAACCTATATGTATATATACGTATCTATCTTGCATAATAAAACGAGTAACAAGTAGAGTATAGATTGTCGCATGAATCATGAAGTTGTGTTAGTTTCTTTAAAACTATAAGTCAATGTATATATGAATTACGTTAACACATGTTGTAGGTTGGTTTGTGTCGAGTTGCATGCATGTTTTCCTAGAGTGAGTCTTTTGAAAAAGTCTTGACGGTCGAATGCATGCATGTTTGAAACAAGAGTTAATAAGTTGTGTAGGTTGACTTGAGTATGGATAAGTGTTTGCATGCGTGCACGGTGAAGCAAGGAAAGAAAGGTTTGTTTTCATACGATCTAGGTTAAAGTAATGAGTTTTAAAAGACGTAACATGTAAAGTAAATGCGCATTAATAAGATATTGAAAGAGTGGAAAACCCTATA
Source organism: Chrysanthemum lavandulifolium (assembly GCA_022545495.1). NCBI lineage: Eukaryota > Viridiplantae > Streptophyta > Magnoliopsida > Asterales > Asteraceae > Chrysanthemum > Chrysanthemum lavandulifolium. Next base: position 30,685,208 of record CM040242.1, read on the forward strand.
ACATAAATGAGAGTCGATTAGGGTTTGAAAGCTAAGTGTGTAATTAGTTATTTCATGTAAAAATAGTAAGTCTTGAGGTCATTAATAACCTGTTGGTTAAGCGATAACAAGTTAGTATTAAGAGTGTTGTAAGCATGTGAGTTATGATTTTGTGTAGAACTAAGTGTCATGAATTAAAGTAATGTATGCATGGTCTCATGAGGTTGGCTAATTAATGATTAAACCCTAAAACATTGTAATTCGTCTCGTAACTAAGAATAAGAATATACTTACAACTCTAAGAATGTTAATGCGATGAATCTGTTATAACTTTAATGATGCTAATAAGTATTAAATAAATCATAATCCGTGTAGATTCGTTGAAGGAGACGCGACGTTATATCTTCGATTCACTCATTCGCTTGCTTTTCTCTCATTTGCTTTAAGGTATGAGATATTCGACCTTTCAAGAAAGGTTTCTCATGATGTCCTTTCTTTGTCATATCTCTTATGTTTATTAGGTCCCTATGCCATTGCTATGAATCCCTTCTGCTTGTCTAAATCTCTGTTTGTCTGAACTTTTGTTTGTTGAACCTTGCTATGTTTGATTCTGAACTTTTGATTATGAACTTCTGATTATGAACTTTTGATTATGAACTTCTGCTTATGAATGTATGATATGTGATCGATATGAACCTCTCGATTCAATATTTGGATATGAACCTTATGATATAAAATCTCGGATATGTATATCTCGCTGACCTTTATGTTTGATTATGATCGCGGTCATTTTGACATTTTGTTTAACCTAAGTTAGTTTGACACCCGATTTTTTTTCCCCCCGGGTTTTTTTCCCTTTTTTTTTTTTTTTTTTCCCAAAAAAATTTTTTTTAAATTTTTGTTTTAAAAATTTTTTTTTTTTTAAAAATTTCCCAAATTTTGGGAAAAATTTGGTTTATTTTTTTTTTTTGTTTTGGGGGTTTTTTTTTTGGTTAAATTGGTAACTTTTTGGGTTTTTTGGGGGAAAAAAAGGAAAATTTAAAAAGGGGTTTGGGTTGGTTTTTAAAGGGGGGGTTTTTTTTTTTTTTTTTTGGGGGTTGGGAATTTTTAAAAAATTTTTTAAAAATTTTTGGGGGGTTTTTTTTTTAAATTTTTTTTTTTCCAAAAATTTTTGGAAATTTGGTTTTTTTTTTTGGGGTTTTTTTTTTTTTTTGGGGGGTTTGGGGGTTTTTTTTTTTTTTTTTTGGGGTTTGGGTTTTGGGGTTTAATTTTGGGGTTTTTTTAAATTTTTTTTTTTTTTGGGGAAAAAATTTTAAATAAAATTTTTAAGGTTTTTTTTTTGGGGGGGAAACTTTTTTTAAAAATTTGGGGAAATTTTAAAAAGGTTGGAAAAAAAAAAAAATTTTTTTTTTTTTTAAAAAATTTTTTTTTCCCAACCCCCTTTTTTTTTTTTTTTTAAATTTTTTTAAGGGGTTTTTTTTGGGGGTTTTTTTTTTTTTTTTAACTTTTTTTCTTTTTTTTTTGTTGCTATTTCCGTTGCTACAATATTGGATTAAGTGTGTTAAATGTAGATTAATTGACTTACTATGAATACCATTGCTTACTTTCTAGAAATTGTTTAGTTAGCCTTTAGACTTTTAGTTTGGCTTATATGTACTTTATTTTCTTGATGTGTTTGTGTTCGTGTTATTAATGTGCTATGTGTTGTTCTTATCATCGTTTGTTTCTTTCGGTTTACGTATATTTATGCTTCTTGAGAATCCTCGATGATTAAATCATTCTCATTTTAGTTTGTGAATTAGTTATTTGTATCTTGTTACTGTTTTAGCTTTGTTTTGTTATGTCATTCCTTTGGGATTTGTAAGCTCGGCCGCATTTTCTTTTCTATGGCGGTATTAAGCATGTCAAAGATGAGCTTATGGGATAGGCGATGCGGGTTGAGAGTAGTGATAAGGTTTTAAAGGTACCATTTGAGGGGTCATTTAAGTCCTTATTTGATCACTTTTATATCCGTTATTGCTTAATATAGTTTCTTTTCACTTTTAGGTCTCGTGGTAATCTTTGGAATGGCACTTATTTGGATGAAAAGCGCAGATATGAAGAAAATGGCCAAAGTCAAAATCGGGACACTTACGCGTCATTGAATGTGAAGGCGACAGCGTAGGGAGCTATTCTTGACAGTCCCGGGGTGTGTGGACGGACGGAACTCAAAACTCGTGTTTTTTCGAGGCGGCGTCTGGTTGTGAAAGAGTAGGCCGTCGCTACTCGGGGCGGCCTAGATGCGATCGGCGGCGTCGGAGGCTGAAGAAGGGCGCGTCGCGGAACATAAGGTGGCCTTGCGTCAAAGTTAACGTGGCGAGGCGACCACTAATGGCGGCGACACGGTAGCGTCACTAAACATAAGGTGGCCAGTCATGATTGTAATCTTATATATAGAATCCGAATTTTTAGGTCTTTGTGTGAAGTCTTTGGAGTAAAAACCTAAAGCCCAACATAAGGTGTCTTATCGATTATTTTAGGGTTTTTAACCTATCTTTACACCAAGATAAGTCTTTACTTCATTAATTGAATTATGTCTTTGATTATTTGTGTGTATGCTTGCATATTCTCCGTGTCAAGCTAATTTATTTGTGTGTTTGCTTAGTAAGTATGAAACTTAATTATTGAATATTGATTGGTTGTTTCTTATCTTGGTTGATGAATGATCTAGTAATGCGATAGGTCATCCGTTGTGTACTTAATGCTTGATTCATCTTTGTGAACCCTAGAGTATAATTACGGTGATTGTAGTCTAAACCATCCAGGCGTTAGGTAGGAGTCTATAATCTCAAGTGGATTTGTAAACAAGACCACTGGGTAAGTTCAAAGAGTTAGGGAGAAAGCATACCACAACTTTAGACACACGCAGCATGACTAGGAATAAGGCGTGACACTCGACCATCAATAGGAGATAATTAAGGAGTAATACAAACTAAATGAACACATCTTTAAACTATCACGGCAGCACACGTTAATTAGACATAGACTCCCATGACCTTAGTTTAGATAATTAGATAATAGTAGAGTAATGGGTAGAAATACCAACCCCACGAATCCAATACCCGAGATTCGTACCTTTCCATTTTCATAAAATATAAAAGATAAAAAATAATCTTCCTCGACCTTAACCTTAGCGTAGTAACTCCTACTAGCATTCCTATTCCCCAGAAACGATATCAATACCGTGGCACCCCTAATTACTACACTACAACGATTAGGTTCTTTTGCACTGGGTGTTATAAAACTTGCTCGAGAAGAAAGGAAGTTCCTTTGACCCGGAAAGGCGGCGTGTGCGTTATCGAGTTTTTGGCGCCCGTTCTTGGTGAATAGAATAGCTAGATTAGTAATCCCTTTCGTTTAGGTTTCTTTGCTTGATTCCTATCGAGTAAATTTTTCTCATTTTAGATTTCTCTTGAGTCTATCCCCTTCTTAGTAACCTCATCACTTTTCATCATGGAAGGTGATAATCAACAACTCCGTCCCCATACAAACCCCTTAGCAACTTAGAACCCGCGGTTCCACAAAACTCTTCTCGAACCATTTGCGGAACCGAAAAGAGAGCTTCAATAAGCGAAAAAAGCTCTCCATGATTCGAACTTCATGGCACTTCAATCAATTTTGATGAAGTTACATCGATGAAGAATCTCCCCGTTCACGCCAATCTCCGAAACCATCATCATTGTGATCCGAGCGGAATGGCGAGGAAGTCCTCTAGCACTCGACCAATAGCCCTATAAATCCTCCAGGCGAAAACTCTTGGGGAACACTCCCTACGCTTCTGCGTCTGGATTCACCAATGCCGTTATACATCCACGGAGCGGATCGATGAGGTATTGCATGCATCGATATTTGGCTAATCAAAAAGCATGTCAATTCCATGGATCGCGGTGAAAACCCGATTCACCGCATCAAAGCGGTTTCTAAAAATTGTTGATGCTATCTATCTTAACCAGACATCTAAGAGACATCTAGACTCGGTTTTCCCATTTCTCTCTTGGGCAAGCCGAGGTGGCTCGATAAAGCTCCCTCAAGGTCCATTTTCACATAAGAACAACATAACTAAGTTCACGAGAAAGTTCTTTCTTCACGGAAGAACTGCGGCATGTAAGGGCAAAATTGCACTTGCTCGCCAACCCGATGGAGAATCTATCACCAAGCTCACAGAGTCGTTACAAAGATCTTATTCAACAAGCTCCTTTGCTGGTGACAACCTTTGGTTGCTTGTTCAAATCTTTCACGACAATATCTCGAAAGGATCAAAGGGTTGATTTCTCAAGCGGCGGAGAATCCCGAAACCTCGCTGCGGAAGAAGGATGGAACCGAATAGAGAATATATCCAATATCAAGACAACCATTGGAATGGCGAGAAAACACATCCGGCATTTCCACTTTCTCAAGTGAAGAGTTATCCTTAGATTATCCGGATTGAGAGGCACAAAAACTAGCTTACCTCATAAAATCACGGAACCAAAAGGGTGACTAACCCATATCTCATATTCGACATATGTGGGAGGATCGCATGAGGAAGCGATGAGTGCGATGACACACACCGAGAAGCGTCTTCCTCTAGGTCATGATATTTATGATGACCCCCGACTCCACGCATTTATCAAACCGATGAATGTGATCCTTGAACAATCTAAAATGGAGAGCGAGTAAGGGCGGACTGAGTACACCATCAAGTGATCGCTTTGAAGAAAAACTCGGGCGGTTTACCATGGAAGGGCTACTGATCTTGAAAGGTCTTGAGGAGTTTGTCAAGGCGACAAAATTTGAATTAGAAAGTGATTCACATATCTCGCGAATAGAGTGGACCTGGCATCTTAACTTCATGATCCAACTTAGCAATCACTACTTTCGATCGGGAACTACCACCAGGATCCCACATCAGCCGGTACCCCATCAGTAGGGAACCGGGTTAGGAAATGAGGCGATTCCCTCTCTTCCGACTCCTCGCGATTCTCCCCATGAACCCCGGCACCCGACCCAGCGTGACTTTCTCATGGATTCCTTATCCTCCGTTTAAAAATCAAAAGGTGAAGAAGACAATGAAAAATATTGTCTTACTTGAAACAAACATCAAATCGACATACCAACTCCTTGATGTATTCTATCATATCCTAAATATAGTAGATACTTCAGAGGTTGATATCTAATCGGAAAAAGCTTGAGGATTGATATTATTAGGGAAGAATGTTCACTATCATCCAAAGAGCATGCGAAAGAAGGAAGATCCAAGGCGGTTTTACTATTCCGCTACTATAGAGCTTAACATTACATGGCTTGAGATCTTGGGCATGACATTAACACGATGCCTCGCTCCTGTTTCTTAAGCTCGGATATTCGGGGCTTAAACCAACTAGGATGAGTATCGATTGGTGATCGATCGTCAAATATCCATTGGAGTTTGTGAGAGCGTTCTTGTAAGGGTGGAATTCAAATTTCCGGTCGATTTAAGTAATTTTAGAGATGGAGGAAGATAATTCCGTCCCAATAATCCTTGAAGACCATGGCTACATTTCTGACTGGTGCCATTATTGATGTTCATGATGGAAAGCTCACTTTCGAGTAGGATCCGAGGCGTGACCTTCGACATTAAGGATTCTATAGGACATTCTTCTACTTCTGCGATGCGTCCGTATATTTAGTTGAAGAAGTTGATGAATTTGTTGATGACATAGACAATTTGCATTGGCGAGTATATATTAAGCAATTCACGAATAATGATAACAACGTAATATCGACAACCATGAAATTGAGATGGTTGGAGCTGTCCTTTTATCCTCGTCGGGATGAAATTGAACCTATTGAGCTTGAGGAGGCGGAAACGGCTAAAACCATCAATCGAAAAAGCCTCACTACCTTAGGCGAAAGATCTCCCGAGTCACCTTGAAATCGCCTTTCTTCGAGGAGGACCAACTCCTGTCATAATAAGCTCTCTTGCTTAACCTACCAGGAGAAAGAGAAGCTCTTAGAAGTCTTAAAAGAATATAAAGGGGTGATTAAGCGTGGGTGTTAGGCATTGCAAGGGAATCGATTCTGATACATGCCTATAAAATCCTCATGGAGGAAGATTACAAACCAAGCTGTTCAACACATAAAGGCGGGTTAACCCTAACATCAAAGAGGTAGTGAAAAAGAGGTCATTAAGCTTACGGATGCGAGGTCTCATCTACCCGTGTCGGATAGCCCATGGGTCGGCCAGTCCAGTGGGTTCCAAAAAGGAGGATATGACGGTTGTAAAAATGAGAAGGGTGAGTTGGTGCCGCAAGAGCGGTTATTGGGTGGCGTGTATGTATCTACATATAAATTGAATGATGCCGCCGGAAAGATCATTTCCTCTGGTTTATTGACCAAATGCTTGAAAGATTAGCGAGCAACGCGAATACTCTTGTTTCCTTGATGGCTTTTCGAGTTACTTTCAAATTCAATTGCTCACGAAGATCGGGAAAACTACATTACATGTCCTTCTGGAGCGTTCGCCTTCAAGCGAATGCCTTCCGGGTTATATAGCACCCCATGACCTTTCAACGATGTATGATGGCCATATTCCACGAGTTAATTGAGGACTGACATGGAAGTTTTCATGGATGATTTCTCGGTGTTTGGAAATTCTTTCGACTGTCTTTTTCAACCTTAGGAAGATGTTGAAGCGATCACGAGAAACTAATTTGGTTTAAATTGGGAAAAATGCCATTTCATGGTAAAAGAAGGAATTGTCTTAGGGCATAAAGTCTCGGGAATGGAATTGAGGGTCGATAGGCGAAAATGAAGCAATTTCAAACTCCCTTATCCTACTACCGTTAAAGCCATTCAGCGACTTTCTTGGTCATACCGGTTTTATCGAAGGTTTATTAAAGATTTTTGAAAATTTCGACCCTATGACCGCGACTTCTTGAAGGATGCCCTTTGGTTTTTGGAGAATGCGAGGAAGCATTTAACCGACTAAAGAAAGATCTCGCTCGGCGCCTATAATGAGTCACCCACGATTGGTCTCGGTAGTTCGAAATCATGTGTGATGCTAGTGATTATCTTTGTCGTACTAGGATCTTTCGGCCAAAGGAAGGAAAAGCATTTTCAACCAATCTACTATGCCGACAAAACCATGAATGTAGCACAAAGAGAACTATCTGACCGAGAAAAAGAACTTTTAGCCGTTGTTTTTGCCTTCGACAAATTCGAGCCAATATCGTTCTCTCTAAAACTATAAATCTTCACGGATCACTCACTTCTTCGTTGCTCATTTTCAAAACAAGATGCTAAACGCGCTTGATTAGATGGATCCTATTACTTCAAATTCGACATTGAAATTCGAGATAAAGAAACGAAAATCTCATGCGATCATCTATCAACTTGAGAACCCGATCTTGAGAAAGTCGGATCACCGATATTATTGACTCTTTTCAGGAGGGCAGCTAATGTGATTAAAGAGGTGAGCCATGGTATCGCGATTATGCTAACTACATCCGATGAGAGTTTGCCAAATTACATGACCGGACAAGATAAAAGAAGTTCTTCACTCTGCTAAAACATTACTTACGGGATGAACCACTTCCTTTTCGTATATGTCCGATCAAATCATCACGACGTTGCATGGTAGGTAGAGATTGATCGAGTTACGAAAGAAATGTCATGCGGGACCATGCGGAGGACATCACGTTGTGAATATCACGGCACGAAAGGTTTTCGATCACGAGATTCTGATTAGCCTCTTGTTTTCGAGGGCGTTAAGAAATTGAATTCGGATGTGATGCATGCCAGCGATCGGGGAAATATTTCACGGCGGGATGAGTCACCTCGAGAACTATATCCAGTCTTGAAATATTTGACGTTTGGGGAATAGACTTCATGGGACCCTTTCCATCTTGGGAGAAATGAATACATTCTCGTAGCTATCGACTATGTATCCAATGGGTAGAAGCTCAAGCCCTTAGAACTAATGATGCAAGGGTAGTTATTCACTTTCTTAAAAAGCTCTTGTACGATTTGGGATTCCCAAAGCATTAATCGATGATAGAGGACTCGCTTTTGCAATGCTCGAATGGAAAAGGTAATGAAGAAGTATGGCGTCAAGCATAGATTTTCTATTGCATATCATCCTCGGACAAATGGACAAGTAGAAAACACAAAGCAAGGGCATTAAAGCGGATACTTGAAAAATGGTCCACAAGCAGGAAAGATTGGGCATTCATTTGGATGAAGCACTTTGGGCATTCGAGCTGCTTACAAAACACCTATCGGGACAACCCATTTACTTTGGTATACGGGAAGGCTTGCCACCTCCTATGAACTTGAGCGAGAAAGCATATTGGGCCCTTAAGGCTGTAATATGGATTAATACGAAGCGAGGTGAGTCGGTTCTTAGCTTCAAGAATTGGATGAAATGAGGTACAGGCTTATCTGAATCGTCAATCACTTACAAAGAAAGGGCAAAAGATGGCATGATCGGAATAAAAAGAATCCTAAAGAGTTTTTGGAGGGATAAAGTGCTCTTGTATAATTCGAGACTAAGATTATTCGAGAAAACTTTCAAATCTAGGTGGTATGGACCGCACCGGTAAAAACCGGATGAGCAATAGGGCGGTAGTACTTCTAGACCATGATGGAAGAGAATTCACGGTTAATGGGCAGCAGGTGAAGCATTATAATTGGATAATATTGAAATAGTGAGCGATGAGGATATTGTTTTAGAAGAAGAGGCGGTGGTGAGAAAAGCGTGGGAGTAGCGACTACGAGTCTAGCTACAAGACTCTTTAATAAAGAAAAGCGCTTAGTGGGAGGCAACCCATGCTTAATTGTTTGCTTGTTAGTGTTATATCTTTTATTAATTGTTTATCCTCATGTTTAAAATTGTAAAAATGCTTTATTTTGTCTTTAACACCGTCTTAATTACATATAAGGTATTTTACATAAGGGATAAGTGTAGGGAGGATTACACGCGTTTTCAAAAGCGTAAACATGAGAATAACAATTAACTAAAAGATATATATGTTTGTTTGTTTGAGTCAAATGCTTGTGTCGAGTCATAATGGATGTTTTGCGAAATTTTCCAGTTAAAGATGTACATTTTTCGAATTTTTTCCGAGGAAAATCGCCAGTGGGGTTTTTGTCGAGGATAACTTTGACGTCGAGATACAACTTGTGGCGTCGGGAAGAAGTAAAAACATGGATTACTTTTTCTCGTTTTACAGGCTATTTATAAATTTTGGAATTTTCCGGTCTTAATTTTCTTAGAAATTACGTAAACATCCATTCATGACATTATATCTAGTTTAAATCGGAGTCTTATATATATTATTCCGATTTTCTGCGAAGGTTTCGTTTGTTTTCTTCAAGTGTGCGAGGGTTTAGTTTGTCGAGAAGAAGTTACATAAGATTGGAAGGAGCTTTTCATGATAATTCTTCTTGAAAAGAAATTTAACCACCACTTTACCGGATCCTACCGAAATTGTCGAGGGGTAATAGTTTCTTTCGTTTTAATTACCTTCCAATTATCATAACTTTGATACTTCGGGGAACATTAGGGACAATGTTAGGTTTAAGTGTGGGGAGGAAAATAAAGCAGGAACTTTGAAACTATGCTTATCCTTGATTATTTGCCTTGTCCATTGTGATTGTGTAATAAACCATGAGAAAATATCGGTTAGGGTAATTTTGGCACCAAATTTAAAATTTTCATGACATATAGGGTGGGCCATTAGTCTTAACAAAAGCGTCTCACGGGATAGGAAGTTGCATGACTAGCACAAAAACCACTTACCACCCAATTCCACCCGAAATGTGAGGGTCGCCCTTAGATTAGTAGGAATAAAAGCATTCATCTTTAATGCTTTGAGTGTGAACAGGTAGTATATTAGATTCTAGAACTTGTTTTGTGATGCATTAGAGATCAAGGTGAGGCTACACTTGTGTAGTTAGGAATAACTAAATGATAAGAGGCATTAGGATAACCACTTGTTTGATACACGCAATATAATTACTTCTTCCACTTGGTTGAGTAATTCCCCACACCTGCGTTGTACTCATTTTTGTACCACGATACCCCTAGTTAACCCTGAGAGCCCTATCCTTTTCGCGGTTCTCGTGATGTTTCGGTTTTCGGAATATCAATGAAGAGCGTTGTTTACCCAGCCCCGAATATACACCCCGAATCGCCTTAGCCTACCCCGCATGCACTCACTTTTAGTGCAAATGTTTTGTTATCACTAAACCCTTAGTTCAATTATCCGGTTGCTTGCATGAGTTGCTAAATCAGTCATATCCTTTGTATCACGATTTTGGGATGATTGGGATTCATGGGAAAAGTAAAGTTTATGAAATGACGAGGAGGGAGCGTTAAAAATTCAAATTCCCATTGTAGCGTAATAATGTACCCCAAGTGTTTTGATCTTTTCAAATCGGGTCAAATTAGTGTTAGAGTAATAAAAAACTCAAGTGTAGGGATGTGCCTATAAATCCCTAGTATTTTGATGTTATCGTAGAGGATGGTAGAGTAAAGTGTATGAAAAAAAAAAAAAAAGTGTGAAAAAAAAAAAAAAAAAAAAAAGCTACCATCCACACATCACATCTATCCAAATTTTGTTTATTTATTTGAGGTTATCTAGAGTTTAGAGTGTGAGTCTTGGCTTAGCATGCATTCTTCATATCACGATTAACATAAAGATTTTGACTTACCACCACTAAATAGCCTATCCACTGAACCACTTATTTCCCTCCAGTAAGCCTAACATTACAACACTTTAAAAGACCTCTTTGATAGTCTTTCCTAGGTGCTTACATAAGCGATGGAGGTTTGATCTATTCTCGAGCCTATGGTAATCTATGTACTAGCTAGGACCGGTTAATGAGTGTTTATCTTCCATTTCCTATATTGTTATATTTCATTTATACACAGAGAGAGATGTAGTATCCAACACCCCATGTGAGGTGCTAGTATATAATTTCGTGCTTGTTATGACTTTTCTTGGGGCTTATATGTGTTGTGGACGTTTGGAATTAATCTTTGAATGACCCCAACTTATAAATTAATTGGCTAAAAGCACATTTGCTTGAGGACAAGCAAATAACAAATGTAGAGATATTTGATAAGGTTTTAAAAGTTACCATTTGAGGTGTCATTTAAGTCCTTATTTGATCACTTTTGTATCCGTTATTGCTTAATATCGTTCCTTTTCACTTTTTAGGTCTTGAAGGCAAAATGCTGGAATGGCACTTATTTAGATGAAAAAGGCGAATATATGAAGAAAATGGCCAAAGTCGAAATCGAGACACTCCACGGAATCATTGAATGTAGAAAGCGGCCGCGCCGGAGCTATTTGCGGCGCCGTCCAGGACATTTTGTGTGGAGAACTCAAAACTTCGTGTTTTCAGGGCGGCGTCTAGTTGTGAAAGAGTAGGCCGTCGCTACTCGGGGACCTAGATGCGATCAGCGTCGTCGAGCCGGCGAAGGGCGGCGTCGCGGACATAAGGCGGCCCCGTCGCCAAAGTTAACGTGGCCAAGGCGAAACCAATAAGGCGGCGACACGGCGGCGTCACTAAACATAAGGTGGCCGTGCATAATTATAATCTTATATATAGAATCCGAATTTTTAGAGTCTTTGTGTGGAGAAGTCTTTGGAGTAAAAACCTAAAGCCAGAACATAAGATGTCTTGTACGATATTTTAGGGTTTTAACCTATCTTACACCAAGATAAGTCTTTACTTCATTAATTGAATTATGTCTTTGATTATTTGTGTGTATGCTTGCATGTTCTCCATGTCAAAGCTAATTTATTTGTGTGTTTGTAGTAGAGTATGAAACTTAATTATTGAATATTGATTGGTTGTTTCTTATCTTGGTTGATGAATGATCTAGTAATCACGATAGGTCATCCAGATTGTGTATGTATATGCTTGATTCATCTTTGTGAACCCTAAGTATAATTACGAGTGATTGTAGTCTAAACCATCCGAAGAGCTCCTTAGAGTAAGATGCTATAATCTACAAGTGGATTTGTAAACAAGACCCTTTGGTAAGTTCAAGAGTTGGGGAGAAGCATGCCACAACTTTTAGACATACATGTATGACTAGGAATAAGGCGTGACACTCGACCATCAGTAGGAGATAATTAAGGAATAATACAAACTAAGTAAACACATCTTTAAACTATCATCGAGCACATTAATTAGACATAGACTCCGCAGCAACTTAGTTTAGATAATTAGATAATAGTAGAGTAATCGGTGAAATACCAACCCCGAATCAATACAAAGTTAAGTACCTTTCCATTTTCATAAAATATAAAAGATAAAAATAATCTTCCTCGACCTTAACAGCGTAGTAACTCCTACTAGCATTCCTATTCCCACAGAGCGATATCAATACGTGGCACCACCACAATTACTACACTACAGCGATTAGGTTCGGCTTGCTGAGGGTGTTATAAAACTGCTTTCGAAGAAAGGAAGTTCTTTGACCCCGAGAACGGCGTGTGGCGTTATCGAGATTTTAGGCGCCGTTCTTGGGAATAGAATAGCTAGTTAGTACTCCCCGACAAGTGATATAAGCGGTTGAGGTTTTGTCGTGTAGGGAAGTACTTGTCCTTTGAGCAAAACCCTGAAAAATGAAAGGTTTGATAGGTTTCTTTCAAAGTAGCTTCAACCGTTTATAAGGATTATAACCTTTGAAGCGTACCATAGGGTCCTTTCTTGACACACTACGGGTTGTACTGTTGTAATGTGTGCACAAGGCATTCACGTATATAATCACATCCAAATTTATAATGAAAGAAGCGGTTCAAGGGTACGGGAAGTGCATTGATGTCGCCGGAGTCACGAACATGGCGTTGATAGCCGGTGATGTTAATCTGGGTTGACCACCAACAAAGCTTTCCAGCGTTACAGGCCCGGTCCGCGAAACAACCTTTCGTTGATCATTACGATGATCCTCCTCGCATCCGCGATCCACGAGAATTCCATGCTTGGGAGACCCGATCATTTGGCGTATATCCTTGACCTATAGGCGATCCGTCCCAACCATCTTCAAGTGTGATCCCCAAATTTGTGAAGATCGTTACACATGAATTCGCAATTCGACGAAGTTCAACTGCGGTAAAGCGACTTGAATGGTTTCTTTGATGAGTGTATATTATGAGAGGCGGTTGATATCGGGAAGATCAAGGCGGGTGGAGTGGAGATTAACTGCGGGTTTGATATGATTCAGCGACCGATTGGAGATCTTCTGCCGTTCTTTGATGACTATGCTTGATGAAGATGGCGGTGACTTGATAATTCGCGTTGTACTTGATTGAAAATTGCCTCATGCGACCACATGTTTTGGCAAAGTACATGTCTTGATATCGTTGAGAGACAAATTCTCAAAGTCGACTTGAGAATGCATAATCCCGTTCATCTTGCCTTTTGACCACAATCTTTTGAGAAAAGTGTAGTCCCGTTTGGTCGACAAATCAACATGTTTGATAGCAGCGATATCCTTAGTACTAAACACTACATGTTGAGACTTACGGACTGGCGACTTGGTAGTAGATTCTTGACGTTCCGGCCAATGATGAATCACGTACATTGCATCTCGGTGCGTATGCTTCCCTTTGTTGGAGAACAAGTGATTAACTCTTTCCTCGATAGCTATCTCGGTTTGAGTATATGGGTTCTTTGGAATGGAAGTGTCAAAGATGTAGCGTATTTCCTTGATCCATCGCCAGGTAGTAGAAGAAAATTCAAGTCTTTGTTGAATAAATATACGAAAAGGGATCCTAGGTTCATCTGGTTGGCCAATTGTTGGTAGAGGTTTAGACCGATTGGTTGTAGTATGGAGGGTTGTCCCGTTTGGTGAAGTCGATGTTTATACGAGTTGAGCCAATCCATGTTGTTAGACATAGCTCGAGAAATGTTTTCAAGGTGATATTCGACCTCGATGGCACTACGGGCTATCTTTCCTGATTGAAAAGCTTCGTTCTTGATTCGCCTCGACTCGGTTTAAATCATCTTAACGAATGGAACTTTTCTTGCATAATCTTAGCATGCTCCAAAGTATTACAGTCTACGGATCTTGACCTTCTTACGAGGTGGGGAGTGGAATTGACAAGTGTGAAAACCATTCGAACTCACGTGTTGTATCTTCATCTAGCCATCATACGGCGTCGGTCATTGGCGTCGTCTTCTTCTTTGTTTTGGCCTAGATGAGGATTACGGTTTCTTAACTTGTTTGGGAGAAGGTGGGTTGTTGTAGGGGCTCGCGGACTTCTTCATCGTCACCCTTTCGTATACTCGAAGTGATCACTGTTTTTACGAGTCTCGGCGGTGCTTTCGGAATCAAGAGGTTTATCGGTAGAAGAGCGAGGAGGGTGATCTTTGTTGTCTGAGTCCGTTGTGGTGGAGGTTGCATCGATCTTGAATAGAGGATGATACATCGGACTTCTTTGTGCGTTTGGGCTCTTTATCCTTGTCACGATCTTTGTCTTCATCATCCTCTTGAGCGTTTGGGCCTAAGACTTCTTACCGGAATGAGGACACGAGTTGGTATTCCAATAGAGTTTAAAAGTTTAGCTTCATGTGAGGCATGCGTTGCGGGCGTAATAGACATGTGTGCTACTAGCGGTTCACCAATTCATCATCACGAGAAGATTGTAGATTCAAGCGGATTGATGCTTAAATTCATCGGTGTTGATTTCATGGCTTGTTTGGCTAGATACTGCAGTTTGGATACGGGTTATGCGGTATACATACTGCTTTGTCGATTGAACGACCTCCATAAGGCGGCTGAGTGTATCCTTTGATCATTTCATCCATTTTCCTTGAAGATCATCTTTCATGAGCTTCGGACATACTCCACTTTCTCTGCTTGCATCTTGTCGAGATCATCATGAATATCATGTCGGTGACATAGAGTTCATCTTTCCTTTGGAGGATGTCTTTCTTTCGACTTGTTTGTGACATTCCAATTCTTTTATGAGCATGAGATATCCAAGATCGGTAAACTTCTTCATTGATTTGGATGTTGATTTGGTTGATCTTTTAGATGGTGGTGGTGAGGAATGAGATGAAGAATCGATGATGA
The DNA here is from genome assembly GCA_022545495.1 of Chrysanthemum lavandulifolium. NCBI lineage: Eukaryota > Viridiplantae > Streptophyta > Magnoliopsida > Asterales > Asteraceae > Chrysanthemum > Chrysanthemum lavandulifolium. The sequence goes on from CM040242.1 coordinate 30,700,281, forward strand.
GGAGACATGAGGAGGCTCGGGGTCCTTAGGGTGCGTGAAGTATCCTCCTTGGAGCAAGTTGGTGATTGAGGAAGATAATCATCATAATTCTCTTAAGTCGTCTTGTCGATTTAGCCTTTTCTTCCGTCGAGCCTTGCTTCTTCATCGAGTTTCTCTTTCTCGATCTTATCCTTTTACGGTTCCTCGATATTATAATCGGTAGACTCCTCCCACAAGCGTTTGTTGTTGCACAGAGAGGTGGCACCGGCTCCACTTATCGGGTTGATTAACCGCATCGGGACACAGTGAAGAGTGGACACCACCGCTCGACCCTCACGAGGCCGCCCGTTTGTTCTTGTTCAAATTCTTTAGCTTTTTGAAGGTGTCTAACTAATTTAAACTTCTTACTGTAGGATTTATCGGTTGCTCTATATAACTTTCTAAGCTTTCTTCATATGGCGCAATCTGACGAGTCTTTCCTTTTCCTAGGTCAATTTGGAGGGCGGGAGGTTTAGATCACCGTTGTGGTTTCATCTTTAGCGATTTGAGTATATGATCTCTTGCTTACGATTCGCTTCCGAGTCCTCGTCAGTTAGCTTTCTACGAGGGTTCGAGGTTTAGGTAAGGAATGAGAGCAGACTTCCTTAGAGAGCAGTCCTTTTACGAGGAGGATTCTCTTGGGAAACTTCCTATGACTTCCGTGCTTAGACACTGCACACATGCTTTGCCTCTCACAGTTCTCATATAGGTGTTCAGAAGACTTGTCATCGAGATGACCAACTTTGCCTTCTTTAGCGCAACTAGATACCTTTTGTGTCTCTCGAGCTTTTGATTTCTTTAGGCGAAGGTGATCGGGTAATACACCACCACCATTTCTTTGTAGGCGATTCCTTGATTACGGTGATAGGATAGGCTCGATCGACATATCGTGATTATACGGGTCATTGAGCCTTTGTGGAATATCGAGGGATTAAGTCGAAGTGCTCTCTGGATCAACAATTTTGTGTGTCGACATAGGAATTTTAAGCCAAGTTTCTTGTGAAATGACATCATATCTTCCCATAATAGTGCTTGATTCGATGTCCTTTTGTTGATTAATGACGGAAGATTTGTAGTTCCATGAGCTTGGGATGCTCATGGCATTGCTCCAGCGACCGAGACCGATTTGGTGATGATGATGTAGAGATTCCTCCACGGTTGAGGAATGTTCTTAAGCTCCATATGAATGCTTAGAGATAGTTCACGAAGCTTCGTCATGTGATATCAATCATGAATTGAAAAACTGTCTCCTCATTAGGTGTGGCAAAGAAGTCGGTTGGCTCGATTTCGGGGAATGAGAAGAAGCCGAAGTAAGTCTACATGAGTGATGGTGACTTGTTTGTGATTGAGCGTCCTTTGTCCTTTGCTTTTGACTGTGATCCTCACATAGAATTCGAGGTGCTGAATGTAGATTTCCGATGATATGATGTGAGAGCATGTTGGTAGGGATGATTCCTTAGAATATCACGGCAATGAGACAAGAAGAGGTCAACGGTTTTCTTAATCTTTCTAGGGAAATGTGGACAGTGTGGTTATCAACAGACAGACAATGGGAACGGACATGCGTGTCTATTATTGATATGCGGTGTCAATGATTATTCTGAGTCCTAAGTATTGTTTGTCCAATAGTCCAGTAGCGTCGTGAAATGTTTAGGTGAGTTAGTTAACTTTAAGTTTTAAAGTTTATGTTATCTTATAGTTCACAACATATCAAGCGTTTAAGTTTATTAGTGACATTATTGGATTACGTGACGATATGATTTGTTTATTAACAAGTTTGAGCACGTAACTATTCATAACGAAGGTCGATAAAGACTTAGGTGTAGATTTGGCAAAGTTCGGCGTAAACATAAAAGTGTATCGCGTGGGCTTGAAGCTTCACGTGGGATCCTTGCCACAGCGTGGGAAAAGGGTCACTTATGCGTGGGGCTTCACGGCGTGGCGTATAAAGACATGCAGCGTGAAGCTTGCTCGTGAAGTAGACCTTGTCATGCGTGGAGTCATTGTGTTCGCGTATCCTTCACAAGAATCACGTGAGTCCTGTTGTAGAACCTTATGCGTAGTTATTACGGCGTGGGATTTAAACTTACGGCATAGCGCCTGCGCGTAAGGTAATCATTATCGTTAAGTAACAATCGGCCTTGATTACGAATTTTATCGCGTGGACAGCTGAAATAAAACCATCATATCATGAGTAAGTAACATATATATTCATTCTAAAATCAAATCATGGCATGAAAGCTTTTTAAACATTTATGCGTAGAAACACTTCGCAGCGTGGGTCGAAACCACAGGGTTATGAATTACATATAGGGTTTAACCATAGGATTAGCGCCAATTCAATTACGGTGGGTCATGGATGTTATGAGGTCTAATAGCGGGTTATAACATCTAAATGGTGGTGAATCAACATGTTTGATGGCAGCGATATCATTAGTACTAAACACTACATGTTGAGACTTACGGACACAGCGGCTTGATAGTAGATTAACGGCGTTCCGGCCAATGATGAATCGTGGTACATTGCATCTCGATCGTGTGCTTCCACTTTGTTTGGAGAAACAAGTGATTAGCTCTTTCTCGATAGCTATCTTGATTTGAGTATATGGGCTGCTTTGAGATGGAAGTGTCAAAGATGTAGCGTATTTCCTTGATCCATCGCCGCAGTGTAGAAGAAATTCCAAGTCTTTGTTGAATAAATATAGAAAGGGATCCTAGGTTCATCTGGTTGTGGCCAATTGTTGGTAGAGGTTTAAACCCGATCGATTGTAGTATGGAGGGTTGTCCGGTTTGGTGAAGTCGATGTTTGCTTACGAGTTGAGCCAATCCATGTTGTTAGACATGGCTCGAAATGTTTTCAAGGTGATATTCGACCTCGATGGCGCTACGAGCTAGCTTTCCAGATTGAAAAGCTTCATTCTTGATTACTTTCGACTCGGTTCGTCATCATCTTGAAATGGAACTTTTCTTGCATAATCTTAGCATGCTCCAAAGTATTCTAGTCTGCGGATCTTGACCTAACCGAGGGTAGGGGAGTGGAATTGACAAGTGTGAAAACCATTGAAACTCACGTGTTGTATCTTCATCCAGCCATGATCGGCGTCGGTCATTAGCGTCTTCTTCTCTCTTTGTTTTGGCCTAGATGAGGATTACGGTTTCTTAACTTGTTTGGGAGAGGTGAGTTGTTGAGGGGCTCGCGGACTTAACTTCATCGTCACCACTCGTATGCTCAAAGTGATCACACATTTTACGAGTCTCGGTAACTTTCAGAATCCAGAGGGTTATCGGTAGAAGCGAGGAGGTGATCTTTGTTGTGCGAGGTCCGTTGTGGTGGAGGTTGCGTCAGTCTTGAATAGAGGATGATACATCGAGACTTCTTTGTGCGTTTGGGCTCTTTATCCTTGTCACGATCTTTGTCTTCATCATCTCTTGAGCGTTTGGGCCTAACGACTAACTTCTCGGAATGAGGGACTGGAGTTGGTATTCAATAGAGTTCGAAAAGTTTAGCTTCATGTGAAGCGAAGCGTTGGAGCGTGTCGACATGTGTGCTTCTAGCATGGGTTCGCTGATTCATCATCGAGAAGATTGTAGATTCAATTGGATTGATGCTTAAATTCATCCGTTGTTGATTTCATGGCTTGTTTGGCTAGATACAGCGATTTGGATACGGGTTATGCGGTATACATACGCTTTGTCAGATTAGGACGACCTCCAAGGAAGCATTGAGTGTATCCTTTGATCATTTCATCCATTTTTCGCGAAGATCATCTTTCATGAGCTTACGGACATACTCCTTTCTCTTGCATCTTGTCGAGATCATCATGAATATCACATGTATCAAGTCGACATAGAAGTTCATCTTCCTTTGGAGGATGTCTTTCTTTCTGACTTGTTTGACACATTCCCAATTCTTTTATGAGCATGAGATATCCAAGATCGGAGTAAGCTTCTTCATTGATTTGGATGTTGATTTGGTTGATCTTTTAGATGGTGGTGGTGAGGAATGAGATGAAGAATCGATGATGAGGAGACATGAGGCTCGGGGTCCTTAGGTGGTCGATATCCTCCTTGGAGCAGTTGGATTGTGAGAGAGATAATCATCATAATTCTCTTATCGTCTTGTCAGATTAGCCTTTTCTTCGATCGAAACCTTAGCTTCATCTCGGTTTTCTCTTTCGATCTTATCCTTTTACGGTTCCTCAATGTTATAATCGATAGACTCCTCCACAGCGTTTGTTGTTGCACAAGAGTGGTGGCACCGACTCCACTGTCGGGTTGATGCATCGGGACACAGTGAAGTGGACGCCCAGCTCGACCCTCAGGAACACCATTTGTTCTTGTTCAAATTCTTTAGCTTTTTGAAGGTGTCTAACTAATTTAAACTTCTTCTGTAGGATTTATCCAGTTGCTCTTCATCACTTTCTAAGCTTTCTTCATATGGCACAAGTGCAGTCTTTCCTTTTCCTAGGTCGGTTTGGAGGGTAGGGAGGTTTGGAATCCGTGGTGTGGTTTCATCTTTAGCGATTTGAGTATGTGATCTCTTCTTACGATTCGGTACCTACGGTCCTCGTCAATTAGCTTTCTCACGAGGTTCGAGTTTAGGTAAGGAATGGGAGCGGCTTCATAGGAGAGCAGGTCCTTTTACGAGGAGGATTCCTCTTGGGAAACTTCCTATGACTTTCGGTACATGACACTTCTGCACGCCTCTCTACGGTTCTCCTTATAGGTGTTCGAGAAGACTTGTCATCGAGATGACCAACTTTGCCTTCTTCTAGCGCAACTAGATACCTTTTGTATGTCTCGAGCTTTTGATTTCTTTAGACAGAAGGTGATCGGGTAATACAACACCACTTTCTTTGTAGAGCGATTCCTTGATTACGGTCGATAGGATAGGCTCGGTCAACATATCGGTGATTATGCGGGTCATTGAGCCTTTGTGGAATATCGAGGATTAAGTCCAAGTGCTCTCTGGATCAACAATTTTGTGTATCGACATAGGGAATTTTTAAGCCAAGTTTCTTGTGAAATGACATCATGTCTTCCCATAATAGTGCTTCAATTTCGATGTCCTTTTGTTGATTAATGACCGAAGATTTGTAGTTCCATGAGCTTGGGATGCTCATAGCCGCATCCACGACCGAGACCCGATTGGTGATGATGATGTAGAGGGTCCTCCACGGTTGAGGAATGTTCTTAAGCTCGCATGAGAATGCTAGAGATAGTTCACGAAGCTTCATCATAGCCAATATCAATCATGAATTGAAACTGTCTCACCAATAGGTGTGGCAAAAGTCGGTTGGCTCGATTTCGGGAATGAGAAGAAGCAGACCCGTAAGTCTACATGAGTGATGGTGACTTGTTTGTGATTGAGCGTCCTTTGTCACTTGCACTTTGACCTCGTGATCCTCTGCATAGAATTCGAAATTCTTTGAATGTAGATTTCCGATGCAGGTAGCGAGTGTGAGAGCATGTTACGGTAGGGATGATTCCTTAGAATATCCACAGACAATGAGACAAGAAGATTCGAGGCGGTGAGGGTTTCAAAGTCGACCTAAGGTTGTTCTTTCCAATCTTTCTAGGATAGCCATTGGGGAAGATGTCGACGGTGTGAGAACTTACGTTGCATCCACATTCATTTTTAGCGACCGTGTCGTGATCGAAAAACATTAGCCAAAAGAACCAACATGTCGAAGAGACATAATGTTAGTCAGCAGAAGGTTTCTTGTCTAGTTATTAGATATGTCGAGTGTCAATGATTGTTCTGAGTCCTAAGTCACTTGTTTGTCCAATAGTCCAATGGCGATGGTAATGTTTAGGAGTTAGTTAACTTTAAGTTTTAAAGTTTATGTTATCACTTATAGTTCACAACATATCAAGCGTTTAAGTTTATTAGTGACATTATTGGATTAAGTGACGATATGATTTGTTTATTAACAAGTTTGAACACGTAACAATTCATAACGAAGGTCAATAAAGACTTAGGTGTAGATTTGGCAAGTTACGGCGTAAACATAAGAAGTATATGCGTGGCGTGAGCTTATCGTGGGATCCTTACTTACAGCGTGGGAAAAGGGGTCATTATCGTGGGGCTTCTGCAGCGTGAGCGTATAAAGACCTTCTGCGTAAGGCTTACTCGTGAAGTGAACCTTATGCGTGGAAGTCACTTTTCGCATATCCTTCACAATACTGGCGTGATCCTGTTGTAGAACCTTATGCGTGGTATTCTGCGTGAGATTTAAACTTAAGCATAGCGCCTGGCGTAAGGTAATCATTATGCGTAAGTAACAATCAGCCTTGATTACTGATTTTTATGCGTAACAAGCACGAAATAAAACCATCATCATCGATCAATCGTAACACATATATTCATTCTAAAATCAAATCATGGCATGAAAGCTTTTTAAACATTTATATGAAAACACTACAGCGTGGGTCAAAACCTAAGGGTTATGAATTACGCATAAGTTTAAACCATAGGATTAACACCAATTCAATGCGGTAGGTCATGGATGTTATGAGAGTCTAATAGCGGAGTTATAACATCTAAATCGGTGGTGAATCAAAATCATACGAACTCGAGAACTTTAAACCTAAACATTCATTTTTTAATCAATGAGAGTTTCGGGTGGTTATAGAGCACGGAAACCTTTAATTCAACATGATGATGGTATCACACAATAATCTTTTGACCAAGAACCTTCACATTTGAAAATACCCAAACCACATAAACCACAACATCATAAATCATTCGATTCGTGATTACGGAAGTTATTAAAAGCGATATCATTGATGTTGTTAAAGCATTTTGACACAATCTTTTAACCAAAAACACACAACAAATGATTTTATGTTCTAACCATACGCGTAAAACACAAAATTCAATGAATCTTAAGTTTTAACCATTGGATTTGTGTGAAATTCAAAACCATTGTTTAAAATTACGTTAAGAACACAAAACCACTTACAAATTGATGATCGAAACTGCAGATTTCTTGAATGGTTTTTAAGGCGTGGGATCTTTTAAGGTTTATGTAATAAATGTGAGGGGTAATGTTAGGTGGAAGATGTTTTTATTAAATGTAACTTTAACATTTTGGCAGTTTTGGTCCCTCCACTTTTCTTTTCAAACAAAGCCTTTTAACTTCCATTTTGTTTACCAATCAAAGATTTTGAGAAAGAAACTTGATGACACTCACCCTTGACTTAAGAAAATAATGAGTGAGGTGCTAGTATGTAATTTCGTGCTTGTTATGACTTTTATGGGCTTATATGTGTTGTGGACCGTTTTGAATTAATCTTTGAATGACCCCTAACTTATAAATTAATTGGCTAAAAGCACATTTGCTTGAGGACAAGCAAATAACAAGTGTAGAGATATTTGATAAGGTTTTAAAAGGTACCATTTTGAGGGTCATTTAAGTCCTTATTTGATCACTTTTGTATCCGTTATTGCTTAATATCGTTCCTTTTCACTTTTTAGGTCTCGTGAAGGCAAAATGCCGAATGGCACTTATTTGGACGAAAAGGCGAATATATGAAGAAAATGGCCAAAGTCGAAATCGAGACACTCACAATCCGAATGTAGAAGCGCGACGGGCCAGAGCTATTTGCACGCCGTCCTGCATTTTTGTGACGGACGTAACTCAAAACTCGTGTTTTCAAGAGACGGCGTCTAGTTGTGAAAGAGTAGGCCGTCGCTACTCGGACGGCCTAGATGCGATCCCGACGACGCCGGAAAAGTCAAGAGGACGGCGCCACGGACATAAGGTGGCGCCGCCGCAGTTAACGTGGCCAAGACGAAACCCCAATGAGGCGACACGGCGGCGTCCACTAAACATAAGGTGGCCGTCGTAATTGTAATCTTATATATAGAATCCGAATTTTTCGCCTTTGTGGGAGAGTCTTTGGAGTAAAAACCTAAAACCGAACATAAGGTGTCTTGTACAATATTTTAGGGTTTTTAACCTATCTTACACCAAGATAAGTCTTTACTCATTAATTCAATTATGTCTTTGATTATTTGTGTGTATGCTTGCATGTTCTCCATGTCCGGCTAATTTATTTGTGTGTTTGCTTAGTAAGTATGAAACTTAATTATTGAATATTGATTGGTTGTTTCTTATCTTAGTTGATGAATGATCTAGTAATGCGATAGGTCATCCGTTGTGTACTTAATGCTTGATTCATCTTTGTGAACCCTAGAGTATAATTACCTGAGTGATTGTAGTCTAAACCATCCGAAGAGCTCCTTAGAGTAGGAGTCTATAATCTCTAAGTGGATTTGTAAACAAGACCCTTTGGTAAGTTCAAAGAGTTAGGGAGAAACGCATACCCTACAACTTTAGACATACAACGCAACTAGGAATAAGACGTGACACTCAACCATCAATAGGAGATAATTAAGGAGTAATACAAACTAAGTAAACACATCTTTAAACTATCATACGAGCACACATTAATTAGACATAGACTCCCACAACCTTAGTTTAGATAATTAGATAATAGTAGAGTAATCGGTGAAATACCAACCCCCAAATCCAATACCCGAGATTCGTACCTTTCCATTTTCATAAAATATAAAAGATAAAAATAATCTTCCTCAACCTTAACCTTAGCGTAGTAACTCCCTACTAGCATTCCTATTCCCCAGAGAACGATATCAATACCCGTGGCTTACCCTAATTACTACACTACAACGATTAGGTTCACCGCCTAGGGTGTTATAAAACTTGCTCAAGAAAAGGAAGTTCCTTTGACCCCGAACGACGTGTGGCGTTATCAAGTTTTTGGCGCCGTTGGGGAATAGAATAGCTAGTTAGTACTCCCCTCAACAAGTGATATAAGCGGTTGAGGTTTTGAAAATCGTATGGGAAGTACTTGTCCTTTGAGCAAAACCTTGAAAAATGAAAGGTTTGATAGGTTTTACTCAAAAGTAAGAAGCTTTCGCTCGTTTATAAGATTGTGGCAATCAAGCGTACCATAGGGTCCTTTCTTGACACTTACGGGTTGTACATCGTAATGTGTGCACAAGGCATTCACATATATAATCACACATCCAAATTTATAATGAAAGAAGCGGTTCAAGGGTACCAGAAGTGCGGTGATGTCGCCAGAGTGCGAACATGGCGTTGATAGCCGGTGATGTTAATCCCGGGTTGACCACCAACAAAGCTTTCCAACGCTCGAATCGATCCGCGAAACAACCTTTCATCAATCATTCGATGATCCTCCTCACATCCCTTCGATCCCGAGAATTCCATCGCTTAGAGACCCAATCATTTGACGATATCCTTCAACCTATAGGCCAATCCGTCTCTAACCATCTTCAAAGTGTGATCCCCAAATTTGTGAAGATCGCTACACGCCATTAAGCAATTTCGTCGAAGTTCAACGCGGTAAACGACTTGAATGGTTTCTTTGATGAGTGTATATTGTGAGAGCTGGTTGATATCGGAAGATCAGGCGAGGTGGAGTGAAGTTAACACGGGTTTGATATGATTCAACGGCCGATTGGAGATCTTCTACGTTCTTTGATGACTATGCTTGATGAAGATGGCGATGACTTGATGAATTCACGTTGTACTTGATTGAAAATTGCCTCATGCGACCACGTATTTTGGCAAGGTACATGTCTTCAATGTCGTTGAGAGACAAATTCTCAAAGTCGACTTGAGAGAATGCATAATCCTGTTCATCTTGCCTTTTGACCACAATCTTTTGAGAAAAGTGTAGTCCCATTTGGTCGACAAATCAACATGTTTGATGGCAACGATATCCTTAGTACTAAACACTACATGTTGAGACTTACGGACTGGCGACTTGGTAGTAGATTCTTGACGTTCCGGCCAATGATGAATCACGTACATTGCATCTCGATCGTATGCTTCCACTTTGTTGGAGAACAAGTGATTAGCTCTTTCCTCGATAGCTATGCGGTTTGAGTATATGGTCTTTGGGAATGGAAGTGTCAAAGATGTAGCGTATTTCCTTGATCCATCGCCACCGTGTAGAAGAAATTCCAAGTCTTTGTTGAATAAATATCCGAAAGGGATCCTAGGTTCATCCGTTGGCCAATTGTTGGTAGAGGTTTAGACCGATCGGTGTAGTATGGAGGGTTGTCCCGTTTGGTGAAGTCGATGTTTGCTTCGAGTTGAGCCAATCCATGTTGTTAGACATAGCTCGAGAAATGTTTTCAAGGTGATATTCGACCTCGATGGCACTTTCGAGCTATCTTTCCACGCTGAAAAGCTTCATTCTTGATTCGCCTCGACTCGGTTTTCGTCATCTTCTTCAAATGGAACTTTTCTTGCATAATCTTAGCATGCTCCAAAGTATTACCGTCTACCGGATCTTGACCTTCTTGAGGTGGGAGTGGAATTGACAAGTGTAGAAACCATTCAAACTCCTCGTGTTGTATCTTCATCTAGCCATGATACGGCGTCGGTCATTGGCGTCTTCTTCTTTTGTTTTGGCCTAGATGAGGATTACGGTTTCTTAACTTGTTTGGGAGAGGTGGGTTGTTGTAGGGCTCACGGACTTCTTCATCGTCCACCACTGTATACTCAAAGTGATCACTGCTTTACGAGTCTCGGTGGTAACTCGAAATCCCGAGGTTTATCGGTGAAGAACGAGGAGGTGATCTTTGTTGTCGAGAGTCCGTTGTGGTGGAGGTTGCATCGAGTCTTGAATAGAGGATGATACATCGGACTTCTTTGTGCGTTTGGGCTCTTTATCCTTGTCCCGATCTTTGTCTTCATCATCTCTTGAGCGTTTGGGCCTAACGACTTCTTCTCGGAATGAGGACCCGAGTTGGTATTCCAATAGAGTTTGAAAAGTTTAGCTTCATGTGAGGCAAACGTTGCGGCGTGTCGACATGTGTGCTACTAGCCGGTTCACCAATTCATCATCACGAGAAGATTGTAGATTCAATCGATTGATGCTTAAATTCATCGGTGTTGATTTCATGGCTTGTTTGGCTAGATGCAATGCATTTGGATACAGTTATGCGGTATACATCCGCTTTGTCGATTCGGACGACCTCCATAAGGAACTGCTGAGTGTATCCTTTGATCATTTCATCCATTTTCCTTGAAGATCATCTTTCATGAGCTTACGGACATACTCCTTTCCTCTTGCATCTTGTCGAGATCATCATGAATATCTCAGATGTCACGAGTCAAGATAGAGTTCATCTTCCTTTGGAGGATGTCTTTCTTTTCGACTTGTTTGACAAATTCCCAATTCTTTTATGAGCATGAGATATCCAAGATCGGTAGGCTTCTTCATTGATTTGGATGTTGATTTGGTTGATCTTTTAGATGGTGGTGGTGAGGAATGAGATGAAGAATCGATGATGAGGAGACATGAGGAGGCTCGGGGTCCTTAGGAGGTGCAGTATATCCTCCTTGGAGCGAGTTGGACCGTTGAGAAGATAATCATCATAATTCTCTTCGTCATCTTGTCCAGTTAGCCTTTTCTTCCGTCTGAGCCTTAGCTTCTTCATCGCTTTCTCTTTCTCGATCTTATCCTTTTACGGTTCCTCGATGTTATAATCGGTGAGACTCCTCCACAAGCGTTTGTTGTTGCACAAGAGTGGTGGCACCGGCTCCCTTATCGGGTTGATTAACCGCCGGGACACAGTGAAGAGTGGACACCACCACTGACCCTCCCGGCCACCCATTTGTTCTTGTTCAAATTCTTTAGCTTTTTGAAGGTGTCTAACTAATTTAAACTTCTTCCCGTAGGATTTATCCATTTGCTCTTCATCACTTTCTAAGCTTTCTTCATATGGCACAAGTCAGAGTCTTTCCTTTTCCTAGGTCACCGGAGGACCTGGAGGTTTAGATACCGTTGTGGTTTCATCTTTAGCAGCTTGTAGTATGTGATCTCTTCTTCCGATTCAAGACCTTCGAGTCCTCGTCAATTAGCTTTCTCCGAGGTTCGAGTTTAGGTAAGGAATGGGAACAGCTTCCTTAGAGGAATAGGTCCTTTTACGAGGAGGATTCCTCTTGGGAAACTTCCTATGACTTTCGATTGCTTGCGACTTCTGCTTGACCGCCTCTTCTCGGTTCTCCTTATAGGTGTTCGAAGACTTGTCATCGAGATGACCAACTTTGCCTTCTTTAACGCAACTAGATACCTTTTGTATGTCTCGAGCTTTTGATTTCTTTAGGCGTAAGGTGATCGGGTAATACAACACCTGTTTCTTTGTAGGCGATTCCTTGATTCGGTGATAGGATAGGCTCGGTCAACATATCGTGATTATGCGGGTCATTGAGCCTTTGTGGAATATCGTGATTAAGTCCAAGTGCTCTCTGGATCAACAATTTTGTGTCCGACATAGGGAATTTTAAGCCAAGTTTCTTGTGAAATGACATCATGTCTTCCCATAATAGTGCTTCAATTTCGATGTCCTTTTGTTGATTAATGACCGGAAGATTTGTAGTTCCATGAGCTTGGGATGCTCATAGCCACTATCACGACCGAGACCGATTTGGTGATGATGATGTAGAGGTCCTCCACGGTTGAGGAATGTTCTTAAGCTCCATGAGAATGCTTAGAGATAGTTCTGAAGCTTCATCATAGCCAATATCAATCATGAATTGAAGAACTGCTCCTCAATAGGTGTGGCAAAGAAGTCGGTTGGCTCGATTTCGGGAATGAGAAGAGCACCGTAAGTCTACATGAGTGATGGTGACTTGTTTGTGATTGAGCGTCCTTTGTCACCGCACTTTGACTGTGATCCTCTCATAGAATTCGAATTCTTTGAATGTAGATTTCCCAGCAAGAGCAGAGTGAGAGCATGTTACGGTAGGGATGATTCCTTAGAATATCCACAAGAATGAGACAAGAAGATTCGAGGCGGTGGGGTTTCAAAGTCAACCCTAAGGTTGTTCTTTCCAATCTTTCTAGGATAGCCATTGGGGAAGATGTCAAGAATTGTGAGAACTTACGGTGCATCCACATTCATTTTAGCGACCATGTCGTGATCCGAAAAAACATTAGCCAAAAGAACCAACATATCGAAAGACATAATGTTAGTCAACGTAAGGTTTCTTGTCTAGTTATTGAATGTACGGTGGTCAATGATTGTTACGAGTCCTAAGTCACTTGTTTGTCCAATAGTCCAATGACGTCGTGAAATGTTTCGTGAGTTAGTTAACTTTAAGTTTTAAAGTTTATGTTATCACTTATAGTTCACAACATATCAAACGTTTAAGTTTATTAGTGACATTATTGGATTCGTGACGATATGATTTGTTTATTAACAAGTTTGAACACGTAACAATTCATAACGAAGGTCAATAAAGACTTAGGTGTAGATTTGGCAAAGTTACGGCGTAAACATAAGAAGTATATGCGTGGCGTGAGGCTTATCGTGGGATCCTTACTACAGCGTGGAAAAGGGGTCCTATGCGTGGGGCTTACGCCGTGGCGTATAAAGACCTTACGCGTAAGGCTTACTCGTAAGAGTAGACCTTATGCGAGTCACCGCCACGCATATCCTTCACAAGATACGCGTAGTCCTATTGTAGAACCTTATGCGTAGTAGTTACGCCGTGGGATTTCGCTTACGCATAGCGCCACGCTGTAAGGTAATCCTTATCGTGAGTAACAATCAACCTTGATTACTCAATTTTATGCGTAGCAAGCCCGAAATAAAACCATCATATCATCAATCGTAACACATATATTCATTCTAAAATCAAATCATGGCATGAAAGCTTTTTAAACATTTATGCGTAGAAACACTTACGCGTAGGTCAAAACCCTAAGGGTTATGAATTACGCATAAGAGTTTTAACCATAGGATTAGCACCAATTCAATTCTGGTAGGTCATGGATGTTATGAGAGTCTAATAACGGAGTTATAACATCTAAATCGTGGTGAATCAACATGTTTGATGGCAACGATATCCTTAGTACTAAACACTACATGTTGAGACTTACGGACTGGCGACGGTAGTAGATTCTTCGCGTTCCGGCCAATGATGAATCACGTACATTGCATCTCGGTCGTATGCTTCCACTTTGTTGGAGAACAAGTGATTAGCTCTTTCCTCGATAGCTATCGCATTGAGTATATGGTCTTTGGGAATGGAAGTGTCAAAGATGTAGCGTATTTCCTTGATCCATCGCCACCGTGTAGAAGAAATTCCAAGTCTTTGTTGAATAAATATCTGAAAGGGATCCTAGGTTCATCTGGTTGGCAATTGTTGGTAGAGGTTTAGACCGGATCGGTGTAGTATGGAGGGTTGTCCCGTTTGGTGAAGTCGATGTTTGCTCGAGTTGAGCCAATCCATGTTGTTAGACATAGCTCGAGAAATGTTTTCAAGGTGATATTCGACCTCGATGGCACTTTCTCGAGCTATCTTTCCACAGATTGAAAAGCTTCATTCTTGATTCGCCTCAACTCGGATTTCGTCATCATCTTCAAATGGAACTTTTCTTGCATAATCTTAGCATGCTCCAAAGTATTACCGTCTACGGATCTTGACCTTCTTCGTAGTAGGGAGTGGAATTGACAAGTGTAGAAACCATTCAAACTCCTGTGTTGTATCTTCATCTAGCCATGATACGACGTCGCCATTGGCGTCTTCTTCTTCTTTGTTTTGGCCTAGATGAGGATTACGGTTTCTTAACTTGTTTGGGAGAGGTGGGTTGTTGTAGGGCTCACGGACTTCTTCATCGTCACCACTCGTATACTCAAAGTGATCACTGTTTTACGAGTCTCGGGCGGTAACTCGTAATCCCGAGGTTTATCATTAGAAGAACGAGGAGGTGATCTTTGTTGTCAGAGTCCGTTGTGGTGGAGGTTGCATCGAGTCTTGAATAGAGGATGATACATCGACTTCTTTGTGCGTTTGGGCTCTTTATCCTTGTCCCGATCTTTGTCTTCATCATCTCTTGAGCGTTTGGGCCTAACACTTCTTCTCGGAATGAGGACCCGAGTTGGTATTCAATAGAGTTTCAAAAGTTTAGCTTCATGTGAGGCAAACGTTGCAGAGCGTGTCGACATGTGTGCTACTAGCCGGTTCACCAATTCATCATCCGAGAAGATTGTAGATTCAATCGGATTGATGCTTAAATTCATCGGTGTTGATTTCATGGCTTGTTTGGCTAGATGCAACAGATTTGGATACGGTTATGCGGTATACATCTCGCTTTGTCGATTCGAACGACCTCCATAAGGAACTCGCTGAGTGTATCCTTTGATCATTTCATCCATTTTTCCTTGAAGATCATCTTTCATGAGCTTCGGACATACTCCTTTTTCTCTTGCATCTTGTCGAGATCATCATGAATATCTCAGATCCGTCGATAGAAGTTCATCTTCCTTTGGAGGATGTCTTTCTTTCGACTTGTTCGACAAAGATTCCCAATTCTTTTATGAGCATGAGATATCCAAGATCGGTAGGCTTCTTCATTGATTTGGATGTTGATTTGGTTGATCTTTTAGATGGTGGTGGTGAGGAATGAGATGAAGAATCGATGATGAGGAGACATGAGGAGGCTCGGGGTCCTTAGGAGGTGCGTATATCCTCCTTGGACGAGTTGGACTGTTGAGAAGATAATCATCATAATTCTCTTCGTCATCTTGTCCAGATTTAGCCTTTTCTTCCGTCTCGAGCCTTAGCTTCTTCATCGCTTTTCTTTTCTCGCCTTATCCTTTTCGGTTCCTCAATGTTATAATCGATGAGACTCCTCCACAAGCGTTTGTTGTTGCACAAGAGTGGTGGCACCAGCTCCTTATCGGGTTGATTAACCGCATCGGGACACAGTGAAGAGTGGACACCACCACTCGACCCTCCGGCCACCCATTTGTTCTTGTTCAAATTCTTTAGCTTTTTGAAGGTGTCTAACTAATTTAAACTTCTTCTGTAGGATTTATCCAGTTGCTCTTCATCACTTTCTAAGCTTTCTTCATATGGCACAAGTACTGAGTCTTTCCTTTTCCTAGGTCAATTTGGAGGACCTGGGAGGTTTAGATACCGTTGTGGTTTCATCTTTAGCGATTTGAGTATGTGATCTCTTCTTACGATTCGGTACCTTCCGAGTCCTCGTCAATTAGCTTTCTCGAGGTTCGTGTTTAGGTAAGGGAATGGGAACAGCTTCAGAGGAGAGCAGTCCTTTTACGAGGAGGATTCCTCTTGGGAAACTTCCTATGACTTTCGATGCTTGACACTTCCCGACCGCTTCTTCCGGTTCTCCTTATAGGTGTTCCAAGACTTGTCATCGAGATGACCAACTTTGCCTTCTTTAACCGCAACTAGATACCTTTTGTATGTCTCGAGCTTTTTGATTTCTTTAGATGTAAGGTGATCGTGTAATACAACACCTGTTTCTTTGTAGACGATTCCTTGATTCTCGATCGATAGGATAGGCTCGGTCAACATATCGTGATTATTCGGGTCATTGAGCCTTTGTGGAATATCGTGATTAAGTCCAAGTGCTCTCCGGATCAACAATTTTGTGTATCCGACATAGGAATTTTAAGCCAAGTTTCTTGTGAAATGACATCATGTCTTCCCATAATAGTGCTTCATTTCGATGTCCTTTTGTTGATTAATGACCGAAGATTTGTAGTTCCATGAGCTTGGGATGCTCATAGCCACTATCACGACCGAGACCGATTGGTGATGATGATGTGAGGGTCCTCCACGGTTGAGGAATGTTCTTAAGCTCCACATGAGAATGCTTGAGATAGTTCACGAAGCTTCATCATAGCCAATATCAATCATGAATTGAAGAACTGCCTCCTCAATAGGTGTGGCAAAGAAGTCGGTTGGCTCGATTTCGTGAATGAGAAGAGCAGCCGTAAGTCTACATGAGTGATGGTGACTTGTTTGTGATTGAGCGTCCATCACATCTTGCACTTTGACTGTGATCCTCTCGCATAGAATTCCGTAATTGTCGAATGTAGATTTCCCAGACAAGATGGCAGTGTGAGAGCATGTTACGGTAGGGATGATTCCTTAGAATATCCACAAAGAATGAGACAAGAAGATTCGAGCGGTGAGGGTTTCAAAGTCAACCCTAAGGTTGTTCTTTCCAATCTTTCTAGGATAGCCATTGGGAAGATGTCGAATTGTGAGAACTTCGGTGCATCCACATTCATTTTAGCGACCATGTCGTGATCTCGAAAAACATTAGCCAAAAGAACCAACATATCGAAAGACATAATGTTAGTCAATGTAAGGTTTCTTGTCTAGTTATTGAATGTACAATGTCAATGATTGTTCTGAGTCCTAAGTCACTTGTTTGTCCAATAGTCCAATGGCGTACGTGAAATGTTTCGTGAGTTAGTTAACTTTAAGTTTTAAAGTTTATGTTATCACTTATAGTTCACAACATATCAAGCGTTTAAGTTTATTAGTGACATTATTGGATTCGTGATTTATATGATTTGTTTATTAACAAGTTTGAACACGTAACAATTCATAACGAAGGTCAATAAAGACTTAGGTGTAGATTTGGCAAAGTTACGCGTAAACATAAGAAGTATATGCGTGGCGTAGGCTTATCGTAGGATCCTTACTTACGCGTGGGAAAAGGGGTCCTTATCGTGGGGCTTACGCGTGAGCGTATAAAGACCTTACGCGTAAGGCTTACTCGTAAGAGTAGACCTTATGCGTGGAGTCACCGCACGCATATCCTTCACAAGATACGCGTAGTCCTATTGTAGAACCTTATGCGTAGTAGTTACGCGTGGGATTTCGCTTCGCATAACCCGCCACGCTGCGTAAGGTAATCCTTATCGTAGAGTAACAATCAACCTTGATTCTCAATTTTATGCGTAGCAAGCCCGAAATAAAACCATCATATCATCAATCGTAACACATATATTCATTCTAAAATCAAATCATGGCATGAAAGCTTTTTAAACATTTATGCGTAGAAACACTTACGCTGTGGGTCAAAACCCTAAGGGTTATGAATTACGATAAGAGTTTTAACCATAGGATTAGCACCAATTCAATTCGGTAGGTCATGGATGTTATGAGAGTCTAATAACGGAGTTATAACATCTAAATCGTGGTGAATCAAAAATACCCAAACTCAAGAACTTTAAACCCTAACATTCAATTTTTTAATCAATGAGAGTTTCTGGGTGGTTATAGAGCCTGGAAACCTTTAATTCAACATGATATGAGTATCACACAATAATCTTTTTGACCAAGAACCTTCACATTTGAAAATACCCAAAACCACGCATAAACCCTAACATCATAAATCATTCAATTCGTGATTCTGGGCGAGTTATTAAAACGATATCATTGATGTTGTTAAAGCATTTTGACACAATCTTTTTAACCAAAAACACACAACAAATGATTTTATGTTCTAACCCTTACGCGTAAAACACAAAATTCAATGAATCTTAAGTTTTAACCATTGGATTTGTGTGAAATTCAAAACCATTGTTTAAAATTACGTTAAGAACACAAAACCACTTACAAATTGATGATCAGAAACACAGATTTCTTGAATGGTTTTTAGGCGTAGGATCTTTTAGGTTTATGTAATAAATGTGAGGGTAATGTTAGGTGGAAGATGTTTTTATTAAATGTAACTTTAACATTTTGACAGTTTTGGTCCCTCCACCTTTTTTCTTTTTCAAACAAAGCCTTTTAACTTCCATTTTGGTTACCAATCAAAGATTTTAAGAAAGAAACTTGATGACACTCACCCTTGACTTAAGAAAATAATGAACAGTTATAAATTTTAGTCCGAGGAGTGTCATTTAACCAGAAAAGTTTACCACCATTGATAAAAGAAACAACCGGGATATAATAACATGCAAGTACACATATGTTTTGAAACAGTTAAGTGAATATTTTCTCCCCCTCAACACTTGATTGGAAAAATACTGAATTTTGAAAGATTAAAGTGTTGATGGAAGAAATGTACTTGCCATGTTGAAAGAAAATTAGATTAGAAGAATATTTTTGTTGTTTTATCAGGTTTTATATTTTTGTATTTTGTTTTGAAAATGTATTTACAAGGAGATTTTGGTGTTTGATGAGTTTTAAGATCTGCTTTAGGAGGTCATCCAATTCCTCTTGAGTCAAACACCTCATACCAATCCGGTGGACCAACTCATTAAACCTAGCGGGAGGCAAGGCTTTGGTGAGAAGATCGCCAATTGGTATTCGAACCCAGTATAATTCAACTGCACTGCTCCACGTGGTCCTTGATGAAATGATAACGAAGATCGATGTGCTTTGATTTCAGTCTTGGGTCGAGTTGCACGAGATCGCAATGGCACTCGATTGTCGCAATACATTGGGATTCATCAAATCGTAACCATAGTCTTTGAGTTGTGTTCTCATCCATATGACTTGAGCACAACACACGGACATGGCTACATATTCTCGTTCGGTTGATGATGACATGTACAATCCTGTTTCTTCGATTGCCAAGACACCGCTTTATCACCAAGAAATTGTAGAGCTCTGAAGTACTTTTCCTCGAGTCTAAGCATCCTGCGTGGTCGTCCTCTGGCGATTAGTTCAAAACCGAATCCTTCTGATACAGTTCCCAAGTTAATGGTTCCTTGATGTATCGGAGATTCTTTTAGCCTCGAGAGGTGGGTTTCGATTAGTCGCGATCGATAACGGAGCATAGATAAGCGGAAAATACAATATCGTGTCTGCTAGTCATTAGATACATGAGGACCCAATAATACTTGGTGTTGGTAGGGTCCACTAATTTCCATGTAAATCGATGTCTAGCTTCTTGGTATGAGTCATTGGTGTGGCATAAGTATCACAGTTTTCATTCCAAATTTGTTTAACAATTCAAGGGCATATTTGGACTCAAGAAAATACCACGGGGTGATTGATGAACTTGTAATCCTAGAAAGAACGTAAATTCACCCATCATGGACATTTCAAAAATTTTCTTCATTAGTTTTGCAAAAGCGATTGAAAACTTTTTATGTGTAGATCCAAAAATGATGTTATCCACGTAAATTTGAACAATTAAGATATGTGCCCCGTGATATTGTATAAAAAGAGTTGGGTCAACCGAACCTTTGGTGAAATTATTAGCAATGAGGAAAGATGATAGCTTATCGTACCATGCCCGAGGGGCTTGTTTGAGACCATAAAGAGCTTTGTTCGGTTTGTAGACATGGTTCGGGAACTCGGATCAACGAATCCTTCGGGTTGGTCGACATAAACCGTTTCTTTCGCTTGTCCGTTGAAAACGCAGCTTTGACATCCATCCGAAAGACCGTCATATTCATATGAGCATGAACGCGAGAAATATCCGAAACGACCTCAAGGCGAGCAACCGGAGCAAAAGATTCTTCAAAGTCTATTCCTCTTCCCGATGATAACCCTTAGCAACTAGGCGTGACTTGTTTGGATTACGTTCCTTCAAAGATCCAATTTGTTTTCCAAATCCATTTGAGACCAATGACGTAGACCCTGTTGGTCTTTCAACCGCCTCCATACTTCAAGACGTTTGAATTGGTTGAGTTCTTCTTGCATGGATTCAATCCAGCTTATCTTTTGTCATTCGTCTTTAATGTTTTTAGGCTCGATTAGCGTATGCGGTGAGTGCATAAATGCAATGTTCACCATCCGTGTGAAGACGTTGTCTCGTAACGATCGGTTGATTCGTGTTGCCAATAATATTAGCCGAGGATGGTCTTTTGTCCATCTATGTGTAGAGGTTGATGTTGGTATACATTGTGCGATTCCGAGGATTCAAATGGTTTGTTGAAGATTCGCGACATCCGTGCGACGATCTCATTAGCAAACGGGTTAAAGAATTTGGATCAAAATCGCAGTGGGGTACTTCATTAAGAATATCATCACCGGTTCATCATTGTTGAAGCGGTTTGTTCAACTATTGTGTTGGAGTCAATCGGTGTAGGTGCTTCTTCAACAAGAGTTGTTGTAGCAGTGTATTAGGTATAAGAATATTATCGGGTTGTGCGGTGAAATAAGCGGATACACACGAGCACGCTCATCAATATCATCACCGAATGAGGAGCAAATAACCTTTCCATTTGTTGACGAGTGAGTTGGGGGCTTTGTTCACTAATGAAGGGGTTGAGGAAGTTTAAGCGGTTGTGACCGGGTTCTAAGTCATATACTCGTAAGCCATTTCCGTAAGTTCATCAAAATGAGCATGAATCGTTTCCATCACCTATTTTGTACGACGATTCCGGATCCAGTAACCTTTAGAATTCTCACAATATCCAATAAAAGACTCGAATGTCGACTGGCTTTGAGCTTTCCAAAATCATCACGATCATTATTCGGATAGCAAAGGGATCCAAATACATGAAAGTGTTTGAGATTCGGTTTATGGTTGTGGACAAGCTCGAAAGGTGTTTTGTTGTGGTGTTTTGTGATCATAGAACGGTTTGAGTATAGCATGCAAGATGATACAACTTCGCCCATAAGTAATCTGAAGTTTAGCATTGATCAACATTGTTCTTGCGCTTCCACTAACGTTCGGTTTCGTCTTTCAACAACTCCGTTTTGTTCGTGTCACGTGCAATAGATGTTTGATGTCAATTCCCACTTTCTCATAGAATTCAAGAAGGGTTTGGTTAACAAATTCGCCTTCCTCTTATGCATTACGATTAACTTTGTTGTTGAGTGAACACTCATATTTTCGAGAAGGTGATGATCATTTGTGGAGCTTGGTCTTTGCTTCAAGAAAGTATACCCAAGTACATCGTGAGTAGTCATCAACAATTACTAAGATGTAGCGTTTGCAATTGATCGTTTGCACGCCGATCGGGCCACACAAATCCATGTGAAGAAGATGAAGCACATCTTTGAGAGTCATGTTCCACCTTTGAAGAAAAATGAGCACGAGTGCTTTTCCTTGTTCACATCTTGAGCAAAGGTGATCTTTTGAATACCGGAATCGTGGGAGACCTTCAACTAGTTTGTGTCGAGCAAGGTTGGTGATGGTTTGAAAGTTTAGATGTGAGAGACGACGGTGCCATAGCCGGATTTTGTTGATGTTGCCTTTGAAAGTAAGCGGATGGGAGATAAAGCAACCATGTATTGCATAGAGATAGTGTAGAGACTAGAATTACGCGAGCGGACATAAGGTCATTTCCTTGTAGATCACGAATGAAACAAGTTTTCTCCCGAAAGCAACCTCCAAATCTCCATCACAAACCGACCTCATCGAAAGCAGATTATGACCGAGGCCTTCCACATAGTAAACCATGCTGATTTCGATGTTCCCATTGACATAATCTCCGTAGCCCATGATAGTCGCAGTGAGCATTCCCGAACCCGACGGTGCCAATGAACTTTGCAATAAAGTTTGATAACAGCTTTAAGGTTGCTGTCATGTGTCGGGAACATCCGCTATCAACAATCCAGAGAATGATCGTATCACGTGCATTACACACGACGACACGGATGGAATAGAAGTAGATGTGGAACCCAAATGTTAGAGGGTTCCAAGGTGTATATTGACATACACACATTAATAATTTTAGGCATCCATTTAAATCCTAGTGTGTTATATATCCATTTCGCCATCTATAACTACCCTTTGCTTTAGTCTTAGTGAATGCACTAGGTGGTACTACATTCTTAGGAGGTGAAACCGAACTACAGGGGACAACAATGCTTGCCTTTAGAATCTAAAGAAGGCGGTCTACCAAGCACCGACTTAGAAGAATTAGTGGGCTTAGAGGTATTCGATTCTTAGGATTCCGCGAGATATTATAGCTTTAGCAACACATTTGTCATGACAATCGAATTCATACTTTTACTGACGGATAACACAAGGTGCATCGATCAATATCAAAAGTGCTTAAAGGTTTAGCATTCGTTACATCACTATTTCTATTACATTTGCGGACGCAACATCTATAGTGGAAGCAACGTGAGTCTTATTCATAGTCCTAGGGTGTTCTTCTACTTTAGCATTCCTTATTGATCTTTTCTTAGGTCGCAACTTCCTATTCTTGATTGAGTGCTCTAGGTCGTGAAGTGCGGACGTTTGGAAAAGACGCAACTATTCTGTTTCAATAGAAGGAAGCACATTAGCAACTTGTGATTTGGCGGTAGGGATTCTAGGTGCACGATTACTAAGTGTTACAGGTGCTAATCTCTTAATGATGGTTGGCGGAAGTTGTTCATACTTTCCTAACATTTCTCTTAACTTAGAGATAGTGTGAATCAAATCTTGATTTTCGAGCGAATATTACCAAAGAAAATTCATGACTTCTAGTGTGAGCAAGATAGTGATCAAGTTCGTTTGATGCTTCATGACGAGTCTTATTGAGTAAATCAAATATGACACCATATTCCCTGCTTAACTGTTACAAGTTCTTGTGCATATTTTGAGATTTGACTTTTTAAAGACACGCTTTGATCATCCAGTTGCTCAATTTTAGGATCAAAAGATTTTGTTTGCAACCGAGCGATTTTCTTTTGAAAACCAAGTTGTTGATTGTGAATATCTTTTTCACACCAATTAAGACGACGTTTTGCATTGTAAAGTTCGTTAAGTAATCGTTCATTTTCACTTTTAAAGACTCGATTTGAAGCACCTTATCAAGATTCTCAACGCTACTACCAGAGTCAACATGATCGGCAGAGATATAATCGATGCATGTGGCAAAGAATAGAATAACACAACATTATGGATATCAAAGACGGATAACATCTTTCAAGAGTCGATCAACATCTTTTCTTAACATTTTCTTTTACGTTTAGTATTAGAAATAGATGTTTCAGCTTTTCTCGAAACGACCTTCATCACTCCAAGTATCTTATGAAAATCCTTTTCCCAAGCTAATGCACAACTTTTCAAATTTTTAACGTTAGGTAAAAGATTTTTCCTAAAAATGTCTCTTTGTTCTCGCGCGAGGCGATTGAAAATGATCAATTTTGATTTCGAGCGATATTCTATCTCATGTTGTAAAATTTTGAGGTCGACCATGAAAATGTCAAAATATCTAAGAATTTTTCGATTTTCGTGTTTTGAGTTTACTTCACCGATGGAAGGTAAAGGACCATAAATTTGTGAATATTCGGTTGGGGATTAACATTAGAAGACTCGGTGTTTTGATGATAACCCTTGGTGTGTTAGAGGAATCCGTTGGTGTGGCGAAAGTGACGGTTTTGAATAATTAAAAGGTTTGTTGTAAACAACGCTTTTAATTTTGATCGACTCGTCTTCGCATCTAATTCCTCTTGACGATCACTAGTACAAAACGGATTTGGTCACGCATGGTCGAAATGGAACGGCACATTCGCATATTTGTGTGGTCAAGGTACGAAAATTGACAACATGTACTAATTAGTCACACATGAAAATTTTGATTGTGTGACCATTAGAATCTAGACGCCACACAATTGAGCGTTGTGTGGCTAAAGGTATCCGGTGATTTTGTTTCGGATCATTTAGCCACATATGAATTTGGAACGCGTGACAAATACAAGTAACCTTGATGCGTTAGTCACATGAAGTAATTTTTATGTGTCTAAATCATAGAGTCAAGTTTTGTCACACATTATTTAAGGGTGACCGATATGGTTTGCCAACTCTTTAGCCACATCTCGAAATTGGAACAAGTGACAAATGAAAAGTAAGGTTGAAGCATTAGTCACGATATACATATAAACAATGACAAATATATGTCACACACTTGAAAATCTGTGACCAAAAGCCATATATGGTCACACTAAATGTTTTGTCACACATTCGTTAAGTGTAGCCAAAATCCAAGACATATGTTCACGTAAGTTAATATGTGTGTTTAAAGTTTAGTTTGTGTTAGCTTGCCAAAAGCTAATCTATAAAGTCACATTTACTACTAACACCGTGACCAAATGCCATATATGGTCACACTAAACGCTTTGTCACACATATTATTTAAGTGTAGCCAAAATCCAAGACATATGGTCACGTAACTTAATATGTGGCCATTGGATTATCAATAGTCACTAAAATACACGTTTCTTCACTTTAAACACCATATGGTCACACTTATTAACACTTTTAGCCACTTTATGATTAATTGTATGTGACTAAATACCCAAAACAAACATTCTTTGTGTGACTAAATGTTAGAAAAGGCCACACAAACATAAATTTGAGGTGGCCATTGGATGATCAATAGTCACACAAAACACACATTTCTTCACTTTAAACACCATATGGTCACACTTATTAATACTTTTGGCCACTTTATGATTAATTGTATATGACTAAATACCCAAAAGAAACATGTTTTGTGTGACTAAATGTTAGAAAAGGCCACACAAACATAAAATTAATGTGGCCATTGGATGATCAATAGTCACACAAAACACACATTTCTTCACTTAAAACACCATATGGTCACACTTTTTAACACTTTTGGCCACTTTATGGTTAATTGTATGTGACTAAATACCCAAAAGAAACATGCTTTGTGTGACTAAATGTTAGAAAAGGCCACACAAACATAAAATTCATGTGGCCATTGAATGATCAATAGTCACACAAAATACACATTTCTTCACTTTAAACACCATATGGTCACACTTATTAACATTTTTAGCCACTTTATGATTAATTGTATATGACTAAATACCCAAAAGAAACATGCTTTGTGTGACTAAATGTTACAAAAGGCCACACAAACATAAAATTCATGTGGCCATTGGATGATCAATAGTCACACAAAAACTATTCTGCTTTTCATAAACATAACTAACTACTAATACTAAACAGACTTAACTTAGGTCTCGCAGACTTAACTTTGTCTTGGCAAATTTTAACCACTAAAACTAACCTACGGACTTAACTTTGTAATCGGCGCCTTTAACCACTAAACTTTTGGTTTATAAGCAAACAACAACACAAAATATATATACTTTTCTGCTTTTGCAACCGGTCTCTATCGACGATCGAGACCGGTTTTCTACTAGAAATGTCTTTATTATTGAGTTAGCACGCAAGTTTTCTTTGTGTGTAAATACTATAGAGACCGATATATATATGATAAAACCGTTTCTATTACATATAATTAAAAAAATATATATTGGGGTGTTTGGGATTGCTTATTAAAGTTCTTTATAAGGACTGTTTGGAATTGCTTATTGAATTTGATTATCAAGATAAGCAGCTTCAATAAACAATCCAAACACTCCTTATAAGTAGTTACTTTAATAAAAAAAAATCCCAAACAACCTCTACACACAATTAATGCCATAATGAATCGTTATGAATCACGTATATCGAGTAATATTTACATGTACCCAAACCAAAAATATCATTAGTAAGTAAACATGTCAAACTCAAACCAAACCTCAAATTCCTAAGATAGAGCCTTACACAACAACTAAGCATACAATTAATTTGGGAAGAATGTCACGAACATATCAATTCAATGGAAACTGCAGCATTCTTTAGACATTGCATTTTATCTCCATCTTGCTACCCATTATCTCCATCTTGCTACTTATTGTCCTCGTCTGTGTTCCATAATTAAGGATAGATTAGAAGGTTGCAAACATAATAATAGAAAAGAAAAACTTAACCTATTTTCGACAGGTCGGAATCTCATTCGTCACATCTAGTAACATTTTAGTCTACTCTGATAAAGATACATGAAACACAAACTTTTCAATCAAAACTTTTAACTAGGTAGTAATTTTAGGCGGTCTTGGTCATTGCGAAATTCAAATATCTACAATTTTATTAAAGTGGAAAGTCACAATAGAGCTAACATAACTTAGTGGTAAAATCGGTTTGCTACAACTTAGGCTAAAATCCTTAAAAAATAGTTACTGACTTTTAAGTCGTCTCTTTTAATCCGTTAAATCAAACAACTATATCAAATTATAGACTACACCTAAACACCGCTTACGACTTTTAGTTATAATCCTTATAAGTAGTCACCACAAAACAAGTCATTTGAAGTTTATTATGCACAACAATTACCTCTTATGCTTCCACGGTGGACCTCCATAATTT
The DNA here is from genome assembly GCA_022545495.1 of Chrysanthemum lavandulifolium. Taxonomy (NCBI): domain Eukaryota; kingdom Viridiplantae; phylum Streptophyta; class Magnoliopsida; order Asterales; family Asteraceae; genus Chrysanthemum; species Chrysanthemum lavandulifolium. The sequence continues at coordinate 30,727,260 of CM040242.1, forward strand.
CTTTCCTTAAGTTTCCACGATGTTTCTTCTTTTGATAATGAACGAGCTACATGAAAGACACAAAAGGGTTAAGTTTCATACAAGATTAGTGTAAATTATTATTTCGTAATAGTCTAAATATTAAACTATCACCGCTCCAGCAAGTGGTGGAGGAGACAACAAAAGAACCCGTTGTGGATGCTCCTACATCGGAGGAAGAGCCACCAACCACCGAAATCCTAGTTGAAACCAAAAGCTGAAGTGGTGGAGGAGCCGAAAAGTGAGATCAAGAACCAAAGGCAAAGGCAACTCTGAAGAAGTAACTGCAGCTAAACAGCTCACGAAGAAACTCCAGCTTGAACAAAAGACTCCCGTGATTACCGAGGCGGTTGTGGAAGTTGTAGAATCTGTGGAGGATGTTGAAAAACCAATCGAAGTTGTTGTTGCAACCATTGAAGTTGCAAAAGAAGAATAATCTAAGATCTCAAAATTTGGATTACAAATTACGGGTGCTTTCTATTTTTATCATTCTCTAACTTTGGTTTCTATTTTATTTAATCTTCAAAAGCCAAATGGAACAAATGTTCGGATGAAAAAATGTGGAGTACCACTACAGGTTCTCAGTTTAATGCCAAGAAGTTTCAGTTTGATGTATTCTAATTTCAAAGTCTTTGATTCATTGTTATGGCTATAATGATTATTGCTATAATGATAAATTTGGTACAAATTTATATATGATGTGTGCTAGAAAAAACGTTAAGGTGATACAATGTTGTATGCTTCTTAACATTTTTTCTTTTATTCTTAAAATTATATACTTTGAAGACTTTCGATCAAATTGGTATGTGTCCACTTTAGCTATCATTTACTAGTTTGACACGTAAGATATATAACATAATTGTATCAAAATTTCATAAGTAAATGGGTCGAAACAAATACTTCAAAACATATTATAACAATTACTAGTAGGGTCATGATTTAAAGTTCCAGAGTATATAAGAAAATAAATAGGACCGATTACCACTAGGGTCATGATTTTAAGTTCCCGCATTGCTCTTCGCTCAATTCACTCCCACCGAATAACTCCATCACAAAATTTAACCGAAAATAAATATAATCGAGATTAGCAAACCACATAATAATTTCCTTATATATGCGATTAAGTAAAAGATATAAATACGTGTAACTCACGAGTGACGTAAAGAACGAAGGAATAAACAACCGACAAGGTGACATCTTGAGGCCTAAAAAGGAACCACTTTCTTCACTCTGGAGGCTTCAGTTTTCAGATTCATCATCACTTTTGCTCAAATGAGGATGCTTCGTCAAGCACTTGTATGCCTTTATCATCCGATTCTTCTTCAACAATTTCTTCCTTTTGCTCGGGACTTAACGATCTAGCTCTCCATAGAGCCACGATGGTCCTATCTTATCAACAAATGACACATCTTTAGTCAATGTTTTATCCCTAAATACAAAATAGATCACTAGTTTTAACCATGAGCCACCTCCTTTAGTTTGCTATTGAAATATTATCGTGGTGGTGAGCCAAACCCTTCATGGTTGTATTGTAATATAATACAACATTGTTTCTAAGTTATGTTAGACGAAACCCTCTAGCCTTGTGTCTTGTTTCTCAAAACAGGATAACAACATATCGTGTATTATGTTTTCCTAGTTCCCATGTTCCGCTTTTAGTCTTGCTATGTCTCTTAAAGTCTTACTTAGTCTCACTATGTCAAATATTTGAAAATTTTGTATATTCACGGTTTAGCTTTAGAGTTTTTCCTGCTAAAACTTACTATAGGGATGCAGTTTCACGTAAGTTATCGTTCTAAGAAATTAATGGGAAAGGAAGGCAGCAAGCGAGAAGTATATGAAGTTACCTGTGTGCAACGCTAAAAGACACAAAGGACCTAAAATATAACTTGTGCTCGCTTCGCATCTTGAGTCTTTGCACTGCTTTGCATCCAAGCCTCGCTCGGATGTAACGTTATGACCAACGGACTACCCATTGATGACATAGCGCAGAGGAACCACTTGAATATCTTCTATATCCTCCCATAGAAAAAAGAAAGTTGTCTTGTGTCCAAATAAGTCTCCATGGAAACCTATTATTCTCGCTGACAGAAACAAACGACCCTGCAAACAAATAACCCTTTAGCATGAAGAATATCCCACATTTCAACCAGTAACTAATTCAGTTTTTTTTATTTTTTTTACCAGTAACTAAAATAGCGCCATCAGATGATCAAATAGCATATAACAATGTTAAAAACTAAATAAATAAATCAAACAATTATAAGCTCAATTATTTTTATAGTAATTAGTCTATATTGAACCCCAGTTATATCAGTACATCACTAGATCACAAAATTCCCATATATCCCATACACACCTAATGTTTATTCAACAATGACATTGACATCCCATATCAAACATAGGCACACACATGACAGTTTATGCATACCCTGATTTGAGAATCGGAATTCTATTTACACCATAAGAAACGATAAATTAAACTTAAATAGAACCCTAATCCAACTTAAATTCACGTCTTGAACATAAATAAGCTAAAGTAAAAATAACAATTGCATATAAACAATAAATTAAGAAAACATATATACCACTTATTGGGCTCAAACTCAGTTAAGATGAAGGATCCCGGTGACAGAGGTCTGGTGATTTGGTATTCGGTTAATGGAAAAAAAAAGATGGTGGTAGATGGATGATCAATATATTACACCATTAATAAAGATGTTATGGTTAGGGTTCGATACTCTGGGTTTGGGGAAGTTTGAGATACAAGATGGTGGAGGTAAGTGGGGAGTAAACGAAAATAAAGGGGAAAATGGTGGGAGAAGTTTAATTCGTGTTTGTCCATTAAGCGAGCAACGGTCAAACCCGACCTAAACCGATCAAACACGACCGAAAAAAAAATCGATTTTGAGTAAAACGTGAACCGAGAATCAAATCGAATTTAACCTAGCGAAACCGCTTAAATAGTTTAGGTGTATTTTTTTTACCCAAACCGAACCGAACCGAGTAAAACCGAAATTCAAAACCATAATTATATGAACCGAAAACCAAACCAAATAAGGTCGGATCAATTTGGTTCGGTCCGGTTCGATTCGGCTCGTTGTCGGTTCGGTTCGGTTTTCAATTGATTTTGCTCGGCCCTAGATATGGGTCTAATTTTGAAACCATACATAAGGATGCTTGGAAAAGGGTATGAATTCGTTTATGTTAATGTTATATAAGCACCTTATGGATTTTATATATCATAAAATTATAAATTTGTGACTAGTGTTTGGATTTGCTTATGTTTAATAAGCTAATAATCTCAAGTATGTGGTTTAGATTATGTTAGTAGATGATCAAAAGAGACACTGCTTATGAATCTTAACCTAAGTATAATTGAGGGTATAATGATATTTATAATTGATCATGTTATATAAGCCCAACCCTTTTATATAAGCTTATAAGCTTACTCATATAAGTTTAGCTGAACACTTGGTTTGAGCTTAGTTGAATAATCTTATAAGCCATCATACAAGCTTAGCCAAACATATGTGTCTTTGTTACGTTACAGGGAGACCGGTCTTCTTTAAAAAAAAGATATTGTCTTTGACTATACAAAGACACTTGTTATACTTACACGACTGGTTAAGTAGAGCTAACGTTTTAATACGGAGGGAAACGTTCAAAAAAGCTTGAAAACATATGAAAACGAGTGAAATTTTTTGAAAACGTTCAAAAATGGATGAAATCGATCGAAATCAGTCGAACACGGTCGCAATCGGTCTAAAACGGTCTAAATACGTCGAAATCTGTCGAAAATTGTCAAAATTAGTCGAAAACTAGCGAAATCGGTCAAAATCGACTGAAAACGGTAAAAAGAGATGAAAAACGTTACAAATGAATGAAAACGTAAAAAATACAAAACGTATAAAATTGTTGTATAGTATATGTCTTAGTTTACAAAACCTAATGCACATGACCCATGACCCATGTGAATTAGCTATTATCACTGGTCATGCATTGGTTCCATTACACTATAAGCCACTACAACCCAATGCACATGACCCATGACCCATGTCAATTACCCATTGTCGATCACCAGTCATGTATTGGTCGATAATATGACACTATAAGCCACTACCACCCAATGCACATGACCATTACCCATGTTAATTACTCATTGTCAACAGTCATGGATGTGTCATAACATATGTCAAATACCCATTAATGAATGTGACTAGTGATAACCTAATGCACATGACCCATGACCCATGTGAACTAGCCATTATCACCGGTCATGCAAGGGTTGCACCGGCTTGGTAGGTGTATAGTTATAGTGCGAAGGTTATATGAATTGTATTTGATGTTATTAAAGGTGGTCATGCATGGGTTCCACCGGCTTGGCAGGTGTATACTGTTTGTCACAGACACTAAGAAGCAATTATCCAGGGACCTCCCGATCATGTTATCTAGGATCGAGAACGTTTGAACTCGGCTTGAGCTTAATTGCCTCGAAAAGCTCGATTTATTTGTAAAGATGTGTTTTGTTACACATATTAAAATTGAAATATAACATAAGAATCGAACTTGGTTCGAATTCAGCTCGATACATTTATAAATAAGTATTTACACTTAGTACACTTACATACAAAATATATAAAAAAAACATATGCTATATCACTTACAAGCTCGAAAACTCAACAATAACTCGAGTCGAACTTATATAAGATTGAGCTCAACTCATTAAATATTTCGAGTTCATTTGATAGGTTTTAGCTTATGCTCAAAGCTCGATAAGAATCAGCTCGAACGAACTCTACTTAGTCGACAAAAGCTCAAATTATTTACGCCTTACCCTTGCCTATTTTACTTAAACAAAAGAACACCATATCTTTTCCCCAAAATTTCAATCTCCCGCTCAAGATCCCGCCCCTTTTTCCCCCAAAATCAAAACCCTAAAATCATTATCAAAAACAGATAGTCAGATCTATCTTCCCTATCTCCAACAATTCATCTCTTCTCCTTCTCTCTAGAACCGACTCACACCACCGCCACACTTCACCGCCTTATCTCGCCGTCGCTCCACCAACCATCGCTCCTCCACGCCACACAAATTTATGTGTTTTGATTAAAGGATGGGTCGCTGTTCAAAGCAAAGTATAAGTTCATACCTTACTTTTATGCTGCTACTAAGGTATGTTTGATTGGTCATAAGTAACTGATGTTATCAGCTGTGTGTTTTTAGGCTGTTTACTTATGTGGTAGTGTGAAGAGATTGTAATTTGATGATTGAATGAATGTATAAGATAAGATGTAAATGGATGTTGATGCATATTTAAGAAGACGATATGAAGGGCAAATTGCTGATATTCAGATAGTTGAGAAAGAGGACCTTGATCTCGTAAGTCATCATGCTTGATACGTGTTTGTAACTTTGTGTAAAAATCGTATGTGTGATTTTTTCCTGAATTATGGATATTGATTTAGGGGGGTGTTTGGTTTAGCTTATTCTCGGGCTTATGAGCTTATTTTTTTTGCCTTTTTTTGCATAAGTTCAATTCTTCTTTGGCTTCTTTTTCAACTTATGAGCTTATAATTCAGTTTTGGTTCCTAATGAGCTTACAAATCAGGAAAAAGTTAAAATAAACATCCCATAAGTTTTTGTCACCTGGCTAATTACTACCTTATAGTGTCCATGAAACAATTTGATATAAACTATCACTAGTCATTAGAACTTGGCGTTTATTTTAAAGGCGATAAAGTAGCTTTAATGAAGCATCGCCTTTTGTCTTTTAGTTAGAAATGATCCATAAGTAAAATCGGCTTTAACTATGGTTGAGCTCTTTGTAAATCGACTTTTTGTCTTTTTAGTTAGAAACGATGATTGCGAGGCTGTGAATGGAAGTAAGGCGTGGAGAGACCTCTAAAGGGCCCACTATGTTCTAGACTTTGTATTTCCAATCTAGCCACCCCGACCACTTAGTGTATATTCACATATGTGGTCGCAATTAGGAAAATGCCACAAATATACATTACGCAAACCCCGCCTAATACACATAGTACCTTTACGGTTTCTAAGTTGGTTAATTAGTTCTTGAATTCGTCTTTTTATGGTTCCTAGTACTTTGGATGCACACAAAGATCTCTTTATGATTTTGGGATTGATGACGATGATGACACATATGTAAGTTCTTTTGAACTTTTTATGCGGATTGAAATGAGTGTGGTGATTTGTTTCAAGGTTAGTTTTAGAAGTGAAAAAATTTGACGATGTGGTTTGTTTATTGGTTGAATCTTCGAGCGGGGAATGGATGACTTCTTGGCGAAATGGCAACAATGATGAGGCAAAGCAAACCCGATGTATGTTTTATGTTTTATTGTTTTTTTTTTTTATTTTTTAGAAGTATTATCATAGATTACAATAAGCGAACCACGCTCGAGTAGTTTATTTACCATCGTCTGTTCTTATATGATATATCTTTGTGTGCATTGTTGTTGTCTTGTGTATTGTTTTGTCTTATGTGTTTTATGACAAGTAACGAGTAGTTTATAGCTTCATGTCTAGTGCTAATGCTTGTTTTACTGTGAGCTTAAGTTATATAATTAATGCTATGGGGTAGTGATATATATCGGGACAAGATAAGATATGACATTGGCATCATTTGTCTTTTAGTCTCTTAATCAGATAGCTAATCATGATAACATTAACTCGATAACACGTACTTTGGTTGGAGCTTGGTAAGATCTAACGTCCGGTATGTGGAGTTGCCTTATCAATCGAGGTATCTTATTATTGTTTTGGTGTCTCATTTAGGACACAGTAGGTATCATGGATCACCATAGCAAGATTACTTGGTCAAGTATGAAGTGCATATTTTATTGTTAAGTCGATTCTCTTAACTCTTGCCTCATTTAGCTAGATTTGTTTTGTAAGTCCATCTTTACAAAGAATGACCATTGATACTATGTATTTCTATTATCCATTGATTCTTTTATATTAGTACTTTAGATGCATTAATGGAGTTGCTTCAAGTACTTAAACACAATGTTTAACGAGTTCCATTATGTCGAGCATTGGCAATTTTTGTGGTTAGATATGTAATTGTATGATGGAACACTTGATGCATGTCCAAAAGCTGTCGATACTTCTTCATTTTTTACACTAGTTAATGCAATATGCACGGTACAAACTTGACTTGAGTTTGCTGCAGTACTTTTCATCATCTGGAGGTTTCAAATATGGAAAAGCTTGCAAATACAACCATACCAAAGGAAAGTCTCGCTTTAACGCCATGTTAAAGTACAACTTTTGGGCTGCCTATCCGCCTGATAATACTTCACGGCTTGTTTCTTTGAAATTATTACTATAAATAAGATCCTTGTTAAATTCATTTCTTGTGCCTGCACATGCTTAGTCTTTGAACTAAATCGTGTTACAGGGAGAGAAAGAGTGTCCTTACTACATGCGTAATGGTTCCTGCAAATATGGGCCAAACTGTAGGTTTAATCATCCTGATCCTACCATAGGAGGAACTTATGGTCTCGCCACATATGGGAATGATGGACATCTTCCATTACAAACTGCTCCTTAACCAAATATGCCCTCTGGTCGACTCCAAGAACTCCGGACCCCACTGCGCTTATGTTCGATGATGTACTCGCCTCCCGAATATCCCATACTAAATTCGATTGGAATGGTTATCGGTGAATTACTTGATTCACATTGGTTTACTATTCTTGTGAAATGCATTCTTAAAATCGTAACTCAGTATACAACTCAACTGTCCCGTATGCTACATTCAGATATGTTAGACTTCGTGATTTCTTTCTTGGTTAAGAGAATGGATACGAGTATATATTTAGCTTTAGGTTTTGAAAAATGGCATAATTAAGCCATGAAAGCAGGAGTAAGATGTCTTTGGTATAAGGGTTAGGGTTTGGGTTTGGGGTATGACCTTGAAAGTGTTGCATTGTGTTTGGTATACGACTTACGAGTATGGGTTGGTGAAAACTCCTTAAATACATGTTTCCTTAAATCCACCCAAAGTGTTGGATTTTCAGAAAACCATTTAAAACTTTGCAGCCCTCTTTTTGTCTATTTAGTTAAGCAAATTATTTAATTTCGCTTTGATTCCTATTTTTACTTACGAAGCGAGTTAGAACCATGTATGGTCGTTTTTCTTCTGCGACCTTCGATAATAGTTAATACTTGACTAAACTGAAATCAAATTTCGGTATGCCAATTTTGTCCTTGATTTTGCGGAGATAAGGAATTACTTTATGACAACACTTACCAAGCCAATGGAAGCCAACCGTTATTTAATTGATCATCTAATTCGTTCTTGAGTTTGGCTCACCTTCACCCCTAAGCCCTCGTTTGGCACACACGGACTTCAAAGCGAGAAGCGGCGGTACTATCGAGGCAAAGAGGCTCATAGTAATGGTCTGTTCTTGACGACATTATACTTTTGACCCGTGAGGTAAATTTTAGAAGTTTGGCTAGCAATTTGGTGATTTACTAAAATAAGTCGAATTGGGCTCTATTTTCATCTCTAACAGGACAAAAGGCTTAGAACTTCCGTATCGAGATCTTAAAAATAAAACTAATTTTCAATGAAAAGTTTGTAATTAGTTCTTCTAGTCTAATTATATATATATAATTAAGAAGTGGTGGAACATGAGTTGTCTTGACCTTGGGTTAACCTGAGCTGACATGTCGATTGGTAACCTTTATTAAGACATACTAACATTTTATAAATGTTTCATTTTGCTTGCGAGATATCGAGATGCGATTGAGAATAAAAAGGTGGTAAATAAGACTTTCAAGATATACAATGTGGATCGTTCGGTTTGTGGCCGTGTGGCGGTCTTTGTTGCAAAGAAGTATGGAGATACTCGCTTTCTTTGAGCGATTAAGCATAACGTAAGAACCGCATCTAAATAGGAAGTATCTAAATACTTGATGTTGGTATTTGAGAATTTGATTATATGCGACATTACAATTCTATATTTAGTTCGATTATATACATTCAAGTTTTATTCAATTTGAAATTGATTTTTGTTTTTAATTAAGTTATATATATATACTCATTCCAAAGAAGACTAACATAGTATTAGTGGAATAACACTCCACCAAGACTAACTTAGTACTAGGGTAGTAACTCTGCTCCAACAGTACTAACTTATTATTAGCAGTACTAACTCTGTGACTAAAAGATGCGCTCACATAATATAGTCACGCTTATCAACATTATTGGTCACTCTTTGTTTAATTCGATGTGTGACTAAATATTATAAAATGCCACACAAACTAAAAATTAATGTGACCATTGGATGATAAATAGTCACACAAAAGACACATTTCTTCACTTTCAACATCATATGGTCACATTTATTAACACTTTTGGCCACTTTATGCTTAATTGTATGTGACTAAATACCCAAAAGAAACATGCTTTGTGTGACTAAATGTTAGAAAAGGCCACACAAACATAAAATTCAAGTGGCCATTGGATGATCAATAGTCACACAAAACACACATTTCTTCACTTAAAACATCATATGGTCACACTTATTAACACTTTTGGCTACTTTATGCTTAATTGTATGTGACTAAATACCCAAAAGAAACATGCTTTGTGTGACTAATTGTTAGAAAAGGCCACACAAACATAAAATTCAAGTGGCCATTGGATGATTAATAGTCACACAAAACACACATTTCTTCACTTTAAACACCATATGGTCACACTTATTAACACTTTTGGCCACTTTATGATTAATTGTATGTGACTAAATACCCAAAAGAAACATGTTTTGTGTAACTAAATGTTAGAAAAGGCCACACAAACATAAAATTAATGTGGCCATTGGATGATTAATAGTCACACAAAACACACATTTCTTCACTTAAAACACCATATGGTCACACTTTTTAACACTTTTGGCTACTTTATGATTAATTGTATGTGACTAAATACCCAAAAGAAACATGCTTTGTGTGACTAAATGTTAGAAAAGGCCACACAAACATAAAATTCATGTGGCCATTGGATGATCAATAGTCATACAAAACACACATTTCTTCACTTTAAACACCATATGGTCACACTTATTAACACTTTTGGCCACTTTATGATTAATTGTATGTGACTAAATACCCAAAACAAACATGGTTTGTGTGACTAAATGTTAGAAAAGGCCACACAAATATAAATTTCATGTGGCCATTGGATGATCAATAGTCACACAAAACACACATTTCTTCACTTTAACACCATATGGTCACACTTATTAACACTTTTTGCCACTTTATGATTAATTGTATGTGACTAAATACACAAAACAAACATGCTTTGTGTGACTAAATGTTACAAAAGGCCACACAAACATAAAATTCAAGTGGCTATTGGATGATCAATAGTCACACAAAAGACATATTTCTTCACCTTAAACAACATATGGTCACACTTATTAACACTTTTGGCCACTTTATGCTTAATTATATGTGACTAAATACCCAAAAGAAACATGCTTTGCGTGACTATACAGTGTTTATGGTCACTAATACGGATTAATCCAACAAAATTTGTACCTAATTAGTCACACATGTTACGGTTTTGGTTACTCTTTTGCAATAGAGACTAAAAAAGTCAAACACGTGACCATAGAGTACCTATGGTCGCGCGACCTTTAGTCACACACGGTCGAAAAATCATGTGTGACTATATGTATATCGTCACACATATTCGGTGTGGCCAAATCCACTTTTGTTCTAGTGGATGATATTCAACAACACTCATAACAATGTCATTAATTTTATATTACGCCTGAAACTTGAGGATTTGGTTTGAATGTTTTTAGTGAAAGCTTTGGTTTATGTCGACTAGATTTGGTCCATATCCTTTTGGATTGGGTTTTAAAGTAAACTTTTCAATATTCATTCTTGATTCACCATGTTTGTAAACAATGATTTTAAACTCTTTAAGTTTGTTTTGCAAGCCGATAATTTCTTCAAGAAGGTCATCTACCCGATTCGTTGAATGCTTTTGTATGCGGAGAAGCTGTTTTGACAAGTTAACAACTCACCTTAGCTTTTAGATTTTCCAAGGTGAGGCGTTAATTTGCTTTTTATGTTCATCTGCTCTCTAAATGTAGGACCTTAGATATATCAACCTTATCACAAACCCAACACAAATACCACGTTAAACACAAGCGGTGGCGTAGAAATAAGAGAAAGGATTAAGCAAAGAGATGGTGACTTGATGTATAATTCGTGTATATGTTAGAGGTAGAGAGAAAAAGATGAAAACAATAAGATGTTATATTGCTTCAAAGGAAAACACACACACACACACTCAAGCACACCCCCAAATGACATACTTGAGGGTATTTATAATAAAGAGATGATGCCCTAAGGCTTGGCCATGGGCCTTGAGATGGACTTGGATTGGGCTTGGGTTTCACGAACTAGACAAGGCTAACTTAACATAACTTATGCCCAATTAGCTTAGCCCAATCCACGAGCCCGTTGACTATTTTATCACGATATCTAACACATTACAAATTCTAATCGTGAATGACCATCACTTCTAATAAAAATAATCAAGGCTAACAATCTCCCCTGGGGGTGGTCATTCAAAAGATGCTCCACTTGAATAGGTCTTTAATCTTTTTGAGCTTGAACTTTGTGAGTAGATATAGAATAGTCTTAATTCTTTGTTCCTTCATGCTTTGTGATCGAGTTAATGTGGTTGTCTGCCGTTGTCAACCGTTGGTTAGGTGTCTCCGTCTTTCTCCACCATGCTCACACTTCTATTTGTCTTTTGGTTACCAATGAAGAAGTTCTCTAGTCTTTAAACTTTGTAGATTCTTTGACATTGACGAAGAATCATCTTTAACTTTGAGTTGCCTTTGATTTGATGAGAACATTCATGTGTTGTTGGTATGAGCATGTGGCGAGTCTCGCACGATCCATCCGCTCCGGAGCTTCCATAAGAAAACATAAAACAGGTTAGTAATAAGCGGATTAAAGCCTTACGAGTTTGAATTTCGAGGGTGTTAACACATAGTGTGAAAACACGTCTCTAATTCTCACAGAGGCCGTTCTGAGCTGGAGTCCCACAAGTGAGATAACACGATATCACCAAGTACATCTACAATTCGGATGAGTCGTTGAGGTACACCAAAGCATCACCTCGCGATTGTAGACCGTTTGAGACACACTAAGCGTAATCCACGGAGAATTACCGAGTGACTGCTGTCGGTCGCTTGATGTTGACCTGGCGGGAGTTTCCATTCAATCATCAAGATCACCGATGTGAAACTTCTCATAAATGTTACGGCAAATTGCTAAGATCTGCGTGGGACTCTAGAGTATATTACTTGTGTCCTTAATGATGAACAACAAGCGATGTCATGTCATGTGTTCCTATGAGATCTTTTGATGAATCTCGTGGCTCTAGACTCAATAGTGCATTTTGGTTTTCTGAGCGGAGACTAGGGAGAGGGTCTCCTTCTTCAATACCAACGATCTCTAAGAAAGTCAATAGATTATGTAGGTTCCAGTGAGAATGAAACAAATCCTTTTAAGAGGAATTGAGTGGCTAGAAGGTTTAGTGCGGTCGTCCTTTGGGTCCATGACGTCTTTGTCTTCAATACCAAGGTGTCATCTAGTGACAACGGTAGCATATGTATTGAACCGGTTTACGCCTAAGGTTGAATATGGAGGCTATTTCTTTTCACCCTTTCTCATTACATTTCTTTTTAATTCTTCAACCCTTCTTTCTCCTTTCTCACATTACTCCTTTTTCAATCATTCCTAAGGACTTCTAGTTCTACACTATTGGTGATGTCCTTGGGTAGATCCCTCCGCTGGCGGATCATAGAATGATTTCTATCCTTAGTCACCTTATAACTCCATGATTGTCCTATTGTTGCCATAAAACTGTTTTCATCAAAATCTCTCGAATGTTTATGATAGAAAACATGTTTGAAACATTCTGTGAGTTTTATATTTTCGAAACACTCCCCTTCACATGTGCTTGTATGTTTTGTGTAACGCACATAGAGGTGAGAGATCGCACTTTTGAATTGATCGACTTTAAATGAACAAGACCGATTCGAGACACGTTTACATCACTAGAGAACTAGCTTGAAATTATTACCGTCTGGTCAAGTCCATAGAAAGTTTCTCGAGATGGTACATGATTCCTCGTCGATTCATTGGTTTCAACCGTGAGTCGAGCTCTTTTGAGATTCAAACAACGAACATTAAACTTTTGATCACATTTTAATCCGTTTCTCCCATCAAAATAGCATATCCATGATGTTTTGAAACAAAATGATTAAAAGATATGTTTTTGAAAAGCATTTGGAGAGAAACGGTTTAGCATGAATTTTGGAACAATTACGGTTTTGTACTCCCCATAGCGAAAGCATATTTTTCATACGAGAAAATTTAGAATCAATTAAGGGTATAGAGGAGTTATCTTGGTACCAAATGTGAGATTTTGAAAATCTTTTGAAAACTTTCGAATCAATGGTGCATGAAGATGAAAAGAAGATTTTGAAAATCTTTGAAGATATTCGAGAAGAATCTTCATTTGTTATAGGATAAGTGCTCGATATTTATGAAAATCGATTTTGCATAGCACTTTCCTTTCTTTAAAGATCGGGTTATAGCGGAAATACTTACAAGCCATTGTTTTTAGGAATAGTGCTTTGAAAATATTTAAAACCTTTGATATGGTTAAGCACTTTCTTTTCTTTGAAGCGCTGGTCTGGAATGTGTCCGAAGCCATTAATTTGAAGTCGGGTTTCGTCTTGAAGTATCGAAAGCCATTAATTTGAAGAAATTTTGAGAAACGACATGTTTTAGAAAACATATTAAAGAACTCTCGCTCAAGCATCCAGTACATGCAGTATCATTGTTGAATGACATTTCTAGAAGCGTCTGAGAATATCGATTATCGAGAGACATGTCGTAGAAGAATATTTTGGATTTTGATTTTATATTGTTTTGTATTTTTGAAAGTTTTATATTTTGTATTTTGCTTTTGTTGGTTTTCAAATTTTGTATTTTGTTTTCAAAAGATATTTACAAAGAAGATTTGAAGAAAGAAGATTAAGTTGGGACAAGTAAAAGTGGAGTTAAGAGTGGAACTAGAAAAGGATTTCCACATGCGAAATTGGCATAAAATTCTTCTTTACCACACGGGTATAAGAATCTTCAACACTTTTACAAGTACACGCATCCACGGAAGAATAATGTTCAAAATAACAGTGTTAGAAGTATATGTTTCCTCACGGTGAGGTGATCACTATCAGCAGTTGTAGTGGTTCGACTTCCTTATTCGAATGATTTTCACTATTATACGTGTTGGAGCAAGTATCAAAATCTTTCCGTGGGAATCCATCTAAGACCTATTTGGTTGAAAACTTTTCCGTGGGTATCCACTAAGGTAAGATCGAGGTTGTTTTCTTATCGGATCGCTGAAGACTCATTTTTAGAAAAACTACGTCTGAAGAGATCGTCCTATTAGTGTCTGTTTGTTTGTCTTTTATCAGCGGGCTTGTTTCTATTTGAGTCTTAGTGGATTGTGCCTTGGCACGAAATTATCTTTCTTGAGATATTGTAAGGCACATGCATCATGATTAGGCGAAAAGACACATTTTTACATGTAGTCTGAGACAAATTCAATATTCTTGTTTAAAACAATGACTTTAACTTTGTCACTACGGTCTTTTGGAAATTGATTCTTGTTCGAAAAAGACTTAGAATTCCTAGTGTTGTTTTCTACGGGCATAGCATTTTCTTTTGCTAACTACTCTTAGATGCAAGCCAATCCTAGTCTTTTGTAGAGTGTTCCTAGGTAATGGTTTACTACTACTAGTAGTGCCTTGAAATCTTGTAGAATTCATCACCCTAGATGTTGCACCTAGAATTCCGTCTTTTCGAGTCTGTGCCTTTGTCCTAGCTTCTTCTAGATAGTGATTGTTGACCATGTTGTTAGAACCAGCAGTTCTTTAAGCTGGATTTTTGGTCACATTCCGTGTACTATTCTTAGAAATGCCGGTGTAATCACTTTTTCTTTCTCAAAAGCAGTTTTTCAAAACCTTTGATAATTCTCTTTTAATAGGCGGGGGCGTGGGTATTGTATTTTGACAAATCATATTTCTCATTGACTTTTGGAGGAGGTGAGAATAGACATTTTAGTTTGAAAACCGATTTTGGAACATTTGTATTCTCCTCGGTCAATGGTTTTGCAAACTTAGTATCCACCTTTCCTTTTAGACATCGGTGAGCTCTCAAAGATCATTTTGCTCTTGCATGTCCTTGTAAACACGCTCATCTGACGATTTGTCATACTTTCATTCCTCTGTTTTTCGATCAAATTTGTTTAAAATAGGACACGTTTTCTTTTCAAGTTTCATAAGAGCTTTTCATATTTTGAAACAATTTCGGAGGTCTCATCACGGGTCTTTCATGATCTTCAACGAATATGTTTGTAAAATAATGGACATGATATCGGTTGTCATAACATCTTGAAGAGAATCATTCAAATTTTCCAAAACTTTGATGTGTTCAAAACTTTCATTAACTTGCTTTACCGGTTTATGGTCCTTGACAAAGTCATTGTTTCTTTCAAAGTGCTTGTTCAACATGAATTACCCTCATGATGGCGGTTAACGGAGGGCAATTTGGGTTTTAAAAAACTCTTTGTTTCGTCATCATGATGAGTAAACCGGATGTTAGTTGTAATATTGGTTTTAGACTTGTGATCTCTTGAAGATACCCAATTCTAGTTTTAACGTCATCTAAAATGCTTCTAGTATCACTTGTGTTAAAAGGATTGTTTGAAGACATTTGTTCGATTTTGAAGAGATTTTGAGACTACAAGCGGTTTTAAACGATTTTGAAACACTTGGTGTTATGGAAAACTTTGACGTTTCTTTTTGATTAACAAAAGTAATCCCATTAATTTTGTTCCATTTGTTATAATCAATCGGTTTAAGATCTGGATTCTTTTGTTTCATTTTGATCTACTCTCCTCGGCTAGTTCTAACGTTTCAAGAGAATCACGAACAATTATGGGTTCATGCAAAGGTTGTCCATTGTTCAACACATTCCGTTCTTCCGAGCTTTCTTGAGGAGCGAAGGAGGTGAGTTACCAAGAGCCATTTTATGTGAAGTGTGAAAATCGGATTTGCTTGATTGGAAGCATCTTGTTTGTTTAAGCGGAATGACCCGTTGTAAGAAGCAAATTATCCAATTTTTGATAGTTTCATTTTATCCGAATTTCATCAAGAAGAGAATCTTCTCGTTTTGAAAAATCGACAATCAACTGTTTCTTCTCTTTTCAAGATCGAAAAAGATGCTTTTTGTTTAGAAAGTTGGTCATTTAGTTGAAATTTCCTTGTTTAAAGATTTTATTTTCAAGTTCGATTCACATCAAGTGTATCATACTTGAGTTGCAATTGTTTTCTCTTAAAATGAATCTCGATAACCAATTTCTAATTACGAAAGTTTGTTTGTATGAAATTCATAGGCTTTGGCGTGCTCCTTGTAACTCTCAAGCTCACGTCAATTTTTTATTCGCGACCTTAACCTCGCGATTGACCGTTCTTACTTTCTCAACTTCAATGCCACATTGATTGATTAATGATTCAAAATACACGAGTTTCCTCATCATTAGCACCATTCGTATCACTTGACCTTCATTAGGATCCATATATGGAGTTTCGAGTTAACATTGCTATTAACTTGCTCTCCACATATGTGTCATAATAAGGTTGGGAGACACGAAATGTAGCTTCTCATGAGTAAACGAATTTGGTACCTCATTGAGTGAATGCAATGTCGTGAGCGGGTTGTGTCATAAGTACCGTTTGATGTTGTAGCTTTGTTGATTGATTGTGTGACCGGAGTTTGCGATGTCGTTTGCTTTATCTTCCCATTTTGGGTACACAATTTTATTTCTCGTGATCAACTCAATTCCCAACTCTTCTTTTACGCTAACATCAACATGTCTTGGATCTTTTCAAGCTTTGTCATTGGTATGACACTAGATCCTGAATCTTGTCTTTGAGGTTCGAGGTAGCATTACAAGCAGAAGTCATAAAGCAGCTTATTCCCATTGATATCCCATATTACGATTCACAATCGACCCCATGATGTCTATCTCCATAATTCCCAACGACCGAGCCGCAACATTGCCATTACGATTACCCATGCTCTATTCCCAACATTCGTCCCATCGATTTCCAACATTCTCGACCCAACTACCACCGATACGAATCGCACGATTACCCATGCGATCGCTAAATGCTTTATCCAATAAAGAAAATACATTGCAAGGTCGCTTCTACTTCAACTTCGGATCGGTGATTCCTATTCGGGTATTGTGGATACGGTTGTTGAATGACTTGTTGTTCTTGTGGATAGAATTGTTGTTGAGGTTGTGGAATGTATTCTTTGCAAGTTGTTGGTGGAAGATGATGAAGCTTGTTGTTGTGTATTAATCGAAGTTTGAGTCTTAGCAATAAGTGCCAATGGATCATGATTCTTTGCTAATCTTTCTTGCTCGACTTCATTCGCTTGACTTGGTTTTGTTTGAGAAAATCATTGATTGATCAAAGTTCACTGATGAAGGTCTTTGTTTGGTTGACAATAGTGACATATCGTCCCCATTCTTACGGAAGATTATTCAGAACTTGATGTTTTGAACGCATTGTTCGGTGCCAACTTGTTTCGATAAGCTCATTCATCAAAATGCAAAACCTTCCATAGTAGGATTCAATGGATTCTCCGGTGTAGATGTAAACTTCTCCCATTCGAGTTAGCGACTTGTTCTCCATATCTTGTTTACCAATTTACGTCCAAAACATAGCCGTCTAACACGCTCCCACATATCGAAGTTTCTGGCCGCTCTGCGCAGCAAAGATGTCTATTGGTAAACCCAGTTGGATAATATGAATTGCCATGTCATCTCGCATCGACTTGTTTCGATCCTCTTGATGTATTCCGATTGGTTTGAAGATGAGAGGATGGTGGGATGGGAGGTGTTGCATCTGCATTTCCAAGGACATGGACTTGTCGAGGCTTGAAGGGTCCATCACGAATGGATTTAATCATGAGTTTCCATTAGGTTTGGTCTTGATATAGCGGAGCATTCGACTTGTCCATTGAAGATAACCACCTTTGCCAACATAGGAGGTCGGTTTTGACCTGCAGTGCATGAATGTCTTGTTGAGTTGCCATTGATGAAGGTATGATATGATAAAGTTGATGTAGGATCAATTCAACGATAAAGGAGTTGTGTTTGATAAGTTATGGTCGGTTGAGGTTTATCCGAAGGTCGTACTCAATAAACTTGGTTCTTAAAAATTTTCGCCAAAATTTGAAATTCACTATAAAAATCAATTCTAAGGGTGTATGAAAAATTTGAGTTATGACAATTTTGACGCAAAATTTGACCCAGAAAATTTGAATTTAGGCCCAAAATTTGAATTTTGACCAAAATTTCAAGTTATACCAAAATTTGAATTTCACGTAAAATTGAACGTTTAGTCTCCTCGAAAAATTAAATTTTACTCAATTTTTCCCGCCAAAAACTCTTTTTTTTTTTTTTTTTTTTTTTTTTTTTTTTTTTAAAGCTTAGGCGTGGGAAGAGGAAGTTACGAGTAGACTACGAGTTCTGAGTAGGATGGCTTAGGCGTAGGATCTTATCGTGGGATCTTATGCGTGGGATGCTTAGGCGAGGAATC
This sequence comes from Chrysanthemum lavandulifolium, assembly GCA_022545495.1. Taxonomy (NCBI): domain Eukaryota; kingdom Viridiplantae; phylum Streptophyta; class Magnoliopsida; order Asterales; family Asteraceae; genus Chrysanthemum; species Chrysanthemum lavandulifolium. The sequence continues at coordinate 30,746,028 of CM040242.1, forward strand.
CTTAGGCGTGGGAAATTTTATGCGTGAGAACCCAACTTACACAGCGCAAGAGTGCTTACGCGTAGGAATAGCTTACGCGTGAATGACTTATGCGTGGGAATGGCTTACGCCAGAGATCCAAAAACCTTTACACTATCACGATTGTAAGAGATATCCAAAGTCGGTGTTCCACACACTTATCCAGTGAGGGAAGCACCGAGTCACCGTTATAGCACGTAAGATTCTTCACCAAAAGTTACAGTAGAAAGCTGTCGTGGTTGACTTTCTTCTGGTAGAACTAGGGTTTTGACTTACTCGTAAAAAATTTCCAATGATTCAAACAATTTCGCTGCACAGATATCCTTAAAAACACTCGAATAACCCAAAATGGTGACCTTTTCACCCAAAGTGGCTAGAAAAGTTACGAGTGAAATGACCAATGAACCAAAACGAGCTTAAAATGAAGAAAACACGAAAGCTTCAAACTTTTGCAAAAACTCAAACTTTAGCACCAAATAAACCTTACACCACAAGAATCTTGAATTTTGAGTGCAAAATTAAAGCTTGATGCGTGACAAATATGAATAACGAGGCTTATGTGTAACCTTCAAAACAAACACAAACACTCCTAAACCATTGTTAGGCGATTGATACCAATTGTAGGACCTTAGATATATCAACCTTATCACAAACCCAACACAAATACCACGTTAAACACAAACAGTAGGCGTAGAAATAAGAGAAAGGATTAAGCAAAGAGATGGTGACTTGATGTATAATTCGTGTATATGTTAGAGAGGTAGAGAGAAGAAAGATGAAAACAATAAGATGTTATATTGCTTCAAAGGAAAAACACACACACACACACTCACACACCCTCAAATGACATACTTGAGGGTATTTATAATAAGAGATGATGCTCTAAGGCTTGGCCATGGGCCTTGAGATGGACTTGGATTGGGCTTGGTTTCACTAGAACTAGACAAGGCTAGCTTAACATAACTTATGCCCAATTAGCTTAGCCCAATCCACGAGCCCGTTGACTATTTTATCACGATATCTAACACACATTACAAATTCCTAATCGTGAATGACCATCACTTAATAAAAATAATCAAGGCTAACACTAAATATTTTTCGTTTGATGAGATTTAGCAAAGCGGCTTCAAAACCTTTTCACAGTTTTCTTGAGTTTTGAAAAGTTGAGTTGCATTTGTAAGCATTCAAAATCCTTGGTTAACAGTGCATTTTTGCTTTTAATTCCTTATTTAATGCATAACATTCCTCCATTTTGATTTGATGGTTTTGAATTAAGCGAGCAAAGTGCGGATGAGGCAACAGTTCGGCTTGTTCAACGTGAGTCACCACATGATCATTATTTAGATCCTCAAGTACAACCACAGAGTCAATTTGATTATCAAAGGAGTAAATTTGTAAACCCAACTATTAGGCGATTGATACCACTGTTAGGTCACTAGTTTTACAACACAAGCTTAATAGAAAGAGATAAAGGCGATTGAACAATAAACCAAACACACACACACGATGTAGTAAGACAGTTACGCGTAGAGTATGTATGAAAGGAATAACTTGAACAACCAACCTTCAAATGAAGGTTTACAAGAGTATTTATAGGAGGAAAGCTAGGGCAACACTCATAGTTTCCATCCTTTCCTTAATGGACATGGGCCTACGCTCATGGGCCTTCTACATAAGCTTAAGGCTAATAACAAACATAAAGGCCATAATGAGCTACCTATTACATAAGAATAACAAACACTTGAATTATAGTTTAGGAGTGATTCCAACATTTATAAAATAAAGCAACACACTCTTCTAAATCGTTATGGGCTTGACCCATTATATGACTAAATGCACCCTAATCGCTAACAAACGCACTCGGTCGTTGGAAATCCACAAACACCCCTTTGTATACTTATCGAATGAGCGTAAAAAAAGCTAAGAAATAAGCGGAAAAATAAGTTCGAGTAAACATTCAAAAGTTAGCTAGAAAGCAAGCAAACAAACAGACGCCTCGTGGGTGACCGAATCACAACGAAACATTGGCACCATATGGGTTCTTTACTTGATCGAGCACACAAAAATGACCCTATATGGGTCGTGGTGGCTGAACCGTAACAACAAACAACAACCATTCAAACGCAACATACAACACACCCTAGTGGTGTTTCTCACAGACAAATTTCACACGCAACACAAATACACTCGACACCTTATACACCTTATGGTGTCGTGATACTAACTTAAGAAAATGGTGCTTTGTAATTTACACCATATTAACAAACACACGCAAAACGTATAAAAATGGACCGAGACGAGGAAAAACGGATGAAAATGGATAAAAACATAAGAAAATAGATAAAAATGTAAGAAAATGTATACATACGGTAGAAAATGGACGAAAACGTAACAAAAATGAAAATGGAATGAATTAAGAACACTGTGGCAAACCACAGGGACCATTTATGTACTTATAAAAAATGAAAAGAGGGTATTTTCTTCAATAGTAATCGATTGAAACACACTTCAAGTTCGATGCTTGCGAATGTCAACCCGTGTAGGCAATAACTGTTTGAACAAAAATTAGTTGAGTAACTTAGCGAGCAAAGTGGAAAAGTTGAGTAACTTTGCATGCGATATAAAACCCTTATAAAATAAAACTTTGTTTGTCGCACATGCTTATGGCCTATAAAAGAAGTCATACTATCGCCAAGCCCATTAAAAGGCATATAGACAAATTACTTAAATACTTTTCAAAATATAATTGATTATCACGTAAAAGCTGAAAATATATTTGAATTTAATTTGATGTGTTTTTATGTGATTTTACATTAATAAGCTTCAGCTCAACTAATTCGTCAAACAACTTTATAAAAATATAAGTTTTGGCTTTCGACTTATAATAGAAGCTCCAGCTTCAACCTAAGCCTATTGCGCCAAACATACCAGTGTAAAAGGTATATACATTGCGTAATTCTAATTCCATTTCCTCCCTCTATACTCTCCACCCTACAATTAAAACGAGCATTACTGTGTTCGTCATCTTTTATCGCCAAAGTTACAACAGGCATCAAAATGCAACTATCAAATATAAAGTCAAAACACATCGAGTCCTTTTCTGCAATAGAGGATCTGCATTGTTGGTAACAACATGAAATGCCACTCCTCTGGTTGCTTTATTGTGGTTATGCTGATGTGATGGATCATGTCAAAATACATCAACTCATGGGTCATGCACTTGTTAAATTTAATATCTAACTTAAATGCCACGGAAAGACTAAACGTAATGGTCACTCTTGAGTCTTGAGGGCTATCCTCACCCGTGACACCACTACGAGACCAAGGCTCAAGCGTGAGCAATGCAAAAAAGAGGCACGAAAGGTGAGCCTCCTCACCATTATTTTAGAGTGTGAAAGTAGGCCTCATGATATGTTTGTATTATTAATTATTTGATTTGTGAGTTTGCGTGAGGTATTTTGTAAGGAATTTTTATATAAGTTGTTATTTTAATAACAGGTGGACAATAACGGGTGAAAAGCGAGAGAAAATGAGAGGAAGTAAATGGTGATGTGACGTTGAAGTGAAAGGTGATGAGGTGTGACCATTGCCTAATCAAGTTGAACATATCTACTAAAATCATTGATTTTTCTTCTTTAAGAGATGGATAAACTCAATGGTATTAAATTTAGATCGAGTTAAGTCGAGGCCAAGTATGTCTAAGTTTGAAACCTGACATGGGCGAAAAAACTGAAACTTGAAACTCGTCTCGGGATTGATCAAGTATTAACTTGAAGCAGGCTCGATGGAGTGTCAAAACTCTCGAGCTCAATCCAACTCGATTTAGATAACGATATTAGAATATTAATAATACGTAGTATGAAAGAGGTCGACATCATTCAACTTGAAATTGTTGATTTTTCTCGACATGAACGAAAGTATCTAAATATACATACATGTAAAAGAAATAAGCTCGATAAGGCAGTTTTGACCTGGATTGAAGCTACACTATATGAAATGTAAATATAGCTTCATGACAAACAATCATATGATAAGTGAGATCACAAGCTGTTTTGATATTGGCCTCATCAAATTGTACCCTATCCAAGCTACAAATAGATATACGATTTTAAGCACAATTGTACAAATCATTTCAAACCTCTTGAGCTACAACCGATCGTTTTGAGCTCCCAGCTGAACCTCCTCACGGGCTTGAAACTCCACATTCTCCCCATATATGTACCCAAAAGCGTTGATAAACTAAACATCAATCGATTCACAATGAAACGATTTGCAAACCATGTACAAAACCGTTTGGATCACGATAAACAACAAAACCACACCAACAATCTGCAAACCACATAATATCACAATCATCACTCTCAAACAATACCTAAGTCAAATATCTCATCTCCATATTCGACAAACAATTCTATCACTATTATCAAACCTACCAAAATCGCGTACATCACAAACGCGATCATCATTCCAACTTTCCTTTTACCGTATAGTAACTTTTTACCCTTTTCATCGCTTTAAATCCGTAAATATTTTCTAAAACACTTACAACACTAGCTAACTCCCAAACAACGCTTAGATATAATAAACCTAAACAATATATAATTGCAATGACAATTATTATACTAACGCCCGCTAGTGAGTTACCAAAATAATACGTATGATCGATATAATAATACCTATTATAACGTCATAAATTATAAAAGCTAGGTATATGAATAAAAATATTCGAGTAACCGTTTCCATATCTTTGGGCGCTTTGATGGCGTCGAGAAAGTGGCGTCACGTTCGAGTACCTGACGCATGATTGTGAGAACGATTCGCCAAGGTAGTGAAAAAGGCGGTTAGGGCGGTGAAGTATATTATTTTGAATAGCGATAATAGGCCCAATCTTTTCGAGTTGTTGAGCTGTAATTGTCGAGTTGAATCATATCGTATGGTAATGAATTATTTTCGACTTTATCGAAAAATGATGTGAAATCACCATATGAGCTAAGAAAATTAGTGTGAGTGGGAGAATTAGGGTTAGAGTGATTTGTGTGAAGATTTTTTGTTTGTAAAGATTATTTTGACTGATTGCTTGAATATTCCGAATAATCCAAGTTTTTCATGTCTTCTTGGTTCGATCCATGTTGATTGATTTCTGCTAGATTAGTTGAAGATTGTTGAAGATGAATATGTGTGTTTGTGTATGCATTAAGATGTGTTTATGAGTAATCTAATGTGTGTTATTTCGATATAATAATGTAAAAACATGCCAATTTCTTCAAGTTTCCACCTAAACTACTATTTTCATAATATAATAAGTTGAGCTAGGACCATATATACTTCATGCTTATCATAATCATCCTGCCAAATATGATCTACATTTGAAATAGTCAAAATACATGTTGTTTGTTGAGCTCACTATAGAATAACGATAGTGATACACAACTACTAACATGCAGCTTAATGTTTTACACAAAATGAGCTAGTCAAATTTGTCAATTTCTTAAGAAAAACAATAAAGACAAGAGAAAAAAGGGATTTGGTCTAACTGAGTTTCTTGATGTTATTTTATTGGACCGATATCTGCGACCTTTTGACACTTTGGTGAGCAATTTGGTTTGGTCCAATAGAGTGACTGATAAAATACTAAAATAGTAGTAGTAAATTAATAAGTCACTAGAATTTAGAGTGAGCCCACTAAAATATAGACCATTATTTTAATTAATAAACTTTGACTAATACTATGGTAAAGTGGTTGTGAATTTGCCCAATTACGGTTGGACCAACTTGAAGCACGTACTCTAAGATCTATTCAAATTTGAAGAAGAAAGAACATTTACAAACATTACTTCTCTTAAAACTAAGTAAATCTCGAGCCAAAACACTTCATTTCGGTTGGTAGTATCTAAGTTTTACGAGAGCTTGGGAAGTTTTACCGAGGTTGAAAGCGTGCAAATGACAAAAATTTGAGTTTTCCTCTTGGTGCTTGAAACCGTGAGTTCGAGGGTTTTTCCTTGGGGTCTCGCTTAATGGTTCGTGTCCGAAATCTGCCGTTGAAAAGTTTAACTCGAAAGTCGGTTTCAATGTGATGCCATTAAAAAAAACCTTGTAAGTCTCAAACCATGTCTTTCAAAAAAAAAAAAAAACATTTTATATCAAACTAGTTTATTTATAAGTTATAACCAATAACTTAACTCTAGCCATTTCATTGTATCTTGTGAAGAACTGCCGTGCGTTGCGACGGTTAGTCTTCCTTCAACTTAAATTTTGAAAAACAATGTTTTCAAATTATACTTTTTGTAGCCATAACTTTAAGGATAGTGATAATTTAAGTTGTATAACTTTGTAATAGTAAAAACAGTTTCATATAACTTTAAGAGGAAGCGGGGAGGATAGTGATAATTTAAGTTGTATAACTTTCGTAATAGTAAAACAATTTAGATAACTTTGAGAGGGAGCGAGGATTTTTAGCACACTCATAAACTAAAAGCAGTAAACAACCTCAGTCATGGTAAGTCAATGACCTCTACGAGTATCTTTGAAGAATAATGATTTGATGTACAAATTCGTTCGGATATAATTCATGTTTATTATTTATATCGGAAATTTGGATATGTTAAATTTTAATAGTGAGATATAGTTACTTTTGAATTAAATGTTTTAGACTAAAATGTAACTCCTAATATTATTGTATATTATAAATATGTACAATAAGCAATAAAATGTAAATGCTTAAAAATTATTTAAAATCTTAAAATTTAATTAGAGAGAGTCATAAATGCGTTATAAGATACTAAGATAGTATGATAATAACATTAGGTGGTTCCAAACTTCCAATAATGTCCTACGATCGATATATTCAATCGATCCCCACTCGATCCACCTCGTGGGGAATCGATCATGGAGGGTTTTCAAATATCTTGGTTGTCCACACAATCGAGTGAAACACACACCACGAGCTTTAACAATTTATTCAAAGCGTTGTCTAAAACTTTAACAATTTAATCGCCTCTTCTTTGAGGCTGACAATCACGAAGGTCATTTGGAGAGAGAAGATGGCGTGGCGAGAAAAATGAGGGATTGGCTTCCTTCTGGAACCAGCCTTATTCTTTGATTTAGATGATGAATAGTGATCTTTCAAATATAGAAGATGCTGATCAATGCTTCAATATTTCTCCCAATTTAAAGCATGGTTGAAGATGGTTTTGATGCTTTATTTTCAAATATGGTAAAAGTATGATTCACATACCATGGTAAAATGACCTTAAACCAATGCATTAAGACCCCAATGGCAGTTTGCATAGTTGATTTTATACAGTGGTCAAATTAAGCTCATGTCACATAAAAATACTTTATATGTTCTGGTATACTTTGCAATAAGATAGATTGAATATTTTTGTCACAAGATTATACTTGGCATATTCCTTGTTTGGTAAAAGCTAGTCCGATAGGGTGGAGCCAGAGGTGTCTCTCAAGGTACACCATGAAAATGTGTAAGGGAGAGGTGAAGCCTGTCACAATGTGGCTACATCAGCTGTCCAATAAAAATCTTTCAACTCAAGCTACAAAATTCTACCCTAAACATTACTAAATTGGTGGGAGTGAGTGCTAATCTCATTGGCCGTTGGAATCATTTTCCATGCAACAACAATCGGTTTCACAGCTGAAAGTGCCGATTTCACCTACCCAGAGTAAGAAGGGGCGGTGTCTGCGATCCAGTGCCGCCGAAGCCGATCTCAAGACCGTCTTACTCCTCTTCTCTAACTTTTGTAAAAAAGTTAAAAATCTTCATTCTTTTAAATGCATCCGTTTAAAAATTATGTCCACTTTTTGTTTAGATTATTTATAGTTTTATACCACAGTTCAAAATTTTTGTACACAATCACTTTAGTATTTTGAATCATATCTATCTTCTATATAAAGCGTTTAAGTTGTGAACATAAAAATTAAGATAAGGGCTAATCATCGTTGAGTGTGTACTATCTCTAACTGCTAAAATAACAAAAAAGGGCTCTAACAAACTAAAATAAGGAGAACTGATAATGGGGTGTACGCCACTTCGACTAATTAATCACCTTATTTTTAAATTTAAATATCTTTCTTGTAATTCGTTTAATTTTTTTATAATCTAATTTCACCATATTTTTTAAAATTTGTCTTTCTTTAATTCATTGTCACATTTTGTTATATTTTATGAGTTTTAGTTTTACGTTTTAGTAGGTTTATTTTGTTTTGATTCAATTTTTATAACTTTCATTTATTTGATCAATACAAACTTTATTTATCAAAATCATTTACTTTTGGGAAGTGTTTGTGGGAAAAGATTGTGAAAGTCTTTTTATATGAGAATAATGATGTCGCGAGAAAGATCTGGCAAAACAAACACATCTACTAGCATGCTCATTTGGGTGTTGTGAAATGAATTCACTAGCGGGTAGGAATTGCGAGGAGAGTTGAGTTAGCGATTCATTTCTATATTTATTATATAACTATATTTATCATGCCATGCATGTGCGTAGTGTCCAACTAGTGTGATTAAAGAGTGTTTGTCTAAGCTTTATTTGATTCATTTGTTACTTCACTGAAAATTTAATTAGCTCATACGTCCAAACTTTTGGGCTTGTGAGCTTACGGAATATTTTAGCTTATAAGCTCAAGTGGATAAGCTATCAGCCCACAAATACGAGCTTGTTAAATTTTTAATAAGCTCGTAATAAGTTTAGACAAACACCCCTAATTTGATTATACTTTGCACTACAATTATTAACTTTTACGACAATAAAAGGAACTTTTTGTTTTGTTCTGGGCTGGCTGGGCTTGGACTTATGAGGCTTCTATCTCTGGCTTTGTGATTTTTTTTGCGGCTATTAAAATAACTATCCGCCCAAATGTTTTAAATGACAATAGAAAAAGTATGTTCTCGTTTTTACGGCCCAATGGGTCATTTCCATTAAAGCTTGTGATTTTGCAGATTGATTTGTGGATAATAAATCTGGGGTGAAAAAGAAGAAAAGAGAATAAAGTGGAAACCAAAGCCAAATCGAGGCAAAATAATCTGAGGCCAAACTATTAACGAATAGAATTTGCTAAAACCGAGCTGAATCAACTACTAATTCGGTTCTCGGGTTCAGATATGAGTTTAGTAATTTGAACAAAACCGAATTAATATAAATATATATATTTTTAATATATTTATATATATATATATATATATATATATATATATATATATATATATATATATATATATATATATATATTATATATTTTTATGTATATTTATATATAAATAAATACGATTAAAGGTTATCATAATATAAAAATCACTTTTATGTTTGAAATATATTTTTCTTAAATATCTATGTAATTATTTTTAAATAGTAAAATTCGGTTATTAAACTCAACCCAAGAACCGAACCGAATTAAATTCAACCAACCACACGAAACTGAATTTGAATTTGGTTTGGTTAAACTCTCGGTTGACCTAAAATATTTTTAACCGAATTAACCGAACCGAATAACCGAACAATAAACAATAGAACCGATCAACGCCCTAAATAAATCTGTTTATTGTTATGTTATATATGGTTGTTCGATAATTTCAAATGTTTATGTACAAAATAAATTTGTTGTTTAAGTTTGGCTCATCTAACTGTGTCGTTTGATAAGTCTTGCAATAAGCACAACGTATTATGTCATATTTCTAACATTTAATCATTTAACTATTCTCGTTGTTATATCATTACTCGTAAGTGTTGAACGGACTGGAAGTCTTGTATAGATCGACGAGGTCGGAAGACGGACGTTACAGTATTCGAATCAAAGTGCAAGCTAGCTTTATTGCATGCAGATATTGCTTATAACGAAAATTCAAAATTTGTATAAATGTGGGAAGAAAGATACCATACCAACAAAATTGTATAAGCTAAAACCAAAATAACAAAGAAAAATCTGGATACCAGGATAATGCCTTGTCTTGCACGTTATTTACTATGATATATGACAGGAAATAAGCATACAGTAATAATAAACGGTCAATAGTACTTAACGTACGTTGTTGTATAAGATTCTTAAACATCTACGGAGTAATTAACTTTATTTTGTTTGTACATTAAAAATGTTTATGGAGTAGCGGAGTAGCCGAAATTAAGCACAATGATCTTAATAAGATAACAAAATATAACGATTAGAATAATTAGAAGAAAACAAAATGCGTGTTGAGATAAAATTGATGTACTTGGTTCTTGTCAAATTTTATTATTTCATTTCTTCTTTTCTTATTCTGAGAAAGGTGATTTGAACACCAACCAAAATTCACTTTTTTTCATTCCTACACAATAAAAGTTTCATATGAACATTGTTTTATACAAATCTAACCCCCTATTATATATTAATTGGAAAATAGCGCAAAAGGTGTCAAACGATCTTTTTCACTTTATGTGTCAAACTTTAATTTTCACTATATAGCGTCATTTCTTAATTTTCCTATTGTAGGCGCGTAGCGCGAAAAGTGAGGTGGCGATAGAAAATTAAGGATGTTGAATCTTTCTGAATATAAAGATTAAGGAAGTTGGATCATCTGATAGGATGATTAAAAAGTTGGATCATCTGATAGAATGATTAAGAAAGTTGGATCTTCTGATAGAAAATTAAAAGTTTGATGTCTACAAAAGAAAAAGTGGCGAATTATATGCGTTTTTTGGTAATTTCCACCGTATTAATATCTAATAACTTACATATATGCTAGCTTTAGATCGAATTGACATGTATCAACATGATATTATAAGTATAAATGCGGAATGTCTACATACAAGGTTTTAAGCCGTAACGCGGTAAGGGTGTTTCATCTGAGTAAGTATTATTTATTTCCGAAATAAGTGTGTTCCTATTAGATATGTTTAGTATTTGAGCGTGAACGATATAATTAAGCGGTTGCGAATTTACCAAAAAGTATATTATCGAGCGCATTGCGTTAGCGTTTTGTATAGAAACGCTTAATTAAAAATGATAGAATGTCGTTATTTAACAATTTATTAAATAGCAATTTATTAGTAGGACGTATGTGTAACAAACATCTAACATGAAGGACCAATTATGTAATTTTTTACATCGTTAGTCCTACAGGACCTTTTTACATTATGAAGTTAAACCTCGGGGACTCTTGTAAGCATTTTCGTTTTAAAAGTATTTAAAAAAAAAAAAAAACGACCGATTAGTTCTTTGCATTAAATAACCGCCGTTAGTAGACTGTTTGTAACGAATATCTAACATGAAGGACCAATTACGTAAAAAATTACATTGTTAGTCCACTGAGGACCTATTTTGCATATGAAGTTAAGCGCCGGGACTTTTGTCGCATTTTGTTTTTAAAAGTATTTAAAAAAAGTAACGACCGTTAGTAGATAACGGTCGTTAACTAATGACAGTTAGTTACTTTACATTTCACTGTTCATGAAACTGTTATTGGGTGTGAAGATAGCAAAAAAAGAGTGGCTAAAGCCACTTTCACAAATGTACTTATAAGTAATATATATTATAATAAACTATTCATTACGAGTGTAACCTTCATATTATGAACGTATCTTTTCAATGAGTATCTGCTCAATGGTTGGGGATCTATTGAAAAGTGGGTAAAATTAAAAGTGTAGAAAGCGAATTCATGTAGTGTGTGATGTCACACTATAAATTGTACATAAAATCACCTGAGGGTAATATGGTCTTTTGACCAATTTTTATTTTAGCCTCAAATTTCAAACGACATATCTCTTAAACTACTGAAACTTTTAGAAAAAGCAGGTTCACCATAATTTTTAAAATTCGATTCTCTTTAATTTGGTATAAATCTTTTAATTATTTGAAACTTTTTTTGGCGTATTCATTGGGTCGTGATTTTCTTGATGTTTTTTTATTTTCGATCTTATTTTTGTAATGAAAAACTCAAAAGTGATGTTTTTAATAGTTAAAGTTTTAACTATTAAAGCGATGAACCAAACTAATGAGCCGATGAACCAAACCAAAACGATGAGCCAAACCATTAATGAATGATGAAAAACCAAAAGCGATGAACTAAACCAAATTGAAACTATGATTAATGAACCAAACCAAGTGATGAACCAAACCAGCTGATGAACCAAACCGGCCGATGAATCAAACCAAAGCCCGAAACTATGATTGATGAGCCAAAAAAGCGATAAACCAAACCAAAGCGATGAACCAAACCAAAATTGAAACTATGATTAATGAACCAAACCAAGCGATGATCAAACAAAAGCGATGAACAAACCAAAAGCGATGAATCAAACCAAAAGCGAACTATGATTGATGAACCAAAATAAAGCGATGAACAAAACAAAACAACCAACAACGTATTTGCGAAATATGATCGATGAACAAAATAAATTGATGAACTATGTTTGATTTGGTTCATCGATTTTAGTTTTATCTTTTTCAACGATTTTGGTTTGGTTCATGTAATCAATTTCGGTTTTGGTTAGGTTCATCGATTTAATTTATCTTTCTTTTTAAGCAGTTTGGTTTGGTTAATCGATTTTGGTTTAATCATCGATCATCGATTGGTTCATCCGATTTAATAGTTAAAACATTAACTATTAAAAACATCACTTTTGAATCTTACATTAATAAAATGATTAATGATGCGTTATGGGACAAAAATATTGCATTTAGCTCAACTTTAACACTAAAAATCTAAGCTAGAGCATTTCATCAAACACTTTGTGTCACAGCAAATATGAGTAAACACCATCTTTAACGTGTGATATCTTACCCATATGACATCGAATTTGAGTGATTTAAATTTACGGGTAAATAGTGAACAAAAATCTAAAACTTTCATGTTTTAAGTTTTCATGATTCGACATTTATGAAGGTAAAAAATAGGGCCGAAAATGCCAAGAAAATCAAGAAAATTAAAAGCTATTTGATATGTAAAAAAATTAGAAATATTTATCAAGATTTATACCAAATTAAAGAGAATCAATTTTAAAAATTATGGTGAAATCGGTTTTTCGTAAAGTTTGTCGTTTGAAAGTTATTGCGTTTGAAATTTGGGTTGGAATATAAAAAGCAGGTTAAAATACAAAAATACCCTAATTGAATTTAATAAGAAAAAAATGAGGAAGTGAATGAGGAACTGACATCGCGTTGTGAGTGAACTTTCAGCATTTTAATTTTTCTTACTACGTGTCTTGTGCAACCGTGCCTAACTTTTTAAATGCCTGTCACTTATCGATAATATCAGCCCGTCTCACAAAATACAAATCTAAATACACTAACAATAGATTTTTGGTGGCATAATGCCTAACTCATACATTTTTTTTTTTTTTTTTTTTTTTTTTTAAACAATTTAATAAAAACATAATATTTTATTAATACTTAAAAGAGAATTACATAAGACTTAAAGAAAATTACATAATACTTATTAAAAAAAACACTATCGTGTATGGTAAGTCTTGGCGTCCACATACTCCGTAAGATCATACGGAGGCGGTGATGGATATTTTCATCTTGTAACTCCGGTAGTACATTCGGGGTCATAAAGCTGGCGTGGCCGGCGGATCCATTATATGAGCCGGTGATATTGCCACCCGTCGTCTTTTAAAATCATATTGTGTAATATAACACGCGTATGAACTATTTTTCGAATCTTCCAGCGGTCAGCCCGGGTGGATTTACGAGAATAATCTATTTTGCTTTAAGGCGACCAAAAGCTCTTTCGACATCCTTTCGTGCGAGACTCTTGTAACTTCTTGAATCTCTTTTCTTCGGGTTGATTGGATAAGGATATGCTTTAACAAGCGTTGAATCGTGGGATAGATTCCATCGGTAAGATAATATCGCGTTTGTAAAGCCGTTCATTTAGAGTAAATGAACTATTGGTAGCCGTTCCATTTCGATGAGTAAGATACGGTGATTGATTCAAACATTGATGTCGTTATTTGCAGGAGGATCAAAAGCGAATGCCAAAACCACATATCATTTGAAGCAACGCTTCAAGCATAATAATCGGGTATTGGTGATCGCTCTTTTATATTGCCCTCTCGAATACCAGGACAATTTCGCCAAGCGAAATGTGTACAATCAATGCTACCAAGCATTCCAGAATGTGATGTTGCTCTTCATGTGCCTCGTATAAGCGTCTGGCGTCGTGGGTTGTCGGCCTACGTAAGAACTCTTGCCTATATAATTGGATTACCGCTTCACAAAAATGATCAAGGCATTCACCTACAAAAAGTAAAAATATCGAATTATATACAAATTAAAAATAACGAATTATATAAAAATAATAAATAACGAATTATATAAAAAAAATAAATAACGAATTATATAAAAAAAATAAATAACGAATTATATAAAAATAATAAATAACTAATTATATATAAAAAAATAAATAACGAATTATATAAAAATTAAATAACGATTTATATAAAAATTAAATAGCGAATTATATAAAAATTAAATAACGAATTATATAAAATTAAATACAGATTATATTAAAAAAAATAACCTCGATGTTCTTAGTACCATGTTTAAGTAGTCATCGATATCTGTCAGGAGGTCCACCGTCGAGTTGACGAATAAGCCGACGTACATTTTGCAACGCCGTGAAACTTTTTTCCCTAAGCGTACACCTCTTGAAACCATTCGAAATTCGCTTCAATATCACCTACAACTTTTAGAAACAAGCTTTTATCCATACGAAATCTTTCTCGAAAACATCGGAGGAAACTTTGGGTTTCTTCTGAAATAGTCATTCATTAGAGTTTCTAAGCGCTTTTTTCACGATAACGGGTAACATGTCTTGGTGGAGCTAGCCGTGTCTTCAATCTATCGCCGCGGCTAAATAGGTTTCTATAGTAGAACCGGTGAAAAATATGTCGGAGGAAGAGTGGGATAAAAATCTAAATAAATCGTCGGATGAAGAAGATGAAGATGAAGATGAATACATTTGTTTGTGAAATAGAAATGATATTGTTTGAAAAAAAAATGGAGATGTTATTGTGTTTAAATAAGGAGAAAAAAAATGATTTTTTTTAAATGCATCCATGCCCATTCAATTCATCCAACATCTCTTTTGCCAATTAAATGCTGGCTCAACGTCTCTATTTATTCCCATGTAGAATCGGTAAACTTTCTTAGAATTTGATCTCCTCTTCTCATGCCGCATCATGCCGAAATTGTGGCACCACTCATGCCGATCGGCATGCTCCAAACCGAATGGCAAACCGAATCCATTGCCAGTACCCTAAAGGATCGCATCTCTCTGCTCAATACATACAAGATATCGAATTTAAATATTTTTTATTAGTCTTATATAATATTTTATAAAATTATATTAACGAAAATACATTTAAAATTTAATTCATTCATTTATTTTGCATCAAGTAATAGATAACACAAATAAAAATATTTAATATCAAAGTTAAAAACTAAAAACTTAAAAAATCAGGAAAATAATTATGGGACGGAGGGATGGCAACGGGGCGGGTTTGGGGCGGGGCGGCCATCTCCATCACCAAACCCGTTTACCAAAGTTCTACTCAAACCCGCCCCGATCCCCATCAGTGATCTAATCGGGACGCCTGGTTAGGCGCGTGCTCCTCAAACCCGCCCCGTATTAGTCGGGAATCTTATTGGGGTGTCCACTTTGGATGCAATTCTTGACCAAAGCCGCACAATTTCACATTTATTATTATTTTTAAACCGTTAGCAATAACATGAAAAATTAAGAACCTATTAATAATCAATTACAACAAGTCTTATTAAGTTTTTTCAACGATAGTATTATAAAAAATAATGATAAATTATATCGCCAAAAATTAAAACTTAAAATTATGACACCAAGCAGGTTTCTATAATTACAATTTCGCAATCTTACAAATAATAATAATAATAATAATAATAATAATAAAGTTATATTTTTTATTACGTAAATACTAACAAAATACTATATAGATATATTTGTATATATGTATATATTCGGGCGGGCGGGCGAGGATTTCCGCTCCCTAACTCAAACCCGATTATAATCCCCATTTAAACCTCAAACCTTACGTAACCCGATTAGCATGTCCCTTCGCTCCAATTAGTTCGAGTTTGGTTCAATGTCGGGTTCGGGTTTTTTTGTCAGTCCCAGACTACTATGGTATGATATACAATACTAGGAGAAATTTGGTAACAAAACTACAAATATATATATATATCCTAAAGTATTCTTACAACCACAACCTGTAACTTCTTCGTGAAAAACCATGAATATTTTAACCTGATCTCAATTTTGGACATTCTACATAGTCAATTACAAGCTAATAGTCCTTTATAAGAATAACATGGTCTTATAAATTTAGGCTTATTGCTACCTTTCCACCCTACCATCTTCCAATCTCTTTGCAAAAGAAATTGATAAACAATGGATAAAGATCAAGCAGAAATGCAAAATGTAGGTTTCTTTGGCATCTTCAAAGAATCTATCAAAGCCATATTTTCATGGAAGAAAATTTTCACTCAAATCACCTTAACTTTCATCCTACCACTCTCCTTCATTTACCTGGCTCATATCATTATAGCTGATATACTCAGTTATCATATCATGCTTAGGGAAAATAGTGAAAGCAGCCGCTACTATTATCATCGTAGGGCATCATCCGAATGGCTTGGTTATTGGATCTTTAAGTTTGTTTATCTTACTTTCCTTTTCTCTTTTCTCTCCTCTCCACTGCGGCAATTGTTTACACCATCGCCACCATATACACAGGCGGTGATGTGACTTTAAGAAAGTATTGAAAGTGGTACCTAGGGTTTGGAAAAGACTTGCTTTAACTTTCTTGTGGATATACTTAGGTTTCTTTGTTTACAACGTGGTGTCGGGAGTAGTGGCTGTCATCTGGTCAACCACTATTGCAGACAGCACTTTCGGTACAATCGTGTTTTGGGTGTGTTTTTCTCTATATTGTATCGGGTTTGTTTATCTAACGGCAATTTGGCAGTTGGCTAGTGTGGTTACAGTTTTGGAAAGTGATTATGGACTCAAAGCTATGACGAAAGGCCATGAACTCATTAAGGGGAAAAGGTGGCTATCATGGTTCGTGTTCTTTGTGTTATACTGCATTTTTGCAGGCACATTGATGTTGTTCTATGCGTTCGTTTGGAGCTATATGTTTTTTTCCTTAATCATTGGACTAGTGTGTCTCTTTCTTCTTATGAACATGTTTCTAGTCGGATTT
This sequence comes from Chrysanthemum lavandulifolium, assembly GCA_022545495.1. Classification (NCBI taxonomy): domain Eukaryota; kingdom Viridiplantae; phylum Streptophyta; class Magnoliopsida; order Asterales; family Asteraceae; genus Chrysanthemum; species Chrysanthemum lavandulifolium. The sequence goes on from CM040242.1 coordinate 30,763,271, forward strand.
GTTGCTCAAACGATGCTTTACCTTGTTTGCAAGTCTCATCATCATGAGCCCATCGACAAGTTGGGATTGTCGACTCAACTAGGAGGTTATCTCGGCGAGTTTGAGCCCGTGTTCAAGGTAAACAAGGATGTTGAACTAGGCCAGACTCAGCCGCATCCTCAAGTTCAAGTTTAAAAGTTTTCTTTGTTCTCATGGTTGCTCTAATGATCATCTATTTTCCTTTATGTTGTAAACAATGGTGAAAACTGAAATATGTATTTATCGATTGTATGATTGAAATCACTACTGTATTATGGTTGGACTGTTTCATGATGTGGTGTTTTAAATAATTTATGGACCAATCATGTTGCACTTGGATCTTATGAATAATACCAAGTGATTCGTATTTTGCAGTCCATATTTGATTTTAACATGAATCCATTACTTTGAATAACCTAGTTTATGGCAGAAAATATTTTCAACCCCCTAATCAATCCGGTTGTCCATTCGTCTTGTACACATGGGCGATCACGGGATTGAGATTAAGCTAAACATTTTTGCGCTAACTCCATAGGCTAATCATAATCAGTAATGTTACACTTTCATATTTATATAAATATGAGAACATCTCAACCAAATAAATAAAATTACAAATGAAATCATTTTGATACAACTGTATTAGAATTTAGGGTGCTAAATATGATGATTTGTACCTTTAAGCACCCTATATAGCTATGGGGTGTGTTTGGGTGGTCATTGTCGACTTTTCCCAAAAAAGGTCATACCCGAAGTAGAAAGTTTTGTATCACAGTTTGTTATCGGTCATCAACTCGTTGTAATCATGGATGACTTGTTAGATCTTTACGTCTCAAAATTGTATCTTCGATTGCGTCTCTTGTGAGCCTTTACCAACGAAGCATTTCCCTTTGCCTAAATAAAAAAGTTCACTACTAAAGTTTGTAACTGAATAAGAGATATCTCACTAAACTAAAAACATTTTTGCCTTAATAATAACATGTTTTATTAACATTTGTGATGTGATGTCTAATGACTAAAGTGCCACTTACATCTAACATTCATTAGAGTTTCATTTAAGATCCGTAAAATTTTTTCTCATATATAAACTTTTCTTAAATTTACATATTGAAAATAATCTTAGCCTACAGGTATCCTTGTGAGCCATTAATGCTTACTTTTAATATGCGTTTAGATTATGATGTTATGAAATTTCATCACACTTTTTTTTCAGGGTTTGTGTGATTCAAATTTATAAAAAATGAATCCGTCTTCGGATACAGAATTTGATTATTTGTTTAAGATGTTGTTGATTGGAGATTCAGGAGTTGGTAAAAGCTCTCTTTTATTGAGTTTTACTTCTCATAATGCCATTGAAGATCTTTCTCCTACCATTGGTAAGCCCTTTGATTCTACCATCCTAATGTAATTTCACACCAAAAATAAAATGCACTTTTCCATTGTTTACGACATATTATTCATATGAAATTTCATTTGGTCCGTGAGCCGTTTTGGTAAAAAAAAGAAAAAAGTACTTTTTTGATCGACTAGTGTATTATTTGGTGGACGTGATGAAAGATGGACTGCTTTGATGGTTATACTTTTTTCATATGCTAGTTTGATACTTTGGTAGTATTACCAAAACACACTGAATTAAGTATGTTGTTATTCTATGACATTAGCTTCTTCTTTTGGTGTTAATGCTTACTTTCCGGTGAAATTCTATGTAAAATGATTGCACCAAAATGCAGCATACTTTCACCTGCACTGAATATAATTATGTTACATGCGTGCAAGAAAACAAAGCATGTTAGATACAATGTTAAAAAAGTGCTCCTTCCTAGCTAGGTCGGCGACGATGTTATGCACTTTAGTGGTCATGTTTCATTGTTGCCTATTAGTGCTGATTTGATATGATTAGAGAAAAATGTACACAGGCTTGTGGCCAATTGATTTAGGTTTCAATAGGTGTTTCATGTTTCTGGAAATGGCTTTGTAAATGGTGTAAAAGTAATGAAACAGTAACGGGTACAATATGTAAAACAAGAACAGAATTTGCATTAGATTCTAAGTAAAGTTGTTATATGTTTTCTGATGAAGAAAACAATGTTTTCTGATGAAGAAAACATATATATATGTTTCTAAACGACACAATATGGCAGTTACATTTCTCCCGAACCATTGTGACTCTTGGAGAAATAAGCACAAAGTAACTACTAACATAACTGCCACCATATGGGCTGATTGGGTTATCCAGTTTGACCCATATCACGAGCTTCAAATTCGACCCCACTAACTATTACATAATAATTGTTTTAAAACATAAAGTACTAGATATTAAACTATGATATGATCTTAACTCAATTAAGAGCAATTTAACATTCCCCTTAAGTGATTAAGATCATGTCTTGTCTTCTGAGTTGACCTTTTCTTACTTTTCTTCAAGCAATAACTTTAAAATCATTGTTGTCTTGGTTGCTATCTACTCCATCTTCATCTTCATTGTTCAACTTGACGCCAAACTTGTTTGCTCCATCTTCACATGCTCCATCCTTCACTGCATCTTCCTTCTGGTATGGTGGATCCCTGGCCATTCTTCTTTCACTGGTTTCACCCACTTCTCTTTGCATTTCACCCCAAGGACTTTGTGCAGTTTCATGGTATATCACTATGAGATCAATAAAATTTCTGTAACAAGCTCTAACTGTATTAGCATCATTTGTGTCCAATCCTTGTAATTGTGCAATCACCCCACACTTGTCACCTATGGTGACTGAGAAATATCCACCAAACTCTACAACCTTGTGCGAGACATAGCAAATTCAACTCAACATCTCTAACAACTGGTGGTATTGTATCCAATGCATCATAGTTCAGATGCACCAGATAAAACCACTTGACCAAATCTATGAATCTCTTACTAAAGATTTCCCAGTTTTTGTACAACAAATCATCCTTTGCCAATAAATTCATGAAAGATAGATATCTTGAGAAGGAATTAACCTTAAGTGCATACATAGTCCCATTATAACTGATGTACTCTTCATCAATGTAATCCTGAGTATTATCTTTGTTCCAGCCTAATTCTTCTAAGCCCCTAATCAAAGAGCATTCATCCAGGGATCCATCTATTTAAACCGATCTTCCAAAAGCGGTTATGTTCATTCACAATTTCTTTGAGTGCAACATGTTCCTTTCCTTCTAAAAGCGGTGACTGTTTCTTATTTCTTCATCATGATACATATAAAATGCTACATATCATCATGATCTCTATTTTATACCCTTGAGTTTCAAGCAATTCTAGGCTAAGCATATTAAATGAAACCTCAGGAGTATATTGGACATTTCTAATCACCACTTCTCCAACACTCCTAACAGTAACATCCCCTATCCCATAAGAAAAAATGAATTTCTTTTCGTTTTCTTCTTTCCCTAACATTTTAAACTTATAATCTATTTCATTGAATAGGGCTCTAGTGGGACACATATGAAATTTGTAAGAGTTACTAGTATACCAGATGTCATTCCAATTTTGCAAGTTTGTACCTTTCACCATATAGTCTGCAATTAGGTAGACCTTTTCTGAGTATTTGGCCTTTTCTGCAATGACTTTGTCTGTCATCTTCTTTTCTTGTTGCAGTTCCAAGGCTGCAAGCCTCTTTCTATCCTTACATGCCCAAAAGGCATGTCCCTTTTCTTCTTGATATGGCATTTGGCCTTCTTGTCCCTTTTCATCCTCATAACTTTTTCTTTAGTTTCAATAGATCATGATTCCTTTGCAGAGTTAAGGCTTCATTTTCCATTACAGTTTGTGCAAGACTTCTTTTCCTTTGGTGATATTATGGTTTTCTTCCTTTTGAGTTCCACAGTTCACCTTTTGGGAGTCTCTTAGAGATATCTCTCCAGACTTGAAACCAGTTGGCCTATCCCATGGATGAGGCCGTAGCTACGATACCAATTGTACAGGGCTTGTGGCCAATTGATTTAGGTTTCAATAGGTGTTTCATGTTTCTGGAAATGGCTTTGTAAATGGTGTAAAAGTAATGAAACAGTAACGGGTACAATATGTAAAACAAGAACAGAATTTGCATGAGATTCTAAGTAAAGTTGTTATATGTTTTCTGATGAAGAAAACATATATATATGTTTCTAAACGACACAATATGGCAGTTACATTTCTCCCAAACCATTGTGACTCTTGGAGAAATAACTGTCAAGTAACTACCAACATAACTGCCACCATATGGGCTGATTGGGTTATCCCAGTTTGACCCATATGCAGGCTTCAAATTCGACCCACACTAACTATTACATAATAATTGTCTTTAAAACATAAAGTACTAGATATTAAACTATGATATGATCTTAGACAGGCTAACAAAAAATACTATTTTGTTATATGTAAGGCGAAGCCCAAAAGCTGGAAATCACACGCTTTACTTTTATAATATGCGATGATGCTACAATCCTGTTAGAATGATATAACAGTAGGCTTTCAGTTTCGGTCACCGGACAGTGTAATCCATCCCACATGCCAAAAATATTCAGAAACATAACCATTCAAATTCGACACGTTGGTTAAAATTATCCAATAGGGATTATAACCAATTATCAGATACATTCCCAGGTTATAGCTTAGAATCTTATGCTTCGATCGTTTAAGGTTAACGAATCTAATGTTACCATTTAGCATCTTCAAAATTTAGCATGCTTTTGTAGGAATATTTTACCATGTTCTTTGCAACATTGTTTTAAAACGGATTTTTTTTTCCGCTGTAACATTGAATTTACCATCATTAGGGGTGGATTTTAAGGTAAAATACGTCACAGTGGAAGGAAAGAAGCTAAAGCTTGCTATCTGGGATACTGGTACGTTCTTATTGTTTTGTAATGCACATTCTGAGAGCTTATATTCCGTCGATCAAATTAATAATAGAGACAAATGTTTATCCTGATTTTCATCTGCGATTCTGCTTTCGGTTATACTCATAAAAGAATTAACTTATTTTACAGCTGGACAAGAAAGATTCAGAACTCTAACTAGTTCATATTATAGAGGAGCTCAAGGAATTATAATGGGTAGGTGACTCCATTTTAAGGTTTTATTTTTTCTGCGCCTTAACTTTCAGTTATAGTTGTATTAGTATATTGACTAATAGTTTCGTGTGCCAAATTTAAGCAGTTTATGATGTAACACGACGAGAAACATTCACAAATTTATCTGATGTATGGGCAAAAGAAATTGACATGCACTCAACTAATCAAGATGGCATCAAAATGCTTGTTGGCAATAAAGTCGATAAGGTAAATTAGATTCATACATCAGATGTGCAAAATAAATACATGCTAAATATCATCTGTTAATTCTAATATTGCAGGAAAGTGAAAGGGTTGTCACAAAGAAAGAAGGAATTGAGTTCGCAAGGGAATATGGATGTCTTTTCATTGAATGCAGTGCAAAAACTCGGGTCAATGTGGAGCAGTGTTTTGAGGAACTTGTTTTGAAGGTACATTTGTATTGCAAGCGTATATATTTTGTCTTAAAAGGAGTAATGTGTTGATTATTTGAAATAATAATTTGTTATGATAATGAACCAATTCTGAAGGTTGTAAGCATTTAAATACACTTTAAGCAACTTTCAACCCGTTTCACACATTGACCTACTTGACTTATGTATCTTTAATTCTTGAACCGTTTGGGATGACATATATGATATAACTAAATAGACCATTAGTAAATGGAGTGATATCGACATATATCTTGAAGATGGTATGGATCTAAATGTGCAGATTTTGGATACACCGAGTCTTATTGCTGAGGGATCAACTACTATTAAACGAAATATATTCACACAGAAGCCTCAAGCAGATGCATCATCCAGTGCCTGTTGCTGAAGGTTATATGTTTTCTGAAAAAAAATGTCTTGTTTTCTTTTTTTAGTTTTTGAAATTGTGTAGGCATTGTTCATAAAAAAAGAGTAAACACAAGAGCATGTTTACTGGAATTATTTGGTTTAACATCTTTATGTCTACCCTATGTATGCAGTTAATTACAGACATTTAATATGTCGAAATTTGAATTAATCGTACTTATTTGTACCTTATGTAAATTGATTTAGCCCATGTTTTTATTCCCTCTTTTCTCTTCCGTGTTCAGTCACACCCATTCACCCGTTTAACTTGTCCTTATTTCCCTTTTAAAAGGATTCACACCTATTCATCACAAACACACATACGAAAAGTGGACACCTGACAATGTTAAAAACACAAACCGCAACTAGAAAACATTGCCGACTGAAAAAACCTATTCTCAAAAATTATTTGACATTTTTGCTATTCATCACATACAAAAACTGTATATTTGATTATTCTGGCTAGAAATAGAATGTTGTTTGAGATATTACAATACTATCGCTAGCGAGCTAGACTAAGCAACTAGAGATACAAAAAAAGTTCGTCAGCAAATTGTGAGCAGCATATAACCAAGAAAACCTAATAAGTTTCCGGTTCAGTTAACCAAACATATATTCAAAAAAACATACCAGTTTGTTTAACTGATAATTTTTACACTTCAAAAGTTAATTTGGAGTAGATTCTTCTTGGCACATACTAAGTCATGTTATCATTATCCAAACTAAATAACCATGGATTAAGTTATGCTACATATCCGCAAGAAGAGAATACATACATATTGGGCATACACGCTCAAGGTTCATCTTGCTGGGAGGCCTAAACTCATGCCTAATTTGTGCCTAAAACTCAGCTAACGGGTTCATGATGAAGTATGCACCTTTGTTACAACTAACTAAAATAAAGGACACCAAATATAATGGTAGACTGCAAATTATTTTTCGGTTAAAATACAATGATAGACTACTCTTAACTTCCATGAGACTGTCAAGAAGTATGTGAACTTTTCTAAAACATTGTGAAAATGGCAAAAAAGAAACGCACGAGCTTATATTATAAACTAATCAATCCAAATCTGAACTGAATGCTATCTCATGTTGATATTATTATTACCCAAGTAAAAAAAAGAACCAATCGATAATCAGGCTAAAAAAGTAGTAAGGTGATTGCTACTACTTGATATATTGATTAGGCGATACGGACGTCTCAATGTATCTCACTATATCAGAGATGTCAATGTCGCTACACCGCGTTTCTTTGTCTGTTCCTTTCCCTTTGCTATGCTTCTTTTTCATATCTACTTTATAAAGATTACCTTTTTTGGATTCATTTTTATAATAGTAATTATAATGATAACCAGAATAATATTCAGAAGGTTTAACCCATTTGTATCCGAGCATCAACAAATTTCCATTACTCGTCAAATGCAGTGGCTTCACAACGCGCATATAACCTGTATCTACCCGACAAGTTTTCATCTTCTTCCAATTTCCTTCTTCATCAATCTTCCAAAATTCGATTTCAAAACAACCCATCCCAAAGTACGGCTCATATGTTATACAAACATAAATGCACCCGTTTTTAATCATGAGAAATGCACGATAATAGGCTGTATCGTCATTCAAATAATTGAAAGTTTTCATCTCTGTGAACGTTTCAGTCTTTGTATCAAACCTTACAACCGAATATTTTTTATTATCATTTATAAAATAGAGATTTTCATTCAAGCAAGTACCTTGTGGCGATAGGCGATACTTTTGCAAGTTGGATATACCTTTAAAGGTGACCTTTTTCCAGGAGTCTGATTTCAAGGAGTATATGTAAAAAATATTCCTGTAGCATGATACAAATAATGATCTTTGGGTTGATCAGACAATCTCTTCCAATCACTTGTCAAAGGGTTCAATAAAATTAGATAATGGGATTGTTCTGTGGTAACCCGTACCCTGCCCCGGCGGGATTGGGTTTGTTGTTGTTGTTGTTGTTGTTGGGATTGTTCTGTGGTAATTTTTACACATACCAGTCCATCAAAAGATGTTAGAAACTTAACCTCTTTACACTCCGTGGGTAATTTAAAGGTCAAAACATTGTTAGGTGCTTCACAATCTATGGTGCCAAGCATGCGTCGTTCGTTATAATCATTGATTAAGACGAGAAATTTGTCCTGGTGAATGTGCATCTTTTTGTGCATCTTTTTGAACGTCTTGGACGATAGGAACGAGTGAAATTCCTTGGAAACACACATGAAATGTGCTACAGATTTGGGTGGAAGCCATGGTAGAATATGGTGCAATATTACATCATGTGGGATGCTAATCGCCATTGCTTCTTGATCTTGTTTAGCTACCAAGAGAAGAAAAGAGTTTTGTATATTTTTAGGGTAAATAAGACAACACGTATCTTCTTATAAATTTAGTTATGGAAGGTGAAGATAAACATGGAATAGATTCATATATCTTAATTAGAATACTCTTTTTCCTTTGGAGAAAGGTTAATTAGAAAAGTACCCCTAGTTAAATATTTGGATGAAAGTATATATCCATGTTTACATTGAGTGAATCAGGATCGAGTGAGAAATTCTTAAATTGGTGGTCGGGGTCAATTAGCTAAGCTACCACGACCAATGTGGATATGGCATGCAACTAGTTGATGTTTATCACGGGTCAAATGGTTCAATATAGGTACTCTGACTTAGCTTTGTTGAGTGCGATCTGGGAAATTATTTTAGAGCGTGTAAAACTAGAGGGTTATGTTGACCAAATACACATTTTCGTGAACCTAAAACGAAAGAATAAGGGTTCATATTTTGTGTGTTTCAGTTATCCAGTTAGACTGTGCAGCATATTTTGATTATAACTATAGATAACGTGCAGGCCTGTCAATGGGTTGTTTTAGGTTAATAAACCGAAGTTATTTAGGTTTTTGGGTATGTAGTCGGTGAATTAATATCGGCATGCCTAAACATGAAGTTATTACCTTAAAGGTCTTAGGTTTTTCATTAACAACCAATACGAAATCGTGTACTAAACATTAGTCCGGTAACCAACTTAAGAAACCATCGAGGTGAACATCGCTAATGACCCTTTTAAGTTTAACACGCCAAATCACGAAAAAACTTAGCATAGCCTAATCTAAAATTAGACCAAAATACATCATGGTAAACATGTTTGTGCACTCGAAAATCCAAACTCCTACCAAGAACATACAAAGACCGGGTTGTCGGGTTCTCAAAAGCGGCATAATTACGTAAAGTCTTCAAAGAGTATGGTCGAAAATGGTCAACCCTTCCTCCGTGATGTTTGCTATCGCAAATGTAAATTAAATTATGTACGAAATAACTTTACCACTATCTAAACAACATAATATATTCATAGGTTACACATGCATTTTCCAAGAATTTGACACCTCTTCAAAAGTCAAATCATCCTCCATTCTTCACGTAGAATTGAGCGTGGCCAAATGGTTACCGAACCAAGGGTAAATCGTTGGAAAATTTAGCGACTTGTGGGATTAGTTCACACCTTGTAATGGGTTAGGAGGTACGGAGGTACACCCATAAGGTCCATGAACACCCGACTCTTATAGTGGTTTGTATTGGTAGTACTAGTAGAAATCGCTTGTGGAAAGTACCGCTTGTGGAAAGTACTTGCTTGTGGAAAGTAACGCTTGTGGTTTCCATCGATAAGCGTGTTTCCACCGATAAGCGATGTTTCCATCGATAAGCGATGTTTCCACCGGCGATGTTTCCATCGGCGGTGTTTCCACCGAAGTGCTATGAAAGCATGAGTGCTATGAAAGTACCGCTAGAGGTATGAAAGTCATCGCTAGTGTTAAAGTCTTGCTAAATGGCGGTTATAATCGCTAATGACCACGCTTAATTGGTCATGTAACCACTAACGGCTATAATGGGGATAGTTATGAGGTGATTAATGGGCCGATTAATCCTCATAATTCCATTTGAACGGCTGAGAGTAATGTCATATAAATAGGATATCTGATTATGCATGAAAGACACACAGAAAACGATAAACACTTATAAGCGCAAGGGTTATAAAATTGTGCCTAATTCCATAACTGCATTTGGTCTTATCCCAAGTAGATATTCGTGTAACCCAGGCATTAGGGTCGAATAGTTTACTTTGGAAAGTGATCACACGATTCCAAGTGATATCCCGTAACCACATAGTGGTATTTGTTTCTGCTGAATTGTTGCTTGTTTCTGCTGAATTGATTATCTAACCCTGCTACTGGGCTCACCACACCAACAATCAAAGTAAACTATTTTGTGATAATCAATGGCAATGCTGCTGCAATGAAACACATGGCTTCAAACTTTGCTAAAATTTGGATAAGTTTGAAGGGTGGACTTTAGGAGGTGGCGAGAAGAAGATGCACTTCTTCACCGCAAGCATGAGTGTGGTTTATGTCTTACTCCAATTCTCGATGATGGGGATGATGCTACGGTTGAGCGGATCGGTGGGAGGAGCAAGTGGGAGAATGATGACTACATATGCAGAGGTCTTATTCTGAATGGTATGTCCGATTCTTTGTTTGATATTTATCGAACTTTGAATCTTCCAAAGAACGTAGGATTCCTTGGATGCCAAATATATGGTCGAGGATGCATCAGTAAGAAGTTCATTGTTAGTAATTTCACAAATTACAAAATGACCGATTCAAGATCGCTTATGGAACAATACAATGAACTTCTTGGAATACTGGAAGGTTTACACAACACCATATGAACATGGATGAGGCTATCAAAGTCTCTTGTGTCATTGACAAACTCCTCCTTCATGGAAAGATTTCAAGCATACCTTGAAACATATGGGCGAGGAGTTAACTCTTGTTGAGTTGGCGGTCATCCGCACATTGAGGAATCTCTCAAGGTGCGGATAATGACAAGCCAAAGAGTAGCAATGCTACTTGGTGCATCATTGTCAATATGGTGGAGCATAACAACTCCACGGTACAATGATAACAAAGGCAAACGCAAATATCATGATAACACAAAGGCAGATCTTAACAAGAAGGCAACTCTTACTTATTGGAAATGTGGCAAGACCGTCACATTAAAAGGGACTACAAAGGTGTTAAAGTTGGTGGTAAAGCCAATGGATCGTGCACTAATGGTTCGGGGGTGGTGGTTCACCAACTCACCGAAAGGTCGAATATGTTTAATAAGTCTTTTCGATTTATTATGTTACATATGTATCCGAATCTTTTATGTGCGTGATGATGATGTTATGGTGGGTTGACTCGGTGCAACAGCTCATGTGTAAAGATAGAAGTCGTTCAAGACTTATGAGTCACCGAATGATGGTTCTATTCTTCATGGAAATGAGTCAACGACCTTGGTGCATGGTCGTGGTTGTGTAGATCTTAGGTTTAGTTCAGAAAATTGTAACTTTTTGATGTTATTCATGTTCACGATATCGGGAAGAACTTTGTTTCAAGTAGTATTTTGAATAATCATGGTTATAAACAAGTTATTGAGTCGATATATTTGTGCTTTCAAGCATGGTGTTTTATTGGTTTTGGTTATTTATGTAATCAAATGTTCGGGCTTAATGTTACCACCGATAGTGTTATTTCACCTTTTGTGACCACATATGACCGTGACCGACTACCCTTTGGCATGCTAGACTTGGCCATGTTCACTATAAAAGGATGCAAGATATGTCTAGGGATGGTTTAATCCTCGCTTTTGACATGGACACCGAAAAGTGTAAAACTTGCATGTTGACCAAGATAACCAAGAAACCCTTTCGTGGTGTTAGTCGTGAGACTAAGATGTTGGAACTTATTCACGATGACTGTGTGATTTGCATGCCACTCCTTCTTTGGGGAATAAGAAGTACTTGTGACGTTTATTGATGATGCTTCTAGATTTTGTTATGTCTATCTTTTACATACCAAGGATGAAGCATTAGATAAATTCAAAGTGTTTAAAACGAAGTTGAATTACAACTTGGGTCTTTAATCAAAGATTAAGGATCGATAGGGAGGTGAGTACATGGATACTCAAGACTTTCAATCTGTTGGAATAATCCATGAAACGATCGCTTCTTATACTCCTCAAAGAAATGGTATTTCGAAAGGAAAACAGGGTCAAGGAGATGGTTAATTCCATGTTGTCCTATTCAGATCGAGTCAAGGGTTCAGGGTAAAGCTATGTTAACGACTTGCTATTTATTAAATAGGGTTCCCAACAAAAGGAACAAGGTTACCCTTATGAACTCGGACTAAAAGGAAACCCAACTCGAATTATCTCAAGGTTTGGGGTCAGTAGGTCGTTGTAAGACTCCACGATCCAAAGATGAAAACTTTGGGTGAAAGAGGCATTGATTGCATCTTTGTTGGATATGTTGAGCATTCCAAGGCTTTTAGGTTCGTGTTATTGAACCTAATGAATATGTTTCGCTTAACTCGATAATTGAATCAAGGGATGCGATTTTGATGAGAATAGATTCTCATCGATCCCTAGACCAAGTCGAGGATTCTAATGGAACTCATGACACTCGTGTATCGAGGTCCACGATGATGAACCATCTGTGGTCCTCGATGAGGTTGTGGTACAACAACTGAACTCGTGCTCGGGAAGAGCAAAAGGGTTAGGACTCCAAAGTCATTTGACACGAGTTTCAACTATACTTAGTTGAAGGAACAAAGGATGAGGTTTCGCATCAATACTCCTATTGCTTCATTGTTGAGGATGATCCCAAGACATTTGAAGAAGCAATGAAGTCCCGTGATATTGCTTTACGGAAAGAAGCAATCAATGATGAGATGGATTCCATCATGGGCAACAACACTTGGTGTTGGTTGATCTACCTCACAGTTGCAAACCTCGGGTTGCAAATGGATTTTCAAAAGGAAAATGAAGGTAGATGGAACTATTGAAAAGTTCAAGGCTAGACTAGTCATTCGGGGCTTTAAACAAAAGTCGAATAGACTATTTTGATACTTATGCCCCCGTGGCTCAGACGATTACCATAAGACTCCGATTGCTATGGCATCTATTCACAATCTGTTATTCATCAAATGGATGTGAAACGGCTTTCTTGAATGGTGAATTGGAAGAAGAGGTTTATATGAACCAACCTCGTGGCTTCATCATGTCTAGCAATGAAAACAAGGTGTAAACCGATTAAGTCTCTTTATGGACCAAGCGTGCACCTAAGCAATGGCATCAAAAGTTTGATGAAGTGGTTTTGTCTAGTGGTTATGTTCTTAACCAAGGCGACAAATGTGTAGATAGCAAATTTGATGAATCGGTAAAGGAGTCATCATTTGTCTATATGTTGATGACATGTTGATCTTTGGCACCGACCAAAATCGTCAGTTGACTTGACAAAGGAATTTTGTCATCAAGGTTCTCCATGAAGGACATGGGGAGGCGATGTTATCCTTGGTATAAGGATTAAACATGAAAGTAATAGAATTTCTATTTCTCGGTCTCATTATATTGAGAAGGTCTTGAGGAAATTCAATTACTTTGATTGTACTCCGTGAGTACACCTATGGATACTGTGAGAAGTCGATGCCTAATAATGGCAAAGCGTATCTCAACTTGAGTATTCTAGGTAATTGGTCATTGATGTATGCCATGACTTATACAAGACCGATATTGGTTTTGCGATTGGGAAAATTGAGCGGTATACTAGTAATCCTAGTGCTCATCACCGGCAAGTCGCTCATTGTGGCATCAAGTATTTGAAGAGAACTATGGATTATAGTCTCATATCTGGTTATCCTTCGATGTTGGAAGGTTACACCGATGCAAGTTGGATCGATAACTCAAGACAATTCGCTCACCAGTGGTTTGGGTATTCCTACTTGGTGGAGGTGCAATTTTGGGCATCCGAAGCAAACTTGCATCACCAGCTCAACAATGGAATCAATTTGTGGCTTTAGCGCCTAATGGTAAAGAAGTCAATGGTTGAAAACTTGTTCTCGAGATTCCATTGTGGCCTAAACCTATAGCACCTATTTCTATCCGGTGTGATAGCAACTACATTGGCTAAGGCCTATAGCCGATGTACAATGGTAAGTCAAGACACTTAGGTGTCGGATATAGCATGATTCGTGAGCTTATCATGAATGGGTGGTATCTATAGAGTTTGTGAGATCTCACGTAACTTAGTCGATCACTTGACGAAGGGTTTGGCTAGAGACTTGGTTATAAAGTCTCAAAGGGATGGGTTTAAGTCCAACTTAGTCACTAAATGTTAGGACACCCAACTCCTCGAGGAAACTTGGGAGCCGAGTTCAATGTGGAAAGTCGAATATTCGATTAATTTGGAGCACATGTTTTATTTACATCCTAAGGTTGTGCTCGAACTCACGAAAGGAGGATGAAGTCTTTACTTTAATGGTTAATGTTCTTTGAAAAAGTGCTTGGCGAGCATGAATAAAGAGGAACCACCTATGTAAATGTTGAAGTTTTGCCGCTTGTGAAGCTTTGGACTTTTAGCTTTTGCAACATTTATGAATTTGGATATGGACACATGGCTTGTATAGTGTCGAGCTTTAAGTGTTTGAAAACTTGTGTGTATTTTATCTTCGTATTCAAATGGGTTGAAGGGTTCAATTCTTAGAACACCCCGATTCTCGAATATTTGAACGTGTAATTTACTAAGATGGAAATTCAATCCTCGTGACATTTTCGCTTATGCACATGTTTTGCTTGATTTTAATTTTTATGCAAAGGAAGTGAACTAAATTTGGGAGGATTGTTGGAAAATTTAGTGCACTTGTTGGATTAGTTCACACCTTGTAATGTGTTAGGAGGTGCAGAGAGTGTACAATCCATAAGGTCCATGAACACCGACTTTATAGTGGTTTGTATTGGTAGTACTAGTAAGAAATCGCTTGTGGTTTCCATCGATAAGCAGTGTTTCCACCGATAGGCGTGTTTCAAGCGATAGGCGAGTGTTTCCAATCGGGCGTGTTTCCATCAAGTGTTATGAAAGCACCGCTAGAGGTATGAAAGCATCATAGTGTTAAAGCATCTTGCTAAATGGCGATATAAATCGCTTAATGACCACGCTTAATTGGTCATTTAACCACTAACGGCTATAATGGGATAGTTATGAGGTGATTAATGGGCCGATTAATCCTCATAATTCCATTTGAACGGTGAGAGTAATGTCCTATAAATAGGATATCGATTATGCATGAAAGACACACGTAAAACGATAAACACTTATAAGCGCAAGGGTTATAGAATTGTGCCTAATTCCATAATCGATTTGTCTTATCCCAAGTAGATATTCGATAACCCGGGCATTAGGGTCGAATAGTTTACTTTGGAAAGTGATCACACGATTCCAAGTGATATCCGGTAACCACCTAGTGGTATTTGTTTCTGCTGAATTGTTGCTTGTTTCTGCTGAATTGATTATCTAACCCTGCTACTGGCTCACCACACCAACAGCAACATGATCGTCCTCAAAGTGGACACCAATCATGCTAACCTACACGTATATACCAAAACAACAAACTCAAGTAATGACCCATTCTGAGATGATCAAATCGTGATAAATTATCGCATTATTATGAAAGGCTCGGGTTGAAATGGAGTTCAGGTGAAAATGGGCAAGCACTTTTTTTTTGCAATTAATTTACTAATACGTCAACTATGATCATATAAATGATACCATTACTGTAACATTATAAATTACTGCATACAGGAGGTTGTGCAATTAGATATAGACTTTGCCGCTTTAACCCATTTGACCCACTGCATTTTAGCTACAAGGATCATTTGAATTTGACCCATTTTAGATAATACACAACCCAAACCGAACTACTCATAAGTGAGTGGTTCAAGTTTGCTAAATCTTCTGAAAATAATGCAACCAAAATATACCAGAAGAACGTACAGATCCAAGATACTTCTGCCCATTTTTAACGGGTTTGTTCCAGCGATTGTACATCGTGCGGGTTAGATAATTGTGAACCTCTTTAGGACCAAGTGAGTTCCCAACATCCCACATGTTGTCACCCAAGCTGTGTAAAACAGTAGTAAGTGGTCAAGTCTTGTTAGTTGTTACATGGTTGTGTCTCCCCTATGTTATGCAGTTTCAGACTTTTTATATGTCAAAATTCAAACTAATCGTACTTTGTACCATAATGTTTACATTGAGTTAGTCCATGTTTTAAATCTGCAAACTGGAGTCTGGGGTCAATCAGCTGAGCTACCACCACCCATATGGCTATGCCTTGCAACTAGTAGTTGTTTAGGCGACATAAGATGTTTATCACTGGTTCAATATAGGTGGTTCAATATAGGTACTCTGACGTAGCTTTGTTGAGTACAAACTGGAAATTGGTATTCAAGCATGTAAAATTAGAGGTTTATATTGACCGAATAGACATTGCTTGAACATAAAACGAAAAAATCAAGGTTCATTATTTGTGTGTGTTTCAGTTATTTAGAAAAAAGACCAGTTTATTTAACGGATAATTTGTACGGTTCAAAAATTCATTTGAATAGATTTCTTCTTGGCACATACTAAGTCGTGTTATCATTATCCAAACTAATTAACCATGGATTAAGTTATGCTACATACACGGCCTACTTTACAAATATATCGGTAAGAAGACGGTACATACATACTGGGACACACACACTCAAGCTTCATCTTACTGGGAGGCCTAAACCCATGCCTAATTTTGTGCTTAAAAGTCAGCTAATTAATTTATGATGAAATGCCCCTTTGTTACAACTATCTAAAAAATGACACCAAATATAATGATAGACTGCAAATCATTTCTCGGTTAAAATACAATGATAAACTGCTCTTAACTTCGATGAGACTGTCAAGAAGAATGTGAGCTTTTCTAAATAAAATGTAAAAACGGCAAAAAAGAAAAATAAGAGAGAAACGCACAGCTTGTAAAATAAACTAATCAATCCATATCTTAACTGAATGCTACTCATACGTTGATTGTTTATGTAGTCTAAAGAAGATTATAAAATGATATTATTATTACCAAGGAAAAAAAAAGAACCAATCGATAATCAGGCTAAAAAAGTAGTAGTAAAGTGATTGATACTACTTGATATATTGATTAGGCGATATGGATGTCTCAATGTATCTCACTATATCAGAGATTTGCATGTCGCTACACCGCGTTTCTTTGTCTTTTCCTTTCCCTTTGCTATGCTTCTTTTTCAGATCTACGTTATAAAGATTATTACCCTCAGAAGCAAATTTTTCAAATTTGTTACCGCGCATCAACAAATTTCCATTACTCGTCAAATGTAATGGCTCCATAAAGCGCATATAACCTGAATCTACCCGATAAGTTTCCATCTTTTTACAATTTCCTTCTTCATCAATCTTCCAAAATTCGATTACAAAAGAAACCATCCCAACGTATGACTCATACGTTATACAAACATGAATGCACCCGTTTTTAACCATGAGAAACGCACGACAATGGTCTGCATTATCATTCAAATTGAAAGTTTTCATCTCTGTGAACGTTTCAGTCTTTGTATCAAACCTTACAACCGAATGCCTTTCCTTATTATTTAAAAAATAGATATTTTCATTCAAACAAGTACCTTGTGTCAACAGGCGATATCTTTGCAAGTTGGATATACCTTTAAAGGCGACCTTTTTCCAGGAGTCTGATTTCAAGGAGTACATGTAAACATTATTATTGTAGCATGATACAGATACAAGCTTGTAGTCGTCTTCGCAAGAGCTATAAAACAATCCTAATGATCCGTAATAATGATCTTCTTTGGGTTGATCAGACAATGTCTTCCAATCACTCGTCAAAGGGTTCCATAAAATTAGATCATGGGTCCATTTAATCCTTTTTATGGGAATGCTTACACATACCAGTCCATCAAAAGATGTTAGAAAACTAACCGATTTAGTCTTGATGGGTAGTTTAAAGAATAAAACATCATCAGGTGCTTCACAATCTATGGAGCGAAGCGTGCGTGGTTCTTTATAATCATTGATTAAAAGTAGAAATTTGTCGTGGTGAATGTGCATCTTTTTGTGCATCTTTTTGAATGTCTCGGACGATAGGAACAAGTGCAATTCCTTGGAAACACACATGAAACGTGCTATAGATTTGGCTGGAAGCAATGGTAGAATTTGGTGCAATAATACGTCATGTGGAATGATAGTCGTCATTGCTTCTAGATCTTGTTTAGCTACTAAGCGAAGAATATATAGACTTTTGTATATTTTAGAGTAAAGTATAAGAATTGTTGATGTTCTATCGACCAACAACCTCGATACTAGAACAGATCACCTTGATGTCTACAGAAGAACACACCTTGCAGATTATATAAAGGTTGACAGAAAAGTAGAACTAGCACAATATAATGACCCAAACGATTAATTTGTATTAATGTTTGAAGCTTACCGAAAACGAATACCCTTGAAGCTTCTACCCTTTGTCAATTAACCTCAACAAAACGAAGCGCTCAAGAAACCCTTTAATGTCGACACTAGCTGCTCCTTCTTGTTGTCGTTGAACCTGGCAGCCCATACAGAAAAACAAAGTTTCTGCTCCTTCCAGTAAACGAAAACGATCAAAAGAGACCTTTAACGACTTCGAACCTGGCTAGTATCGAAAAACCTTCAAACAAGGCTCTGAAACCACTTGTTGTAAAGTTGTACAACAATCCGGAAAACTAGAACACGTATAACAGATTAAGTGAAGGGCTTTGACACACCACAACAACTTATGAAACGACTGAAAAGAACTAGCACACGTGATTACCCGTAACCGAATGCTTCCCCCCTAACCTCCTTTTATAGGGATGACGGTGAGAAAAACCGACTCCAACATGGACTCTAAAATACAAAAGTGTTTAACTTGGGACAAGCAAACGTCAAACAAGACTGGTTGCGCTTCTTTTTCCATTATGGAAGGAAATGATGGACCATATATTTAATAATATTTCTTTTTCTAATTTGGACCCACAACTCCTCTTAGTTCCTCTTTTATCACTAACCCAAAATATATTAGGCCTGTTTGGTTTGTAGATTACACGATTTAGACATTCTCATTTTCTTATTTGACACTCAAACCCGCGATAAGGAATTAGACATTTATCATATCGCCGCTTCGTGGTTGTATATTTGAGTGTGCGAATAAGATTTGAGAGTGTCTTATCAATTCTCTTTGTAGATGGGTTTAGATTAAGATTTGGATTGAATGTAAAGTTGTAGATTAGGATTTGGATTTGGTTTTGATGTAAGAGAAAAAAAAAAATAAGATAAGAGAAAATAATATAATTAAATTAAAAAAAATAATTTAGTAATTAAAAAAAGTATTTAAAGTTTATTTTATTAATTTATAATATAATAATAAGAGAGATAAAGATGGAAGTGCTAAAACTGACCCCACATTGTCAGTATACCAACCATCTACCCAACATTTCACAGATCAGAGCCACACGATCAAAAAACAATTGATTATTACCCAAATCCAATATGCACAGTGGGAACACCCCAGGGCCCTTAATCTTTCCCCATCTAAAGGCTGCAATAGATGTGGGGTCCACAATACCTATAAGGCACTTAGTCCAGAAATAAAAAGAAACAAATACATGCTTGTTGGCAATAAAGTCGATAAGGTAAATTAGATTCATACATCAGATGTGCAAAATAAATACATGCTAAATATCATCTGTTAATTCTAATATTGCAGGAAAGTGAAAGGGTTGTCACAAAGAAAGAGGGAATCGAGTTCGCAAGGGAATATGGATGTCTTTTCATTGAATGCAGTGCAAAAACTCGGGTCAATGTGGAGCAGTGTTTTGAGGAACTTGTTTTGAAGGTACATTTGTATTGCAAGCATATATATTTTTGTCTTAAAAGGAGTTATGTGTTGATTATTTGAAATAATAATTTGTTATGATAATGAACCAATTCTGAAGGTTGTAAGCATTTAAATACACTTTAAGCAACTTTCAACCCGTTTCACACATTGACCTACTTGACTTATGTATCTTTAATTCTTGAACCGTTAGTAAATGGAGTGATATCGACATATATCTTGAAGATGGCATGGATCTAAATGTGCAGATTTTGGATACACCGAGTCTTATTGCTGAGGGATCAACTACTATTAAACGAAATATATTCACGCAGAAGCCTCAAGCAGATGCATCATCCAGTGCCTGTTGCTGAAGGTTATATGTTTTCTGAAAAAAATGTCTTTTTCTTTTTTAGTTTTTGAAATTGTGTAGGCATTGTTCATAAAAAAGAGTAAACACAAGAGCATGTTTACTGGAATTATTTGGTTTAACATCTTTATGTCTACCCTATGTATGCAGTTAATTACAGACATTTAATATGTCGAAATTCGAATTAATCGTACTTAGTACCTTATGTAAATTGATTTAGCCCATGTTTTTATTCCCTCTTTTCTCTTCGGTGTTCAGTCACACCCATTCACCCGTTTAACTTGTCCTTATTTCCCTTTTAAAAGGATTCACACCTATTCATCACAAACACACATACGAAAAGTGGACACCTGACAATGTTCAAAACACAAACCGCAACTAGAAAACATTGCCAACTGAAAAAACCTATTCTCAAAAATTATTTGACATTTTTGCTATGCGCAGGCATACCGTCAGTAAAAAAAACACACACACTTGGTTGTACTATTTCATCACATACAAAAACTGTATATTTGATTATTCTGGCTAGAAATAGAATGTTGTTTGAGATATTACAATACTATTGCTAGCGAGCTAGACTAAGCAACTAGAGATACAAAAAAAGTTCGTCAGCAAATTGTGAGCAGCATATAACCAGGAAAACCTAATAAGTTTCCGGTTCAGTTAACCAAACATATATTCAGAAAAACATACCAGTTTGTTTAACTGATAATTTTTACAGTTCAAAAGTTAATTTGGAGTAGATTCTTCTTGGCACATACTAAGTCATGTTATCATTATCCAAACTAAATAACCATGGATTAAGTTATGCTACATATCCGTAAGAAGAGAATACATACATATTGGGCATACACGCTCAAGGTTCATCTTGCTGGGAGGCCTAAACTCATGCCTAATTTGTGCCTAAACTCAGCTAACGGGTTCATGATGAAGTATGCACCTTTGTTACAACTAACTAAAATAAAGGACACCAAATATAATGGTAGACTGCAAATTATTTTTCGGTTAAAATACAATGATAGACTGCTCTTAACTTCCATGAGACTGTCAAGAAGTATGTGAACTTTTCTAAAACATTGTGAAAATGGCAAAAAAGAAACGCACGAGCTTATATTATAAACTAATCAATCCAAATCTTAACTGAATGCTATCTCATGTTGATATTATTATTACCCAAGTAAAAAAAAGAACCAATCGATAATCAGGCTAAAAAAGTAGTAAGGTGATTGCTACTACTTGATATATTGATTAGGCGATACGGACGTCTCAATGTATCTCACTATATCAGAGATGTCAATGTCGCTACACCGCGTTTCTTTGTCTGTTCCTTTCCCTTTGCTATGCTTCTTTTCAGATCTACTTTATAAAGATTACCTTTTTGGATTCATTTTATAATAGTAATTATAATGATAACCAGAATAATATTCAGAAGGTTTAACCCATTTGTATCCGAGCATCAACAAATTTCCATTACTCGTCAAATGCAGTGGCTTCATAACGCATATAACCTGTATCTACCCGACAAGTTTTCATCTTCTTCCAATTTCCTTCTTCATCAATCTTCCAAAATTCGATTTCAAAACAGCCCATCCCAAAGTACGGCTCATACGTTATACAAACATAAATGCACCTGCTTTTAATCATGAGAAACGCATGCGATAATAGGCTGTATCGTCATTCAAATAATTGAAAGTTTTCATCTCTGTGAACGTTTCAGTCTTTGTATCAAACCTTACAACCGAATATTTTTTATTATCATTTATAAAATAGAGATTTTCATTCAAGCAAGTACCTTGTGGCGATAGGCGATACTTTTGCAAGTTGGATATACCTTTAAAGGCGACCTTTTTCCAGGAGTCTGATTTCAAGGAGTATATGTAAACAATATTATTGTAGCATGATACAGATACAAGCTTGTAGTCGTCTTCGCAAGAGCTATAGAACAATCCTAATGATCCCAAATAATGATCTTTGGGTTGATCAGACAATCTTTTCCAATCACTTGTCAAAGGGTTCAATAAAACTAGATAATGGGATTGTTCTGTGGTACCTGCACTCGACCCGGCGGGATTGGGTTTGTTGTTGTTGTTGGGATTGTTCTGTGGTAATTCTTACACATACCAGTCCATCAAAAGATGTTAGAAACCTAACCTCTTTACACTCCATGGGTAGTTTAAAGGTCAAAACATCGTTAGGTGCTTCACAATCTATGGTGCCAAGTGTGCGTGTTCGTTATAATCATTGATTAAGACGAGAAATTTGTCGTGGTGAATGTGCATCTTTTTGTGCATCTTTTTGAACGTCTTGGACGATAGGAACGAGTGAAATTCCTTGGAAACACACATGAAATGTGCTACAGATTTGGGTGGAAGCCATGGTAGAATATGGTGCAATATTACGTCATGTGGGATGCTAATCGCCATTGCTTCTTGATCTTGTTTAGCTACCAAGAGAAGAAAAGAGTTCTGTACTAGTATATTTTTAGGGTAAGAGTATAAGACAACGCGTATCTAGCTACTTATAAATTTAGTTATGGAAGGTGAAAATAAACATGGAATATAATCATATATTTTAATTAGAATATATTTTTTTCCATTGGAGAAAGGTTAATTAGAAAAGTACCCCTAGTTAAATATTTGGATGAAAGTATATATCCAAGTTTACATTGAGTGAATCAGGATCAAGTGAGAAATTCTTAAACGGCGGCCGGGGTCAATTAATTGATGTTTATCACGGGTCAAATAGTTCAATATATATAGGTACTCTGACTTGGCTTTGTTGAGTGTGATCTGGGAATTTTTTAGAGCATGTAAAACTAGAGGGTTATGTACGTTGACCAAATACACATTTTCGTGAACCTAAAACGAAAGAATAAGGGTTCAATTTTGTGTATTTCAGTTATCCGCTTAGATCGATACGCTGCGCCAAAGCCCATTGCAGAGCCATGACCCAAGAGGCCAAGTCCAAGCTGTATGGCATAAAGATTATGTCGTCAAGAAACTATCTTTATTTACTTATTACGTTTGAGTTTTATTAGGAATATGTCGTTATATTAGGAGAAGTCTTGGACAACAAGTTGTCTTGTATTTGGTATAAATATACCAAATAATCTTTGAATAATATCATAGTTTTCTGTCAAAATAAATCTCTTCTCTTAACCCTAATTCTTAAGGAGCATAGCACTCGCTAAAAGTAGTGCAATCTATCGATATAGCCTAACCGGGTTGTATCAACTGGTGCTTTCATCATGGACGCTGACGAAATTCGATTGTTGTTGAAAGATCAAGCCACGGCTATTGCGGCTTTGCAATTAGAGTTACAAGCCACGAAAGCTATGATTCAACAGGGACATTCTGGAGGCGACACTCTTGTTAGCCAACTACCTCGCTCCATGAGGCTAGACGTGCCAAAATTTTCGGGGGCTGATCCAGATAGTTGGATCTTCTCGATCACCGAATACTTTTCACTTTTAAACACACCAGTTGAGCAGCGACTCCGTGTGGTGGGTTTTAATCTTGAGGGGGACGCTGCGGAGTGCTTCCGCTAGATGACGCGTAACAAGCTAATCACCGGGTGGGATGCGTTTTTGGAGAGTGTGCGGAACCGTTTTGGACCTTGCAAGTACGAAGATCCTCGCGGCGCTTCAAGTCATATAAACAGAACGGTTGCACAATATCAAGCCGAGTTTGAAAAATTAATGAATCGTGTCACAGGTATAACCGAAGGATTACTGATTTCTTTTTATATATATGGGCTTAAACCCACGTTACAACGGGAATTGTTGGTATCCAAACCAACTTCTCTTGGCGATGCATTCTCTTTGGCACGTGTTACTGAGGCACGTTTGGACGATCAAGGGATCACAATGACTTCCAGTGGGTCGGTTGTTACCAGTGTGTCCCAAACTCACTCCAAGTCGACTTCTCGTTTTGGGGCGCCACGGTTTGAGAACCCTAAGTCATCTTTATTACCGACACCTTCTACAGTTGGGGTGGCTTCGGGAACAACACCACTTTCCAATTAAGTGGATCTCACCCGCTGATCGACAGGAGCGTATGAGTAAAGGTTTATGTTTTAACTGAGATAACAAATGGGTGCGCGGTCATAAGTGTCCGGGCAAATTCTTGTTACTTATGGCGGATGATGAGGATGTCCTAGATCAAGTGACACCACGAGAACCCGATGAGGCTGTGGAGAGTGGAGATATATCCATTCTAAATTCATTAGTTGGGCACGGGAGTCCTCGATCCCTCCAACTTTGGCGCACGATTAATACCGGCAAGGTTCATGTGCTTATTGATAATGGGAGTACCCATAACTTTGTTCAACCAGGCGTAGCCGAACGAATGCAGCTACCCATTACAACAACCAAACCTTTTAAGGTTTACATTGGGAGTAGGGAGACGTTATTGTGTGAGAACATTTGCTCTAAAGTCATTATCCAGATGCAAGGTTTGTCGATGGAGGTTGATTTGTACGTACTTACTATGAAGGGACCAGACATTGTGTTAGGAATACAATGGTTACAGAAGTTGGGTAAAGTTACTCACGATTATACCCAGCAATCAATGGAATTCACACTTTCTGGTACTACGTACACATTACACGGGGACGCATCGTTGAACATGAAACATATCAGTTTACATCATATGCAGGCGTTGTTGGACACATACGAGGTTTATGGGGTATACGAACTACATAGTGTTACGGTACAGGATGAAGGGTCCGAGAGTGCACAGGTTGCAGAAGCAGCAACACATACTGAGATTGAACGACTTTTGGTGCAATTTGAGTCGCTCTTTCAGGTACCCACTGCTTTACCTCCGCATCGTCTTATTGATCACCATATTTATTTATATCTGGTACTAAACCATTGAACGTTAGACCTTATCGTTATCCTCATTACCAAAAGGGTGAAATGGAAAAGCTGGTTAGTGACATGCTAAATCAGGGAATCATTCGTTTTAGTCATAGCCCCTTTTCGTCGCATGTATTGTTAGTGAAAAGAAAGATGGTAGTTACCGTTTTTGTGTGGATTACCGAGCATTGAATGCGGTCACAGTAAAGGATAAATTTCCGATTCCTACAGCCGATGAGATGTTTGATGAGTTATGTAAAATTTTATAACAAGACTGAAAACAAACTTGAATCTCAATTCAAGTCTCTCTTTATTAATCAACCAAAACCACAACTAGATCAGAAAGATCCTGATCTCAATCAGTATTGATATAACAAACCAAGAACCCACAACTTGTCACTGCTACTCAGGTGGAAGTCTATTGACTAACTTGCCAATAGTTCATACAATCTCTCAATCTCACAATGAATAACAAGAACAAAATCAATGGAACTTTGGTTGAATACAAGAGAGAACAACTATGTGTAAAGTGTGTTTGCGTATGTACAGAGATTATAGAACCCTAGCAACTCTTCAGCTTATATAGGCCTTGACCCAGCATTGACTTCATCTTCCAATAGTTGTCAACTTTAGCCCTCATACTTCCAGACTCTAGCTAACATCATCACAAGATAGAACCAAGCTAAAACACAAATACAACAATGACATAATCAGTCCTTATACATAAATTCCAGGTTGAGAGTTCACATACTTCAACATCCCCTTAACTCCAACCTGGAACATATCAATCATACCCGCTTTACCCACAAGCTTGTTAAGTTGAAGCTTGCCTAATCCTTAGTAAAAACATCGCAGCTTGATCTGCAGATGAATTTTTCGCTTTAATGACACTGCCAAAAAAATTCCTTACAAAATGTAAGTCAATTTCCAAATGTTTTGTCCTTTCAAGAAACACGTGATTAGTCGCAATCTTAATAGCACTTGACTATCACGTAAAATTTTAACAGTAAAAATGTTCCCATTTCAAATCATCCGAATTTTAAGAACCCAAAAACTTGTATAGCGAAGCCATAGCCCTGCACCGCCTGGCGATGATTTAGAAATGGTGTTTTGTTTTTGCTTTTCCAGAAACTAGTGAACCATTCAAGAATAAACAAAAACCAAAGGACAAATTTTCTAGTTATAACACATTTTGCCCAGTCTGCATCAACAAATGCTCCAAGAAAACATTTGGGCACCGGTAATATGAATACCCATCCCAGGAGAACCTTTTAGGTATCTCAAAACCTTAAGTGCAATTTTCAAATGAGACTTAAGAGGCTTATGCATAAACTGACTCAAAAAGTGAACAGAATAGGCAATATCAGGCCTAGTGTGAGTTAAGTAAATCAGTTTTCCAATCAACTTTTGATATTCAGTCAAGTTATCTATCACAGGATCATTTATAGTAGGTTCACTAGTCAAAAACAAATTTTTTTCAAGAGGAAAAGCAGATGGTTTGCAAGCAAGTAAGCCAAACTCAGTTAACAAATCCAAACAATACTTCCTTTGAGTTAAGCAAACACCCTGCTCAGTTTCAATCACTTCAATGCCAAGAAAGTATTTAAGCTTTCCTAAGTCTTTAGTTTGAAATTTAGATTTCAAAAAGCTTTAAACCTTTCAATTTCTTCCAAATTATTCCCATGATTATTATATCATCCACATACACAAGTAAAGCAACAAAGTTACACGAGTCACTTTTAGTGAAAAGAGTAGTCACTTTTGCTCTGTTTGAAACCATGCTCAACAAGAGCATCGGTCAATTTAGCATTCCATTGTCTGGGCGCTTGTTTTAACCCATACAAAGACTTTTTAATCTACAAACTCTTTTATCATTAATATCAAAATAACCCTCCGTAAAGTCATATAAACAGTTTCATTAAGATCACCATAAAGAAAAACATTGTTAACATCAAGTCGATATATAGGCCAACACATCCGAACAAAGAAGATTAACAACACACCTAATAAAGGACAATTTTAACCATAGGAGAAAATGTTTCATCAAAGTCAACACCTTCCTTTTGACTATAACCTTTATAACTAATCTACCCTTGTATCTTTCAATTTCTCCCGAGGATTTATATTTAATCTTATAAACCCGCTTATTCCCAATGGCCTTTCTACCAACAGCAATTCACAAATATCAAAAGTGTCATTACTATAAAGGCATGCATTTCCTTATCCATTGCATCTCTCGGTGTTGTTCCTTACAAGCTTCCTAAAGGTTTTTGGTTCAACAACTTTATTTAGCTCAACAAAGAAAGCAAAATTTTCGATTAAGCTTTGAATAACTTACAAACTTTTCAAGACCATATTTAACTTTGGAATCAATGACAAAATCTTTATATTTATTTGAAAAACAGATGTTCTATCAGACCTTCTTAAAGAAGGCTGATCATTGTTATCAAAACCAACTCTTCTGTCTGGTCGGTAAGGGACTACTGACACCCTTAGAACTGTTCACACCAAGAGGTGTTGCAGCCATCTCACTTGCACGGCAACCTCATTGGAACCAAGGCAGAGTGCCCCAAATCACTCGCACTTGGTCAATAGTTGGGCTGCCAAAATGCAAGGAGTTGCTACCATCATCCTCATGATGATCATTATGACTATTGTTACCCAAAGGGATAGCAGTCTGAGTATTATCATCATTGGGTGTGTCAGGGCTATCACATACAACTTCATCAAAAAAATTAACATGCTCTAAACCCTGACTGAGAGGGTCAGGATTATCAGAAGAGTGTTTTATCTTGAAAGGAAACACATTTTCAAAAAATTTAACATCCCTAGAAAAGATAAATTGTTTCCTCCCAAGACTGCATACGGTTTGTAGCCTTTTGAAAATTAGAATAGCCAAGAAGAACACATTTTTCGCTCTACTACTAAACTTATCATTGCCGGTAAGAATAGTAGCAAAACAAAGACAACCAAAAGTTCTTAAATGACTAAAACAAGTTTTCTACCAAAACAAGATTGTAAGGAGAGTTTCTACTCAAGACTGAAGAAGGCAATCTGTTAATCAAGTAAGTGGCAGTTAGAATGCATTCAGACCACAAAAACAAAGGCAATCCCCCCTGAAACATAAGGGATCTGGCAACATTCAAGAGATGCCTATGTTTTCTTTCAACAATCCCATTTTGTTGAGGAGTGTAAACACAAGATTTTTTATGTATAATACCTTTTTCTTTACAAAAACTAGAAAATTGATTATTA
The DNA here is from genome assembly GCA_022545495.1 of Chrysanthemum lavandulifolium. Classification (NCBI taxonomy): domain Eukaryota; kingdom Viridiplantae; phylum Streptophyta; class Magnoliopsida; order Asterales; family Asteraceae; genus Chrysanthemum; species Chrysanthemum lavandulifolium. The sequence continues at coordinate 30,791,458 of CM040242.1, forward strand.
ACAAATTCAGTCCCATTATCACTTCTAAAAATCTTAACACTTTTATCAAACTATGTTTTGACAAGATTATAGAAGACTAAAATACAATCAAACACCTCATGTTTACTCTTAAGTAAGTACACCCACACAGCCCTGGTGAAATCATCCACAACAGTTAAAAAATATCTGTAACCTTCTTTACTTTTGATTTTATAAGGACCCCAAAGATCCAAGTGAACAAGATCACCAAGTTTTTTTGTTTTATGATCACTTAATGGAAAAGGCTCTCTAGTTTGTTTTGCCTTTTGACAAATGTCACAAGGCTCAATTTCATTTTATCTTGAAAATTGATTTCACCTTTAAGATCGCTAACACTTGGTCAGAAGGATGACCAAGCCTGCAGTGCCATGTTTTCTTAGGTAAACCACAAACATACTTAAAGTTCTTAGCACCTAGGTCAATACCTTGATCTCCATCAAAGTAGTATAAACCATCCACTTGTCTACCAATCCCTAGAAAACTCATCCCCCTCAAATCCTGAGGTAACACATAACACTTAGCTTCATCAAAAGCAATAACAAATTTGCTATCTCTAGCCACTTTATGAACAGACATTAAACTGACACAGTATTCAGGAACAACCAGCACATCATACAGAGTCAAATGTTTAGTGAGGATCATGTTCCCAACCTTGGTAATTAAAGCTTCAGTACCATTGGGTGTGAAACCTTAATACCAAATTTGGAAATGTCAATAACATTCACTAAAAATTTGTCAGTGTAAGTCAAATGTTGGTTAGCTCCAGAATCAACAATAACACCAGCTGCAACAAGTGCATGCCTCATTTTACTATTATGACAGAAAAACTTATGAAAGTTTTTATTAAAGAATTTACTTTTGTTAAAAACAATACCTGCCATATTGGCATGAACAATTTTCCCATTTCCAACATTATTAACAGAAGTTTCTTTAATCAAGGAAAGTAGCTTTGAAATCTGTTCATCAAAGAAAGCAGAAGTGGAACTAGAGCCAACATAATTGTTATTGTTAACAAATCTTTTATTAAAATTTTGAGCCCCTTGATTATTACCAGTTCTTTTATTTTTACCAAAATCAGCAGGGTAACCAATGAGTTTAAAGCATCTATCCATAGTATGACCATTAAAACCACAAGTGCTCACAACTAACACAGACCACCAAAGATCCCTTCTATTATCACTATTCCTAGGGCCATTAGTAGGTCTCGACAGAACCTCCAGAGGTAGCAGGCCTCTGAGAGTTCCCTCTGTTGGGCACACTGGAGTTAAACACAGGTGACTGAGACCTTTGGGAAGTCCCAGCACCTGAACCAGTTACCATAGACCTATGAGACTCCTCACTAGAAATAACAGCAAAAGCCCCTTTAACATCAGGAAGAGGATCCCTAGATAAAATGTTACTTCAAGAATCATCTAACCCCATCAAGAATTGCATAAGTTTCATTAACTGGTTTTTTTTAAATCCTCAGCAGCATGACAAGTACACCTAGGTAACTGAATTAGAGCATCAAATTGTTTCCACAAAGTGCTCAATCTATTAAAATACTCAGCAATAGAACTACCATTTTGAGATAAAGAGTTAATTTTATGATGCAGATTAAAGGTAACTGAACCATCAACTCTATCAAATGTTTCTTTTAATTCAGTCCACACATCAGAAGCTCTTTTTGAAAAAATTTGCCCCAAGAATAATTCTTCTGATATAGAATTCAAAATCCACCCTAATACTACAAGATTCACCCTATCCCATTGTCTACCTAGGACTTCATCAGCATGAGATCTTCCAGAAGACCCATCTATAAAACCAATTTTATTCTTGCCTTCTAAGGCTAACAACATAGCACAAGACCACACATTATAATTCTCAGTCCCTTTTAGTTTAATAGACACAACAGTTAAGGTGGCAGAGTCATTAGGGTGCAAATGCAAAGGATTACTAAGATCCAATTTACTAATCAAAGTAACAGGCTCATCAGCCTCATATTCATCATCAGTATAACCATGAATAGACATAATGAAAGCAAAATAGGCAAACACACAAACAGATTAAAGCAACAATACTCCAACAACAATCTCAATCACCTCCAACAATCCCAAATCCTACTCCTCGTCAATCTAAACAAGAAATAAGAAGAAAAGAAAGATAAAGAGTGTGAGAGGTGTTACAATTACGCAAAATCCGAAAGCAATGAACAAGAACCACAGTTACAATTCTTGAGACAAGAATCACAACCCACACGAACTCAATCAACCCAGAATCACAACCACCAAACCCTAAATTTCAAGATTTAGGGAAAACACCAATAACCACCAAGATTCACCGGAAAAACCAGTAAACCAATCAAGAACACAACAACAAACCACCAATCGAAGCCAAAGAACAAAACCCCCAAAAAATCCGAAACCCGAATTTTCCGAAAAATTAGGCGTTTGAATAGAACTTGTAAGATTGATCAATTAAAGTCAAAAGAAACCAATTAATCGAGATTAATTGCGTTTTAATCAAACTAATTTGAAAAATCCCCAAATTTTTTTTGAAACCCTAAAAATTTAGAAAACCGATTTTAGAGCAAGATAAGAAACTTGTCTCTGATACCATGTAAAATTTTATAACAAGACTGAAAACAAACTTGAATCTCAATTCAAGTCTCTCTTTATTAATCAACCAAAACCACAACTAGATCAGAAAGATCATGATCTCAGTCAGTACCAATATAACAAACCAAGAACCCACAACTTGCCACTACTACTCAGGTGCAAGTCTATTGACTAACTTGCCAATAGTTCATACAATCTCTCAATCTCACAATGAATAACAAGAATGTAATCAAGAGAACTTTGGTTGAATACAAGAGAGAACAACTATGTGTAAAGTGTGTTTCACAGTGTGTAGAGATTATAGAACCCTAGCAACTCTTCAGCTTATATAGGCCTTGACCCAGCATTGACTTCATCTTCCAATAGTTGTCAACTTTAGCCCTCATACTTCCAGACTCTAGCTAACAGCATCACAAGATAGAACCAAACTAAAACACAAATACAACAATGACATAATCAGTCCTTATACATAAATTCCAGGTTGAGAGTTCACATACTTCAACAAGTTAGGAGAAGCAGTTATCTTTACTAAACTGGACTTACGAGCGGGGTATCATCAAATACGCATGAGTGAACGGGATGTCTACAAGACCGCTTTCCGTATACACGGCCGGTCACTATGAGTTTCGGTAATGCCATTTGGGCTCACCAATGTCCGTCTACTTTTCAAGCAACTATGAACCGCTTATTCTTCCATATTTGCGTAAATTTGTGATTGTGTTTTTGATGACATATTAGTTTATAGTGATACTCTTACCGCGATTTGGGGCATTTGCAATGCGTGTTTCGATTTTACAGCCCACCATTTTTATGTTAAGCAATCAGTGCGTGTTTGGCGCCACGACACTTGAATACTTAGGACACATTATCTCGGACGGGGGTTGAGATGGATCCAAAGAAAGTGTCCGCAATAGTTGAATGGCCCGTGCCTAAAACGCAACGACAGGTGAGGAGTTTCCTAGGTCTCGCAGGATATTATCGACGGTTTATTAAGGATTATGCGTCAATTGCAGTGCCATTATCTAGCTTATTGCAAAGGATGGGTTTAAGTGGGGGGTGGTGGAAGCATGCTTTTGATAATCTCAAACATCACTTATCTCATGCGCCAATTTTGGGTCTTCCGAATTTTGATGATACATTCGTTGTGGAGGCTGATGCGTCGACTGATGGTATTGGTGTTGTTTTATTGCAAAAAGGGCAGCCCCTTAGTTTCTTTAGCCGTAAGTTGGGACCTCGCATGCGTATTGCTGCTACTTATCAGAAAGAATTGTTTGCTATTGTGGAGACTGTCTACAAATGGCGACAATATTTGATTGGGCGTCGTTTTATTATTCCAACGGATCATAAGAGTATTAAAGAACTCTAATTCCAGGTTATTCAAACACCACTCCAGCAAAAGTATGCCAGGAAGCTTATGGGATTCGACTTTATTATCGAGTACAAACCGGGGGTGTCAAATCTGGTAGCTGATGCTCTTTCACGAAAATATGAAGAAGATGAAAGTGTGATCGCGGCATTCATGGCTATGAGTCAGCCGTTGGTGGCATTAGTGACCGATCTGCGTGATGAAAATGAAGCTTTGGACGAGTTGCAGCAGATGGATCAAGGAGAGGAATTGGTAGGGTTTCGTCGTGAGCGTGGGTTGTTAATCTACCGGGATTGCTATTACATTGGTACGGAGTCCAAACTAAAAAGTCCATTGTTGTCTGAATTCCACAATACGCCTAGTGCAGGCCATGGTGGCGTAAAGAAAATGCTCGTGGGCCTATCCGCCTTGTTTTATTGGAAGGGCATGCGTAAATCGGTTGAGGAGTACATCAAGAAATGTATCGTGTGTCAGCAAACTAAGTATGCGACGCAGGCACCGGGAGGATTACTACGTTTCACCGACTCCAACAAAGTTTGGGAGGATGTTTCTATGGATTTTATTACTAGGTTGCCGACTTTCAAAGCGGTCGAGCTTATTTTGTAGTGGTGGATCGCTTTTCCAAATATGCACACTTTGGAACATTACCAACTAATTTTAACGCTTCTAAAGTGGCTGAGTTGTTTATGGAAATGGTGGTTAAACATCATGGTTTTCCTAAAACTGTCGTGTCCGATCGTGATCCCATCTTTGTTAGTAAATTCTGGAAGCAATTGTTTGATGCTAGTGGTACTCAGTTGAATCATAGCACGGCATATCATCCCCAAACGGATGGTCAAACGGAGGTTGTCAATCGGGGACTTGAACAATATCTTCGCGCTATGGTGTCGGATCGGCCTCAACAGTGGGTGAGGTTCTTACCCTGGGTTGAATACTGCTATAATACTAGCTATCACAGTAGTATAAAGATGTCTCCTTTTCAAGCTTTGTATGGTCGGGTACCACCATCAATTATTCCATATCCACCAGGTTCGTCTAAAGTGGCTGATGTTGATGAAGTGTTGACCGAACGAGATGAGTTACTACGACAACTTAGGCATAATTTGTTGGTTGCAAATCATCGCATGGAAATGAAGGCCAATTGTAGACGGCGTGATGTTAAGTTAAATCAAGGAGATATGGTGCTTGTCAAGTTACAACCATATCGACAAGTAACATTGGCCAAGCGTCTTTCCAATAAGTTGGCCAAGAGGTATTATGGGCCATTTAAGATACTAGAGCGTGTTGGAAAGGTTGCTTATCGTCTTGCTCTTCCTCCTACAAGTAAGATACATCCGGTGTTTCATGTTTCACTACTCAAGCCCTTTGAAGGAATCGAACCTGAGAAAGTAGCAAATTTACCATAGGAAGTATATGAAGGGCATCCAGTGGAACAACCATTATCCATCTGTGATTCGTGGGTAGTATTACGAAATGGATTACCAATTCAACAAGTCCTCGTTTAATGGCTTGGAAGTTCCCCGGACGAAGCAACATGGGAAGAGTTGACCGAGTTTCGAGCAGCTTATCCAGCTTACCACCTTGAGGACAAGGTGACTTTTGAAGGCGAGGGAAATGATACGCCAGGGCCAAAGCCCATTGCAGAGCCACGACCCAAGAGGGCCAAGTCCAAGCCTGTATGGCATAAAGATTATGTCGTACAGTAAACTATCTTTATTTACTTATTACGTTTGAGTTTTATTAGGAATATGTCGTTATATTAGGAGAAGTCTTGGACTACAAGTTGTCTTGTATTTGGTATAAATATAGCGAATAATCTTTGAATAATATCATAGTTTTCTGTCAAAATAAATCTCTTCTCTTAACCCTAATTCTGAAGGAGCCTAGCACTCGCTAAAAGTAGTGCAATCTATCGATATAGCCTAACCGGGTTGTATCATAGACTGTGCAGCATATTTTTATTATAACTAAAGAAAATGTGCAGGCCTGTCAATGGGTTGTTTTAGGTTAATAAACTGAAGTTATTTAGGTTTTTCGGTATGTAGTCAGTGAATTAATATTGGCATGCCTAAACATGAAGTTATTACCTTAAAGGTCTTAGGTTTTTCTGTTAACAACCAGTCACGAAATCGTGTACTAAACGTTAGTCTGGTAACCAACTTAAGAAAACCTTCGAGGTGAACATCTGCTAATGACCCCTTTTAAGTTTAACATGCCAAATCACGAAAAAAAAACTTAGTATAGCCTAATCTAAAATTCGACCAAAATACATCATGGTAAACATGTTTCAGGCACTCGAAAATCCAAATTCCTACCAAGAACATACAGCACCAGTTGTCGGGTTCTGAAAAGCAGCATAATTCCAGAAAGTCTTCAAAGAGTATGGCTGAGAAATGGTCAACCCTTCCTCTGTGATGTTTGCTATCTGCAAATGTAAATTAAATTATGTACGAAATAACTTTACCACTATCTAAACAACATAATATATTCATAGGTTACACATGCATTTTTCCAGTAACTTGACACCCTCTTCAAAAGTCAAATCATCCCTCCATTCTTCACGTAGAATTGGGCGGGCCAAATGGTTACCGAACCCAGTGGCAACATGATCGTCCTTAAAGTGGACACCAATCATGCTAACCTACACATATATACCAAAACAACAAACTCAAGTAATGACCCATTCTGAGATGATCAAATCGTGATAAATTATCGCATTATTATGAAAGGCTCGGGTTGAAATGGAGTTCAGGTGAAAATGGGCAAGCACTTTTTTTTGCAATTAATTTACTAATACGTCAACTATGATCATATAAATGATACCATTACTGTAACATTATAAATTACTGCATACAGGAGGTTGTGCAATTAGATATAGACTTTTTGCCAGTTTTAACCCATTTGACCCACTGCATTTTAGCTACAAGGATTATTTGAATTTGACCCATTTGAGATAATACACAACCCAAACCGAACTACTCATAAGTGAGTGGTTCAAGTTTGCCAAATCTTCTGAAAATAATGTAACCAAAATATACCAGAAGAACGTACAGATCCAAGATACTTCTGCCCATTTTTAACGGGTCAAACTTGTTCCGGCGATTGTACATCGTGCGGGTTAGATAATTGTGAACCTCTTGAGGACCAAGTGAGTTCCCAACATCCCACATGTTGTCACCCAAGCTATGTAAAACAGTAGTAAGTGGTCAAGTCTTGTTACATGGTTGTGTCTCCCCTATGTTATGCAGTATATGTCAAAATTCAAACTAATCGTACTTTGTACCATAATGTTTACATTGAGTTAGTCCATGTTTTAAATCTGTAAACTGGAGTCTGGGGTCAATCAGCTGAGCTACCACCACCCATGTGGCTATGGCATGCAACTAGTAGTTGTTTAGGCGACATAAGATGTTTATCACTGGTTCAATATAGGTACTCTGACGTAGCTTTGTTGAGTGCAAACTGGAAATTGGTATTAAAGCTTGTAAAATTAGAGGTTTATATTGACCGAATAGACATTGCTTGAACATAAAACGAAAAAATACGGTTCAAAAATTCATTTGAGTAGATTTCTTCTTGGCACATACTAATTCATGTTATCATTATCCAAACTAATTAACCATGGATTAAGTTATGCTACATACACGGCCTACTTTACAAATATATCGGTAAGAAGACGATACATACATATTGGGACACACACACTCAAGCTTCATCTTACTGGGTGGCCTAAACTCATGCCTACTTTTGTGCCTAAAACTCAGCTAGTTGGTTTATGATGAAGTATGCACCTTTGTTACAACTAACTAAAAAAATGACACCAAATTTAATGATAGACTGCAATGTTAGCAGTAATGTTATAAGCTTGAACCTAAATTGTATTTAGATAGATTATGGGCTGGGTCGTTAATGGGTCAATATGGGTCATTAGGTTGTTAGGTTATGACAGTTAGTTAGTTATTTGTGTCGTTTTGAATTTGTGAATCGGTATAACTGCCTCAAAGCAACGATTCACTGTGTATTTCTGTTTATTCTCTGCAAGTATATACACCCTCTGTCACGATTTACCCACTGTCCCAAACACCCCTGTACATATTTCAGTCGAACCCAAAACAATCCTATGTCGAATTACAGGCACTTGATAAACAAGAGTTGGCTTCATCATGACCCTGTGCAAAATGCAAATCATTTCTCGGTTAAAATACAATGATGGACTGCTCTTAACATCAATAAGACTGTCAAGAAGTATGTGAGCTTTTCTACAAAATTGTAAAAACGGCAAAAAAGATAAATAAGAGAGAAACGCACAAGCTTATATTATAAACTAATCAATCCAAATCTTAACTGAATGCTATCTCATATGTTGATATTATTATTACCCAAGGAAAAAGAGAATCAATCGATAATCAGGCTAGAAAAGTAGTAAGGTGATTGATACTACTTGATATATTGATTAGGAGATACGGATGTCTCAATGTATCTCACTATATCAGAGATTTGCATGTCGCTACACCGCGTTTCTTTGTCTTTTCCTTTCCCTTTGCTATGCTTCTTTTTCAGATCTACGTTGTAAAGATTACCCTCAGAAGCAAAGCTTTCAAATTTGTTACCGAGCATCAACAAATTTCCATTACTCGTCAAATGCAATGGCTCCATAAAGCGCATATAACCCGAATCTACCCGATAAGTTTCCATCTTTTTACAATTTCCTTCTTCATCAATCTTCCAAAATTCAATTACAAAAGAAACAATCCCAACGTATGACTCGTACGTTATACAAACATGAATGCACCCGTTTTTAATCATGAGAAACGCACGACAATGGTCTGCGTTATCATTCAAATTGAAAGTTTTCATCTCTGTGAACGTTTCAGTCTTTGTATCAAACCTTACAACCGAATACCTTTCCTTATTATTTAAAAAATAGATATTTTCATTCAAACAAGTACCTTGTGTCAACAGGTGATATCTTTGCAAGTTGGATATACCTTTAAAGGCGACCTTTTTCCAGGAGTCTGATTTCAAGGAGTACATGTAAACGTTATTATTGTAGCATGATACAGATACAAGCTTGTAGTCATCTTCGCAAGAGCTATAAAACAATCCTAATGATCCGTAATAATGATCTTCTTTGGGTTGATCAGACAATGTCTTCCAATCACTCGTCAAAGGGTTCCATAAAATTAGATCACGGGTCCATTTAATCCTTTTTATGGGAATGCTTACACATACCAGTCCATCAAAAGATGTTAGAAACGTAACCGATTTAGTCTTGATGGGTAGTTTAAAGAATAAAACATCATCACGTGCTTCACAATCTATGGAGCCAAGCGTGCGTGGTTCTTTATAATCATTGATTAAGAGTAGAAATTTGTCGTGGTGAATGTGCATCTTTTTGTGCATCTTTTTGAATGTCTCGGACGATAGGAACAAGTGCAATTCCTTGGAAACACACATGAAACGTGCTATAGATTTGGTTGGAAGCAATGGTAGAATTTGGTGCAATAATACGTCATGTGGAATGATAGTCGTCATTGCTTCTAGATCTTGTTTAGCTACTAAGCGAAGAATATATAGACTTTTGTATATATTTAGAGTAAAAGTATAAGAATTGTTGATGTTCTATCGACCAACAACCTCGATACTAGAACAGATCACCTTGATGTCGACAGAAGAACACACCTTGCAGATTATATAAAGGTTGACAGAAAAGTAGAACTAGCACAATATAATGACCCAAACGTTTGTCGATCTTCTTTAACCGAAAACCAAACAAACCCTTGAAGCTTCTACCCCTTTGTCAATTAACCTCAACAAAACGAAGCGTTCAAAAAACCCTTTAATGTCGACACTAGCTGCTCCTTCTTGTTGTCCTTGAACCTGGCAGCCCATACAGAAAAACAAAGTTTCTGCTCCTTCCAGTAAACGAAAACGATCAAACGAGACCTTTAACGACTTCAAACCTCGCTAGTATCGAAAAACCTTCAAACAAGGCTCTTAAACCACTTGTTGTAAAGTTGTACAACAATCCGGAAAAGAACTTATGAAACGACAGAAAATAACTAGTACGCGTGATTACCCGTAACCGAATGCTTCCCCCCTAACCTCCTTTTATGGGGATGACGGTGAGAAAAACCGACTCCAACATGGACTCTAAAGTCGGCTAGTTGTGAATACAAAAGAAAATTAGGAAACCTAAGCAAACGTCAAACAAGACTTTTTCTAGTCTGTTTAGCTAAACATTAAACTAACACTAAGACCCTAGACTTATTAATAAGCTAATATAAAGACTAAAATCATAACAAGAATATACGTATCTTCTTATAAATTATCTTAATTATAATATGACAAAAGTTCAATGCAGAGCAATAATTATATAAAGATCAAATTAAAACATCTCAACCATCCATCTATTCTAAATCTAAATGTGATTAATCCTCATTTTTAATATAATTAATTATTAAAGGGCACTTTCGTAATATAAGTAACTGTTTATATGTTATTTATCACTCTCACAGGTCTTCACAAAAACACGCTTATACATCACCACACCACAACCACCGTCATGTCAACTGAATCCTGCCTCGGTGAATCACTCGCCGCCAAACTCACCACCATCAACCACCACAGTGACGTCATCCGCAACCTCAAATCCTCTCACGCGCCAAAATCCGAAATCGACGAACAGCGGTGATAGCAACAGTAATAACAGTTTCAACGGTATGAGTAGAGATAGGTTTAGGCAAGTTGTTGTGAACAATTTAGAATATACATCCCACGGTTGATTGGTTAAAAAAAGTTTTGGATTTTATTTTGTTCATTCTGTGATTGGAGGGGCGCCACGTGTTCGATGTAATGCCTATAAAGAAATGCGGTTATTTTTTTGCAGTAGAATTTACACTTTTTAGTTTTGATTTTTGGGATTGCTCAAAGCCATAAATGCTTATGAGGACAATGTGATGGCCACATTTTGTTTTTCTTTCATACCAGCATGATCCCCTTTCCCTGGGACCTTTAGAAGTGAATGAGCCACTATGTAAATATCAAAGTGATGACCTTATATTGAGTGACATTCTTGGCTGGTTGACTCGTATTCTAATTAGCAGCCTTGATGGCTTTCAAAATTGTTCTATCTTTGGACTGGAGCAGCGAGAACCGCCAGTAGGAGATCGGGCAATTGCATATTATTAAATCAATAGTTATGTTCGAGCTCAGGATATTCATTTGATTAATTTTTTTGCTAGTTTACATGTAAAGTAATTCACCTCACCATATTGTTATGGACCTTTGTAACTTTGTTCATGATCTTTTTGGGGTATCTTACCTTTAATTATACTTAGAATAATATAGGTGAAATACACAAGTGTCATTCATATGTTGTTTACATGCTGAAGTGTTAACAAGATGGCCCTAATGCTGTATATAAGTAACCTGTTAATGTTGTACAAAAAGACGATAGTTTTTTTTGTATGATTTTTAACTTTTTTCAATGTGATCCACGAAAGAATCACATGAGATTTTGTGCAAATCACATGTGATTTTACCTTAAATCAAATGTGATTTTACCTTAAAGTGAATCACATGCGATTTACTCATTTTTAGATTAAAACTGAATCTCACGTAATTTACATTTTTTTCTAACATAGCAAAAAAATAAATAACAGAATCAGACGTGATCTCAGGAATTTGTTTAAAATAAAGGAATAAGTTGATTTGAAATTAAAGATCACATGTGATTTGAAAATAAATAACAGAAGCACATGTGGAAGTGATTCTACAAATCACATGTGATTTATACACGAATCACAACAAAAAACAAAATCATGTGTGATTTAGTCTTTTTTAGATTAAAACAGAATCACGTGTCATTTATACACGAATCACAACAAAAACAAATCACATGATTTTTTACTAATCATGTGTGATTTTTGGTGGATCACTTGTGATTTTTAAAAATAGAAATCACACGTGATTTTTTACGAATCACGTGTGATTCATCCGAACGAAATTTTGAAAAAAGTTCGTCGAAAGTATATAAAGTACATATCTATAGAAGATGATTTCTTTCTATCGCGATGGTGTATTTTTTGTAACAAGATTTACCGTCATAGATATGTTGCTTTTTAAAAAATGTGGAAAGTGAGTTTTATGAATTACATTTCTACAATTTTCATTATTTTCGCTTTCATATCATCCATTAGATGTGTTTTATCGATCTCACTCATTATAATACTCCTCCGCCTCAATTTAATTGTTAGGAGAGAAATCATGAAGTTTAATAAAAGTGGGGTCACTTTAATTTTTAACCACACGAATGTAATATTCTCTTTAGATTCTCAGTTTTACTAAAAAGGAAAGTGGACAATCTTTTGGGGCATCCAAAATGGAAATATGGACAATTAAATTGAGACGGGGGAGTATATCATTTTTCATTGGATAGAGGTTAACTAGAAAAGTACCCCTGCGGATTAAGGGTGTGTTTGGCATTCTAGAGTTTTAAAGCCGAGAGTTAAATATTTGGATGAAAGTATATATCCATGCTTACATTGAGTGAATCAGGATCGATTGAGAAATTCTTAAACTGGTGGCTGGGTCAATTAGCTAAGCTACCACCATCAATGGTTCAATATAGGTACTCTGACTTAAAAAAACAAACCACATGGACCTTTTATAACTGGACTTAAAATTTTATTTTTTTGAAAAAAATAAATAATAATAAGTTTCTTTAACCGATTGTAACTGACTTTTTTGATTATCTCTTCAAAATAAGACAAACTTTTTATTATCTCTCATATTTCTTTTTTTTCTTTTGACTTTTTCTCTCATCACCACACCATTATCCATTCATCATCTTGAAATTTTTTTAACAACCACCCACTCCACCATCAACCTTCAAATTCCACCATCTGTATATATACTATATAGTACTTCAAAGCTTCTTTCGGTCACTACCTTAATTCGCGCGTTCATGATTTACGCAACACATACAGTTGGTTCGGGCTCTTTGGTATTTTTCACTATACCTTAACAATTGTGATTCTTGAGATTGAGAAAGTAGGATCCTATATTAACTCATATTTTATCATTATTGCTTTCACTTAAGAGTTTTTTTAAACCCACCCATGTTCTTGCAGTTAAAAGTTTATAGATTGTCAACATGATTTATTTATTTTATATTGGTCAAATATGTATTGGTGTGTTTTAGTTGGTTGTGCCTGTTTGATTCAACAATATTTTAGCCATTTGCAGGTTTTTTATAGAATCATTATTTTTAAGATATAAACTCTTATTTACTCTGCTTTACCACATGACTTCCCAAATTGTTAACCATGTCTCCGAATGCTTCATCAAACCAACACAGAGCTTAGAAACACATTCAAACCAACCGATCCACTTGACACCGTTCGAGCTCTTACTCCTTAACATTGGCTACATCCAAAATGGTCTCCTATTCTCAAAGCCTAAAACTCAAGATTTCTCAATGTCCTTGTTACTTAATGACCTCCAACACGCTCTCTCCGCCACCCTCACTCATTTCTACCCACTCGCAGCCCGTTTTGCTACTCAAAAACAAGAAAATCCGCCTTCCTATGTCATTTGCATAGACCCCAAAAATAGCCCAGGGGCCAAGTTTATATACGCGACAAGTGAAGCAATTGTTAATGACATTTTGACCCCGAGTTATGTACCGTCACTTGTTCATTCTCTTTTTGACCTTAGTGATGCTACTAACCACGACGGCCATACATTGCCATTGTTGTCCGTTCAAGTGACTGAACTCGTTGATGGAGTCTTCATTGGTATGTCTCTTAACCATGCTGTCGCGGATGGGGCCACTTTATGGCATTTTATGGCTACTTGGAGTGAGCTATTTAAATCAAAAGGAGGTGATATCAAATTGATATCACGTCCTCCAATTTACAAGAGATGTGATCCTATTATAAATTTACCGTTTACTCATCATGAACAGTTTACTGAACGTTTAGGACCTACTAATTCGATTAAAGAAAGATTCTTTCATTTCACTTCGGATTCAGTCTCTAAACTTAAGGCAAAAGCAAATGCTGAATGTAACACTACTAAAATATCAAGTTTACAAGCAGTTTCTGCATTGTTATGGAGGTGTATGACACGTGCGCGACACCTACCACACGACTCTAAAACTGTTTGTAGATTTGCTATTAACAATCGACCTAGGGTGGATCCACCTTTGCCTAATGATTATTTTGGTAACCCGAATTATGTAGTGTGGGACACAGCAACCGTGAACGATTTAATGACCCATGGGCTAGGGTGGGCGGCTTTGAGGTTACATAAAGCTGTTAAAAATCACAACGATTCAGTGGTTAAAAGTTTTGTTGAGTCATGGGTTAAAAATCCAGTGATATTAAAAAGGGATATTTGGGTTGATCCAGGGGCTGTACAAGTGTCGAATTCACCACGGTTTGACATGTATGGATGTGAATTCGGGTTAGGCAAAGCGGTATGTGTTAGAAGTGGGAGCTCGAACAAGACAGATGGGAAAATGCTCATATATCCGGGCCGGGAAGGTGGTGGAAGCATGGATGTTGAAGCTTGTCTATTGCCTGAATATATGGTTGAATTTGAGTGTGATGAGGAGTTAACAAGTGCTTTACAGATCACATAGCTAGCTAATGGTTTTGTTGAAGTATGGTTACTTTTAAGTTTTCCTACTTCAATTTATTTACTAGTTATTTGCAAGTGTGTTCTTTTAATGTATCATGAACTTGTTTAAATGAAATGTCATGGTTCTTAGAAACCTTCTCTATGTAAATTTGTATAAAAGTGGAAGAGATAGCGGGTGGACTATTGCAAGATTCTTTTGGTTTGGAAGTTGTTCAGAAAGGGAAGTAATGTGACCTTGATGTGCAATCTCGATGAAATCTTGAATGGCTCATACGACTCGTAATGTACGGCGTTTATGATTTCTTACAGGAAGAGATCATCTTGGAGTGATGGCCGATGGGGATGAGTTATACATGCTGAACTCTTTTAGCGTTTTTTTTGGGTAACCATGCTCCCACTTTTCTACCGACTAATCTACGGTTTGAACCTCCGCCATGCACTCAAACCAGGTAAAGTCCTCCCTTTTTAGAAAGTTGGTGTGACCACTTCAAGTTTGTTTGCACCTAATACGAATTGAACTTGAGAAACTAAAACTGAAGTCTTAATTCTATCCCAAATTGAACACGTTCTATAACTCATATGATCTTCCAATGTTCTAAAAATATCCAAGTAACAAACTCAAAATAATATATTTTTTGTTGACGATAAACGGAATTGATAATGACTCAAAACCTACCGTTGAACTTATATGAATGGATAGATTAGATAAAAACAGAATACGAAGTTTAGGTAATCAACCATAGTTACACTTTAAACGTGTTCCATGTACTGCATAACCAGGGACAGAACCAGGGTGGGTTCATTTTATTTCTTTTCCATATTTTTCTAACACAAGAAAATTAATTTCATTAAAATAAAATTCATTTCTAACACAATAAAATTTAGAGTTAATTACATGAATGTTCACTGGTTTGTCGAAAATTACAGATTTGGTCACTAAACTTTTTTTTTTCGGTTGCTCCCTATGGTTTTGATTCGTTCTGATTTGGTCCTTTGACCATATTTTCATAGTTGACCGTCGAATAAGTGTTTGAAAATGAAATGACAAAATGCCGCCAGATGTGTTTCATGAATGGTCCATAAGGTTTGTAGGTTATCATAAATTAGTCCCTTATTTTTTAATTTTTTTTTATTTATATAAAAAACATTTGGTCAAAAATTTTATAAAAATTTCTGAAAATTTTATAAAAAAATATATAAAAATTTGCAAAAATTTTATAACAAATTCGAAATTTTATAAAAAATTATTAAAAGTCCGAAAATTTTATAAAAATTCCAAAATTTTATAAAAATTTCAAAATTTTATAAAAAAGTATATTAAAAATTCGAAAATTTTATAAAAAATTTATAAAAATTCAAAATTTATAACAAATTCCGAAATTTTTATAAAAATTTTATTAAAATTCGAAAATTTTATAAAAATTTGAAAATTTTATAAAAAATGTATATTAAAAATTCCGAAAATTTAATAAAAAAATCTTGCCCAAAATTTTTTAGAGAAGTATTCAAAAAAGAAAAAAGAAATTTTTTTTAGAAAATTTTTCCCAAATTTTTGGACGGAATGTTTTATAAGATTTTATAAAATTTTCGGAATTTTTTATAAAATTTTCGGAATTTTTTATAAAATTTTTGGAATTTTTTATAAATTTTTTTGAAAAATTTTCGGATATTTTAATATACTTTTTTCAAAAATTTTGGATTTTTTTTATAAAATTTTCGGAATTTTTAATAATTTTTTTATAAAATTTTCGGAATTTTTATAAAATTTTTGCAATTTTTTATTGATTTTTTTTATAAAATTTTGGAAATTTTTATAAATTTTTGACAAAATGTTTTTATATAAAAAATAAATAAAATAAGGGACTAATTCACGATAACCTACAAACCTTAGTGACCATTCATGAAACACATACGGCGCATTTTCGTTTCACCTTCCAAACACTTATTCGACGGTCAACTAATCGTAAAATATGGTCATGACCAAATCAGAATCTAATCAAAACCATAGGAGCAACCAAGCAAAAAGTTTAGGGACCAAACCGTAATTTTCAACAAACCACAAGGACCATTCATGTAATTAACTCTAAAATTTATTTCTTTTCCTTGACCATTGACTTTAATGTACTGGTACTTGAAAGGAGAGACTTTTTATTTCTTCTCACAAATCCACGCTATTAGGGAATGATCACCATCCATCTAGATTGATCTAATGGTGGGATTAACCTAAATTTAAAAGGTGAAACCTAAGTCCATATTTTTTTTTAACTTTTTTGTCTTTCTTTTTTATTCACATATTTATTTTTGTATTTTTTATTTTAAAATTCACGTTTTTCATAATAAATTCACGTTTTATTTTATTTTATTTTTATTTTTATTTTTATATTCGGATTTTTTTATAAATTCGTTTTTTTTAAATTCGCGTTTTTTTTATTAATTCACGTTATCTCTTTCATTCGCGTTTTTTCTTAGTTTTCGTTTATTTTCATACGCTTTCGTGCTTTTCATACGCTTTCATATGTTTTCGTCCGTTTTCATTCTGCTTTCTTACGCTTTCATCCATTTCGCCGCCTTGTTTACGCCTTCGCCTGCTTTCTTACGCTTTCTTACGTTTTGTTCGCTTTCATACGCCGTCCGCTTACATACGTTTTCGTCCGCTTTCTTATGTTTTCACACGTTTCGTCCATTTTCTTATGTTTTCATACGTTTCGTCCATTTTCATCCGCTTTCTTACGCCGTCCGCTTTCATACGCCGCCTTCGCTTTCTTACATTTTCGTCCGTTTCATACGTTTTAGTCTCTTTTCACGCCGCGTCGCTTTCTTACGTTTTCGCTTTCTTACCTTTTCTTACGTTTTGTCCGCTTTCTTACGTTTCGTCCGTTTTCATACTTTTTCATCCGCTTTCATATGTTTTCGTCCGCTTTCTTACGCTTTGTCCGTTTCATATGTTTCGCCTGCTTTTCTTACGTCTTCGCCGCTTTCATACGTTGTTCGCTTTCTTACGCTTTTGTACCGCTTTACGTTTTGTCCGCTTTCATAACTTTCCGTATGTTTCTTACGTTTTCTTCCGTTTTAACACGCTTTTGTCGCTTTTCTTACTTTTTGTCCATTTTTACGTTTACCTGGTTTCATAGGTTTCTAGACGCCGTCCGTTTTATTACGTTTTCGTCAATTTTAGACGCTTTCGTCTGCTTTTGACGTTTTAGTCCGCTTTCATCCGCTTTTATACGTTTTCGTCCGTTATCGACGCTTTTTTTTTTTTTTTTTTTTTTTTTTTCATACATTTTATACGCTTTTCATTCGTTTTATAAGTTTTCCTCCGTTTTTGCGGTTTTATCGTTTTCTTCTATTTTCATATGTTTTCATGCTTATTATTAAACTTTATTATATTACATGTCTAATATCACTTGTGATATTTCATAAACAAACAAGTATGTTTTTAACCTTTAATATCACCCGAGATATTTCATTCTTCGCATATTTTATATATTATCACCTATGTGTTTTCTAATATTTTATAATTTTCGATTCTGAAGATAGTTTTGCGCTTTTCATCGCAATTGACAAGCGGATATTTTTAATTCAACCAATGTTATCTATCACTTGTGATATTATACTCTTAGTAGAAATAAAAGGGTTAAAATCTCTTTAGGTGAATTCATATTTTGTTCAAAAAATGCTAATTTAATGCAACACTTGTTTGATTTTGAAAATATGTCAAGTCTCATTTTCATAGTTTGCTTCCTTTTTATTCATTTTGATATTTTAAGTGACACTTATGTATCTCTTGTGATATAACACTGCAAGAAAGATAAAGAGTATTACACTCTTCATCATATATGTGTTATCAGTTGTGATACTCAACTAAGAATGTGAAATATTAAATTCATACCAATTGTGATAAGAATTTAGTATTTTACCAAGTATATATGAAAGAAATGATAATAAACATCACTTATTATATTATCGTGATGATTACATTCATTTTCTTATTTTTGTTTTTGAAAATATTTAGGAAGATTTTGTGTTTTATGATAATATGAAATATAAGAAAAGGTGTTTAAGCGAAAACAAAATATGTTATGAACTTTTGTTAGACTTGTGGTGTATTTTTATTTAATAGATATTGTCTTGTTGATGGGTTTTATAGCAGATTTAAAATATCATGGTTGAATCAACAAACTAAAGAGTTATTGTTGAAGAAAGCACATCTTTTAAACAAACCAAGTAACTCAAACACCGGTGATATCACGGGTGATATCACCTCACTCTGTGATATCACATGATATCATAGGTGATATTCTTGGTGATATCATAAGTGATGTACACTATGATATCACACATGCTATCGCCTAATATCACGCATGATATCGCGGTGATATCAACGGTTATCAACGGTGTTATCACACGTGATATCACGTGTGATATCACGGTGAATGATATCACGGTGTTTGAGCTTCCTCAATTTGTTTATAAAGATGTGCTATCTTCAACCATAGTTTATTTAGTTTGCTGATTCAACCATAGATATTTTCAAACCCCGCTATAAAACCTATCGAAACATGCACAATGTATCCATTAAATAGAAAAATCCACCACTAGTCTAACAAAAGTATCATAACATCTCTTGTTTTCAGTTGAACAACTTTTCTAATATTTCATAATATTATAAAATACAAAAATCTTCCTAAATATTTTCAAAAACACAACAATTATATTCTTCGTTGAGTATCACAACTGATAACACATACGTGATGAAGAATGTAAAACTTTTCATCTTCCTTACAGTGTTATATCACAAGAGATAAATAAGTGTCACTTACATATATCAAAATGAAATCGTCTCAAAACGGACAAAACGATAAAATCGAATGAAATGTATAAAACGGACAAAACGTAAAAAAGAGACAAAACGGATGAAAACGATGAAACGGACGAAACGTATAAAACGGATGAAAACGTATGAAAACGTATAAAAAAAGTCTAAAATGGATGAAAACGTAAAAAAAGTATCGACAACGTATGAAAACGAACGAAAATACATGTAAACGTAAAAATAAAGACGGCGTCTAAAAATGTATTTAAAATACATGAAACCTAAAAACATACAAAACGTGTAAAAATGGATGAAAATGTCCGAAAACGTAAGAAACGGATGAAAACTTAAGAAATGCATTTAAAACGATGAAAGCGTAAAACACGTGTGAAAACGTATGCAAAATGGACGAAACGTGAGAAATGGACAAAAACTTATGAAACAAATGAGAACGTAAGAAAACGGAGAAAACGATGAAACGAACGAAACGGCGAAACGTAAGAAAAGACGAAAACGATGAAAACGATAAAAACGTGTAAAACGGACGAAAACGCCTTAAAATGCATTTAAAATGTCAAAAATGTATTTAAACGATGAAAGCGGAAAACGTCTAAAAGAGTATTTAAAACGATATAAACGCATAAAACGTATGAAACGCATTTAAACGGACGAAAACATCGTAAAAGGATGTAAACGCGTGCAAAACGGATGAAAAGCACGAAAACGTCAAACCGACGAAAACGTAAAAAGAAGGACGAAAACATATGAACACGGACGAAAACGTATTAAAGCGAATGAAACGTATGAATACGTATGAAAACGTATGAAAGAGAAAAACTTAAATAAAAAACGCGAATTTAAAATTAAAAATAATAAAAAAACGTGAAACCGAAAAAGAAAAAAAAGACATGAATTTTAAATACAAACGTGAATTCCAAAAACAAGGAAAGAAAAAGAAAAGAAAAAATTGTTAATAAATAAGAAAGACAAAAGACAAAGAAAAGGAGAAAAAAAGCATGACTTGTGCTTCCATATTAAATCTTAGGTTTATCCCCACCATTAGATCAAACTATATGGATTGTGGAGATTTGTCCCTTGGTAAGCACCAAAATAAGAGTAAGCATTTGAAAATTCCTCCTTGAAAGTAATACTAAACAAATTAGGGTAAAGGTGCGTCCCATTATTTATTCATCACTGTCTATTCTTCTTGTGACCCACAGCCGTCCCCCACTTCCTTTGTAGCCGCTGCTACCACTCTCTCCATTTTTTCTTGCATTTACCTGTAAACTCTTCAAGACTTCAACTATACAAAATATTCACATTTTTATTTTGCCATTTTCTCTCCATTTTCTCTTGCAGTTTTGGTCCTTGATTATAGAAAAGTTTTTGTCTTGTTCCTTGTCGTTGGAGTGGCGAAAGTGGGAACGGCGAGCGTTGATGGCGTGGTGGCGATGGGCAACGAACGCCGGCGAGCGTTCCACGTGGGACTGGCGAATCACTCTCGCCGTGACACCCCATGCTCTGAGGTGAGGGTTAGGGTTTGGTCTGTGATAACATGTTACACATTGAATAAACCCGCATGGATACTTTTATTATCGACCATTGTTCATAGTGGTAAACCCTGGATGCCCTAAACCTACAGACCGGGTTTGGCCTATTTATTCTTTAATACCATGTAGGTTATACTTAATACCCGTAGATTATACTTTATTATTTATGACACTATATATAGTAAAAATGTAACCTTGAAAACCCTAGATAAATTTTATGGATCCTAAACCCACAGACCGGGCTTAGACTGACTAATCTATCATCTAACACCTCCAACTCAATAAATGAGAGTGTGATAGCTAGGTTTACCTTCTTTTTCTTTTTTTTTTATAAGTTTAGAAAGAAAATATGGAACTAGATTTAAACATTACAAACTAAGTTTTTACTTTATTATTTCCCAACTCTTTGTGTGATAGGTTTAATGTTTTACCTCCTAAAGATCTCTATGTTTCGGAAACGAACAAGTGTATAGATGCATTGGTTCTTGGTTGTATTTAAAAGAAAAAAAGAACTAAAAAAGCTACATATTCATATGTTTATATTTTTACAACTAATTATAAAGGATAAATACAACGAAAATCTAAAATTATACTTAGAATTGAGTAAGGCAAAATAATGGGTTGGAACACGTTTAAAGTGTAACAATAATGGTTGAATACCTAAACTTGCTATTCTCTTTTTGTTTAATCTATCCATTCATATAAGTTCAAAGGTAGGTTTGAGTCATTAGAGCACACGGTGTGGCTTCGCCGTCCACCTTCGCCGTCCACCGTGGCTCTTCGCCGTGCCCCGCCGTGACACCGACCCCCTCGCCGTCGGTTGCTTCGTCATTCTGACGACGAGCAAATGTTACTGACAAAAAGTGGTAAAGGATTATTTGTTTATTTTTATTTTTTGATTTTCATGTGTGTGTAGTGTGAAGGAAGAAGAAGAACTAGATTTAGGTTTTATTATATTATATTTTATTTTTTTCTTTTTTTTCTCTCTTTTTTAAAATAGGTTAGTGGGCTAGTAAGTTGGGCTTTTTAAGTAGGCTTTGGGATGGAAAAGTTAACAGCTAAGGCTTTTTTCTTTTCTTTTTTTAATGTTATTTACATATTTTTTTGATATGGTTGTATTGAAATTTTATTTGAAAATATTATTATGTTTTAATGTATTTTTATTTTAATGAAATGAATTTAGTTTATTCAAAAAATTGAATAAAAAATAAAGTGGTAGTGGTGGTACCTAAACGAAGAGGTTGAGGTTTCATATGAGTGAGGAGGGGTTTGTTGTGGTTAGTTGTGGAAAAGTGGGATCTTGATCTTGTTTTGAAGTGGCGACGAAGAGGCTAAGCGTCGTCGACACCCAACGCTCTTATCAATGCTATCTCTTTCACTTTTATACAAACGATGTATTGAGGCCCGCACAATGCACCAATCTTGTTTTTCTTTCCTTATGTTTAAAACTCAATTTTTTAGAAAAAAAAAATATATTAGCTTGTCTATTAATAAGCATTGCAAAGACCAATATATTAAACATGTGAGATTGTGAGTCGGTTTTGTTCACTTGTTAAAAATGATAATAGCTCCCATAGGTAAAATTGGGATGTCAAGTTAAGCCGACAACACTTATTTTATTGTTATATAAAAATTAACATACTAAATCCATATAAACTACAAATAATACTTGACTTATTTCTAATAAGTCGCATCAAATATTATACTACTTGAGAACACGGTTTCGTCACGTCAATTTAATGAGCATAATTATCGTTAAATAAACTTATCCTCATTTAAAAAAATATAACATATTGTTTTTCTATTTGATAATTCTACAAATAAACATGATTAAAAAAACTTAGGTCATAATCAAATCAATGATTATATATGAAGATTGTCAACATAAAAGTGGCACTATGACCATACTCTCAAATGGGCATATTAAAAGATAATCAGTACCAACTGTTGGAATTTAAGTATCATGACCATTTTATAAATAAACATAAATCACAAAGCACACAGCTGAAGACTAGATCGAATATCCATAATTAAATAACTTAAAACTAAACAAAAACATACCTTGTTAGCTTCCATTGCAATTAGGATTATAAACAATCCCCAATTAAATTAAACGCAAGATAAAAAATCATAAACCCTAATTTAGGGTTTATAGAAATCGACCGAAGGGTTTAGTCAAATACTTCACCACCAAAAATTCAAAGTAGGATTTCTGTACGATCACGCACACACGTTATTATAGCAATTCAATTAAAATGCTAGTTCTTGATCACGCATCAAACCAATCACTAATGTTCAAGAACCAAAATCGAGAACCCTAACCTTTTTAGGGTAGTGGATTGAAGAAAAGGGAGAAGAAACACAAGATTGGCTTACTATATTTCGCAAGAGATAAGAATAATGAAGCCTAAATGGTTCACGATATAGGCTTCTCAAAGCATGCCAAATCCTCTCTACCTATGGGATAGTAGTTTTTTGTTTTTTTTTTGTTTTTTTTTGTTTTTTTGTTTTTTTTTTTTTTTTTTTTTTTTTTTTGTGTGAAATAATTAATATAATACATAAGTAATATTAATTATATAAATTGAATCTTTAAGCCTAACGTTTGCGACCCCATAGGCTCGAGTTCTAAACCGGACATACATTTATAAAATATGTTCACAATCCAAAAACTCTCACTTGGACATGTTTGATAAACATAATGGCATTAGTTAGCGTCTAGCAACACGCCAATGCCCCCAGAACAACTAGAGTGTGGTTTCACGAAGCATAATTAATAATTCATCATTATTATATCCTTTTGTTTCAAATAAAATGTTAAATATGGATATGGATATAAGTCATTCCATAATTTAACTATTCTGTTTCTCATTATATCTGATTGATCAAGATCACGAAAGCTATCAGGACGTAATCCAGATCTCTTTTTTGGGTGTGGCCACACATTCATCTGATCAATCCTACGAGAGATCCCAATAGTATTAAAACTCAAAACAAATTTGAAGGAACAAATTCTATCTTGACTACAAGCACAACTCATGAATTTCACAACACTTCTGAAAACGATCCTTATTACTACCAGTTACAGATAACGTTAAATTGTTTCACAGAAATGGGCTCCACCCACGATCTTTCCGTCTTACGTCTCAAGTCTAAGGATAAAATTACATGATTTACTTGATGACAAAGATCCATAAAGTACAATCATGTTAGTTGAATAAGTCCGATATACATCCTTTGAATATCATGTGAGTTTGGCATGACCTTCCTCAATATACAAAGTATATGTTCATCCAACACCTCATATTTGTATTAATTCAACCATATGCTTGATTGACACTGGAGATTTAAATATAACATAAGTTATTCATGGATTTAAACATGCAAATATAGGATACAACATATTATAAATGAAAACAAACGTACCAAGTACTTAATTCAATAAAATAATAATTATTTAATACATCTCTTATCCAAATACTAAATTGATCAATGCATGATAATTCTAATTAATGAATTATTCCTCAAGTCATGACAATCATACTCGTTGACAAAGTATACATCCAACTAACTTTAATCTATCAGAATTTTGAGAATACTTATTTCAAAAATTCAATTATTGAAGTTTTTGTATGTGTGCATTCAAATATCTTGTTATTGCCACATAATATTTCATAAGTAGCGTGACAACCTCAACCACCTATCATCTTTCTCGTTTCTAGAGTTTAAAGTACTCTCATTCTTTAATGTATAACGCAACTATGCCCTTAGTTTAGCAAAACTAGTCCACATGATCATTATTAAGGATGAAATTCTACCATGACTAGTATTGTATGTCACCTCAATTAAACCAACATCGTTGTATACAAACAACAATATGCTCTTTTAAACATCTGTAAACTTCGAACAGTTATTGTGTAATGTTTGGTGCATTCCAAAACTTCAAGTTTTTTGGCTATGAAAATTGCGCAACAATTTCCGTATGTACATCCATAAAATTTGAGAAACAGCTCCTGGCTGTGGAATGTAATTCTAAATCCAAACATATTCCATTAGAATATTTATTACACTTGCTATCTAATAATTTTGAAATTTTGAATGTTGTCTAACCATCTTGTATTAAAGCATGACACAACAATTTCAATACACAACATGATGTACATGATGAATCTTTAAGTTAGACTTAAGATATTATTCATGTTTTACCTTATCAAAAAGATATGCAGCCACTGAGATTTTCTAAATGATATATCATGTTCTATTAGACTCATTTATTTACCGCATATGTTTATAACAATAAACATATATTCAAAGGTTGTATGTCTTATATTCTAAATCTTTCAAGTGAAGTTTCATTCCCAACTAAAACTTAACATTTAACTTAGTTGAAATGTTACTGACCAGTATATCGGATTTAAGAAAATAACATAATACTCCCACTAGCTTTCATGAATACTTATGGGTTATCTTAATTTAATTATAAATCAAAACTTGGATTTAATTTTTAAACATAAGACTCTTCTCCTAGATCCATGCATTGATCCATAATAGGATTCTTGCATTTTGTACACTTCCATAGATTATATGAATTAATAAAACTCTTGATTACTTACCGTCCTCGCTTAAGTAATCACACAAGAATGAGTTTTGATTATTCCATTGTGAAATTTCATATTAATGAAAATAGGTATGACAATATCATCTTTATATATTTTATGTGACTAGGAATGAATATTTAAGTATGATTAATAATCTTGTTATAAGACATGTATTAAATATGTGCACAATGTTAATACAAATAATGTCAAAAACGTCATTTTGATTCTTTGATATCTATAAGTTTTGATAATTACAAAATATAAAAACACGTTACGTAAAACTACACTTGATAAGTTTTTAATCTAGAAAACTCGTTTCGATTACGTTTCGACTACAACATCACTTAAGGTATGAACAAACAATCTACCAACTTTGTTAAGTGATTAAAGAAGTTATTTTTCTTCCAACCTCACATTTGTATGTGACAAAACATTTTTTACAAAGTATTTTTTGTATTTACAAAAATGTTTCAATTGGTTATTTTCAATTAACGAAATTAATTTTAAAAAATTATTAAAAAATAACATTATAATTTTTGTGTTTATAATATATAATAACTTGTATATTTGTATAATATACAAAAACTACTAAAAATAACATTATAATAGGATCTTAAGATCGTGATCAGATCTTACGATCACAATTTTGCAAAGACGAAAATGATTTTAGGTAAGATCCCGATCTTAAAAACCTTGAAATGTACACATAATCTAAAGATATGAATTTTAACCAGTGTTCTAAAAGGCGCGTCTTGGCGCCGCAGCGTCAGCCTGGGCGTGGCGTGGCCTCACGTTCTGAAACGGACATTAGCGTTGGCTTTAGGCGTGGCGCGGAAATAGCGTGAAATAAGCGGGCAAAGGCGCAAGCGTGGTGCCATTTTTGAAGCGTTTAGAGGTTTTTTCACTTTTGAAATTTATTTTGTGTTTGGGCTATTTTGTATTTGGGCCTATTAATTTTGGGCTATTTTGTGTTTGGGCTATTGTGTCGATGAAGAAGAAGTAGAGGGTGGGAGAATCTTGAGTTCAACAACTCCGGATGAAGGGTTTATTTGAAGAAATGAAGAAGATCTGGTAGTTTAGTTTTCGGTTTCACTTTATTTTTACGATATCATCTTTTGTAAGCTCACCTTTGTAAACTTACCTTTTGTAAACTTGATATGTATATGAAATATTGAAATATGATATTATTACATAAATCTATAAATATTTTTCACGCTTTACCACTTTAAAAAACGCATACTGATTCGCAGCGTCAGAAGGCTGGCGGCTGCAGATCGCCCGCCACGCCTCACGCTATTTATAACCTTGATTTTAACTTATGAATCAACCAAAAAGTCGGAGTTGGGAGCTTAAAAGTTTTGACTTTCATCTCTATAAATCAAACATGTTCCTCTCATTTCATCAACAACACAAACTAAACCCATGACATCCTCAACCATTAATTATGTCTCCGAATGCTTCATCAAACCACTACACAACTTACCAACACATTCAGACCAACCGATCCACTTGACACCGTCCGAGCTCTTCATCCTTAACATTGGCTACACCCAAAATGGTCTCTTATTCTCAAAGCCGGAAAATCAAGATTTCTCAATGGCCTTGTTACTTAATGACCTGCAACACGCTCTCTCCACCACCCTCACACATTTCTACCCACTCGCAGCCCGTTTAGCTACTCAAAAACAAGAAAATCCACCTTCCTATGTCATTTGCATAGACCCCAAAAATAGCCCAGGGGCCAAGTTTATATACGCGACAAGTGAAGCAATTGTCAATGACATTTTGACCCCGAGTTATGTACCATCACTTGTTCATTCTCTTTTCGACCTTAGTGATGCTATTAACCACGACGGCCATACATTGCCATTGGTGTCCATTCAAGTGACTGAACTCATTGATGGAGTCTTCATTGGTATGTCTCTTAACCATGTTGTCGCGGATGGGGTTACTTTTTGGCATTTTATGGCTACTTGGAGTGAGCTATTTAAATCAAAAGGAGGTGATATCAAATTAATATCACGTCCTCCAATTTACGAGAGATGTAATCCTATTATAAATTTACCGTTTACTCATCATGAACAGTTTACTGAACGTTTAAGACCTACTAATTCGATTAAAGAAAGATTCTTCCATTTCACATCGGATTCAGTCTCCAGACTTAAGGCAAAAGCAAATGCTGAATGTAACACTACTAAAATATCAAGTTTACAAGCAGTTTCTGCATTGTTATGGAGGTGTATAACACATGCGCGACACCTACCACACGACTCTAAAACTGTTTGTCGACTTGCTATTAACAATCGGCCTAGGGTGGATCCACCTTTGTCTAATAATTATTTTGGTAACCCGATTCAAGTAGTGCAGCACACAACAACCGTGAACGATTTAATGACCCATGGGCTAGGGTGGGCGGCTTTGAGGTTACATGAAGCTGTTAAAAATCACAACCATACAACGATAAAAGACTGGGATGAGTCATGGGTTAAAAACCCAGTGATATTAAAAATGAATTTATTTGTTAATCCAGAGGCTGTACAAGTGTCGAATTCACCACGGTTTGACATGTATGGATGTGAATTCGGGTTAGGCAAAGCGGTATGTGTTAGAAGTGGGAGCTCGAACAAGATGGATGGGAAAGTGATCATGTATCCGGGCCGGGAAGGTGGTGGAAGCATGGATGCTGAAGTTTGTCTATTGCCTGAATATATGGCTGAGTTTGAGTGTGACGAGGAGTTAACAAGTGCTTTAAAGATCACATAGCTAAGTAGATTTGTGCATGGTTTTGTTGAAGGTATCGTTACTTTTAAGTTTTCCTACTTTATTTTATCTACTAGTTATTTGCATGTGTGTTCTTTTAATGTATCGTAATTTGTTTTAAATGAAATGTCATGGTTCTTAGAAACCTTCTCTATGTAAATTTGTATAAAAGTAGAAAGAGATATATCCGTGCAAAGCGACAGTGTATAACGGCAAATAATTATACTTGCGAACTTGTGATTCTGGTGTGACCCTTGTTGCAAGACTTACATGTTCATTTTCTAGTCACCACGAGAAAAAAAAGATATATGAGTTAAAAACAAAAAGTGATAAAAGTTTGAAGATAAAATAATATTTAATCAATTAGTTTAGTGATAAATTTGTTATCATTTTTAATCAAAAACACATCAAGTATCACATTCTTCATTTTTAAGTTTAAAAAAAATTATCCGTAAGTATAGATAGAATCGAAGTGTGTGACTTGAGCAAAGCCAGGCCATGGGAATTGACAAGTTACATTCTTCACATATTTAGCTGGGGTCTATTAATTCAACCACATGGCCATAACATGGGTAGTGTGGAGCATGGACCCTCCAACTCAATAAATGACTGTGATAGCTTACTTTTTTTTTTTTTTTTTTTTTTTTTTTTTTTATAATAATTTTTTAATTATTATTATTATTATTTTTCTTTCTTTTCTTTTTTAAGTTTAGAAAGAAAATATGGAACTAAATTTAATCATTACAAATTAAGAGGCGTTTGGTTCGTTGTAATCTGGTGTAATTGGATATAATTGTAATCTGATTATATTATATAGGCTGTTTGGTTTGCAGATTGAAGAAATTGTAATTCAGATTAAATTACGTAGGCTGTATTGTTTCCGTTGTAATTGTAATTCAGTCACTCCAATTACATCAAATGAATAAATTTGACTTAATTCAGATTATATAATAAGTTGGATGAAAAGTTTTGAATTAAATTGTAATTCGAATTTTTACTCTAAAGCATTTAATATTAATAATAATAATAATAATAATAATAATAATAATAATAATAATAATAATAATAAATTATTATTAGAGTAAAATACACCGCTCGTCCCTAAACTCAGATTCCAAGATCACGCTTAACCAAACCTAGGCGCTTTCATGTTGGAGGTCCAAAACATGAGTTTTTAATGCAAAACAAGTCCTCGACCACCAACGCCAAAGTCAATGTCGATTTTAGTTATGTAGTCGGGGTATTTTAATCCATCACATTTATACTTTGTCTTTCAATTTTGATTCTTTTCATTGAAATCTAATTTTGAAGGTCACTTACAGTTGACAAAAGCTGAATGCAGGAGCCCCTCAAAATGACAAAGAAAAGTAACCCATTCCTCTTGACTCATATCTGAGAGTGTTACAAAGCTCACGCTACTAGACAACTGCTCATTCATGCTTCTAATTCCAGATCAGCTATTAGCACTGTAACTGCCATTAACTGCTATCACCTCACGCCTCCAGTTCTGTTCTTTAATGCTACAAGCTTTCAATGATGTCGATAGATTCAAAACTTCCTGGTCCGTCACCTTATCACTTTCCACCGTCTCAAAACTTCCAAAAGAATCCGAAAGCATGTTTCCATAAGTACTAGAATCATCATCACATTCTATGTCAAACTGGAACATTTCCTTATTTTTACTGTTTGATGCAGGGGACCACGCCTCACTTTCCTCCAATAGCTTCCTTGCCTGGATGCATATCACCGAGCTCGCTTGGTCCTCTTCATTATAATGGAACTCCCTACTCATCATCCCACCGATCTCGACCAAACATAAACCAAAAGAAGCAACTTTTTAAGAAATGTAGTGCAAAGAACCAACACCAAGACAAGCCTCACGAATCATTGGAAGTTCCAGACGCAATAATTCGTAATCATTATGAGGCCAAGATTAAAAATATACTCGATTTCATCTTCGAGAAAAGTGCGATGCTTGTGGCCAATGGATCCATTCAAAGTAAGGGTCCTCAAGCTCTCGGAAGACATAAGCCATGGTCAATAGGGAAAAGCTCTACTTGGTCAAACTTCCCTGAATTTTCGGGTTTATTGACCAATATATTTCCTCCATGTCTGTCTGTGTTTAATATACGTATATCTAATATCCCGATCCTGTGAACTGCTGACACAAAATTGAAAGACAAATAACTATTGTGTATGCAAAAGAAACTGGTATTAAAACATGGGTTTTTAATGTTCGTATCATCCGGCTTCCAAAAGACCCATAAGTCTGTTGTTATACTTCATCTTCCAATTTGTGTAACTATCCACAATTGTCAATTCTAAAGTGAGATCATCATATATTTTTGTGGAAAAACAAATAACTATTGTGTATGCAATAGAAACTAGTATTAAAATTGTAAAAACATCAACAGTGAAGACAAAGTATAAATGACAGATTAATAAGAATTCTTTATCTTCTCAGATTTGGGTTCACACTCTTGAAGACAAAGTATAAATGTGTATTGACTAAAATACCCTCGACTACATAACAAAAATCAGACATTGACTTTGGCATTAGTGTTGAGATACACAAACATGGCAATTTAGGAATGTTTTATTTGATACATATTCATTACATCATTACACTTACTCTCGTATCAAAGATTTTCAAATTCGGAGATGACCGAATCATTCCAATGGTGAATGCTACCATAACACTATTCCCAAAATCGACATCGGACGACAAAGGTTAATCAGGAAACAAAGGCACCTTCATCCTAGGATTAGCTTCATGTATCAACTACAAGAAGTTTTACTGATTAAATTTCATTATCATTACACATCTCTATAACATTATAAGTTGTAAACCGAAATTGTTCTTACCGGCAATCACAAAAATCCAATGTAAGGTCTCAAGATTTTGAAGTCTTGTCAAGTGAAAGATATCGGATGTTGTGATTGTGGTCACAACATTATAACGACCTAATGACAAATGTAACTTCTTCAAATTCCCAAGTTTTGCAATATCCATAGTCTCATCTCGTTAGTACTAGGACGATTCATTTTAAGAGACTCAGTGAGGACAACCAAAGAATAAAGTCCCAAACTGCATCGCTTAGAAAATTGACATGAATCAATTCTAGGCTCGATGATTTGGATAGCCATGAAAATATTCCAAAGTAGCCATAGCACAAACATGAAGTACAGGATGTTTCAACTCACCGCGAGAGTAAAGTTGGGTCGGGAACGAATCGGGTCACCATACCGCTTGTAATAATCGGCTCCTCAACTCCATTGTCGACCAAAAACAAGAGCCACTCATGAATGTGTTCATAATGAAAGTTGTCTATTCCAATAATTGATCTTGGCTCTACAAAGAAAGACAAACTTTCTTATTGGACCCATGTCGATTTAAGAATCTAGTAACAAGCCTACCATCAAACTCGTATGTTAAATAATAAAAGAAATCCTCATCAAGTATGACATCGGTGAGCAAAGTCACTTAGACCTCCGGTTCTCGCTAAACTAGAGGTTCTCACCGCTTCTAACAAAGGCAACCGATTCAAAATGTTAGTGATCACTTCATCCGGCATGTTGGTAAAACGATCGATCGACATGGTTTTGTTGGAAGTTGGGTTGGTCTTTTGAGTTCGAAATGAGGATTTATATTCTTGATTCGATTTGCGCTTATCTTTTCGGATAATGTGGTTTTATGTGATTGGCAAAGTTGTTTGTTGGGTGGGTGTATTTGTTCCGCCGAAATTAAATGCAGCGTGTCGGGGAAGAAACGGCTAATATCCATACTCACAATTGGTCCACGGGTTCTAGCTTGGGTCAAAAAAGTGAATGGTCTATAATACCCTCGGTTTGGTATCCAAATCGGTCGAGGGACGAATCGGCATTTAATGGTCTTGTTTGGACCGTAGCGATGAAAAGTGCGTGGTTCGTCCCATCGCGATCCTCCGATACAAGTTTAGGGACCAACGGTGTATTTTAGTCTTATTATTATTAGTATTAGTATTATGGGGAAATCATCCATGTTGTTGGCTGCAGAGATGATACATGCTGGGCTATAAAGAAGGGCCAATTCTGCTAATTAGAAAGTGCTGAAGGGTATAAGTGTATAACAAATATAATTTGTAACTTTTTTTTGCTTTGCTGCACATATGTTGGATGTTGTTGGCTGCAGGGATGCTTTCCCCTATTATTATTAGAGAAAATTACTAAAATAGGTAAAACAATTCATGCATGGTTAATGACTTGGTCACTTTTTTGACCATTTTTCCATTTTGGTCATGCTCAACTACTCGACTCCATCATTTTTTATGACATGTATCCTTGCAAGTACGACTGCTCGACTGCTCAACTGCTCGACTCCATCATTTTGGTAATGCTCGATTGCTAAACTGCTCGACTCCTCCTAAACTCTTGTACTTCCAAGGACACATGTCATAAAAATGATGGAGTCAAGCAGTTGAGCATAATCAAAATGGGAAAAAAGCCAAAAAGAAGACCAAGTCATGGACCATCCATGAATTTTTGGCCTATTTTGATAGTTTTCTATTATTATTATAATTATTATTATTATTATTATTATTATTATTATTATTATTATTATTATTATTATTATTATTAAATATTTAATAATTAATCTAACAAGAATTATTATTATATTAATATTTTATTATTAAAATTATTACAATTATTATTAATAAATATTTTTTAATGCATTATTTTTATATAAATATATTAATATTCATTTACTTTTTATCAAATTTATTTTTTTAATTATTATTATTGTTACTATTATTATTATTATTATTATAGGTATTATTATTATTTTAATTTATTATTATTATTATTAATATTTTTATTATTATTGTTATATTATTATTATTATTATTATTATTATTATTATTATTATTAATATAATTATTAACTTTTTAGTTATATTATTATTATTATTATTTTGAATTATAATGACTACATATTATAATATATTCACATTTCAGCTAATTTAAATTACATTTAGAATTTTTTTAATAAATCACATTGCAATTCTCTTCACAGATTATAATTCTTCCAAAAACATTCTGCGAACCAAACATCCCTTAAGTTTTTACCTATTATTTCCCAACTCAACAAGCTTTGTTTGATAGGTTTAATGTTTTACCTCCTAATGATCTTTATGTTTCGGAAACGAACAAGTGTATAGATGCATTAGTTCTTGGTTGTATTTAAAAGAAAAAAAGAACTGAAAAAGCTACATATTCATATGCTAATATTTTTACAACAAATAATAAAAGAGAAGGGTAAATTGCAAATTATGTCCTTAATGTTTTCCAAAACGCAAGAATTACACCGAGACAATTTTGTTGCAAAACAGCCATTAATGTTTTCGTTTTTTGCAAAAACAGCCACGGAAAGACACTGTTTGCTAACAGCGTTAGTTCTCGCGTTACATGGTCCTACACCCGAGGATATTATAGTCATTCATTCCCTTTCCCGCCAATTTGCTCACTTGCTAGCGTATAGTTTAACAAATTTAGTCCTTTAAAGCAGTAGTTTATATTTGTGTTTCATTTTCTTAAATGAACATTATTTCACAAGTAAAATTAAAATATCAAGTGAGGAATCCCTAGACTATACAGATGTGATGGATTTTGATGATGCGGATGATGACACAGATGATGGTGCTACCATTAGTGGAAAGGAAGGCGATCTTGTGACTTGGATTAGTAATGAAGAGGTGGATCAAGGAATAGATGTTGAATGGCAAGATGATCCATACCATTTAGTTGATGAACCTGAAGAGCCTGAAGAGATTAGTGACATGTTTGCTAAAATTGATCAAGAATTGGATGACCTTGATCAAGTAGTTGAAGCTGAAGAAGTAACAAAGTTGTATGCTATTTTTGCTCTACCAATTGATGATGAAGGGGATGTGGTTCTAGTTGAGGTACTTTCGGAAGAAATCGTTGCAAGAGAGGCTGTTGATGGTGATGATGATGTTGAACAATTAGTTTCTTATGGGGTTGTGATTCTAGATGATCTGTGTGCTAAAGTAGCTGGACAAAAAGGATTTATCTCAGCTGTTGATGGAGATGTGATTCCAGATGAAGTGCTTGCAAAAAATGGAATTGGGCAAGATGAAGTAGTTGCAGACGAAAAGTTTATGGAAACCGTAGAGGGGGAGGGGTGAATACGTTTCCATTTAAAAACTTAAATCTTTTCTATCAAACAATCGATCAAGTATGACATAATATGAAAAGTGGCAATATTAGTTCTACGAGTATAACGATAGTAGAGATCATCATCTAAAGCATATCACCACAACACAATCAAACCACATCACAAACAATAAGCCACGACACAAACATTAACGTTATGCAAGTATAAAGTACAACAACAACAAACCCAATCCCGCCGGGGCAGGGTATGGGGGAGGTAAAATGTAGACAGATCCTACCCTTATCCTAGGATAAACCTTGGAGTAGAGAGACTGTTTCCAACGAGACCTCCGGCAAGTGCAGGTGTGCAGGTGAGAGAGAAAAGAAAAGAGAGCAAAAAGTCAATAAGGAACATGTAAAAAGCAGGAAAATGATAGCATGCAAAACAAGCAGACACACAAACAGATCAGAAACAAAACAAGGGACCCGAAGAGTGGCGAAGAGGCAAGGGGGCACGGGCAAAAGCACACACAAAGAAACACACAAGCAAAATGCAAATAATACAAAGAAGCAAAGCACAAAGAAAAGCAAGTAAACCTAAGGGAGCAACACAGAGCAAAGCAAAGCAACGCAATGGGCCTAAAACAGAGGCAAAACAACAACACGACAAAAAAAAAAGACACGAAATGTAGGAGGCAAGGCAACAAAGAAACGCCTAAAAGCCTAACACCCAAAAACTACCAAAAGCCACCGATAAGGTTTTAAAGGTACCATTTGAGGGTCGTTTAAGTCCTTATTTGATCACTTTTGTATCCGTTATTGCTTAATATCGTTCCTTTTCACTTTTAGGTCTCTTGAAGGCAAAATCTTGGAATGGCACTTATTTGGACGAAAAGGCGCGAATATATGAAGAAAATGGCCAAAGTCAAAATCGAGACACTCACATTTCTTTGAAAATAGAAGGCGGCGGCGGTGCTAAGTGCGACGCCGTCCGAAAATTGTTGTGACGGTTCGTAACCCAAACTCGTATTTTCAAGTGACGGCGTCCGCTTGTAAAAGAGTAGGCCGTCGCTACTCGGACGGCCTAGATGCAATCCAGACGACGTCGAAAGCCGAAGAGACGGCGTCGCGGACATAAGGTGACGCCGTCGCAAGGTTAACGTGGCCAAGACGAAACCCTAATGACGACGACACGGCGGTGTCACGAAACATAAGGTGACGCCGTCACAAGTCGATCAAGACTATCACGAAGATGCGCCAAGTAGTTGATATTGTTTTGGCCATAACTTTTGCATACGAACTCGGATTAAGGTGGTTCAAAAGCCCACGCGACGGAGCGAGAAAATCTACAATTTGTTGAAAAAATGGTCGTGGCCGTCACTCTATAAGTGTGACGCCGTCACTCTTTCTTGACGAAAATCGCTATAAATATAACATTATAACTTCACTTTTTGTAAGCCCTAAACCCTAAGTCCGATTCCGTGGTTTAGGTGGGTGTTTTCGACAACTTAAAGGGTTTCAACCACTCCATAAACATCTTGTAATGGTTTGTTTGTTTATCCAATCCTATGGTATGTCTTCATTCTCAAAATTGTTGCTTGCTCTTCATTAATTATGCTTGGCTAATTCACCTTGTGTTTGCTTATGATTGTGTGAAACTTGTATATAATTAATTAGATCTTATTGATTTCTTAGTGATGCTTGTGTCTATCTTCATCATTAGGGTGTGACAACTTCAATGAATCTAATTGGTTTAGTTTATAATTCTTGCATCCCTCTGTCTCTTGTTTGATTGGTTGTTTCTTATCTTAATTGTAATTAGCTTAGGAGTGCGACTAGGCTATCGTTGTGTTTAATACTTGATAAATCTTTGATAGTTTATGAATGACTTGGTGGATTTCGTTTACTAAACCAAAGATAACCTTAAAGTTAGTTTATGAATGATTTAGTGGATTTTGTTTACTACACTTAAAGGTGAATTCAAAGAGTTAGGGAGAAAACGATACCCTATAACCTTAGACACACAACGCAACTAGGAATAAGGACGTGACAATTCAACCATCAATAGGACGTGACAATTCGGAGGGTAGAATTGGATAGCTAGCAAGAAGTAATACATCATAAGTAGATACGCTTCACGTTCTTGGTAGATCCCTTAGTTAGTTAGTATCTTTTGGAATAGTTGACTAGCAACTAATTCCACCCCCAAATCGAAACCCCGAGATTCGTACCTTTCCATTCCATAAAATATAAAAATACAAAAATAATCATCCTCACTTTAGACTTAAATCGACATATAATTCATTAACGACACTATTCCCTGAGAACGATATCAATACCCGTGGCTTACCCTAATTACTACACTACAACGATTAGGTTCACTTTGCCTGGGTGTTATAAAACTTGCTCGAAGAAAGGAAGTTCCTTTGACCCCGAGCGGCGTGTGTAGCGTTATCAAGTTTTTGGCGCCTGCGGGAATAGTTATTGTTTAAACTTGATTTCTATCTCGTTTAGGTCTACTCACAAGATTCCTATCAAGTGAGATTTTTTTCTTTTATTAGCTTCCTTGTAGTCTATCTCCTTCTTTGTGCCTTTGTTCGTAAAACTTGTCCATTGACTCTTCCGCTCACCATTATGGAGAACGCGAATCCACTATATCCGCGATTAGGTTTTTTCATAAGAAATTATGATATTACTAAAGCGGATTATTCAAGATAATGGGAAGAAAGTAACCAAGTCCATAAACCTTTTGAGGTTTCACCATTCCATCAAGCCCACAAAATACCTCATCTAGTGAAACCTATGCTTCGTTTGAACCTTCACCTAGGATAGACTTTCGTGAACAACCTCCGTGTTTAGAAACTATTTTTAGTGAGGCCCTTAGGAGAACTGACCAAGTTTGTGAAAACATTATGGTAAACAACCAAACATTAAACCATAAGTTGGATCAATTACTAAAATTGGTTTCATCACAACCTAAGGAAATAATACATGACGAGCATATAGATGATGTAGATGTGATTGAGGATGAGGTGAAAAGTCTAGACCCACAAGGTATCCCACAAGTTCCACCATCATTTAAGGCATACACACCGCACGTGACTTACCCTAAGTAGTAGAAGAGACTTTAGGAATCCCAATGGAGGTAGAACATTTGAACCAAACGCAATTTGGAGAATATAGGTTTGAATACTTGTAGTCTCGGTCTTACTCTTAGTTCTAGGGAATTTCATAGTGTTGATGAACCGAACCTCAATCTTTACTTCCATCCTTAAATAAGCGAGGCACCACCCACCCATCAACCAATTTAGTCCGGGTAGTTTTAGGATGAAGGAAGCCATTCACACCCCCTTCACCTCACGTGGCATATTTCCACCCTAATGGTGTGTATCGCTACTATCACCCGCACTTAAACTTAAGTGTAGGAAAACTTCCCTTTATGTGTTAAATAAGGGTAGAGTCGGGGCTCGTGACTCGAACAAAAACAAGCGCTTCTTGGGAGGCAACCCATGTGTATTTGTTTTATTTTTATTTGTGGTGTCGTATATCTTTTATTGATTGTTTATTCTCATGTTTGAATTTGTAAAAATGCTTTATTTTGTTTTTAACCTCGTCTTAATTGCATATAAAGGTATTTTACATAAGGGATAAGTGTAGGGAGGATTACACGCGTTTTCAAAAAACGTAAACATGAGAATAACAATTAAATGAAAGATATATATGTTTGTTTGTTCGAGTCAAATGCTTGTATCGAGTCATAATGGATGTTTTTGCGAAATTTTCCAGATTCTAAAGATGTAAATTTTCCGAATTTTTTGAAAATCGTGAGCAGTTTTTGTCGGGATAACTGACGTCCGGAAGGAGCGAAACAATGATTACTTTTTCTCATTTTACGTACTACTTATAAATTTTTGGAATTTTCCGGTCTTAATTTTCTAGAAAATCGCAAACATCCATTCCACAAGCATTATATCTTATTTAAGTCTCGAATTACATCTTGTTGTGATTTTTCTTTGTTCGGTTTGATGCGTTGGGTTGTTTGTTTTCTTCAAGTGTGCGAGTTTAATTTATCAAGAAGAAGTTACATAAGATTGAGGAGCTTTTCACGATAAATTCTTCTTGGAAAGGATTTAACCACTACTTCACACACGGATCCTACCGAGCTAATCGGGGAGTATTAGTTTCTTCGCTTTTAATTACCTTCCATTATCATAACTTTGATACTTTCGGGAACATTGGGGACAATGTTCGGTTTAAGTGTAGGGAGGGAAAATAAACAGGAACTTTGAAACTATGCTTATCCTGACTATTTGCTTTGTCCAATTGTGATTGTGTAATAAACCATGAGAAAATGTCGGTTAGGGTAATTTTGGCATCAAATTTAAAATTTTTATGACATATAAGAGTGGGCCATTAGTCTTAACAAAAGCGTCTCACGGATAGGAAGTTGCATGACTAGCACAAAAACCCTTTACCACCCAAATTCCACCCAAAATGTGAGGATCGCCTTAGATTAGTAGGAATTAAAGCATTCATCTTCAATGCTTAGAGTGTGAACCGGTAGTACATTTGATTCTAGAACTTGTTTTGTGATGCATTCGAGATCGCAAGTGAGGCTACACTTGTGTAGTTAGGAATAACTAAATGATAAGAGGCATTAGGATAACCCTGTTTGATACACGTAATATAATTACTTCTTCCACATTGGTTGAGTAATTCCCACACCCTGCGTTGTACTCATTTTAGTACACGATACCCTAGTTAACCCCTCGAGCCTATCCTTTTCGCGGTTCTCGTGATATTTTGGTTTTCCGAATATCAATGAAGAGCATTGTTTACACCCCACCCCAAATATACACCCAAATCGCCTTAGCCTACCCCTTATGCACTCACTTTTAGTGCGGATGTTTGTTATCA
The DNA here is from genome assembly GCA_022545495.1 of Chrysanthemum lavandulifolium. NCBI lineage: Eukaryota > Viridiplantae > Streptophyta > Magnoliopsida > Asterales > Asteraceae > Chrysanthemum > Chrysanthemum lavandulifolium. The sequence goes on from CM040242.1 coordinate 30,830,873, forward strand.
CCCTAAACCCTTAGTTCAATTATCTAGTTGCTTGCATAAGTTGCTAAGTCGAGTCATATCCTTTGTATACGCTTTGGGACGATTGGGATTCATGGGAAAAGTTAAAGTTTATGAAATGACGGGAAGGGAACGTTAAATTCAAATTCCCTTTGTTTGCGTAATAATGTACCCCAAGTGTTTTGATCTTTTCAAATCGGGTCAAATTAGTGTTAGAGTAATAAAAACTCAAGTGTAGGGATGTGCCTATAAATCCCTAGTATTTTGATGTTATCGTAGAGGATGGTAGAGTAAAAGTGTATGAAAAAAAAAAAAAAAAAAAAAAAAAATAGAAAAAGAGAAAAAAATAGAGTGTTAAAAAAAAAATATATATATATATATACATACGGGCTACCATCCTACATCTATCTTTAAATTTATGTCTTTATTTCACATACTAAAGTTTTAGAGTGTCGAGTCTTGGCTTAGCAACGCCTTTCTTCATATCTGATTAACATAAAGATTTTGACTTGCCACCACCAAATAGCCTATCCCACCAAACCCTTTATTTCCTACCATAAGCCTAACATTACAACCCTTTAAAAGACCTCTTTGATAGTCTTTCCTAGGTGCTTACGCCAAAGCGATGGAGGTTTGATCTATTCTCAAGCCTATGGTAATCTATGTACTAGGACCGGTTAATGAGTGTTTATCTTCCATTTCCTATATTGTTATATTTCATTTATACACCGAGAGAGATGTGAGTATCCAAACACCCCATGTGAGGTGCTAGTATGTAATTCCGTGCTTGTTATGACTTTTTGGGGCTTATATGTGTTGTGGACCGTTTTGAATTAATGCTTCATGACCCCTAACTTATAAATTAATTGGCTAAAGCACATTTGCTTGAGGACAAGCAAATAACAAGTGTAGGGATATTTGATAAGGTTTTAAAAGGTACCATTTTGAGGGTCGTTTAAGTCCTTATTTGATCACTTTGTATCCGTTATTGCTTAATATCGTTCCTTTTCACTTTTAGGTCTCTTGAAGGCAAAATGCTAGAATGGCACTTATTTGGACGAAAAGGCGAATATATGAAGAAAATGGCCAAAGTCAAAATCGAGACACTCACAATTCTTGAAAATAGAAGGCGGCGTCGGGTGCTAAGTGCGGCCGTCCGAAAATTGTTGTGACGGTTCGAACCCAAACTCGTATTTTCAAGTGACGACGTCCGGTTGTAAAAAGTAGGCCGTCGCTACTCGTGGCGGCCTAGATGCAATCCGAGACGACGGAAGTGAAGAGGACGGCGTCACGGACATAAGGTGGCGCCGTCGCAAGGTTAACGTGGCCAAGGCGAAACCCTAATGACGGCGACACGGCGGTGTCACGAAACATAAGGTGACGCCGTGGTGATCAAGACTATCACGACATGCGCAAGTAGTTGATATTGTTTTGGCCATAACTTTTGCATACGAACTCGGATTAAGGTGGTTCAAAAGCCCACGCGACCGGAACGAGAAAATCTACAATTTGTTGAAAAAATGGTCGTGGCGCCGTCACTCTATAAGTGTGACGCCGTCACTCTTCTTGACGAAAATCGCCTATAAATATAACATTATAACTTCACTTTTGTAAGCCCTAAACCCTAAGTCCGATTCCGGGGTTTAGGTGGGTTTTCCGGAACTTAAAGGGTTTCAACCACTCCATAAACATCTTGTAATGGTTTGTTTGTTTATCCAATCCTATGGTATGTCTTCATTCTCAAAATTGTTGCTTGCTCTTCATTAATTATGCTTGGCTAATTCACCTTGTGTTTGCTTATGATTGTGTGAAACTTGTATATAATTAATTAGATCTTATTGATTTCTTAGTGATGCTTGTGTCTATCTTCATCATTAGGGTGTGACAACTTCAATGAATCTAATTGGTTTAGTTTATAATTCTTGCATCCTCACTCTCTTGTTTGATTGGTTGTTTCTTATCTTAATTGTAATTAGCTTAGAGTGCGACTAGGCTATCGTTGTGTTTAATACTTGATAAATCTTTGATAGTTTATGAATGACTTGGTGGATTCGTTTACTAAACCAAAGATAACCTTAAAGTTAGTTTATGAATGATTTAGTGGATTTTGTTTACTACACTTAAAGGTGAATTCAAAGAGTTAGGGAGAAAACGCATACCTATAACCTTAGACACACAACGCAACTAGGAATAAGGGCGTGACAATTCAACCATCAATAGGACGTGACAATTCAAGAGGTAGAATTGGATAGCTAGCAAGAAGTAATACATCATAAGTAGATACGCTTCACGTTCTTGGTAGATCCCTTAGTTAGTTAGTATCTTTTGGAATAGTTGACTAGCAACTAATTCCACCCCCAAATCCAAACCCGAGATTCGTACCTTTCCATTCCATAAAATATAAAAATACAAAAATAATCATCCTCACCTTTAGACTTAAATCGACATATAATTCAGCCTAACGACACTATTCCCTAGAGAGCGATATCAATACCGTGGCTTACCCTAATTACTACACTACAACGATTAGGTTCATCGCCTAGGGTGTTATAAAACTTGCTCGAAGAAAGGAAGTTCCTTTGACCCCGAGCAGCGTGTGTAGCGTTATCAGCCACAAAATACCTAGCCTGGGCTACCCGCAGATCCTAATTCTATCTCTTCACGCCTTCTTATCTGAGGTCATGTCCTCGGAAAAAAGAAGCTCCTTCATGTCAAGCTTAAGTCTATCCTCCCACCTAAGTTTGAGTCTACCCCTTCTTCTCACACCATCTACTCCTAACGCTTCGACTCTTCTTACTGGCGCTGATTGTGGCCTCCTCCTGACATGACCAAACCGCCTCAACCTTCCTTCTCTCATCTTCGAAATAATATTCTCGACCTCAAGTTTAGCTCTAAAAACTTCGTTCGGGATCATGTCAAGCAAGGTTTTACCACAAGTCCATCTAAGCATTCTCAGTTCTGTCACCTCTACCCTGTTAGCATGGGCCTTGGAGATGGGCCAACATTAAGACCCGTACAATATAGCCGATCTAATCGACACCTTATTAAATTTTACCTTTAACTTTAAGGGGATGTTCCTATCACAAAGGACTCCCGATGCCACCCTCCATCTCGCCCACCCAGCCCGGTGAGTTATGTCATCATCTATCCTTCCTGATTTGTGAATCATCGATCCCAGATATCTACTCCTTGGGTGGCAGGATATGGTCCCGATACGAATATCAATTTATTTGTGGTGACCTAACCTGATCCTCCTAAAATCACATTTCAAGTATTCAGTCTTCTCTTTGCTCACCCGAAGACCATTGTTGTGACAACTCGTAATTCCCTCGATGCGTCGTAAATGGAGAAACGTCAATTAGAGCGATTGTTTCATCTAAGTTGAGTTATGAGTCATATTATATATCGTTTTTATTGGAAATATTATTCTGAGAACGTTGGCATAATTCTCGAGTCAAGAATCCTTCGCTTGCTAGTCCAAACGAGTCCCGAACTTAATATTATGAAAGTTTTAAGAAAGTTACATCAATGGTCCCTTTGATAATTACATTTCCGCCTCCTCTAGTTCCCATTGTACATGCTTGGTCCCTGATGGTACTATAAATACTCCCCTCCCTCCCCACTCTCTCACTTTCACCTCCTTCTTTCTCTCTGTTGGGAATAATCTGTTACCATTGATAGTTGTGGAAGACACTGCTTGGATTACACTAGCCGTGGAATCGTATTACCACTGCTGGTACATTATTACCATTGCTATTAGATAATGGTTAGGAAAACGTGTCTTGATAAGTATAGAAAAGATCTTGTGTATATTCTATATTGTTAGCTTTATACTTATCTTGTAAAGGACTCCTTGTACTATAAAAGGAGGTCCTAGGTCATTGTCTTAGGTACTTTTACGAACTTACATACATACGTATTATTCACAAAGGCTTCAAGGTGTAACCCTAGTGATACGCAAGATCACTCGTATTATTCATTAATAATATTGGATCTTAAATTTTGTGTTTAATTTGTGTTTACATACAATACATCATACAATCCATCTTCTAAGTATTACTAAGTAAATTCCGCGTGCTTATTAATATTATACAAAATATCATTGACACAAGGTGTGTGTCCAGATCTATCAAGTGGTATCAGAGCGAAGGTTATGATATTTTGTTTTAGAAGATCCAAGGAATAAGCTTAACCTACTCACTCAATTCAATGGAGATGGAAAACAACAAGTCCAACTCTTCTACACCAAGGCTACCTAAGCTCAAACTTAATGAGTTTGAGATGTGGAGGATACTAATTGAGCAATGCTTTCTCATTCAAGACTATGCTCTATGGGAAATCATCTTAGCGGTGATTCTTTCAAGCACAGTGATAAAGACATGAAGGTTGGTGACACGGATGTGGTGGCGACATCGTGCAGAATCTAATCTTGAAAAGGCAATCAAGAAGAATGATCTAAATGCTAGAAGTTTGTTGTCGATGACTCTTCCTAGAGACCGGATCATAGCATTCACAGAAGTTCAAGACGCTAAAGAACTTTTGAAGAGATTTACTCGGTGTTTGGTGGTAATGATGCTACAAAGAAGACACAAAGACATTGTTGAAGCAAAGTTATGAAAACTTCCCTGCTTCAAGAAATGAATCACTTGATAGCATCTTCACCAAACTCCGAAGATTTTTACACAACTAAGCGTGTTTGGCATTGAGGTAAAAAGGAAGACCTCAATTTGAAGTTTCTAAGAAGTTTGCCTTGAGTTTCAAACTAATGTTACCGTGCGGGAAAACAAAGCGGATATTGAAACAATGAAGCTCAATGATCTTTACAACAACTTCAAACTTATTGAACAAAGGTTGAAGAAGGCAGGAAACTTGGTACAAGCTCTAGTAGCTTAGCATTGTTGTCAAGCGATGAGTGTGTAAATACTCATCATTTTGGTTAAATCTGACTGCAAAACGTCTAAAAATGCTCGAAATGCATCAAAATCTCGAAAATATTCCAAAATTGCATTTTATATGTTTCGGATGCAAAATGTTCAAAATCGGATGAAAAATGAGCAAAGTTTGCATAATTGGCGCTTTCAGTCCCCAAGTTTCAAAAGTTGTCAAAAAGCAGTCCACGAGCACTTAATTTCAAAGTAAAATCACCAAAGGTCCTTTTAAATCATAACTTGTCAAAATTAGTCCTTTGGTGAAAAATATCAAAAGTTTGAGAAAATTACAAAATTAGTCCTTGAAGTTTAAAATTGGCAAAATGGCCCCTGAAATTTGAAAATGGCAAGTTTGGTCCTTGTACTTTTGAGATTGTCACTTTTGGTCCCTTGAAACATCTTTGATGAATTGGCGAATTGGTCCTTGCGCTTTAAATTTACAAAGGTCCCTATAATATTAAACCTTTAAACACCCATTTGGACCTATCACAAATCCACTTGACCTTGGACCCTGTCATATTACATTTTGGACCCCCCTTTTATTATTAACACCCGGTCAATCCAAATAGTCAAACAAGCAGTTGGCGCCAAAGTCTCACCCCCTCCAACTGCTTGCCTGCAACAAGTTACAACCCATCCCCCCTCCTCAACTCCACTCAAACTTGTTCCCCCCACCTTAGCTACCCTCCAAATAGCATTAAACGATCCTCCCTCCCCCTAACTCAACCCCATCTGTCAAATACCAATTTTGGCGCCAAAATCTCATTCAAAGGCCAGGATCAGTTTTAAGCCATCCAATGGCTGAGAAACTAGTGGGAATTATTCAGAGATGAAAAAGAAGATTCTTTGATTATAAAAGAAAGCAAAGGGAAGCAAGAAAAGGAGTCTAGTAGTTTTTTAAGTTTTATTAATGTCGTTTTAATCTTAAAGTTTTTAATTAAGTGTAATATCTGTAATTTTTTGTTTTCTTGTATCAAACTCATGTTAAATCATCAATATAATTTATTTTAAGCTTCAGTTTCAAAGTTTATCTCAAAGTCATAATTTTGAGTCCACTGTTGAATATTTCAGTTTAAGTTTCAAACATTTAAGCTTCTACAAGCTCGGTTCTCGATTCTAATAAGCTTTTATCGACTCTTAGAGCTTTTGATAAGCTCACATTTAAGTTTCTAGCAAAATTGGACCTTGGTCAACAAAAGTCAACTGGGAGCAAAAATGGTATGAAAAGGGGCAATGGTTGATTCAGATATGGATTTGGGTTAGTTCAGAGACATTGGGTTGGATAAATTAGGTTAGAGGTTCATGGGTTCATTGTTTCAAGCCATAGTGGCTATGGACCATTTGTAAGTCATTTTAAAGCTTCATGTGCAAAATCTGTTCTTGTAGTCTAGGTTGTTTTTTATTTATTAATTAAGCTATATTTAGGATATAAGGACTTAGTTTGATCAATTATAACAACTGAATTAGTTGTTATCTCACTTTAACTGCACAACAGTTGATGTAAGGTGTGTTTGGGATTGCTGTAAAATCTGTCCTAGAGGCTTGTTCTGTGTTTAACTCTTGTTGTTTTAAGTTTGCTTAGTTCTAATAAACTCATATCTGTCTTACTTTTGTGCATGTAACCTGTCAAAGTCAACATTTCATCTCAACTGTCTCAAAATTCCTATCTGTTGTGATTTGTGAAAACCAACCACTTGTTTTGTGTCTTAAAATCATAAAGGAAGCTTGTAATATCTTCATTTCATCATTTTATATCATAATCATCCAAAAATTTGCTTGCAAAACTCACCAAAGTCAACCTTTCTCAATTGCTTGCAAAAGTCAAAAGTGAAAAAAAGAGATTTTCATCCAACTGACAGGATTTTTCATGGCTTCAATTTTGAGCCAAACTTAGTGAAACTTGTTGTTTTAAAAACTTCTCTTGGTCTATTTTCTTATAGCTATTTTTGTATAATTTTGCAAATTTTCTTTAAGCACCAAAAAGGCTTGTGATTATTGGTTTATATGCCCTGTGCAGGACAATGAGCTGCACAGGTTTTAAGCAGATCTTGCAGAGCTTGTATTAAGCTCATCAAAGCTTATCTAGGTCTGTAATTTGGTTTATAAGGTCTCACCCAGGTCTTGATTAAGTTCCAATTTGTAGTTTTCATTTTCAGCTTATCTAGTAGCCTGTGCATAAGCTCAAAGTAGCTACCCAAACCTGTTTTTAGCAATTAAATCAAATAAGCCAAATCTTTGCAAATTGTGATTTAGAGGTTAAAAGCAGTTGTGATAAGTTGCATTTGGGTAATCTTAGTATAATATAGCTTCTGTTTCAAGTTGGTGGCTTTTGGTGCTTATTTGCTTAAAATAAGTGCTTATTTATAAGCACTTATCATAGCAGTTCCATAATCTTGTACACAAGCACCTGTTTTTATATTTTTCTCAGATTTAGAATATAATTTTAGAGTTTTCCTGAATTTTACAGATTTTTCCTAGCTTGTTTGCTATTTTTCAACATTTTAATTAGTTTTTAAGCATTTTTAATTAGCATTTAATACAATTAATTAAGGAAAGGTTCAAAAAAATAATTTTTCAATTTTCTTAAGTTAAGATAAATATAAAAAGGCAAAAAAATATTTTTCTATATTTTTCTTAGTTAAATTTGTATTTTTAAGTAATTTAAGTAGTTTTAAATAGTTTAAAATTCATAGAAAATAGAAAAATATTCAGAAAAATACAAAAATAGTTTTGAAAATTCTATTTTGTTATTTAAGATTTTTCAAAGTCATAATTTTATTTTTCTAGCTTTATTTCCTATTTTCTTGTATTTTAGGTAATTATTTAATAGTTAAAAATAGTTTTTAATTAATAATAATTAGATAATTCGTTATAAAAATAATTTTATTTTTCAATAAATTTTCTTTTATCATTAGGATTGTAAAAATATCATTTTCACATTTTTAGGGTTAATATTGCTTTAGTTTCACATTTTATTTTTATGCGTCACGTAGTTTTTAAATTAAGTTTTATAAAACATAAAATCAAAACATCATTTTAAAAATAGTGATAGCGTTTATTTAATATTTTTATCTTTTAATTTCCTTTAATTTGCATTTAAGCCGTTGTAATTTGTTGGCTATTTCGTAGTTATAATTAATTCGGATCTCTTTTCGCTCAAATTTCTCGATCACTTTACGTTTGGTAATCCATTGCTTAGCTCATTGGGACATAACGACCGGGAAACCCTATTCTCTCTAATCTTCATTGCATTTGTGCTTAAAATTGTTTTAAGTTTCTTCTGATTGGCCATTCATGAGTGGTCACCTTGCGTGAAAAACTTGACGGTTCAAAGACGGATCAAATTTTTAGGCGCATTGCGGAGTCAAGCTAATTGTCTTACGTTTAGCAGTTAGTAGTTTGAATACTCACTCTTTGTTCATATCATCCATCTCTATCTATCTATATATATATCCATATTTTTATAAAAATCCAAAACCCAAAACAATTAAAAAGCGTATAAAACACAAAAATATTTTCCTTTTGTTTCTATATATGTATCAAAAATAAAAATACAAAAGATTTGTCGTTTTCTTTAATAAATAACAACTTAAAAGATTACCACATGAAACCAAGGCGATGCACTACCTAACCTGGGGTGCGACCATAATAAGTTCCCGAACTAAAGATTTAAAACTTGCCTTTGTGTCCTTGTGATTGGTGTACCTTTTTCAAAAAGCCATTCATATTGTGATTATTGGTTAAGTTCATTTGTTGTTTTGCCTCGATTTTGTGTTAATTGATTTTGTTGTGATATCTACTTGTCGAACCGTAAAACCCATAAAGATTCTTCTCACCCATTTTTATAAAACGTCTTCATAATTCCCATTTCTCTCCTTAACTCGAGTTTCCTTAGAGTTAACTCTAGTGTATCTTTTCGCTCTTCTAGATCTGTGAGCCCATTTCGTGAGCTTGTCAAGATTCCAAGAAGGCGTGTCAGTGACTTCTGCTCCATCGATCGGATCGAGATCCGGATCGCTCACACTACTTCCGTTATCATGGCGGAAGAACGCCTATGTGAGCTTCTCCGAGAACCCATCGGCGGGTATGGAGATGCTATCGTTATACCGACCATCGTGGTGAAAACTTTGAAATCAAAACCGGGTTCTTGAACCTTGTAACCTCAAATCAGTTCTATGGTTTTGGCGGGATGATCCTCATGCTCATATTCGATGGTTTAACAAGATTGCATCTACCATCAAATACAAGAATGTCCCTACCGATCTTTGTTAAGCTTCTTCCATTCCCATTTTCTCTTGAGGGCAAGCCGGTTTGGCTTGAAAAACAACCCCTCGATCTATTGAGACATGGGAAGATCCGGTGAAGAAATTTGTGAATGAATTCTATCCACCTTCCAAAACCACGAGTCTTAAAATGAAATCATCAAGTTCACTCGAAGTTTGATGAATCTTCGATGAATCGTGGGATCGTTTTAAGGAATTGCTTCGCAAATGTCCTCACCACGGTTTCTCCGAGTTGATGCAACTCGATACTTTCTACAATGGAGTGAATCAATCGATCAAGATTCTCTCAATTCCTCCGCGGAGGAAATTTCCTAAGCAAAGCTGTCAAAGAAGCTTTAGCGATCATCGAAAACAAGTCTAAAGTCCGCCTTTGCACGAAGCAAGCTGTTGTTTCCCAAGTCGGTGTTGGTCCTTCTTCTTCATCGCCCGTGAGTCAATCCAAGACCGATGCTAAGATTGACAAACTCACGGAAGCTATCCAAGCTTTGGTTCTCTCCAACCAAAGAAAGTCTCTTTCCACAAACTTCACCTCCTGCTGAAGTTAAGAAAGTGGAAGTCTCAGTTACTGTGGTGGCCCCATGCTTATTATAGCTGTATGGCCACCGATGGTAACCCTTTGAAGCTAATCTTGTGGGCGGGATTTCTAATCAAGGAGGCAGCCAATATCGTGCTCTGTGGACCAACCACCGTCCTAACCACTACCACTGGACCTCCGGTTTCAATCAAAACCGTAATCGAAATCAAAATAGACCAAACCAAGGTTTTCAAAACCAAGGTAATTTCGGTCAAACAACGGTTTTCAAAATCGAATCAAAATTTCCAACACCAAGGAAATTTCAATAGAAACCAGTCGGAAATTTCAACCTGGGTATTTTCATGGCAATAATCAAGGAAATTTTCGAATCAAGGCCCTAATCCTAACAATAGAGGCGAATTTTCTGTGCAAACTCAAGCCATTGTTCCAACTGGACCATCATCGATGAGTTGTTGAAACAATTCATGAAATCCCAAGAGTAAATGAACAAAGTTGTTGGTTAGCCGATTTCTAACATTAAGAAGTCTTTAAATGATCGACCCTCGGGCTCGGTACTCTACCTAGCAACACGATCGCTAATCCGAGGGGCGATGCAAAGCGATCACAACCAGTGGTGCTTCATATCTTGGACCCGCTATTCCTACTACATCTTCTTCTTCTCCCGAAGGTAGTGGAAAGCGAACACGAGGCGACAAAGGACAAGGAACTTCCTTCTAATAACGGAAGTACCAAAGAATGTCCATCCTCGGGTTGTCCGAAACCCAATACCAAACACAGAGTTGTTTTGAACCTCGGTTGGTAACCCTAAATCAAAACTTCTATTCCTTACCCTCACGTTTACATGAGCAAAGCTCCGCGAAAAGCCGGTCATCAAATGGAAAAATTCTTTCAAATTTTCCAAGAGCTACACTTTGACATAAGCTGCGGATGCTATCATGTTGATGCCCAAGTTTGCATCTACTCTCAAGCACATGTTGAGCAACAAGGAAAAGCTATTTGAAATGGCTAAGACTCCTTTGAATGAGAATTGCTCGAAGTTCATAAAAGCTTCCCGAAAAGTCGGAGATCCGGAAAATTTCTTCTTCCTTGTGTTTTCACCGGATGATTGAATGCTTTGCCCTTGCCGATCTTGGTGCAAGCATCAATCGATGCCGTATTCGATGTGGAAGAAACTTTCTCTTGGAACTTATTCCTACCGCATGACTCTTGAGCTTGCGATTCGTTCTATCTCGCGTCCTCTTGGCATCGCCGAGGATGTATTGTGAAAGTAGGAAAGTTCCATTTTCCGGTGATTTTGTGGTTGTTGATTTCGATCTTGATCCACGGGTTCCTCTCATTGTTGGGCGGGATTCACGAGGACGGGCCGTGCTCTTATTGATGTATTTGAGCAAGAAATCACTTTACATGTGGGTAATGAACTGTTACTTTTAACCTCGATCGGACTTGAGGTACTCCTCAAATTATGAAATCGAATCGCTTAATCGAGTCGATTTAATTGATGTTGCTTGAGAGTACTCTCAAGAATTTCTTGGTTATCTTCATAATTACGTGGGTGGGATTCCACCACATCTTCTCAACCTATCATTGCCGACTCTTCCCTCTCTCACTCCGTTTGAGGGAGGTGACTTCCTTCGGAAGAGATCGATGAATTTCTTGCTCGATGAATCAATTCCACCGGAATTGATGGTGTGTATGATTCGGAGGGGATATTCTTTATCTTGAGCAATTGCTTAATGAAGATCCATTACCTTCACTCCTCCGAAGAGATCACGATTGAGGAAATCAAATCGAGACAAACTTCTACCAAGAATTTCCGAGGTTGAACTTAAGGACCTTCCTCCTCATCTCGAGTATGCATTTTGGAGGGTGATGATAAATTACCGTCATAATTGCTAAAGACTTAGCGAGGAGGAGAAAACGCTCTCATAAAGGTCTTGAAGTCACACAAGCAAGCAATTGCTTGGAAACTCTCCGACATTAAGGTATCAACCACAGTTTTGTACTCACAAAATCTTAATGGAGGATGACTTCAAACCAGCGATCCAACATCGAGAGAAGGGTGAATCCTAAGATTCACGAGGTTATCAAACAAGAGGTTCTCAAACTTCTTGATGCGGTTTGATTTACCCGATCTCGATAGTCCTTGGGTTAGCCCAATTCATTGCGTTCCAAAAAGGGTGGCATTCTTGTTGTCACGAATGAAGAAAACGAGTTAATTCCGACTCGATTGGTTACGGGATGGCGTGTGTGTATTGACTATCGTAAGTTAAATGAAGCCACCCGTAAAGACCATTTTCCTCTACCCTTCATGGACCGATGCTTGAGAGATTAGCGAGGAACAGTACTATTGTTTCCTTGATGGTTTCTCGGGTTACTTCAGATCCCCATTGATCCGTTGGATCAAGAAAGACCACATTCACTTGCCCATACGGGACGTTTGCCTATAGGCGTATGCCTTTTGGCTTATGTAATGCTCTGGCACGTTCAAAGATGTATGATGGCAATTTTCCACGACATGATCGGAAACTATGGAGGTGTTTATGGATGACTTCTCGGTCATTGGGGACTCATTTCATACATGTCTCTCCCATTTAGACAAAATGTTAAAATGGTGTGAAGACACCAATCTATGTCTAAACTGGGAGAAGAGCCACTTTATGGTCAAAGAAGGCATAGTCCTTGGCCATAAGATTTCCAAGAACGGGATTGAGGTAGATAGAGCAAAAGTTGATGTTATTGCTAAATTGCCTCATCCTACTACCGTCAAAGGTATTAGGAGTTTTCTAGGTCATGCCGGGTTTTATCGTAGATTCATTCAAGATTTCTCTAAAATCGCTCGGCCTATGACCCATCTTCTTGAGAAAGATGCTCCTTTTATCTTTTCTCCGAGTGCATCAAGCTTTTGAAACACTTAAGAAAAACTTACGGGCACCCATTCTAGTTGCCCAGATCGATTTACCCTTTGAGCTCATGTGCGATGCAAGTGATTTTGCTATCGGTGCGGTCTTGGGGCAACATAAAACCAAGCATTTTCAGCCTATCCACTCGAGCAAAACTATGATGAAGCTCAAACCCATTACACCACTACGAGAAAAAGAACTATTAGCTATGGTGTATGCGTTTGAGAAATTTCGCCATACCTCATCTTGACCAAATCGTGGTGTATACGGATCACTCGGCTCTCAAATATCTCTTTGCAAAACAAGATGTAAAGCGAGATTGCTCAGTTGGGTTCTCCTCCTACAAGAATTTGATATCATTATTCGTGATAAAAAGGAGCCGAGAACACAGTCTGCGATCATCTGTCCGATTAGAGAACCCTCACCAGATGTGTTCGAGAAAAGGAAATAAGCGAAACATTTCCTCTCGAAACACTCAATGTGGTTTCTTTTCGTGGAGACTCTTCTACCCCATGGTTTCTTGACTTTGCAAATTACCATGCGGGTAACTTTGTAGTGAAAGGGATGTCGTCCCAACGGAAAAGCAAATTCTTTAAAGATGTGAAACATTATTTCGGGACGACCCTACTTGTTCAAAATTTGTGCGGATCAAGTCATCCGTGATGTGTATATGGTCGGGAAGCTATTGACATTCTCAAAGCTTGCCATTACGGACCCTCTTGGGGACATCATAGCCCCAACTACACCGCCAAGAAGGTGTTTGATTCCGGATTCTATTGGCCCAATCTACAAAGATGCCCATGAATTTGTCAAAACACATGGCGCTTGTCGTCACGGGAATATCTCAAAAGAAATGAAATGCCGCAAAACGCCATTCAAGTGTGTGAGATTTTTGACATATGGGGCATTGACTTTATGGGGCCATTTCCTTCTTCCTGTGGTAACAAATACATACTCGTGGCCGTTGACTACTTGTCAAAATGGGTTGAAGCTAAAGCTTTACCTACCAACGATGCCCGAGTTGTTGTGAAATTCTTGAAATCTCTATTTGCTAGGTTTGGAACTCCACGAGCCATAATCAGTGATCGTGGTACGCATTTTTGCAATGACCAATTTGATAGAGTCATGCAGAAGTATGGTGTAACTCACCGTCTCTCTACAGCGTACCACCCACAAACAAGTGGGCAAGTGGAAGTTTCCAACCGGGGGATATAAAGAATTCTTGAGAGGACGGTTGGTGAAAACCGTGCCTCTTGGTCGGATAAGCTAGATGACACACTCTGGGCCTTCCGTGCGACATAAAACACCCATCGGTGCACTCCATACAAGCTAGTGTACGGAAGGCGTGTCATCTACGGTTGAGCTCGAGCACAAGGCATCTTGGGCCTTGAAACATGCCAACTTTGATATTCAGACGGTGGTGATCATCGGAAAGTTCAAATGAATGAATTAAATGAACTCGTGATCAAGCATAAGAGAACTCTTTGATCTATAAACAAAAGACAAAGAAGATTCATGACTCGAAAATCAAAACCGCGTTTTCAGCGTCGGTGATCGAGTCCTTCTTTTCAATTCAATATTGAAGATTTTCTCGGGAAAGCTCAAGTCCGTTAGTGCGGTCCATTTACTATCGCTAAGGTTTATCCTTATGGTACCATTGAGTTATCTCAACCCGATGGTCCTAATTTTAAAGTGAATGGTCATCGGTGAAGCATTACTTTGGAGAGGACATTTCATCTATGGTTGTCCGGACTTACAAACTTTCCCCATGAACCAATGAATGCGGGGATCGAGTCAAGCTAGCGACTCGGTAATCAAAAACGATGAGTATGCCATATGGGTTTCACCCGTATTTCGACTTCTTTCTATCTTTCTACCACCCTAGTGTGGGGGGTTGCCCACATGTTGTGTATATAATAGTTTCAAAAAAAAAAAAAAATCTTCTTTCTAAATAATGGCGTAGTATTTCCCTTTACGTTCTCGGTTTCGGCATAACCATGCGGTACTTTGAATATTGAGGGCAATATTCATTTCTAAGTGTGGGGAATTCTCACGAATTTTATCAAGTAATTATACCGCCTAATTCCCGTTTTGGCCAAATTTTTTTTTAGAGTAAGTGTTTTACACTTTCTCATTTGGTTATCGATCCGCCTTGTCTAAAAACAAAAGGATTGGCTAATCCGAGAGCAAACGGCTCTTGTAAAGATATCTCAAATCCGTTGACGACTTGCAATTTGCCCAAAATTGTATGGTATTCACTCACCATATCCTAAAAAGTGAAGAGTTGGCTAGCCCGCAAGTTTATGGCTTGTGGTAAAGGCGATGGAAAAACCATAATTGGTAATCGACTCACCAAAGATAATATTGATAATTTATCTAAGAGTTGGCTAGTCCAGAGCAAGCGGCTTGGTAAAGACAAATCAAATCCGTTGGAAGTCGGTGGTTTGCTCAAAATCACATGGTTATCGGTGTACCATGGTTCTTACTTGAGCTGAAACATTCGGCTACTCGAGTAATGGCTTTTGGTAAAGAGATTCAAATCCATTAAGTTTTTCTCAAAAGATTGCTAGGGACTAGCAATAGTTTAGTGTGGGGATTGATGAGTGTGTAAATACTCATCATTTTGGTTAATCTGAGCTAAAACGTCTAAAATGCTCGAAATGCATCAAAATCTGAAAATATTCCAAAATTGCATTTTATATGTTTCGGATGCAAAATGTTCAAAATCGGATGAAAAATGAGCAAAGTTTGCATAATTGGCAATTTCACCCCCAAGTTTCAAAAGTTGTCAAAAACAGTCCCCGAGCACTTAATTTCAAAAGTAAAATCACCAGAGGTCCTTTTTAAATCATAACTTGTCAAAATTAGTCCTTTGGTGAAAAATATCAAAAGTTTGAGAAAATTACAAAATTAGTCCTTCAAGTTTAAAAATTGGCAAAAATGGCCCCTGGAAATTTGAAAATGGCAAGTTTGGTCCTTGTACTTTTTGAGATTGTCACTTTTGGTCCCTTGAAACATCTTTGATGAATTGGCAGAATTGGTCCTTGCAGTTTTCAGAATTTACACAAAGGTCCCTATAATATTAAACCTTTAAACACCCATTTGGACCCTATCACAAATCCACTTGACCCTTGGACCCCTGTCATAATACATTTTGGACCCCCTTCTATTATTAACACCCGGTCAATCCAAATAGTCAAACAAGCAGTTGGCGCCAAAGTCTCACCCCCTCCAACTGCTTGCCTGCAACAAGTTACAACCCATCCCCCCTCCTCAACTCCACTCAAACTTGTTCCCCCCACCTTAGCTACCCTCCAAATAGCATTAAATGATCCTCCCTCCCCCTCACTCAACCCCATCTGTCAAACACCAATTTTGGCGCCAAAATCTCATTCAAAGGCCAGGATCAGTTTTAAGCCATCCAATGGCTGAGAAACTAGTGGGAATTATTCAGAGATGAAAAAGAAGACTCTTTGATTATAAAAGAAAGCAAAGGGAAGCAAGAAAAGGAGTCTAGTAGTTTTTAAGTTTTATTAATGTCGTTTTAATCTTAAAGTTTTTAATTAAGTGTAATATCGTAATTTTTGTTGTCTTGTATCAAACTCATGTTAAATCATCAATATAATTTATTTTAAGCTTCAGTTTCAAAGTTTATCTCAAAGTCATAATTTTGAGTCCACTGTTGAATATTTCAGTTTAAGTTTCAAACATTTAAGCTTCTACAAGCTCAGTTCTCAGTTCTAATAAGCTTTTATCAGCTACTTAGAGCTTTTGATAAGCTCACATTTAAGTTTCTAGCAAAATTGGACCTTGGTCAACAAAAGTCAACTGGGAGCAAAAATGGTATGAAAAGGGGCAATGGTTGATTCAGATATGGATTTGGGTTAGTTCAGAGACATTGGGTTGGATAAATTAGGTTAGAGGTTCATGGGTTCATTGTTTCAAGCCATAGTGGCTATGGACCATTTGTAAGTCATTTTAAAGCTTCATGTGCAAAATCTGTTCTTGTAGTCTAGGTTGTTTTTATTTATTAATTAAGCTATATTTAGGATATAAGGACTTAGTTTGATCAATTATAACAACCTGAATTAGTTGTTATCTCACTTTAACCGCATAACGAGTTGATGTAAGGTGTGTTTGGGATTCTTTGTAAAATCATCCTAGAGGCTTGTTCTGTGTTTAACTCTTGTTGTATTAAGTTTGCTTAGTTCTAATAAACTCATATCTGTCTTACTTTTGTGCATGTAACCTGTCAAAGTCAACATTTCATCTCAACTGTCTCAAAATTCCTATCTGTTGTGATTTGTGAAAACCAACCACTTGTTTTGTGTCTTAAAATCATAAAGGAAGCTTGTAATATCTTCATTTCATCATTTTATATCATAATCTGTCCAAAAATTTGCTTGCAAAACTCACCAAAGTCAACCTTTCTCAATTGCTTGCAAAAGTCAAAAGTGAAAAAAAGAGATTTTCATCCAACTGACAGGATTTTTCATGGCTTCAATTTTGAGCCAAACTTAGTGAGACTTGTTGTTTTAAAAACTTCTCTTGGTCTATTTTCTTATAGCTATTTTTGTATAATTTTGCAAATTTTCTTTAAGCACCAAAAAGGCTTGTGATTATTGGCTTATATGCCCTGTGCAGGACAATGAGCTGCACAGGTTTTAAGCAGATCTTGCAGAGCTTGTATTAAGCTCATCAGAGCTTATCTAGGTCTGTAATTTGGTTTATAAGGTCTCACCCAGGTCTTTATTAAGTTCCAATTTGTAGTTTTCATTTTCAGCTTATCTAGTAGCCTGTGCATAAGCTCAAAGTAGCTACCCAAACCTGTTTTTAGCACTTAAATCAAATAAGCCAAATCTTTGCAAATTGTGATTTAGAGGTTAAAAGCAGTTGTGATAAGTTGAATTTGGGTAATCTTAGTATAATATAGCTTTTGTTTCAAGTTGGTGGTTTTGGTGCTTATTTGCTTAAAATAAGTGCTTATTTATAAGCACTTATCATAGCGCCCATAATCTTGTACACAAGCACCTGTTTTTATATTTTTCTCAGATTTAGAATATAATTTTAGAGTTTTCCTGAATTTTACAGATTTTTCCTAGCTTGTTTGCTATTTTTCTACATTTTAATTAGTTTTTAAGCATTTTTAATTAGCATTTAATACAATTAATTAAGAAAAGGTTCAAAACAATAATTTTTCAATTTTCTTAAGTTAAGATAAATATAAAAAGGCAAAAAATATTTTCTATATTTTTATTAGTTAAATTTGTATTTTTAAGTAATTTAAGTAGTTTTAAATAGTTTAAAATTCATAGAAAATAGAAAATATTGGAAAAATACAAAAATAGTTTTGAAAATTCTATTTTGTTATTTTAGATTTTTCAAAGGCATAATTTTATTTTTCTAGCTTTATTTCCTATTTTCTTGTATTTTAGGTAATTATTTAATAGTTAAAAATAGTTTTTAATTAATAATAATTAGATAATTAGTTATAAAAATAATTTTATTTTTCTATAAATTTTCTTTTATCATTAGGATTGTAAAAATATCATTTTCACATTTTTAGGGTTAATATTGCTTTAGTTTCACATTTTTATTTATGCGTCGCGTAGTTTTAAATTAAGTTTTATAAAACATAAAATCAAAAACATCATTTTAAAAATAGTGATAGCGTTTATTTAATATTTTTATCTTTTTAATTTTCTTGAATTTGCATTTAAGCCGTTGTAATTTGTTGGCTATTTACGTAGTTATAATTAATTCGGATCTCTTTTCCGATTCAAATTTCTCGATCACTTTCGTTTGGTAATCCATTGCATAGCTCATTGGGACATAACGACCGGAAACCCTATTCTCTCGATCTTCATTGCATTTGTGCTTAAAATGTTTTAAGTTTCTTCTGGTTGGCCATTCACAGTGGTCACTTGCGTGAGAAAACTTGGCGGTTCGACGGATCATCAACCTCTCTGGCGGTGATGAATCAAGATGACGGTGATGAGGATATTGCCACCGCGGTTCTACGGCCCACGGTAATGTTAGTGTTACCACTGCAGTTCAAAGAAGAAGATTGCTAGTATTGGAGATCCTACCTTTTATGCTTTCATCTCCACTCAAGTTAATGGCTCTATATTAACTCATGAATACATAGAGCAAATTGATGAAGATGACTTGGAAGAAATGGACATAAAGTGGCAGATAGCTCTTCTTAGCATGAGGGCTAGGAAATTCTACAAGAAGACTGGCAAGCATATTCACATCAATGGTGGTGAAACTGCAGGCTTTGATAAGAAGAAAGTGGAGTGTTTTAACTGCCACAAGTTGGGACACTTTGCTAGAGAATGTAGAAGACCAAAGACCAAGGACAACAGGTCTACTTGGTACAAGCAAAAAAAGGAACCAACTGTAGAAGAACCAAAGGAAATGTTGGCTATTGATGGTGTGAGCTATGATTGGAGTTTCATGGCTGATGATCAAGAAGAAGAACCTTTAGATGATGCTCTTGTTTCTACTGAATTTGCTCTCATGGCTTTCTCTAACTCTGAGGTACAAAACTTTGAAAGTTGTTCTAAAACATGTATGGCTGCTAGAGAAGTTGAAAGGCTTAATGAATCTTATGAAAGTGAAAGAACGAGTTGATTCTCGCTAATTATCTTTGTGACAAACCTTAGGAGAGGTATATATGTATTAGAAAAACAACTAGAGCACTATAGAGAAAATGAGTCTAAATATAATGATGATATGATTCTTCTTAGAAGAGAGGTAGAACATCTGACGGTTTGAATGAGGCTTTCCAAAAAGAGCTTGATAAACTTAGAAAGATAAATAAAAATGTCAATTTAACTGTTGACACCTGTTATTATCAGTCTAAGTCAATTGATAAAATTTGGAATGCTTAAATAACTAGTAAAGTTAATTCTGGTATGGGTTATAATACATCTCCCCCACCATTAAGAGGTGTTCCATCACCTCCAGGCATAGATTTAGCTCATACAGGCTTTGAAGAGTTTCAGGATCTTGAACGTGATTATGGTCCTCGTAAGAACACATTTGTGAAAACTGAGGAACAGGTTAAGCAAGAAACTGATGTTTTTGAAAGTGCTAGTGACTCATCAGTTGTTGGTGAGAATGTCAAAAAGAATGAAGAGACTTCTATCCCAAAAGTTGTTAATACTATTACAGAGGAACCTAGGAAACCGGTTAATAAACCTAGATCAAGCTGTAAGGTATCTTTGAGATGTATAGGAACAAGCCTCTGACTCCTAGGGGTAACGGAGGAGTTGGAATCATGTTAAATCTCAATAACTAGGTAGTGATTTTGTGATGTACAATAAGGCATGCTATATCTGTGGTAGTTTTGATCATTTACATGCTTATTGTGACTATCATGTTGGGAGAAGGAAGTCCATGGGAATAAAAGGGTGGAGTCTAACGGGTTTCAAAATAATGTACACCCTAATCCTCATTGCAAAATGATCCCAAGAGCGCTTCAACTAAGAAGTGGCCTCAAAACTTTTGCCACTTTGCAAAAGCTGTAACATCTGCCACCCTAAGTTACATTTAAAGTGCAAAGTCCAAAACAACTTTTGCAAAATCTGACAAACGCGGAAATGAACTTTTCAAACTAAAAGGTTCATTATAACCAACGATGGGTACCTAAAACCAAACAAGTAGTTTCCTTTGCTCATTCAAAAGTTACAACGACAAGGGTTGTAAACAAGAAAAGGGGGACATGGGCAATCTTTGTGAAGGCCTCGGACGTTGGGAATGGAAACCTAAAGGAACTACCTCTACAACCAATCCCAATGGTGTATCAACGACCTTTGATATATTTAACTATATTGATACAGAGGATCCAAGTCAATCATGGCTTGGGTCCCCAAAAGAAACTAACTCTTTACTTTTATGTGCGGGAACATCTAAGGACAAAAGATCGGATCAAGGATATACAGATAGTGGGTGTTCAAGGCACATGGTGCAACAAGTCCTATCTTTCTAATTTTGAACATTATGATGGACGGTATGTCGACTTTGGAGGTGGAGTAAATGAAAAGTTCTTTGGTAAAGGAGTCATCAAAGCGGTAACTTGGACTTTGAACTCATGTATTATGTAAAGAGCTTAAGTATAATCTTTTTAGCGTGTCACAAATGTGTGAGAAGAAGAACAATGTTCTTTTTACTAAAGATATGTGCTTTGTTCTCTCTAAGGATTTTAAGATGCCTGATGAAAGTCAGATTCTTTTTAAAATTCCTAAAAAAGGCAACCTATATAGCTTTGATATGAACAACATTGTTGCTAAAGATGATTATGCTTGCTTGCTTGCAAAGGCCACATTGGATGAATCCATGTTATGGCATGGAAGACTTGGTCATGTTAATTTCAAAACCATTAATAAGATTGTCAAAGATGGTTTGGTGAGAGGCTTACCTCAGAAAAGATTTGAAAATGATCAAACCTGTGTGGCTTGTCTTAAAGGCAAACAACACAGAGCTTCTTGCAGGTCAAAGTTGGTTAACTTTATTGCTCACCTACTTCAAATGCTACATATGGAATTATTTGGTCCTACATCTGTGAGCAGCTTGAATCTAAAGAAATATTGTCTTGTAGTGACTGATGATTTTAGCAAGTTTACATGGGTTTTCTTTCTTAGAACCAAGGATGAAACAACGGCATCCTTAAGATCTTTATCACGAGTTGAAAACCAATATGATATGAAAGTTAAAATCATTAGGTGTGACAATGGGACGAATTCAAAAATAGAGTTATGGATGATTTTGCGAGAGATAAAGGTATTAAAGAGAATTTAGTGTTGCTAGAACTCCTCAACAAAATGGTATTCTTGAGAGGAGGAGCAGGACACTAATAGAGGTCTAGAACCATGTTGGCGATTCAAAATTGCCAATCACTTTTTGAATTGAAGCGATTAACACTTGCATGTTATGTGCAAAGCAGGGTTTTAGTGGTAAAAACAAAGAGCAAGACACCTTATGAGTTATTTAGGGGTAGACCTCCTATCCTTGACTTCATGAGACCATTTGGATGTCATGTATCTATTCTCAATACCATAGATTATCCGGGCAAGTTTGATGAGAAATCGATGAAGGGTATTTTGTTGGGTATTCCATGGTCGTGAAAGCTTTTAGAGTATTCAACTTAAGAACCCAAAAGATTGAAGAGAATCGCATGTTGAGTTCTGGAAAACAAAGTCAATCTCAAAGGAACTGGTCCGGAAAAATTTGTTTGATCTTGATACTCTAACCAATACTATGAATTATGTGCCTATCTCTCTGGTGCATCTTCTTTGATTTTGCGAGTTCGGAAGAATTTCTTGATGATGATGAACCAAGCAAGGATCATCAGATGATCAAGATGAATTGATCTACCACTTTGGGACTATGCGAGATAATGATGATATACCAAAAGCGGAGATGCTCACCCTTCTAATGATTTTGAAAAGGAAGGAAGTAGCAATTTGAATCTTGAAAACTCGAAAGCGGTGGCAATTCGATTCCACCGCTAGGCCGAAGTTTCCACTGCAACACCAAAAGTGGATACTACAACTCCAGTTATAGAGGAAGCTCAAGCCAATGATGTTGAAATCTCAAATATGCCAAATGAGATTGCAGTTCCTCAAACTCCCCACACTTCTATTCATAAATCACATCCTCTTGAAAATGTGATTGGGGGTGTTTATTCACCTGTGAAGACTAGAAGACAAACAAAGCTGCCTAATATTCATGGATTTATTAGTAAAATATATGAATCTAAGACTCATGAAGGCAAGAATGAATGTCTCTTTACGTGTTTTCTGTCACAAATGGAGCCAAAGAATGTTTACAAGGCGCTTGAAGATGAAAGTTGGGTGGAAGCAATGCAAGAAGAGTTGCTCCAATTTAAGCTTCAAAAGGTTTGGGTGCTTTGTGATTTGCCTTCTGGCAAGAAGGTAATAGGTACTAAATGGGTGTTCAGAAACAACAAGGATGAAAGAGGAATTGTTATCAGAAACAAAGCTAGGCTTGTGGCTCAAGGATACTCTCAAGAGGAGGGTATTGACTATGAAGAAGTATTTGCCCAGTTGCACAATTGAAGCAATCAGTTTGTTCTTAGCCTATGCATCCTTTATGGGCTTTAAAGTCTATCAAATGGATGTAAAGAGTGCTTTTCTATATGGGCGATTGATGAGGGGGTTTATGTCTCACAACCTCCAGGCTTTGAAGACCCTGAATATCCTAACAAAGTATACATAGTAGTTAAAGCTTTGTATGGCTTGCATCAAGCACCAAGAAAATGGTATGAAACCTTAACTACTTATCTTATTGATAATGGGTTTCATAGAGGCAGAGTGCATCAAACTTTGTTCATCAAGAAAGACAAGAATGATATCTTCTTTGGTTCAAGTGTATGTTGATGATATCATTTTGGATCTACAAAACAGAGATGTGCAAAGAATTTGAGAAACTGATGAAAGAAGAATTCAGGATGAGTTCTATGGGTGAACTCACATTCTTTTTGGGACTTCAAGTACAACAAAGGCCATATGGTATTTTCATCAATAAAGATAAATACTTTCCTTAGATAATCTTTCTTGCGCTACACTCTTAAACCCTACCTCTATATATCTTGTCTCAATTGGCTAGTTATTCCTTCAATTGTTACTGACCTAATATTGTTTTTCATCAAAAGTTTTTATGGCACCTTTAAAATTTGCAGATGAGCACAACCAAGTGGCCTACCTATAAAAGTCAAACGAGAAGAGTGGCCTATTTTTATCGATTGTGGACTTTCTTAATACTACCCATTTAAGGTATGCTTTGCTTATAAAACCCACAATCTATATCTCTCAAATCAAGCAGTTTGGACTTACGTCATCCATAACACTTGAGAATAGAGATACACATGAAACGATGGATGCTCTAAGAGCCACTATGGATGGGGTAACTATTGATGTTCTTGAGGCATCCTTGAGGAGAGTTCTCCAATTGGGTGATCTCAATGGTATCATCACATTACCTATGCCCGAAATACATGATACTTTATCATCCATGGGGTATGATACCACCGATAAAAGGCTACTTTCAAAAGAGTGGTTTTGTCCCCGATGGAGGTTTTGATACATACTCTTTACATTGTCTTAGTCCAAAGAAAACATCTTATGAGCAATTTAGTTCAACCATGGCTTACCCTTTGGTTTGTCTAGCCACCGATAAGATTTTAAGCGGGTCAAAATATATTTTACAAGTATGACTAGCAATGTAAAGAGTTCAACAAAATTTTAATGTATCCAAGGTTTGTGCAAGCGATTGCTAAATGAGTTTCAAGCGCAACCCCATACAAATGTTTATAAAATCGGTTGCCTCAAGCCTAAAGTTTTTCAAAACATGAACAAAGATGGCAACATGATTTTTACACCTCTCTTTCCTCAAATGCTTGCAAAGATTTCACCTGAACAAAACTCACCCATAATCTCTGTTCCAAACATTGATTATACTCCACCTGTTTCTCACACCTATGAGAAGAGGCGCACACAGCCAACTTCTCTCATGACAACACAACATGTTTCTAAACCTTTTGGTATAGGAACAAGCAGTGGTGGTTCTAGACTTCAACCTAGTCCAACTAGGGAGGAGTCTGAGCCATTGC
The DNA here is from genome assembly GCA_022545495.1 of Chrysanthemum lavandulifolium. Classification (NCBI taxonomy): domain Eukaryota; kingdom Viridiplantae; phylum Streptophyta; class Magnoliopsida; order Asterales; family Asteraceae; genus Chrysanthemum; species Chrysanthemum lavandulifolium. Next base: position 30,855,154 of record CM040242.1, read on the forward strand.
CCCATGATTCACCTCTCCCAACAGGTCACACAGTTGGAAGTGATGAGGGCAGTGGGCAACAAATGGAATTGATGGTTTTGTGTACCAAATTAGCCAAGCATGTTGAATCTCTACAGAAGGACCTTGCACATGTCAAGAAGCAGCATGCCAAGGATCTTAAACACTTAAAAGAGGAGATTCAGACCTTGAAGGAAGAGTTGCGAGGGGTTGAAAAAGCAAAGGAAAAGCGAAAAGTTGGTGATCGCGTCTTCATCCTCACTAATGATGGTGATTCACTGGTTTTGATCAAGATTTGGGTAATTCTCCCAAGCAGGGAGGAAAGCAGTCTTTGAAACTCGGGGAGGAAAGATGATTTTGAAGATGAAGTTGTTTCTAGTAAAGGTGCGAGAGGAAGTCGCTACTCAAGAAGAGCAACTAGAGCAAGATATTTTCTATATCGCAACCGATTTTACCATCGATCCAATTTCCACTCTGAGCCAAATATTCCCACTGATGAACATAATATTACCACTGCAAGTGAAGAAATTGATAAACAGAAGAAAGATAAAGGTAAAGCAGTTATGGAAAGTGAAGAGCAACCTGGAAGGAAGATTTCAAAGAAAGAACAAATTCAGATTGCTCATGATAAAGAAGTTGCTAAGAAGATATATGAAGATGAAGTTGCTGAAAAGAAAAAGCTTGAAGAATTGGAAGTTGCAAGCTTTATGGAGGCTAAAAGGCTGGATAGATTGGAAAATCCAATTTCCACTGTTCAACCTACAAGGCTTAGAGAAAGACTTGAGTTCGATTATGTACCTCTTGAAGAATAAATTGATTTCTTGATTGCACATGATCCAAGAATCAAGAAAAGGCAATTGACCTTGTAGGCGATAAATCTTTAACTACTGAACAAAGAACCGCATGGTTAAAAGATTTTATCTGAGATGAAGAATAATCAAGCACTTCAAGAGGCTATTGTTTCATCAAGAAAGGCCAAAGAAACCAAGACAACCAACTAAGGCACAAGTTATTGCATACATGAAGACTTCTTCATTGCAATGTTGGTGGTTGGAAGAGACATCAATTCAAAGGAATGTTTGATGATAAAGTTGAAAGTATCTACTACGAGTTCAAAGATTTGATAAAGATTTCACTCCAATAGACTCGAAGAAGAAGCAAGAAGGTATCCCGATTTGAAAAGAAAGGCCAAAGATAGTGAATCTCGGTGGTAAGAAGACCAAGTTTCTTTGAAGAACAAGAAGTTCAAACCGAGAAGTTCATCAAGAACGGATGACCGAAATGATTGTGATAGAAGAAGAAGATTTTATCCGGAACCACCGCAAGTCGGACATCGAATCATTGATTGGGAGGTTTACATCGCTAGCAATTTTGCTCCAACATTGAAGATTACAAGGCTAGGTGGTGCAACTTCCTCATTCATTCAATTTGAAGATCTCATCAAAGCTTTTGATGAGATGATCTTGATGATTATGGAAGTTAGTTCAAGAAAGGTTTGATGCTCAAGATCTCAAAGATATGAAGAAGATGCGATTATGGGTTAATCTTAGAAGGCTCTATGAACCGGATGTTAATGATGATTTGGAAATTCTCATGTACATGTCCCGATACTAAATGGTTTTACTATGATTCATGTGAAGTTCACCATGTTTCTATAGCAAATGGAGTAGATGCATTCATGCTTCTGAGAAAGAATATCCACTCGAAATGGAACTCTCACGGTAATGTGATGTACAACAATAAGAGTTCATGAAGACAATGAGAAGGTCGAGCATTGTTACATAGGCTTCAAGATCAATGTTCAAGAGCTATTCGAAGTTAAGGAAGAAGTAAAGTGTTTGGTTGAATTCCCCAAATCCTTGAAGATGATGCAGATTGAAAAACTTATTGATTTGCGGAGAAATCATAAGTTTAGAGGAGGATTGTTGGGAATAATGCTTACCACCGATAGTTGTGGAAGACCTTTGCTTGGATCACACTAGCCGTGGAAACGTATTACCATGGTTTGGTACATTATTACCACTGCTATTAGATAATGGTTAGGAAAACATGTCTTGATAAGTATATAAAAGATCTTGTGTATATTCTATATTGTTAACTTTATACTTATCTTGTAAAGGACTCCTTGTACTATAAAAGGAGGTCCTAGGTCATTGTCTTAGGTACTTTTACGAACTTACATACATACGTATTATTCACAAAGGCTTCAAGGTGTAACCCTAGTGATAAGCAAGATCACTCGTATTATTCATTAATAATATTGGAGCTTAAATTTTGTGTTTAATCTGTGTTTACATACAATAAATCATACAATCCATCTTCTAAGTATTACTAAGTAAATTCCGCGTGCTTATTAATATTATACAAAATATCATTGACACAAGGTGTGTGTCCAGATCCATCACTCTCTCTACAAAACACACACACATATTTCCTCCTCCCTCTCTCTAGAAAATCCGGCCACCCTCTCCAAGGGTCCGGCGCCGTCACTTTTTCCGGCCAAAATTCCGGCTACCACCAAATATTACACCTCCTTTTCTAATCAGTAGATCGGGGTCTTGTGACCACGTTTATGCATCATACACTCTTCCAATCACCTACACGTGCCCTAGATCTTGATTTCAAGATTCAAACCCTAGGGTTTTCTATTAAGAAACGATAAATGTTTATATGTCGTAAAATTATTGATTAACGTGGAAAGTCGAAACAAAAAAAGTGGTAACGGGATAATTATAACTAATTATTGAAAGTAGTTGTGAGACTTGTTACTAATAAGGAATATCGAAAACTAATAAACGGTTAATGGCATACGGTGAACTTGTGATACGACCATTGGTTAACTATATAAACGCAATGACTTGATTTTGTTACGAAACAATTATATAACGATAACGGAGTAAGACTATCGCGACAAACGATATTTGACTTGAATGAATAATAAACGAGTTATGTGTAAGTGATGTAATAAACATTAAGGAAATAACTACGTGGTTAATAATTAATATCGAATATTTCGTATACATTATAAGGTACAACTACGGTTAATGAAGTTGGAATAACATTGAGTATGAGAGTTATATTGGTTGTGGGTATATTAAACGTTTTGGCTTAAACGAGTATAATATATTAGACTCGGAAATGAGTTTAATATATTTGTGTCGCGATATGCTTAAATATTATATTTTCTCATTTTAACTAATAACGAGATATTTAGATATATATTGTCAATAAATATGGTTTTATTTATTATAAAACCTTTATGAACTACGATAATAACTCGTGTTTGATAATCACAAGTTAACTTTTATAAACTTTGTGGAAAACTAGAAGGGGGGTTGAATAGTTTTACCAATTTAAAACTTCATTTTAAATATTTAGATCGACTTATGTCAATCTATTTGGTTATTTATGTTGAAAATTGATAGATAGATATATAAACGTGTAATGAAAGATAAAGAGTAAGAAGCACATCACCACGACACAAGTATTTATAGTGGTTCGGCTACAAGGACACCTTCCTTGCCCTACTCCACTCCCCGAGTCACCTACTCGAGAGTTCGTAAACACTACATCAACTCCTTATGGCGGAGAAGCCTTCACAACGTCGCTTACACCTTTTTCTGGTACAAAGCTAAATACCGAGTTCTTTCACACCAAGGCGAACCACACCTACACAACGTCGCCTACCCTTTATACGGTGTTAGGCTAACCACCGAGTTCTTTCACACCAAGGAGAACTAATCCTATCACAACGTCGCCTACCCTTTATTAGGTACTAGGCTAAGCACCTAGTTCCATTGCAATGGAGGAACTACTACCCAACACTACACCAACGACTAATCCCAAAGGAGATTTACTCCTTTACAACATCATCAAGGATATCAATATCCTTGGATCTAGTTCTAGTCTATCTTGTACATCGAAACACACCATATCGAATGTACATCTAAGGCACCTTTCACTAATGCCTTTGACTAGATCTTCAAGACACCTTTCACTAATGTCTTGTGGCTAGATCTTCAAGACACCTTTCACTAATGTCTTGTAACTAGATCTTCAAGACACCTTTCACTAATGTCTTGTAACTTGGCTTCTAGGCACCTTTCACTAATGCCTACAATATGGACGATCGACACCTTTCACTAATGTCTTCGTCTTGACCCTTGAGACATATTTTACTAATGTCTTCAACACTACACTTTTTAGAAGAAAGAAAAGAATCATCAACAAGAAGACTTCAGTAGCCTTGATGATGAGGAAGCATGGAAACTCATGGACTTGAGCTTGCTCGACTTCAAAGGTTGTGATCTTGCCTTTAAGAGGAACCTAGAAGATCACACAAAAAAAAAAAACTACAAACATAGATCTCTTGGATCTAAGGTTAGTGAGTTTTTAACTCAGGGAGAAAGTGTGTTAGAAAGGGGTGAGAAATAATGAAGAAATGGCTCACTATTTATAGAGGAAAAATCCTACTATTCCCGGATCCCACGGATCCCTACCACAAGGATCCGCTAGCACAAAGCTAGGGATCCGTGGAACGCCTCTCTTTGCCCATGGGTATTTTGGTTATGGGTCATGGGTTGAACCATGGATCTTTGGCTAGATACAATGTGTCTTTGAGTACAATGCACTTAGTCACTTGGGTATGGGTTGATCCATGGGTTATGGATATTATCCATGTATGATATAAGCATGATGTCATGCAATGGGTTATGGGTCAAGATCCATGGGTTATGGGCTTTGGGTTGTACCCAACTACATTCAATGTATTTGCCCAATAGGTTGTGATACTTAAGTTTCTACCCATTTATATTACCCAATATACTACATGCTAGTTATGTGTATATTTTATCCAAATATGTAAACACTAGTTGTTGTACATATGTATTACTAAATCATAAAATCACTTATACTTGTTTTAGTGTTTTATGTGAAAATGTGAATATGTTAGAAACTATTAGTTCAAACCATTTACGTATTTTATGTGTTTCGTTAATATGATTTTACGTTTGTTATCGACAAAACATTAGAAGATCGTAAAATATAAATAAACGTTTTACGGCTTATTTGTATTAACAATCTCCCCTTTTGTTGAAGACAAAACATAAAATTATTTTAAGGAAAAGCTAAAATTAGTAAAGTTTGAATTTGTAGTTTTACTTTCTTCTCCCTTTTGTCGAAACAAAAGTGTTTGAAGAAAGCAACACATCGTTTTTAAGAAAACATGTGAAAGAAGTAAAAGTAAAAGGAAATAGAGAGCAAGTAACGGAAAGGATCTCGTCTTTACTCCCCTTGACGAGTCCATCCCTATGCAAGGCGTCAGTAAGTGATACTAATCTAGTTTGTTTGCAAGTAAATTTGCAAAGATTTCGTCTAAGTGACGAATGTACTCCCCTTGATGATTGCAATTTTGCAAGGGATGTCATGAAATGTAAACCTAGTATTGCAAGTAATTTGCAATGTATTGCTTTGACATAAAGCTCCCTAGCTTTAGGATGTCAAAGTCTTCATGTGTAAATTGGATAACTACAAAACAAAGGTTAGAAAGCAAGTTTAATTCACAATTTCTGTAAATGTAGTCCAAGTTAGTAGAAAATAGCTTTACATCTCACGGATCCCGGTTCCCTCCTAGTAGGGATCTGTCTAGGCAATCCGAGGGATCCGTATTAGGCGATTAATTTCAAAAAGGTGATATAACAAGTAATGTTATCACAAAAATGAGATATGAATACAAGGTAATCATATGCTCAGAAAAATAACAAGTAGCATGTAATTCCATTCAATAAACTAGAGTTATGATATACATGACTCTAAAAACTAAGAAAATAAGAAAATACATGACTAGGAATTTCTAAACCAACTATCGCTTGATGCTAGGACACCACTACACTCTTCTAGCTCAAGTTTTGTTTAGGTTTGATCTCGTCGAAACGTTCGAGGAGATGATAGAACATGAAACGTTGGTCTTCTCGTACTTCATGTATCAAACTTTCAACATGTTGACAATGATAGCAATCTTTGTCATGGCTAGGTAGTGGTGGTGGAAGAAATGAAATGGCTTGATGCAAAGGATCAAGTGAAGCGGCTTGTGGAGCTTCAAATGATGGAGGGATTGGTGGAGGTGCATTTGAGAATGACTCAACCAAGAATGATGGTGGTGGTAGAGAAGTATCAACTTCCATATGGTCGGGTGGTTGACTTTGATGGTTTCTCATAATCCAAATGGGATTATATGATGGAAACAGCGAAAAGGAAGCGGAGCAAGTGTTGACTCAACACCTTGATTTTGAACCATTATTCCTCCTAATGAGGAGAATGTTGTCGTGAGCGGATGAGGCGACCTAGGAGGCAAGTGCTCTAAATTGTAGAGGTGTGGTGATGATAGTGGGGATGTAAATGAGATAGCTCTAGGAACCAATGGTGATGGTTTAGTGGAGATGATATTGTTTGGCCTAGGAGGTATGGTGGTGTTTGGAATTGGTAGTTTTGTGGGTACTATCCTTTTAGGAGTTGGTTTGATTGGATGCGGAAGGATCCTATCATTTGTTGGCTTGACCGGAGATGATTCGGTTGAGGAAATTTCGTGTACAACACGAGCAAGTTTCTTGGGTGGTTCTTGGGTGGATGAGTTAGCACTAGGAGCTTTCCTCATGATGAAATGACTAAGGAAAAGGTTTCTAAATGCTGATAATTAGGTTGTGTTTGATGACTAAGGGATGACTTATAAAGGGAAGGATTTGGCAAGCGCATTCAAGACTTAAGCCTCTAATATCCTTTGGAATGTGATGATTAGCATGCACAAGAGTCACCTTCAGAGTTTTACTGATCTAGGGATTTAATTAGGATGAGGTGGAGTGTTTGAGTTAGGAAGATGAGCTTGAAATGATTGTTTTAGCAAGGTTTGACATAATCTGTCACCCGGATCCCATGGTTCCCTCCTCTGAGGGATCCGTCTAGGCTAATCCTAGGGATCCGGCTCTCAGCAGCTATGAAAGAGTAGAAATGATGTTTCTAAGATCTAAGATCTATATCACCTTGAGTGTTTCAGTCCTCCTAAGTGTCTTAAATGAAGGGGTGCTTAAGTACTTGAAGGGTAATGAGTGTTGTAGCAAATGATTGCCTTTTATGGAAGAAATTAGAACCTTCATGAGTACCAATGAATGAACAAGGATGACACTAAAGATTTTGAGGATGTCAAATGGAGCTAAATGATCCTAGTGATCAGATAGTGACTTAGGATAATGTCTTGGAGAAGATCCTAAAGGTTTAAGGTGGAAGAACTAGAATTTGATCAACTTTGACCAATTTTGAGGTAAGGATGATTATGACCAATTTTAGCCATATTTGAAAGATTTTCAAAGCTAGATGTGAGGAATCATGTAAGAAATGATGTGTGAGCTTGAGAGCGGAAGAGTAACGGTTTTAAGTGAAACGATAGATCTACAAACGTCTTGAGTGTGATCTAGGTGAGTTATGTGTGATTAGAAGAGATCTACTTAACTTGATAAGGACTTAATTTGCCTTAAGGCACTATGTCTAGCTTAGTGTAAGGTGTTCTAATGACATGTTTGAAATACAATGATTGCAATTGCATTTTCTGTTTGCCGGATCCCACGGTTCCCTAAGAGTAGGGAGCCGTCAAGCACAAATTTTGGGATCCGTCTATCTGCTAAGCAGAACCTTTACAAAAGGTATGCAATGACTTTGACAATGCATCATATTTCAAGTTTAAGAGGTTCTAACACTAAGATATCAAATGAGATCGAGCTCAAAAATAACAAAGAGGTTTATCAAACTTAACAAGCACTATTTAAGAAACTCAAAACATATTTACGATCTAGATTAGTAAATCGTTTGTATTAACAATGGCGTGCAAGGTATATGTCAAAAAAGAAAAGAGTAATTGATAGTATTCACGACAATAGAGTTGTGAGGTGCTAGTTCAAGAAAATCCTATACTTCATCCGGAGTTGTTGTTTTGGTCAACGGAAGCAATGAGCTATGTATAGTCATTACGGATGGTGATTAGCATACAATGAACTTCATCCGTGAAGTCATGTAGCTTTTCTCGATCAAGGCAAGATAATCGCTTGATGAGGAAAGTTGTTGTGATTAACTAAAAGAAAAATCAATTTCTGACTTGTTTGATTAGTAATCCTAAGACAACATAAAGTATTTCCATTGTAAACTTACTTTAGGAAAACATAGGAGTATAGATTTCTCAAGTGAGAGAATGAATATGAGACTATTACTAGCGGTGCTCAATTACGGCTAAACACGACCATTTTTACGGGTGATTCCACATACCCAACTTCCATCAAGGAAGCAATTCAACCATTAGGTCAAATTGAGTTTCTAGTGCAATAAGTTCTCCAGTATTCATTCTCAAGTTAGGAAAATTTATATTCCTACAATGGCCTATTGAAGAGTAACAATGATGATACTTTGCTTCGTTTTTATTAATATTATACTTGAAACAACTAAGGTGACGAAGGTGTAAAAAGAAATAATTAAAAGTTGTCCATATGGTGAACAAAAAAAAATGGTTGGATGAGCTAGTTCAACATATGTTGTTGGAAAGCTAGAGTTTGGACTTTCGGATATGAACAATTATATTTGCGTTGCAAAATAATTTACTTGAGCATATCGGATGAAATAATCAAGTTGTCAATCCTACTATGAAGCTTGGAGAGCGATCATGAAAAAGAAAACGGGGAGAGTACATCATCAACACAAGTGTAGGTTATGATCTGATGTAAATTCTTGTTGTTTTTAGAAAATGATACAAAAAAAATATGAAACCAAGAAATCATATAAGCACATAAAACATTTATGGTGTACACATGACAAACTCAATCAAAAAGCCATTTAGTGTGTTATATGTTTTAAACATTTTTTCAACTTATAAAACTAACATTTTCGACACAACAAGATGTTATCCCAAAACACTCCTTCAAGTAGCACATTGATTAGTAGAATTATTACTAAATAGAAAAGCAAGAGAATGAATAGCAAGGTAAGGAAACCACATATGTTATTCAATCAAACAAGCACAAAAGCTATTTGAGATAAGCAAATAATCAAGTAATGCAAGGAAGATAATTTATCATTTAGCATAGCATACGAAAGTTCTTTTCATCGCTTTGTGTTAAACATGTATACCTAGCTTGATTAGTTTCTTTTATAAATATGATCAAAACCTTAATTTGAAAAGAGGACACATTGTTATTCAAAGATGAAAACATCCGTCTCCAATTAGATCAAAAGTTTGTGCAAAAGTTATGACCAAAAAATGACTTTCTATTATAAATTAATGATTCTGTAAATTTTTGTTTTGAATCAGTTTATGAAATCATTTGTAAATGAAAGTAGACTCAAATACCTTTAAAATGATAGGTGGCATGACTTCTAACGACTTACGGTTAATTAGTTATGAATTTTTGAAATTGCACAAAAACTGTCTTCGTACCACGGATCCCACGGATCCCTTGCTTGAGGATCCGTCCATTGTAAGCGAGGATCCACGGATCTGACACAGAGTTACAAAAATGCATGTTTCGACCCGACAAAAAGGTTTAACCTTTGTAGACTTTTTAGTGAGGTTATATTTCCCATTCCAATCTTTATTCAAGCTTGAATGAACATATATTAAACACAAAACTTCAAAGAAAAGGAAACAAAAAATAATCACTAAAACACTTTTCATATTATGCTTATTATAAGATAGAAGCATATATTACCATTTTATCCACAAGCAATTTAGCACGTCTTTGACTAATAATTGTAACTAAGAGAATATACCTTTGTTGTATTCCCTTTGTATGGTTTTAGAAACCATAGGCGCGAAATACTTCATGATCTTCTAAGATACCCAAATCCTTTGCTATATTCCCTTTTTATGGTTTTAGAAACCATAGACGCGGAATACTTCATGATCTTCTAAGATACCCAAATCCTAGTATGAAGAATTCTCAAAGGAAAATGTTAGAATGATCTATCACTATCCAACATATGATGATTTCTAAAAACATGACTTTTGTTTTAAGAAATTCCTTCTTTGTAGTTTTCAAACATACACGGATCGTGTCGGGTTTTCAAAGTACAATATACTAAAAAACTTGGTAACGAAGCTCGATGCCAATTGTAGAAAACTAGAAGGGGGTTGAATAGTTTTACCAATTTAAAACTTCCTTTTAAATATTTAGATCGACTTATGTCAATCTATTTGGTTGTTTATGTTGGAAATTGATAGATAGATATATAAACGTGTAATGAAAGATAAAGAGTAAGAAGCACATCACCACGACACAAGTATTTATAGTGGTTCGGCTACAAGGACACCTTCCTTGCCCTACTCCACTCCCCGAGTCACCTACTCGAGAGTTCGTAAACACTACATCAACTCCTTATGGCGGAGAAGCCTTCACAACGTCGCTTACACTTTTTTCGGTACAAAGCTAAATACCGAGTTCTTTCACACCAAGGCGAACCACACCTACACAACGTCGCCTACCCTTTATACGGTGCTAGGCTAACTACCGAGTTCTTTCACACCAAGGAGAACTAATCCTATCACAACGTCGCCTACCCTTTATTAGGTACTAGGCTAAGCACCTAGTTCCATTGCAATGGAGGAACTACTACCTAACACTACACCAACGACTAATCCCAAAGGAGATCTACTCCTTTACAACATCATCAAGGATATCAATATCCTTGGATCTAGTTCTAGTCTATCTTGTACATCGAAACACACCATATCGAATGTACATCTAAGGCACCTTTCACTAATGCCTTTGACTAGATCTTCCAGACACCTTTTACTAATGTCTTGTGGCTAGATCTTCAAGACACCTTTCACTAATGTCTTGTAACTAAATCTTCAAGACACCTTTAACTAATGTCTTGTAACTTGGCTTCTAGGCACCTTTCACTAATGCCTACAATATGGACGATCGACACCTTTCACTAATGTCTTCGTCTTGACCCTTGAGACATCTTTCACTAATGTCTTCAACACTACACTTTTTAGAAGAAAGAAAAGAATCATCAACAAGAAGACTTGATAGCCTTGATGATGAGGAAGCATGGCAACTCATGGACTTGAGCTTGCTCGACTTCAAAGGTGGTGATCTTGCCTTTAAGAGGAACCTAGAAGATCACACAAAAACAAAACTACAAACATAGATCTCTTGGATCTAAGGTTAGTGAGTTTTAACTCGGGAGTAAGTGTGTTAGAAAGGGTGAGAAATAATGAAGAAATGGCTCACTATTTATAGAGGAAAAATCCTCTGTTCCCGGATCTCACGGATCCCTACCACAAGGATTCGGCTAGCACAAAGCTAGGGATCCGTGGAACGCCTCTTGCCCATGGGTATTTTAGTTATGGGTCATGGGTCATGGGTTGAACCATGGATCTTTGGCTAGATACAATGTATCTTTGAGTACAATGCACTTAGTCACTTGGGTATGGGTTGATCCATGGGTTATGGATATTATCCATGTATGATATAAGCATGATGTCATGCAATGGGTTATGGGTCAAGATCTATGGGTTATGGGCTTTGGGTTGTACCCAACTACATTCAATGTATTTGTCCAATGGGTTGTGATACTTAAGTTTCTACCCATTTATATTACCCAATATACTACATGCTAGTTATGTGTATATTTTATCCAAATATGTAAACACTAGTTGTTGTACATATGTATTACTAAATCATAAAATCACTTATACTTGTTTTAGTGTTTTATGTGAAAATGTGAATATGTTAGAAACTATTAGTTCAAACCATTTACGTATTTTATTTGTTTCGTTAATATGATTTTACGTTTGTTATCGACAAAACATTAGAAGATCGTAAAATATAAATAAACGTTTTTACGGCTTATTTGTATTAACAAACTTGTTGGGAAATGCTATTTTGAGAAGACGGTATGATAAGGACGTAATGTATTGGAAACATTGAATAAGCGAACGCGTCATTTATAATATACTACTTAGTATACCTTATATGAAGTACTTTAATTTGAACTTGTAAAATTACGAATAACGAATGTGAAACCTTTATTAATTAAATGATATCGAAACTTATCTTTTATGATAAACATGTACGTTTGGGATTATGGGAAATCATCGGAAGTTAACCTATTCATGGGTCATGAGTAGATGTAGTCATTTCCTAGTCTTTGACTAGCTTGAGTATTGTCAGCATTCCTTGACTTTGTCGATGTCTTTTCCTTTTTGGCGTGCGTTCTAGTTAGTATGTCTCGACTATGTCGACGTCTTCTCCTCTTTCGCGTGAGTTGTGTGTCGTGTCTATGTTTCTTACCACCACGCGAAACGTTAAAACTAAACTTTTGAGATATTAATTATAAACTTTTGGGAACGATAATGGACTTTTGAAAGCAACAACAAGAATATTCCACGAAAACTACGACACATTACTTTCTATCGACTTCTTTATCGTATTAGTTGTATTTTAAGATAATCGTATACGCATTAGGTTGCGTCACTTCTATTCTATCGTACTCGTCGTACACTCATCTTGATGTCACGGAGATTAACTTTAGATGTCAGTCGTGTCAATAGTGAATAGTGTATTATTGTGACTAAGGTGAGTTTCATAGCCCCTATTTTCAAAAGTTTTCATAACTATTTTGGGGGAGAATACATGCTGCTTTTAACCAACCGTATTTGGGTATGTGAATATTATGTGAGAATGAATGTTGTTTGGAATATTTGATTTTGGATTGTGATCTTATGTGTTTTATGTGAAAACAAACTATTTCTTGGACCTGCCACTACCATTTTGAATTGCTAATGTGTTGATTGGGAAAGGTTAGACATGCGATATTAGTTTACTTAAGCTAGGGTAGCATTCCTATGCTATAACGCGATGCCTAGCTAAGAATAGACTGACCTAGACCAGGGTAGCTTGTGTTCTAGGCCTTGCTACGACTGTGCTGGTTAGAGTCGCTTGAGGCCGTGCTTAGATCTCGATTGTGTTATAAATTATTGATTGGATTGATTATTTATTGGGTTGATTGTTGATTGGAATATTTGCGATATAGTTGCCTTAGTCATACATAGCAATTAAACTCTATCAGGTCCACTATTACTTTTGTAACTAAACTCTATGAACTCACCAGCGTAAGCTGACCATTTTAGCATGTGTTCTCAGGTTTAAGGCGATAGCTCACTATTGGAAGATGTTTGGCAAGGGGCATGGTCATAGGCGAATCTGATGAATAATCGGGACCGCCTTATCTTTTGGGCCTATTTGCGCACTACTTCATTAATGTAAACTTATGGTTTTCAATTAATGAATCTTATTCTAAATAAATGGGATAAAAACCATTCTTTGTACCTTATGTTGTGATACCAAGATAGTAGCACCCAAAGGTTCGCATGCTTCCGCTGGATCCTATTTTCGGGGTGTTACAATTGTCTTCAAGAGCCTCCCTCCAGTGCTCAAGTCTATTGTTTAACCCTTTCACCGATTCTGCCACCAACACAATGTCGTCAGCGAAAATCATGCTCCAAGGGATGCCCTCTTGTATCCCTCGAGATAACCCATCTAGAATTAAGGTGAAGATGTAAGGACTAATGGCAGATCCCTGGTGGAGCCCAACTTTCACAGGGAAAAACTCTGAGATACCCATTGTAGACCGTATACAGGTCATAGCCCCCTCGTACATATCCTTAATGGCTCTCACGTATCTCCTTGGGGTACCTTTATCAATAAGAGTTATCCAAATCAACTTGCGTGGGACACTATCATATGCCTTTTCAAGGTCAAGGAACGCCATATGCAGGTCCTTTTGTCTTTCTCTATACTTCTCCATGAGACTTCTGAGAAGGTGAATAGCCTCAATCGATGACCTTCCTGGCATAAAACCAAATTAGTTCTCGGACACCCTCATCTCTTTTCTCAACCTTCTCTCAATAACTCTCTCCCAAAGCTTCATGGTGTGGATAAGAAGCTTAATGCCCCTATAATTGCTACACACTTGCACATATCCCTTGTTCTTGTAGATGGGGATAACTTCACCGAGTCTCCATTCTTCTGGCATCTTAGCCCGAAGAAGGTATTGTTGAAGAGGCAGGTCAACCATTCTACCCCTCATCACCCAGATACCTCCAAGCTTCTATGGGGATTTGGTCCGACCCTACTGCTTTGTTTCTTCCCATCTTCTGTAGTGAAAATTTCACTTCTGGTTGACTAATCCTGGAATAGTAGCACTCTGGTCATAGGCTAGGGTAATCTTCCTCCCTGCTTCCTTTAGTACTTCCTTTATTGAAAAGAGAGGAGAAACACTCCCCCATCTCTTCCTAATATCCTCTTCATTCAAAATGGTACATCCTCCTTCATCTTTATATAATTTACGCATCCTTAGTCCCTCCTTCTTCTCTCTCGGGTGTTAGCAATCCTGAATATATCGTTAGGCTCATCTTTAGAGTCCAATTTCTTATTCAAATCCTCGTATGCCTTGTCCTTTGCTTTAGCTACTGCCTTTTTAGCTTCTCTTTTAGCTACTTTATACCTCTTTCTGCGGTGGTAATGTCATCTACGTGGCCCTCTCGGCACAAAAGAAGCTCTTTGAACCTAGATTATTTCGCTTAAACTTTGGATTGCACTTCCTCGCTAAACCACCAAGATTCCCTGCTGGACAGCTGGATCCTTATTGCTCCTCTAGCCACACCAAGGGAATCCTTTGCTGCGTCTTTAATGATGTCGACAAGAGTGTTCCACATCTGGTCAGCATCTCTAGCAGTCAACTCCTTCGACCTAGTAGAAAGTCCCTCTGAGACTTTCACTCTAAACGACTCTGCCACCTCACCATTCAAATTCTTCCATAGAATCCTCGGCAACACGGTCACTACTCTCCTTGGTTTTTTCCTCACGAAAAGTGTGTCCACTGCTAACAATTTGTGTTGGGATGAGCATGCCTCGCCTGGGAAAACCCTGCAATCCCTACATGCTCTAAGATCACTTCTTCGCACCATCAGATAGTCAATCTGGGTGCTGTGACCCCACTCTGGAAGGTGATCAAGTGAACATCTCTCTTCTTAAAGAAAGAGTTCGCTACTAACAAGTTGTGATCCATATCAAACTCTAAAATTGATTGACCTTTGTCATTCCTAACTCCAAAGCCAAACCCTTCGTGGACCCACGCGTAACCATCCGCTTCCTCTCCTATATCACCGTTCAAGTCCCCTACTTAAAACAAACGCTGACCCGACGGGCACTCTTTTACTAGCTCCTCTACAGAGTCCTAGAAGCTTTTCTTCTCTACCTCCCTTACAATATTTACAGATACTAAGCTAAGTATTGAGTCCTTCTTCGGGTACAACCAAACCCGTTATATTTTATGGCCCAACATAACAAACCTTGTGTTTATGGCCTAAACACATAAACCACCCAATCGCTTACAAGTTTACCGATACTAAGCTAGGTATCGAGTTTATAACCAAACCCGTTATGTTTTGTGGCCCAACATAACAAACCTTGTGTTTTATGGCCTAAAAACATAAACCTCCTAACCTCTAGTTTGTTGTGTAATAGTGATACAAGGTGGTGTATGATAATGATACAAGACATGTGTGTCTAGTGGATGTAAGTCATTAATTTAAACGAACTTCTTATCATAAGAAGCCTTCAATGAATGAAGATCATAAGTGTTTTAATCTTGTTGCGATTGATCTTCATATGTTGATGTGCTTGTGGTGGATGTGGATGGCAAGATCTCTAGGCTTGAAGAACGGAGGATCAAGTGGAAACATGCTTACAACAAATAAAAGTTAGAAGCATCATGATCAAGATTTGGTGTGGATCAAAGGACTTGAGAATGTATGTTATTTACATTTCAAAAGCTTGATTATGATGGTGACTAAGTGTGTGTAAAAGTGCAGGATAAAATGTCTCAAAAAGATAAGCCAAAATGAAATAAGAAGCCTCCTATTATAGTGTGGGCTCTGTCCCAAAACTGTCATTCGGCGGATCTGCGAATCCGTAAAATACGGATCCGCCCGTATAAAATATGGATCTATGGAGCATCAGTAGACACTCATTTGTCTAGTATATTTTACACTCCCATGAACTAAAAACTAATTTAATAATAATCCTTCTAGAATTATGTTACACCCCGTTCCTGGTTTGACCGGAGTTTTAAAACTTTTGACTCGAAAACGTTTGACTATAACATAATCTCATAAAACATTTCATTAAACAACTAGAATTTATAACGTTTTAGGCTTTGAAAATTACCACATGAAACTAGTCTTAATTTTCCTTAAAACGATGTGTGACACGACCCGGGTCGGCTTTTGGATTAAAAGTTATGACTTAATAAAAATTCACCAGAACATGTTATGATGGGCTGACGCCGTCGCTCTATAACTGTGACGCCGTAGCTCTATGTGAACGACCTAAAACACATTACAATTTAACACGCGACGGCTCAGGGTTTGACAAACCTGACGCCGTCTTAAGGCCTGACGTCACCCCTTGAACGTGACGTCGTCTGGTCGACTGACCTGGACATTTACACCGCAATTCTGCACAAAACCATCTTAACCCATCTCAATCATTTTGACCCATTTGATCACTTAAACCTTTAAAACTTTAACCATACATCTATAGACTATAACTAACATCCCTTGACATATTTAAACATTTACTTGACCAAGTTATCCCAAATGGGTACAAACACACTTTAATAAAAACCCCCCTTTAAGACCAACTATAACATACACTTTAACAATTAAAGACCAACGGGAGCACAAACTTGACACTTGAACTAGGTATTTTACCTAAGCTCCTAACGCGTACTACCTTCCAACCATCCACATGTCCAATCCAATATCCATAATCTAAGCCAT
Organism: Chrysanthemum lavandulifolium; assembly: GCA_022545495.1. Classification (NCBI taxonomy): domain Eukaryota; kingdom Viridiplantae; phylum Streptophyta; class Magnoliopsida; order Asterales; family Asteraceae; genus Chrysanthemum; species Chrysanthemum lavandulifolium. Next base: position 30,872,036 of record CM040242.1, read on the forward strand.
AAAATCTTCAATATACAAGGACCTACAAAACATTGTCAGCTATAAAGGTAAGCGATAACGCTTAGTAAGTAATTGACAATTACATGATTAATACTTCCATCATCATATATGCATCACAAACACATTACTATAACACATAACTATAACACACATAACACATAAGGCATTCAACACATACCTTAATCCTTCCATAATTCAAAGTCTAGTTCTATAACATCCCATTAATCAAGTCTCTAGGTTAATCACACCTTCTAAGCATCTATAACCATACTTAACACAAGCATTCATAATCATATACTATAAAAACTTCGTTATTAAGCACATAGTAACCAAGTTACTTACCTTAGCATCCAAGCTAAGCTAATTACAATATCATCATCATCTTCCTCATCAACATCATCATCCTCCATTATCATCATCCTTCTTTATAATTAATCAAGACCTAACAACATATTAATTATATGATGATCCAACCCATAAACTTCTTAACTTTAACCCATTATAAAATCATGTCATAATTACTATAACTCTTAATTAGCTTGAAACCATAATTTTACCCATTAATCCCATGTTAGGGTTCATAAAACCTAACCTTTCAATCACCAATTAAATACTAATAAGGGTTACTTACTTTATAGGATCCTTTCTATTGTTTCATTCCTGGATAAACACCCTTAATTATCAAATGATCCTCAAGACCATCTTACCCTTTTCCCTCCTTTTATTCTTCACGTCACACATACACACTTACTACACATTCCTGGAAATCTCAAGAAGAATAGGGAAGTGCCTAGATACAAGTAGGTGCAAGTTTGCCTAAATGGCACATTAAGTTCCTCAAGTCCCATTCCTTCTATTTTGGCCACACCATACTTTATAACATATTTAGCACTTGGAAATTTAGGTCCCTTAAGTCCACTTTCATTCTAGTTGTGCCACATAATTATTTCTATAACCACATAACACATGCATTGACTAATAGTTGACTATCGGGTTTGACTACAACATAACATTCATTGACTAACCAATCACGTTAACACTTAGTCAATTTCCATCTAGGGTGGGGCCTATTTGTATTACGAGATACTGGTCTAACAATTTTACCCCCTTATTTAGATTTTGTCCCCGAAGTCTCTCGTTTATTATCAACCAAAACTTAATTCCATGTTACACCATTCTTAACATAAACAATAATTTAAACATCCCGTTGCAATGATCTAGTTGATCTTGCAACTCAAGGCCCATTAAAACCCATATCAAACCCTTAATCCATTCTACTTCTCGCTCAAATGTTATAACATACGGCTCTTATCACGCCATTATGCCATCTGAGACAAAATTTATTCAAGACCAAACATTTCTATAACAAATTTACTGATTATAACTCCACATACTTCTTCACTTACATATCATTTTGACTTTATATAAATCAAATTTTAGCCAACACTTCCGCATTCTACCATAGCTATTCCATTAATTCATTAACATTCTTAGTGTAATGTTTCGCTTATCTTAATTACTTTCTCATAAATTTCATTAACTTTACGACCACTATGGTCCTTTTCATATTACATCATGCCACACGACATACTATAACATCGTTCCAAACTTTTAATTTATTCAAATTATGACCTCCACGGTCATTTCTCACATTACATCTTTATTTAAAACATTTCATTCATTTCAACTTATGTTAACAACTCCTATAATGTAGATTTTATATAACAACTCTTACCTAAAGTCCGATTTGAACCTTCTCTATTCCACCTATCTCATTTCCTTAAGACTTCTAATTAGGTTTAGACTTTCATTTTCTACCCTATTACCTTACTCATGCCATGTCGGGAACACATAAGCCCACTTATTTATACTTCTTCATTTACATGAAAAGGCGTCCCAATCGATGTAAATCAAGAAACGTAAACTCGTAGTTCGGCGACTCACAATTACTTAATTTAAATGAAAAGGTGTCCCAATCCATTCAAATAATGAAATTATAAATCAACATACTTATCCACTTCCTACATAACACTAGCACTTATCTGTTACACGCTTTAACTTTTGTTAATACAAATAAAGCATAAAAACGTTTATTTATATTTTACGATCTTCTAATGTTTTGTCGATAACAAACATAAAATCATTTTAACGAAATAAATAAAATACGTAAAAGCTTTGAGCGAATAGTTTACTAACACACTTTTACTAAACAAATTAAAACTATTAAAACATGTTTAGTAAATAAGTTATATAAAACCAAAAACATTTTTATAAAACACTAACAAGTAGTATTATTTGTTTACATCTTATAGAAATGTATATGTACTTTGTATATTTTGTAATTGGTAAGTAATGGGTAAAAACCGAAGTCCATAACCCATGACCCATGACCCATGATCCGTAGGTACAATGAATCTTGTTGGGTAAGAACCAAAGTCCATAACCCATACCCACAGAGCATGATCCATAAACCATGACCCATTGCATGACATCATGCATGAAGTCATCTTGGATATTATCCATGATCCATGACACCCAAAGTCCATGACCCATGACCCAAGATCCATAACCCATTAACTAGGTACATTGCATCTTGTTGGGTATCCATGATCCAAAGTTCATGACCCATGATCCATAACCCATAAGCCGGTTTGCAACCCAAAATCTGGACTAAACTGACCCAGTAGCTGGATCCCAGTATTTGCACTAGCCATATACCTTTGGTGAGGGATCCGCCAGAACCGTGGGATAGTAGGCACATTTTTCTTATAAATAGTGAGCCATTTCTCTTGCTCACTACCACTCTTAGATATACTTTCTCTCAGTATTCTAACCTCTCTAACCATATATCCAAATGATCATTCTATGTAGTTTTATCTTTGTGTGATTCTTTAGGTTCCTCTTAAAGGCGAGATTACCACCTCTTGAAGACGTGCAAGCTCAAGGTCATGAGTTGCTAAGCTTCTTCATCATCAAGACCACTGAAGTGCATCTTGTTGATAGTTCTTTCCTCTCTCCATAGAAGTGTCGTGTTGAAGGCATTAGTGAATGGTGTCGTAGGTGTACAATCAATATGGTGCGCCAATGTACAAGTTGTGTAGTTTGGGTTAAAGGATGTTGATATCCTTTCTAGTATTGTAAAAAGGAGTGTGTATCCTTTGGGTAGTTGTATTGTGGTATAGTGTTGGGTAGTAGTTCCTCATTTGCAATGGAACTCGGTATCTAGCCTTGTACAGGATAAAGTGTAGGTGACGTTGTGATAGGTTTGGATCTACCTCGTGGAAGAACTCGGTGTCTAGCCTTGTACCGGATAAAGAGTAGGCGACGTTGTGAAGGCTTCTCCGCCACATTAAGGAGCTTGTGTTGTGTAGTGATTAGAAACTCTCGAGTGGGGTACTCAGGGAGTGGAGTAGGGCAAGGAAGGTGTCCTTGTAGCCGAACCACTATAAATACTCGTGTCGTGGTTTTGTGTTCCTTTACTCTTTATCTCTTGCATTACTTACTTATATGTTCATCTATCAATATCCAACACACAATCTAAATAGATTGACATAAGTCGATCTAAATACTTTAAAACGAAGTTTTAATCGGTAAAACTATTCAAACCCCTTCAAGTTTTCCACAAATTTCTTTTCTTTTCTTTGCTTTCTATGACCCAAAAGGTCATCGCCTCTTTACTTTTCACAATTCTCCTTTCTTAGCATTGGATCCATTTTACTATAACATTTACACATGCCAAGGATGTAGGCAATCTTTGCCAGTGAAGCTAATTCAATTCATCCCAAAGGATTCCTGTAACATTCACTTGCTAACTCGGGCTATAACACATCCCGTAGGATTACTATAACATATCCCGTTGGATTTACTATCACATGTCCCGTAGGATTTCTGTAACGATCAATGTAACATATCCCGAGTAGCCTGTAACAACACATCAGATCCAAGCTATTAACACTTTAACACACATGCTATTACTTTCATTTTAATTTAATTAAGGCAAGCTCATAAGATATATAAAACTTGCTTATCATATCTACACATTTTCTATGTGTTTACCCATCTTACTTTCTCATTTACCCCGTCAACCCTTGTTGACCATTTTCACATTCTTACTTTTATCAATTTAGTCTTTCAGACTTTGTCCGCATGTAAACCTTACATAGGTTTATTCTATAACATTTTCATTAGCTCTCAAATTATTCTTTTTACGCATTATATAACATTAACACGATCTCGTCGTGTTTTATTAAGACACATTATATCCCATTCTTGTTCATATACTTTAACACACATCACTTTTACGTTTTATAGCACTAGGGCTCTAACATTCTATTTCACATACAGACCTTACGTAGGTCTTCAACTATAACACACTCTTCTTCCCACACTTGTACGTATTTTATTTTAATTATTAGTATTTAAGCTACATTATTCTCATCTACTAACCAACATATCTTTTCTAAGTCTATAATTTTATAATATTAGACACTTAATAATCCATGTGTCAAATCAACTATGCCATCTACACGTCATGCTATTGTTGGGATATAGAAAGTCAAAGTCTTTGAAGAATCAAAGTCTTTGAAGAGTCAAAGCATCTTGAAGTCAAAGTCTTGCTAAAGAATGAAGTCAAAGTCTTTCGAATCATCAAAGTACTGCATGCTTAAAGGACTGATATGAAAAAGCGTTAAGGATTATCTTGTAATTATAGAATGTTCTAAGATTAGTATAGTATTACTTGTCGTACAAGGTTTGTAATTGTAAACCGACTAGGGTTATCCTTAAGCCTATAAAAGGACCCCTAGGTTGGCATTAGAGATATGCGTTTTTAGAGTTTTAGAGAGTACGATATTAGAGTTTTAGAGTTGTTAAAGAATATGTATAACAAGCATGTTCTAAAGTATTAATAAAATCGTTGAAGTTAAAAGTTAATTCTTTTTAGCTTTGTTAAGTAAATTCCGCATACTTAATAGAGTTTGTTCAGTGTTTCATTGTTAGTAACTTAGGATTTATCCGAGGTTATTAAACCCTTAACAAGCTATAAAAGTTAGTTTGGTTAGAGTACATCGATCCAACAAGTGGTATCAGAGCTTGTGTGGAAACTCTGACTAAGAAGAAACCCTTAAAACCTAGTTAACAAAGAAACCCTAAAGATGTCGATGAAGTCGCACCACCACCATCCATCACCTCACTAAGAATACCAATCATCAAAAAGGGAGAGTATGATCTATGGAGTATGAAGATGAGGCAGTACATTGCTATTATAGACCATGTACTGTGGAATGTAATTGTTAATGGTAATGAAGTTATTCCAGAACCTGTAGATGTTCCTGGACAACCTAAACCACCTAAGGCCGTCTTGCCAGCTGCTACAATAAGGAATCAGGAAAAGGCTCTCAACATACTCTTGTCTGCTATACCTGATGGTCACCTACTCAAGTTTCATGATGCTAAGGATGCTAAACAGTTATGGGCTGCTCTCAAGACAAGGTTTGGAGGTAATGATGCTTCCAAGAAGATGCACAGAAATCTGTTGAAGCAACAGTTTGAAACTTTCCTTTGTTGGTGAAAGAAGGTCTTGATGATGCCTATGACAGTTCCAAAATCTCCTCGATGCTAGAGTTATACAAGGTAGAGGTATCTGTTGAAGATGCAAATATGAAGTTCTTAAGGGTTTGCCATCTACATGGCATGTGATTGCTACTATGATCGAGGACAACTGGTTTGGATGTTATGGACTTTGATGATCTCTACAACCATCCAAGGTGTATGAGCATGAGATGAATGGTAAATCAAGTTCAAAGTCTCACAAGATAGCTTTTGTGTCTTACGAAAGAGGCGATACTTCCATTAAAAGTCTTGCTTACCCTACTCAAAGTCTTGGTTATCCCGCTCATTCTATCACAACCATGACCAACCCCACATCATCACCAACAAACACCATCCATTACGATGAAGTTGTATGCTCATTCTTTGCTCGACAAGCTACTTTACTTGTTACCTATGAAGAGGACTTGTCACAAATTGAAGAGGATGCTCTTGAAGAAATTAATATAAGGTGGCAAGTTGCTCGATCAACGCAAGGATCAAGAAGTTCATGAAGAAAACAGGAAGAAGCATCGACTTCAAACCAAAATAGGTATCACTTTTGACAAGTCCAAGATTGAATGCTTTAAGCTGTCAAAAGATGGACACTTTGCAAGGGAATGCAAGTTTGCTAAATATCGTGCAAACAGGATGACTGTGAAACCTAAGCTTGAACTAAAGGAGATTCCTATTACTGAAACAAAAGCTTTGGTTGCTCAAGAGAATCTATCAGAGGTTGACTGGAGTGCTGAGTTTGATGATGAACCAGTAACCTATTGTATGGTAGCCGTGGAAGATTCAGTGGAAGAGTTTGATTGGAGCACAACTTTTGATGAGAAACCTGGATTTGCTGCTTTGGAGTCCAGAGATGGTCTATGAAGTTTTGATTGGAGCATGGAGATTGAAGATGAACCTGTTCTGCTTGCTATGGTATCCACTTCACCAAGTTCACCCCTATCTCTGAGGTATGCTCTAAGTGTCATGATTTTTATCAAAAAGTGCTTACTGATTATGTAACTGAAAGAGATAACTGTAGAAGGGCTAGGTATGAGGTAGTTGGCTATCAAATTACTTTAGAGTCAATGGAAGCCAAAATAATAACACATGAAAATAATGAAATGGCTTGGGCTGAAAAGTATGAACAACAGGATTATCAGTTAAAATTAAGTGAATGGAAGTTAGGATGTAAGGTATCTGAACTAGAAAAGATGACTAAGGAAAGGGATGAATTGCTAGAAAAGTTTGATGCTTGGGGAAATCTGGTCTTTCACATGTTAGTTTTGTTGAAAAACAGAAAAGAGCATATATTAAAACAGGACTAGGTTTTGGCATGGACTTTAGTAGCACAGAAGAAAACCCACCTAGTGATCAGGATGAATGTGATTATGAGGATTTAACAACTAGTGATGATGAACTCATTAACTATGTAGATACATTTAGTAGTGAGGATTCAATTAGTCAAACACCTCCTGAATTTGAGAAAGACAAGGGTTATCATGCAGTCCCTCATCCCACTGGTAGTTTTCAACCACTTAGGCCTGATGTTTCTTGTTTTGGAGTAGACAATCTAGAATTTAGGAAAAAGCTTATTGATCAAACTAATACAGGTCCATCTAGTTCTGAAACCCCAAAAACAGTTGAGAAACCTAAGGATGATAGTGTTAAGAGTCAAGCAGTACCTTCTTCCCGAAATACTGCTAGACGTCCAGCAGTACCTTTAAGGAAACCTTTTCAACATACTGCTAAACCTTTTTGGGACAATTTTGGTCAAAACATTTTCCATCATTCACCAAAAAGACAGGATAGGTTTGGTCATACACATAGAGGAAGCAATTTTGGGATTACGGGTCAAAAATTGTGTTTTGTTTGTTACAGTCCTGATCATTTGATTAAGAACTGTGACTTTCACTCAGAATACCTAAGCAAATTCCCAAAGAATAGATCTACCAACCATACACCTAGAGAGAATAGACCAGTCTGGAATCATTCACATAGGGCTAACCATAGAAACTTCTCACAAGACTATAGGTACCCTCACCGAGAAGACCTTTTCAAAACCCCAAGACCTTCAAACACTTTTCAAGGTCTCGTTAAGCCAAAACAAGACCTTCTCAAAGTCTTTTCGGTTTTCACCAAACACTTTTGGAATAGGAACCCTAGGAGATCTAATTACTATCAATCTAGAAGGCGTTACAACTCAAAGAAAGTAGCTAGATCAAGGGACTCTACACCGAAGTTAAAACCAAATGGGTTAAGAAGGAAAATCGATGGGGAACAAACAAGACTTTCAAAGAAGTGAGAGTGAAAGAGACTTTTGTTGATAATAATAAAGAAAACTTTGATGAAAAGAGATTTTTATTGAAAAACCAACACAAGTTTTGGAACAACCAACGATAATTGATCATGTGCTTAAAGACGATTGGAAATTACATACTTAAAGAATTTAAGTATGTAACTCCACAAGGGAACACAAGTCGAGAATGGCTTGGGTTCCTAAAATTAACTAACTCTTTTATCTTTTGCGGGGCAACCCGAAGAAGAGATTAAAGATCATCTAATTGTGGATAGTGGTTGCTCGGAAGCATGACAGGAGACAAAGAAATTCTGTCAGATTTTAGATCCTATTGTGGAGGAAGAGTTGCATTTGGGAATGATGCTAGTGGAGGAAGAATTACAGGCAAAGGAACTATTAAGGCAGGGAGCATAGACTTTGAGAATGTTAGATATGTGAAGGAGCTCAAGTTCAACCTTTTGTCAGTCTCTCAAATCTGTGATAAGAAGCACCCTTTGTTATTCACAGACACAGAATGTCTCATTCTTTCCCCTGAATTCAAGCTTGTTGATGATAACTTTGTAATACTGAGAGTACCAAGAACCAATGATGTGTATAGTCTGGATATGAAGAGTCTTCACTCTTCTGGAAGAGCAACATGTTTAGTAGCAAAGGCAACACTTAAAGAAGCACATCAGTGGCATAGAAGATTAGGCCATGTAAATTTCAAGAATATCAACAAATTGGTCAAAGGAAATTTAGTTAGAGGTTTACCTTCCAAGACTTACAAGAATGATCACTCATGTTTGGCGTGCAAGAAAGGTAAACAACACAAAGCTTCATGCAAGAAGCTTGAGGAAAGAACTATTAGAGAACCTTTGGAGTTCTTTGCACATAGATTTGTTTGGACTGTTTACATTGCTAGTCTAAACAAGAAGAAGTCTTGTCGGTTGTGACAGATGATTGCGATGATTTAGTTGGGTATTTTCTTGGGATTTAAAGATGACACCTTTGATGCTATTCATGATCTTATTATAGCCCTTGAAAATCAACTAAGACTCAAAGTAAGAGGTATTAGATGTGATAATGGGACCGAATTCAAGAACAAGCTTATGGATGAGTTTTGTGCTAAGAAAGGAATCAAGAGGGAGTTCGGATTGCTAGAACTCCACAGCGAGAATGATGTTGCGAGAAAGAAAGAACAATTTTGATTGAAGCGGCGAACAATGCTTGCGATTCATTATTACCTATTCAATTAAATCAAGTGTGTAACACCCGAAATTTGGTTTAGCGAAGCATACGGGTCATTTGGGAGCGTTACGAAATTTGGTGAATCATAACACAAGTGTCTGAGCGGAATACATACTCCATTTAATTTCATAAAATATTTTGAAACAATATCTTACAACATTGTTTAGATAAATGGGCGCACCCCATAACTTTTGTGGTCCCAATATAAAAACATCGTTTTTGTGTAAAACACTTCTTTAGAAATTTCTACGACCATTTACCACCTCTTGCCTTGCATCCATGATCACAAATTAAGAACCTGAGAAAATATGCTATAAAGGTCAGCTAAAAGCTGGTGAGTTCATAGGTTTAAAATTTTAAAATAGTATGTGTGGACCAAAGTAAAGACATATAATCAATACCAAGAATATAATGATATATGGATGAAAGTCTATTACGTTAGCTCTAAGTTCATGCAACCGATAATACGACAGTTTCTGTATGCTAAATGAAATCATACAATATAGGGACCCATAGCGAGTGTTTTGTCCCTCAACACTCGGTTCCGACATGGTATACGTTTCGCCTTGGCCTAAGCATGACCAACCGAACGGAGGAGTCACCCTCAATAGATCTATTTATAACATTCGCGTTTCCCAATGGGGAATTGACGGTTCATGAAAAGGGCATTCTCTAGGGACATAAGGGCTTAGGCTAAACCACGTAATAGTAATCATGTAATAGTTCAGGTCCATAAAAGGTTTTGCATATTTCTCACCCCAAAGTGTATAAAACAGTTTATCATGTAAAAGAGGGGCTATGAAAACTCACCTTGGCAAATGTGCAATCCAAATGTGGGATTTAGTGGTTGTTGTGAAGTGGCACCGACACGTGACCTGGATAAGGAGGGCAATGTTTTAGTTTATGGTTTTAAGTATTAGTTACTTAAAATAGTTCAATGGTTTTTATAATTGTGTCAAAACTAGACTTTAGTTTATAAAAATGATTAAGGGGTTTTACTAGTAAGCATACGAAAGTATATACATACTTTTCATGTTGACAATATGACAATATTTAAAAATCCCATAGCTGGTTTGAAAACATTCATGTTATACTTTTAGTAAGTATATAATGTGTATATACTTATTTACGTTGACATATTAATGGCATTGACAAAATTTAAGTTAGTTGATTTATTTTCTAATTGTATTTAGAAAATAGTCCAGATAAAGTCGAAGGCTCTCAAGTTATTAATTTGGCAAAATGTTATAGTAGTCTTTGTTTAGCCATAAAAATTGAGTTCTTAAGGTTTATACAAAGTACGACTAGTAACTTTTATGACATAAGTTTGTTTACACATTAATGTTAAACTGTGGCGTAGGCGTTACTAAATGAAACATGTTTTAAACACTTGTTGTTTATGCTGAACCTTTATACATGTTTACTTTTATTGAGACTTTTTACTCTTGGCGTTATTTCAATCTGTGGCGGGATGAAAGTAAAGAATAGGCGGAAACGAGCTTAGGTTAAATTTAGACTACCGAGTATACGTTTCGAGTCGTGATTTGTTGATTTGTCCAACTGCCGTGTATCAATTTAATATAATTGGGTTGCGTTTGGCAAGAAATGGGTACGAGAATGGGCTTAGGCCCATAAGCCAGAATGAGCTCATTAATAATAAGAGCGTGGGTTGCGCCCAAGATGACTTAGAGAGGTTATTTGGATGGCTAACTTGGGATGTGGCCCAAATGTGACACAGGAGGCTTTTCACAGGTTTGGTATTGACATGTTTTCACGAGCAGGTCATGCTAAATTTTTAGAGAGCATATCACCTTCCAAAACGTGATGTTAAAACATTTGTTTTGACACGGAACTTCAACACAAACGGTGTTGACTTCGAGGTACAAATCGACTATGGCATGTGAAGTCGGGACTTTTTGACCAAGGAGTGTGACTCTAGCACTATGGTACTACCAAAGTGAGGTTGTCGACTCACTTACACATTTTCTAAACGTTTCAATTTCGATGACAAGTATGTACTAAATGAAAGTAGTTATGGTTACTCTTTTTCTTGGCTGTCAACCGAAGGATATGACTAGGAACGGAACTATTTCAAACGAGTTGACTGACACATTTTACCCCGAGGTCACTTTAGTTTCGGCTAAAACAACACTAACCACCCGACTACACTAGCTTCCAGGTCTTGTTCCTACTATCCTACGCATACACTTAACCATGGTATTGCAAGTCTGCCTAAGTTGTTAATTGACTCGATTCGACCAAAGTTTGACAAGGATTTAGGAGGAACCTCACTTATCCGTTTTCATTACAAAACTGACAACATAAGTTAAGCCATAAGTAATTTAACAAGAAGTTCCGGACTTGATACAAATATGACTCGGAATTTTATAAACTCGACTTTCATATTTCCTTAGTTCATACTCTCGGCAAATAGAAAAACTCAAACAAATAGCAACCTTAACAACATCTAGTCCCTAGACTCAATTAAACAATCACTAGTAGTTTTTATTAAAATTCATCTTTGTCTAGTTTCTTTGTTTTGTGCCTTCGACAGAAAAATTAACCCATCAATGTCAATGATCAACTTCAAGACTTAAGTGATATAACCCATTTATCGAAACCAAAGATTATGTACATCAAGACCATTTGTTCACACACTCGAATACTAAAAACAAAATATCATCATCTTTACATTTCATTAACAATACCATTTATAAATTTTAACAAATACTAAGTTGAATGATTCTTACAAGGGAGAAGATGATGGCAATGTCGAAGGTCAACCCGGATATTTAACACCACAATCGAGCCCGATTGATCCAAATAAAACACCCAAGTAGAAATCCTCTCCTCTTAGTCTTCTTACCCCTTTTGTGGTGATATTTGGTGTGTGATACCCTTGGTTGCCTCGACTGGAATAAAAAGGAAGGACCCAAGTAATTTTTGACTCACTCTCTCCTCTTGGGTATTTGGATTGAAGCCGAATGGGGCTAACTTCCAAAACCTTAGGCGAATCTTGGATTTTGTTCAAGGTAGATTGAGGTGAAGATATGATTCTTCTTGGATGATTTTGTCTTGGTTCTTCTTGTCTTTTTCGAATCGTAAACGGCGCATCAAAGAGGAGATTTGGAGAGACCAAATACTTACTTGGTTTTGGTAAGAAGGAAGAGGATTTGATGGGATAACATGTTGGGTTTTCCCCTTTTGGGAGATTCGACCTAGATGAGGCATAGGGGTAGAGGGAGGTTGAAGAAGATCTTGGATATCTTTTCATTTTCTGATTTTGGTTTCCTTTTTGTCGTGAGTGGGAGAGAAAGACAAGAGATATTATCTCATTTCTTTTATTTCATAAAAAGTTTTTATCTAAAAGGAAGATATAAGTAAACACTTGTATGTGTAAGTAATTTATACTTAGATTTTATTTGTGTACATGTACTTGTGTTACACTTATATTTTAGTTGTGTTTGAGGCTTACAAGGGTTATTGTTTAAGTGCAAGGGTATTAATTATTTTCGTGTCACGCGAAATCTATATTGTGACCGTAGTATCATTGCTTGATAACTTTTATAACGTAGTATTTTATGGTTACGTATCGGGAATATTTTTATCTTTGTAATATTCCTTATCAAAGACGTTTGTCATTTGTTTTATCAAGTCCTTATCATAATGTCGGTACGCGTGCAGTGTCGGCCACTAGGGTAAACGAGATAACCCCTCGTCTTACAATTTAAATCATAAGACAAAATGAAATATTCACAAAATGATATGAATGCAACAGTGATGCAATTGTCTACAGTATGCGAGTTAACTACTCAAATGATCAGGTAAAGCTTATGCGTGCTTAAATGACTTATGCTTAGTAATAATAAATTACTAATTATCAGTTAAATTTTGGTGGAAATTTACCGTGTGTCACATCCTCCCCGCTTAGAAGGAAAACCGTCCTCGGTTTTCGCTTAGAATTATTCATCAAGTAGAGAAAGGTATGGGTATTTACGCCGAATCGGTCTTCACGTTTTCACGTGTATTCCGGACCTCTTTGAGAGTTCCAGTAGATTTTTACGATAAGAATGAGGCTTCGTTTAAACCGTTTGATTTCTGACTCCGTATTTCGTTCGGGTTCCTTGACAAAATTTAAACCTTTTGTCGATTTTGGAATCCTTCATTGGAATGGCGAGAGTTTTGTTGGAAGGACAATTCTTCGAGTTTCATATGCGAAACGCGTTATGCAAAGAGTTAAGTTCTAGGGAAATTTTTGGGTTAGTAGGCTACCGGCCCGATCCTTATGTAAATTTTGACGGACCTAAAGTAACGAGGATTTAGCTTTCCACGTTTCCCGAAACGGATTACGCCTTTCCATGGCGTTACAAATCCTTGATATGAAGGGTGGTTCTCCGAGTTGTTTGCACCAAACTATTTGTGCATTACGTATAGTCCTGATGGTAATCCGAGTTGGTAATTACTAGCTCGATCTTGGGGAAGATTTGACTAATCTTACGAATTAAGGTTTTTCCCTTTTTTGCGTCCCGTTGGGTTGGGTTACGCTTTCCGGAGACGGAATTTCAATCTAACTTTCTCGCCGACTTGAACCTCAAATGACTTTTAGCCCTATATTTATTGACCTTGATAATCAGGTTTGTTTGCACTCGGTCTCTAGTTTGCACACTCTTATCAATGGTTCTCGATAGCCACCTGGAACCATTGGACTGGTCCTTTGCCGATCTCTGTCCTAACACGATTGATTTGCGCTTCTGATCATACCATACTTGAAGTATAACTTCTATAGATTGAATGGTCCTTCCATTCAGTCTAGTAGTCGAAAGACGGCAAATAGTACTCATTTCATGTTGAATTTATTAGAATTTTGGGAGTGGTTCACGAAAGTTTAAGGTGAATTTGAAGAGGTGATCACTTTGTACCCATGTAGAGTCATAATTGATAAGGATCTTTGGTGACTTGGTACTAGAGTCTATTGTTATGCATTCCCATTTCTATCTGGAATTTCCGGTTTGTACCGGTTGGTTTGACGGTTCCTGATCGTTTTGAATTCTTCCTTTCGAACATGCTAAGTATGGTTTGACATAGGTCAATTACTAACCTTCGTGTTCGATACTCATGATAGCTCTATGGATCAAGGTGCATCTTTTCCGGACACTAAATGAGCATAACTCCTGGCCTTAATGAGGTTCCCACATAATGAGATTACAAATCCCTTCATGACGTGGGTCTCAACGTTGGTCCTTGGAAATAAGATTTCCTTTGTCTTTTACAAGTTCCATTTCGCCTTCAGTTATGTCGTAAGAGTTTCATTTTGTCGGTTCCTCCGTGAAGTGATACCACTTGAAATGATCTGGCTTTAAAAGGTTTTGTTTGCTAGGCGTGCTTGAAGTATATGCGGTTATGACAGTTTTGCCTTGTGTGAGTACGAACGTTGTAATTGAACTCACGTTGTGACTACAATTGTTGGTGTCGTCACATGGTCAACTTCCCCTTTTGTTTCCGTACCCTTCGTAAGACATCGTGGTCGGTGTACACTGTACTTTCTTGTGTAGGGAAGATAACATTTCTAGGTTTTCCTTTTGTGGCTATGTTGGATTCCAATTCTAATTTGTGCACTGCGTTGTGCTTCTCATGGATCTTTGAGGTGTCGAGTATTCTATACTATTATTTCCCTGTTTGGATCAGGACAGCTTCCAGCTCTGGTGTAAAGCGTCTCTTTTAAATGGTAGAGTTTCTGTCATACTCAGATATGTCTAAGGCAGGTGCACCACGGAATTTTTCCTTGCGTCACGTGTGGAGGGGCTTGTTGGGTCGTCCTGGGGTGTATGATGATCTATTCCTTTCTTAGTGCAGTGTAGGTGATAGGATACTAAGTATGAATCGGTATACCCGAGGTGTCAGTCTCTGCGTCCGGTGTTCTATAGGGTACTAAGTCATTGTCGAAGGTTCAAACGTTTCATATTTGTTTCATTAATAGGAGATTTCTTCTCTCAGGTGGCACGGTCTATTCTATTCCCATGTAACGTGAAATGTATGGCATTTTAAGGTGGGTTTTCGACGTGAGATGTAAACACTAACTTTTCTATTTCGCGATAGTGAGTTAAACACTTCCTTTAACATGACCGGGTAAGAATTTCAAGAATTTAGTCATCCCCGTGCACGTTACCTCTCCCGAATTATACATAGGTGATCAGGCTATGTATAATTGGGGACTAGTGACATGTTGTTTGGTATAACCTAAATCTTGGTGTACTTATTCTTCGGTCAGTAGAAACGTTGTATGAGTTCAAGTGCGAAGTTTTGGTGCGATGGTTTCTAAGATTTGCTAGGCCGGCCAATTCTGTCAGCATGACCTATAGTTCGTTTGACCAAGAATGTGTGAAACAATGACAACTTGGTTAGAAATGAAATGTTGGATTCGTGATTTATGGCGAGGTAATAGTTGGAGTTGGTCTTATCGGTATAATAATACCTTCACAATTTTTGGAATGTGGGTTTTTCTAAAACAACCCGTCGGGTGATACCAATTTTTCTGGGAGACTAGTCGAACATCCAAGATGACGTTCTCTTATCTTTGGAGGAATCTTTTCATTGAGACAAGATAGTTGAAGTCCTTAATGATATGGTGAAAACGGTCATGGAGAGGACATATATCAAGATAACACGATAACAATAACAGATACATTACTAGCGGAAAAGACTCAGTACATTAAGGTTTCGTAGAGAAGTACTTTAAAGTAGACTAAGACTTGGAAGCTAAACTAAGCTTTATTACAACCAGCATCTCTAGCTAACTTAGTTTCTTCCATGGAGTCTGTTTGGAGCCCGATCAATTCTTCACACTTTCTTCAGGAAATTGTTTTGATAGTTGTTGCCCTTACGCTGACCTTCCCTATCCGGGCACATGCTTTTGATGTGGTCTTTCTTTCCACATCCCTGACATGTCATTGTTTCCCTATAGAGTTGTCTACAATCTTCTATCTCATGCCCAACCCTTTTACAAATACCACAAGGTATAGGGCATTTTCCATAGTGGTAATATGGGCATATATTACACTTGGGTTTTGTCCCGGCATACCTTACTTCCCGCTTGTTTTTAGTAGCCTTAACCTTAGTCGTCCGTTGACGTTTGCTTGATTGTTGCATTTGGTATTTCGCACCATCATGTTCCCAGTTCCTCTTGCTACCACAGTACCCCATTGCCTTGCCTTGAGGCAGTGACTTTGTCAATCCAAGAGTCGCACTAGTAGCTTCACGAGTGACAGTGGGCGCAAATGCAACAACGTTCTCCCGAGTTTCGGGAGGACATCCCCAAGAGTATGCTTCGAGTCTCTTTTCCTCAGGTCCTATCATATTAGGACATAGTTGGGCTAATTCGCGAAAGCGATTGGTGTACCCCTCGAGGTCGTTCCCTATCATAGTTAGTCCACAAAGCTCTCTCTCCATCATCCGCAGTTCGTTTCTTGAGCAGTACTCTGCAATCATCATTTTCTTCAGGGTGTCCCACTGAAGTGAGTAAGCAGCGTCTATTCCCACTAATCGGACATAAATGTCCCACCACGTGAGGGATTGGTGTCGAAAGGTGCAAGTAGCATACTTGACCTTACAATTGTCCGCGCAGCTCTGTTCGCGGAAAATTGTCTCTATCCTTTCTAGCCACTTTGCCAAACTTCTAGCTCCTTCAGTTCCCACAAATGCTGGTGGTTTACAGTTCCTGAATTCTTGGAAAGATAAATTCCGTGATGTGAGCATCTTACCAACCTCTTCTTTCCTATTTCCCTGGATGAGGTTGTTGATGTTGTGATTGATTTGGTAGTTAGCAATTCTTGCAGCAACTCGTTCGCTAACAGATTTCTCAGTGGTGGTTGTGTTCTTGTTCGCTTTCTCGGAAACATTTTCCTTCAACCGCAAGAAATGACAACAATGAGTTTTCTATGAGTGTGAGGACCATGGTGGAAATAGAGTTACAACGATATTACTTCTCAATCAAGTAATTTCCGTGTTGTATTGATGAATATCGCGTAATCTTAGTCTATCAAGATGACATTAAGAAAGCGGAGACTAGTTGAGCGGGTTTTAATGAAGATTATAATCCACAAGTCGTTGTTTATTATGCATAGTCGTTCGTCACAATAAACTTGATTACATTCTAAGGAGATTCATGGTTCATAGGGCCGATACATAATATGTGTTCATTGACTCGCTCTAGTTTGTCATACAACAAAGCTACTACAAGCGTTTTTATTGAAACCACTCATCGCAACGTTTAACACAATTACAAAGTGAAATCTAAGTATTTCCCGATGCCGTCCCGAGTTGACCTTGTTGAGTTGTCTTCCATTCCTCTAACTCCCTGAGTTGGGCCTCCATTCTGGCAAATTTGTTGTTGACCTCATTTGCCCTACTCTCCATAGTACGTCTTTGAAATTCTACGACACCCTCCAGGTATCCTGTCTCAGTTAATGCTATTGTAGTAACAGTCTCTAACCGTGTTAGCCTACTTTCAATCTTTGTGAGACGTCCTTGGGTGTCTCCTGGAGTTTGCAGAGCACACCTTTCAATGTGGTCTTCAAGATGGGCAATTACTTCGTTTAGCTTTTCACGGGTTCCCTCTATTGCCGTCCCCACATCGTTGTAGCATTCCTTGAGTGTTTCGCCAATTGATTGTAGTCCTTCCACCACTTCTTCAATCCCTTCAATCCTTTCTTCTGGTAGTATCCCTAGATGATCTGACATTTCTTCTATTTGTTCCTCATGGCGTGTTATGCGCGCCATAATCGTGTCGAGTTGGTGGTGCAGCGTGGGTCGCTCTGAAGTTTCCCAACTTTGAATAAACTAGGGGTGGTGTACGAAGATGATGGTGATGATGCAGAGACGGATTCTCTTGCTAGCGGTATCTCCCAACCGAGAAGTGGATCTCTTTGGTGTCTTGGTGAGAGTGTAGGAGTAGTGGGCCGATAAGTATGGTACCGACGGTAGTGATGATTTGGAAGTGAGCAGGTGGAGTGTGGGCAATACCTTCCGGTGAACTTGATACACTACCCCACACGGGTTTCCGGTGTTAGGAGTGAGTTGAGAAGGGGGGGATGCGTTCGTGGTGGCAAACCTTCATTGTGTCATCACATCCAGACTTCAGAGTGAGGGAAGACATGGTGCGTGACAAGACGGTGCATATGTGTAAGTATATGTAAGGATATACTTATGATAGAGGTGATGTAGTGAATTAATAAATAGGCAATATGTCATGCAGTCATGTAATGGACTCTAAGTAATATGGCAAGTAAGGCAAGCGGTAACTGGTGGTCATATCGTGACGTTTTTGTAAAAAGTAGTCATAGTTTAGGGTTTTTATGTACCTAGTTCTCTATAACCTGGCTCTGATACCAATCTGTAACACCCCGAAATTTGGTTTAGCGGAAGCATACGGGTCATTTGGGAGCGTTACAAAATTTGGTGAATCATAACACAAGTAATACAGAACGGAATACATACTCCGTTTAATTTCATAAAATATTTTGAAACAATATCTTACAACATTGTTTAGATAAATGGGCGCACCCCATAACTTTTGTGGTCCCAATATAAAAACATCGTTTTTGTGTAAAACACTTCTTTAGAAATTTCTACGACCATTTACCACCTCTTGCCTTGCATCCATGATCACAAATTAAGAACCTGAGAAAATATGCTATAAAGGTCAGCTAAAAGCTGGTGAGTTCATAGGTTTAAAATTTTAAAATAGTATGTGTGGACCAAAGTAAAGAAATATAATCATTACCAAGAATATAATGATATATGGATGAAAGAGTATTACGTTAGCTCTAAGTTCATGCAACCGATACTACGACAGTTTCTGTATGCTAAATGAAATCATACAATATAGGGGCCCATAGCGAGTGTTTTGTCCCTCAACACTCGGTTCCGACATGGTATACGTTTCGCCTTGGCCTAAGCATGACCAACCGAACGGACGAGTCACCCTCAATAGATCTATTTATAACATTCGCGTTTCCCAATGGGGAATTGACGGTTCATGAAAAGTGCATTCTCTAGGGACATAAGGGCTTAGGCTAAACCACGTAATAGTAATCATGTAATAGTTCAGTCCATAAAGGTTTTGCATATTTCTCACCCCAAAGTGTATAAAACAGTTTATCATGTAAAGAGGGCTATGAAAACTCACCTTGGCAAATGTGCAATCCAAATGTGGGATTTAGTGGTTGTTGTGAAGTGGCACCGACACGTGACCTGGATAAGGAGGGCAATGTTTTAGTTTATGGTTTTAAGTATTAGTTACTTAAAATAGTTTAATGGTTTTTATAATTGTGTCAAAACTAGACTTTAGTTTATAAAAATGATTAAGGTGTTTTACTAGTAAGCATACGAAAGTATATACATACTTTTCATGTTGACAATATGACAATATTTAAAAATCCCATAGTTGGTTTGAAAACATTCACGTTATACTTTTAGTAAGTATATAATGTGTATATACTTATTTACGTTGACATATTAATGGCATTGACAAAATTTAAGTTAGTTGATTTATTTTCTAATTGTATTTAGAAAATACTCCAATTAAAGTCGAAGGCTCTCAAGTTATTAATTTGGCAAAATGTTATAGTAGTATTTGTTTAGCCATAAAAATTGAGTTGTTAAGGTTTATACAAAGTACGACTAGTAACTTTTATGACATAAGTTTGTTTACACATTAATGTTAAACTGTGGCGTAGGTGTTACTAAATGAAACATGTTTTAAACACTTGTTGTTTATGCTGAACCGTTATACATGTTTACTTTTATTGAGACTTTTTACTCTTGGCGTTATTTCAATCTGTGGCGGGATGAAAGTAAAGAATAGGCGGAAACGAACTTAGGTTAAATTTAGACTACCGAGTATAGGTTTCGAGTCGTGATTTGTTGATTTATCCAACTTCCGTGTATCAATTTAATATAATTGGGTTGATTTTGGCAAGAAATGGGTACGAGAATGGGCTTAGGCCCATAAGCCAGAATGAGCTCATTAATAATAAGAGCGTGGGCTGCGGCCCAAGATGACTTAGAAAGGTTATTTGGATGGCTAACTTGGGATGTGGCCCAAATGTGACACAGGAGGCTTTTCACAGGTTTGGTATTGACATGTTTTCACGAGCAGGTCATGCTAAATTTTTAGAGAGCATATCACCTTCCAAAACATGATGTTAAAACATTTGTTTTGACACGGAACTTCAACACAAACGATGTTGACTTCGAGGTACAACTCGACTATGGCATGTGAAGTCGAGACTTTTTGACCAAGGAGTGTGACTCTAGCACTATGGTACTACCAAAGTGAGGTTTTCGACTCACTTACACATTTTCTAAACGTTTCAATTTCGATGAGAAGTATGTACAAAATGAGAGTAGTTATGGTTACTCTTTTTCTTGGCTGTCAACCGAAGGATATGACTAGGAACGGAACTATTTCAAACGAGTTGACTGCCACATTTTACCCCGAGGTCACTTTAGTTTCGGCTAAAACAACACTAACCACCCGACTACACTAGCTTCCAGGTCTTGCTCCTACTATCCTACGCATACACTTAACCATGGTATTGCAAGTCTGCCTAAGTTGTTAATTGACTCGATTCGACCAAAGTTTGACAAGGATTTAGGAGGAACCTCACATATCCGTTTTCATTACAAAACTGACAACATAAGTTAGGCCATAAGTAATTTAACAAGAAGTTCCGGACTTGATACAAATGTGACTCGGAATTTTATAAACTCGACTTTCATATTTCCTTGGTTCATACTCTCGGCAAATAGAAAAACTCAAACAAATAGCAACCTTAACAACATCTAGTCCCTAGACTCAATTAAACAATCACTAGTAGTTTTTATTAAAATTCATCTTTGTCTAGTTTCTTTGTTTTGTGCCTTGACGGAAAAATTAACCCATCAATGTCAATGATCAACTTCAAGACTTAAGTGATATAACCCATTTATCGAAACCAAAGATTATGTACATCAAGACCATTTGTTCACACACTCGAATACTAAAAACAAAATATCATCATCTTTACATTTCATTAACAATACCATTTATAAATTTTAACAAATACTAAGTTGAATGATTCTTACAAGGGAGAAGATGATGGCAATGTCGAAGGTCAACCCGGATATTTAACACCACAATCGAGCCCGATTGATCCAAATAAAACACCTAAGTAGAAATCCTCTCCTCTTAGTCTTCTTACCCCTTTTGTGGTGATATTTGGTGTGTGATACCCTTGGTTGCCTCGACTGGAATAAAAAAGAAGGACCCAAGTAATTTTTGACTCACTCTCTCCTCTTGGGTATTTGGATTGAAGCCGAATGGGGCTAACTTCCAAAACCTTTGGCGAATCTTGGATTTTGTTCAAGGTAGATTGAGGTGAAGATATGATTCTTCTTGGATGATTTTTTCTTGGTTCTTCTTGTCTTTTTCTAATCGTAAACGGCGCATCAAAGAGGAGATTTGGAGAGACCAAATACTTACTTGGTTTTGGTAAGAAGGAAGAGGATTTGATGGGATAACATGTTGGGTTTTCCCCTTTTGGGAGATTCGACCTAGATGAGGCATAGGGGTAGAGGGAGGTTGAAGAAGATCTTGGATATCTTTTCATTTTCTAATTTTGGTTTCCTTTTTGTCGTGAGTGGGAGAGAAAGACAAGAGATATTATCTCATTTCTTTTATTTCATAAAAAGTTTTTATCTAAAAGGAAGATATAAGTAAACACTTGTATGTGTAAGTAATTTATACTTAGATTTTATTTGTGTACATGTACTTGTGTTACACTTATATTTTAGTCGTGTTTGAGGCTTACAAGGGTTATTGTTTAAGTGCAAGGGTATGAATTATTTTCGTGTCACGCAAAATCTATATTGTGACCGTAGTATCATTGCTTGATAACTTTTATAACGTAGTATTTTATGGTTACGTATCGGGAATATTTTATCTTTGTAATATTCCTTATCAAAGATGTTTGTCATTTGTTTTATCAAGTCCTTATCATAGTGTTTCAGCACGTGCGATGGTCGGCCACTGGGGTAAACGAGATAACCCTCGCCTTACAATTTAAATCATAAGACAAAATGAAATATTCACAAAATGATATGAATGCAACAATGATGAAATTGTCTACGTGATGCGAGTTAACTACTCAAATGATCGGTAAAGCTTATGCGTGCTTAAATGACTTATGCTTAGTAATAATAAATGATGAGTGTCTAAATACTCATCATTTTTGTACTATCTAGATCGCAAAACATCCGAAAACACTTAGAAATGCATCAAAATGATGAAAATATCACAAACAAGTGTTTTATGTGTTTTAAATGCAAAACATCAAAATCGGATGAAAAACGTATCAAGTTTGCATAATTGGCGCTTTAGTCCCCAAGTTACAAAAGTTGTCAAAACTAGTCCACTGTAATTCAAAAACTTGTAAAATGTCATTTAAGGTCCATGAGATTCAAAAGTTGTCAAAATAAACCCTTTAAAGTTTAAAATTTACAAAATGACAACTTTAGTCCCTAAAGTTTGAAAATTGTCAAATATAGTCCTTGGTTAATTTAAAAAGTGAAAATTATCAAATTTTAACCTTGTACTATTTATAAATGACAAAATTAGTCCTTATAGTGAACTTTTGGAAAATTACAAGTTTGGTCCCTAGAGTTACAAAATTGGCAGTTTTAGCCCTTGGATTTACAAAAATGGAAAATAATCAATAATGGTCCTTGTACTATTCACATATGGCAGGAATGGTCCTTGTGAGAGCTTTGGAAAATTATCAAGATCAGTCCCTTAACTTTGTTGGAATTACACAAAAAGTCCTTGTGATTATTAAGCTACAAACCAAACGGATCATTTATATTATCCTAGCCCAAATCCAATAAACAAACCCGGCCCAATATTTAAAATGAAAAAACCGCCATCACTGTAGCTCTACCTCTCCCACACCTGCATACCTGAAACCAGGTGGTTTCACCACCTCACCACCACTTTCCACCTCACCTACCTTATCCCCCCAGCTGGTTAACAACCCCCCTCCACCTCTACATAAACCAAAAAGCATTAAATGCTAAAACACACAAATGACTTTTTGGCGCCAATTTGCAAATCAATGGTGAGATATGTTACGAGATCCAATGGTGGTGGAATAACTCGAAGCTTATGGGGAATCTCAAAAGGCTATAAAGAGAGAGGAAAAGCGATGGAGAAAAGAGTAGAGTAGTTTTAGTTTTTATATGTCGTAGGTAGTTTATATTTAATTTCCGTGTTTATTTAAGGTTTCAAGTTTTGTATTAAGTAATCTCGAGTGTTATAAACCTATTTCAATAATCAATTTCAAGTTTTCTTTTCATTTCCGTTTATGTAAAATTTCAAGATCAAGAAAATTTCATGTTAAGTTAAATGTTGTTATAATTTGTTGTTAAGCATTCAAAAGCTCATATAAGCTCTTATAAAAGCTTTTCTAAGCTTTAGTATCCTTAATACTCAGTTTAGATTCAAAATAGAAAAATTCACAAAAATCAAGAAAAAATAGTGAGAAAATAAAAATCCAGTGAAAATGAAGATTAAAGACTGAAGCAAGGTTGAATTTGGATCTCTTTTGGGTATAGAGCTTTGTGGAAAGCTATAGGGTGTGATCTCAGTTCTTGGTTCTCCTTTTTCACTTGGAATCATCTTGTAAGCCTTTGTTCCATTTTTATGCATTTCATTTGCTCAGTGCTTATTTCACTTATATCTTTGTTTTATGCATGTTTGGTGTATGATTAGTGAGATTAGTGCTTAATATAGTTTGCTTGTTCTTTAAAATTGGTAGTTGCTAAAACTCTCATTTTAACGATCATTATAGCATAAGTACCATTCTTGAATTTCAAGTTGTTAGTCTCTGTTGCTTTATGCTTATTCGATCTAAATATATAATAATACAAGTCCTTAATTCGGTTGCATGGTCTAAATCGGTGGAATCCTTTGAAAAGCTTTACAACCGCTTCTAAAAGGAGTGTTTGGATTTGTTGATTTAGTAACATTCCAGGTATGCTTGTTATTGTTCATGATTGTTTTAAGTTATGTTGTCATCTAGTATCTCATTACAACAATAAAATGCGTCCTTGTTTTAGTAAAAGTCAAAAGTAACTTAATCTCACCCTTAACAGCTTAACGATTAAGGTTTTAGATTGCAAAACTCATCAAGGCTGCTTGTAATTTAGAACTTTAGCTTAAACTCACCTTAGTATAGCTTATTATAACATGTTCATCCATAGAATCAAATCAAATCTCATAAAAGTCAATCTTCCATTTCGTATATAAAGTCAAAATTTGGAAAGTCTAGTTTTACAAAACTTTGTTGAAGTCTCATTGGTTCATTTCTTCATCAAAATCTATGAGACTTTGGGATTTGCAAGATCAGTAGGTCTAGTTTAATATTATCAGTTTTATTTTCCTTTTATCAAGCTCCAATAAGCTTTTAATCAGCTTCCAAGAAGGCCTCAAATGCCCTGTGCACACTCAGTGTATGCACAGGCATCTTGCAGCTTGTTCACAAGCTTCATTCAAGCTTGTGAGGAGCTAATTTTTGGTCCAAGTATAGTAGGCTAGGTTATCTTTAGGTCCATATATCTGTTTTTACCTTTAGCTTATTTATTTAGCTTATGCAATAGCTTAAAGTAGCCATCAGATCACTGTTTTGCTTAAATAATCCAATAAGCTCAAATCCAATTTAAGCTTCTTTAGTGATCTATAGTACTGTTAAATAGTCTAGATATACTTAATATAGCATAACCTAGCTTCTGTGATTATTTGGTGTCCATTTGTGGACTTTAGCTTATTTTGAATTGCTTATTTATAAGCAGTTTCACTGCAGTTGCAATTTCCTCCACATAAGCATATGTTTTTATATTTTTTATAGATTAAGAATAATATTTTAGTATTTTCCTGAATTTTTCATATTTTTCCTGCACTGTTTGCTATTTTTCTTTATTTTAAATAGTTTTTAAGTCTTTTTAAATAGCTTTTAATACAAATAAATCGAAAAAGTTTAAAAAATATGTTTTCAATTTTCCTAGATTAAGATAAATATAAAAGTCATAAAAGTATTTTTCCATAATTTTCTTGGTTTAAATAGTATTTTCTATCATTTTAATTAGTTTTAAATAGTATTAAATTAATAATAAATACATAAAACTCTAAAAATATATTTTCAGTTTTAAAATAAGTTTTATCATATTTTAGATTTTCTAAGTTATAATTTCATTTTCTAGGTTAATTTTGTATTTTCTTATATTTTAGTGCATTTTAAATACTTAATAAATAGTTTTAATTAATAATAATTAAATAAATAGTTTTAAAAATAATTTTCTTTTTCTAATAATTTTATTTTATTATTAGGATTGTAAAATGTCATTTTCATATTTGTAGGCATTTTATTTCTTAAAACTCACGTTTTATTTCAATGCGCTTACGTAATTTTATTTTAAACGTACGTTTTAGGTTTTAAACGTTCATCAATTTTAAAATAGTGATAGCGTTTATTTAATATATTTTAACTTTTTAATTTCCTTTAATTTGCATTTAAGCCCCTGTAATTTATAAATCTTTTCTTTAGGTATAAATATTTCAAAATCCTTTCTGATCACTATCCTTAGTGATTATTCGACATCTGAAGTTGTTTAACACCAATTCATCCTCCGTGGGACTTAACGACCCAGGAATCCACTGTATTCCTGTGATCTTCATTGCATTTGGTGTGTGAACTGTTTTGAGTTTCTTACGGTTGGTCATTCACAAGTGGCTAGCTTGCGTGAGATAACTTGACGGTTTTGCACCAATCAAATTTTGGCCACGCCACGGGAGGTCAGAAGCGTGTTTTAAACTGCTTTCGAGACCGCACTTGCACATATACCACCTTTTGTAAACAATTTTAAAAATCAAAAGTTCATTAACACTTTTACTAAAGTGTTAACAACACCAAAATATTTTCATTATTTGTTTTACAAAATATTTATCCAAAATCCAAAAATATTCATCTTTACCCTCTTACCCTTTTTGATTCTTTATTCCTTTACCCTCTATCCATTTGATTCTAACTTCTTCTATTCTAATGGAATCTCTCGACTCTGACAATTCGGAACAGAAGTTGAAAACTTCCTACTTTATCACAAATGTCAAGAATTCGTGTTGTTCGTAATGATCCATTAATTCTGCGTAGGAAATAGAACGAGAAACCGGGGTGACAAAGGACCGGTACTTCCTCGATAATGGAGGTGCTAAATACGTCCAACCCATCGTTATCCAAAGATCTAATCCTCAATTGCTCTTAAGCCGCCTAAAATTGATCCTACACTTTCACGATTTACGGTTAAAAGCAAACATGCGAATTTAGACCGGTGACTAGCAAGAATGACTTGCCTAATCTTCACGCTTCTCAAGAACCGAACCGGAGACCATAACGAAGTGGTGGAAATTGCTAGCTCTCGAGCACACCACTTGTCCCACCTCCGGATTTTTCAAAATGTTCTTCGAGTCTTAATAGTCATTCAGATCACCATGTTAGTTTTGTTGATTCTTTGAATGAACCGATTCCTTCTCATAACTCTCAAATAGAATCGTTTATTCCTTGTGTCGGTTGTGGTAAGCCTCTTTTGGTTCACCATGTCGCTGTTTTACGTGTGTACAATGTGGTAATGATATTCGGAACGGGAGTTGTTTGTTTTGTGGTTCGAGGAATTCATTTGATTATGATCCTAATCCAAACTCATTTAACGACCCTCAAATTTTTCCAATTACCCACCACACCCGACTTATCTTCATATAATCAACATAACTCTTGTGAATTTTGTGGAGGTCCTCACCAAGGATTTGAGTGTCAATCCGAAACACGATTGTCTATGAACAGCTTTTCCTATGATGCTCGAACTTTGGTTATGACCAATATCCATATGATTCACCAATCCGGTCTCAACAGCTTTATTGTTGTGAGAACTGTGGAGGTCCCCATTTCACTCGATTGTCAAATAGGAATCCATTTTCTTGTAACAATTACGACTATCCATATCACGACCAACCTCCACAAGGTTAAATGACTCAAACTCCTCAAAGAAACCCAACAAGACACTTATCTAGAGCTTGGAGTCGATGAAAAGAACTCGAGGAGTTGAGTAAACAACATTTCATAATGTTCCCGCTTTTTCT
This sequence comes from Chrysanthemum lavandulifolium, assembly GCA_022545495.1. NCBI lineage: Eukaryota > Viridiplantae > Streptophyta > Magnoliopsida > Asterales > Asteraceae > Chrysanthemum > Chrysanthemum lavandulifolium. Next base: position 30,899,365 of record CM040242.1, read on the forward strand.
TGTGTATATTGTGGGGTCCTCATAATGATTATCAATGTCAATGATGAGTGTCTAAATACTCATCATTTTGTATAATCTAAACGCAAAATCATCTCGAAAACACTCGTAAACACATCAAAATGATCAAAATATCACAAATCGTGTTTTATGTGTTTTAAATGCAAAATATCAAAATCGATGAAAAATGATTCAAGTTTGCTAAATTGGCGCTTTAGTCCCCAAGTTTTAAAAGTTGTCAAATTTAGTCCACTGAATTCAAAAATGTGGAATTTTATCATTCAAGGTCCTCAAGTATTCTAAGTTATCAAAATGATCCTTGAATGATTCTTTGGTCAATTGGCAAGAAAGGTCCTTAAACTTTGGAAAATTGCAAAATTAGTCCTTGGACCTTTTAAAATGAATTTTATGCAAAAGTGGTCCATGTACTATTCATTTATGTCATGTTTGGTCCTTGTGAGAGCATTGGAAAAAGTTCATGTTCAGTCCCTCATGTTTGGCAGTTGTACACTTTTGGTCCTTGTTATCTAAGCTTAACCAAACGGACACTTATATCAATCCAAATCCAAACCCAATCTAGGCCCAAAACCATCTAAGCCCAAACCTTGACCCGACCCCTTGTTATTAACCCCACTCGGTCAAAGAAAGTCAAAAAAAACCTCCCACGCGCGCAAAACCAGCTTCACTGTAGCTCCTCCTCTCCCAAGCCAGATATTCAAAACCAGGCATGGTTTTCTCCACATTTTCAACTCCCCTCCCTTACTATGTCCCCTCCACCTCCTCTAAACAACAAATCCATTAATTGACTCAACCAAACTCCAATTAATGTCTAAACCTGCTCAAAGAAGAAAATGGCGCCAAAAACACATATGGACGGTTCTGATGAGTTTGAGTGATCCAATGGCTAGAATTTGGTGGGAAACATTCAGAGAACATGGTGAAGTGCTAAAAGTCTATAAAGAGAGAGAGAGATGCAATGTATCATCTATCTAGTGTAATTTCAATTTTCCTTAGTCGTTTTTCTTAAGCTAAGTTTTCCAGTGTATGTTTTTTATTCCAAGTACTTTGTTTAAGTCTTTTAAGTGTATCTGAACCCTTTTTAATAATCAATTTCAAGTTTTTAATATCAAAGTCAGTTTATGCAATTTCCAAGTGCTCAAAATCTCTTGTGATTCAAATGTTGATGTTAGGTGTTAATATGGACTGAGATAAGTCACATAAGCTCCTAGATAGCTTATTAAAGCTATTAGATATCCTAAAATTCAGTTTAGCATCAAAAAGCAAAAATCACCAAAAATACCAATTAAATAGTTAAAAAATCAAAAATCCATTAGAAATGTTGTGCACAAATGGGCGGGGGTAGATTATGGATGGTCTTGGGTTAGAAGCTTAGTGGTAAGCTAATAGGGTGTTCATTGGTCCTTGATCTCGCTTTGCGTTGGATACCCATTTGTAAGCAATTTGATCCATTTTGGCATTTTCTTTGTATAAGTGTTTATTAGCTTAAATATCTGCTTTCTTTATGTTTATTAGTTATAGTTAAGTGTGTCGATCATTAATATCGCTTGTTTGTTCATTTAAAATTGTAGTTTATAAAAACTCATCTTATGCTTAAATAGCATAATCATCATTAGTGAGTTTTATGTTGATATGGTTGTTGTTTAATGCTTATTTAGTGTTAATATATGATATTTCATGGTCTGGAATCAGTGTTATGGTTTAAATTTGTGATTTGCCTTGAAAAATCTTCAAAACAGTCATACATGGGTCTGTTTGGATTTAAGAAGTGAAATTGTCTTAAAGGTTGCTTGAGTAGTTGCTTATTGTTGTCTTGTGTCTCACTTGGTCATAATATCTCAAAGAAGTCAAGAAATTCAGTCCTCATTCAAGCAAAAGTCAAAAATCCATTTGATCTTAACTTGTGAGTCCACTGTTGAGATTTCATGATCTATGATCATTGTTTTATGTTTATAAGTTGTTTAAATTGCTAAAATCAGTTTTATCTCACTTTATAATAACATAATCAGTGCTTAGAATCAACTCAAAGTTCATCTTAGTCAACATCTTGGTTTTAAGAAAAGTCAAAATTTTCATAAGGTCGTTTTGAATAAACTTTGGAATTTCATTGTGTGTTCAATAGTGAGTTTCAGTTTAAAAGCTTTTGGGATATAAAAGTTTGGTTGCTAAACAAAATTAGAAAAATGATAGTTCACTTCTGTCTAGCTTTTTAAGTGCTTAATTATTGGCTTTTTGTTGGTATCTTGTCTGTGTCACTGCCCTGTGCACAGTGAATGATCCAATCTTGAAAAGCTTGCATAGAGCTCATTTGTTGTTCAAATCTTGTGTTCTTTGGTTCTTTGGATAGCCAGCCTGGTCATCTTGAAGTATCAAGCTCAAGTTTTCAATTTGAAGCTTAATAAGTAGGGCTGCAAGTAGCTTAAAGCTTGTCCCATTTCTGTGTTAAAACCAAGTGCTTATTATCTTTGTTCTAGCTTTTCGGTGCTTATCTGTTCTTTTAGCTTCATTCTAGTTCAAATAGCTTGTTTGCATCTACTTTGAGCTTTTGTTTCAACTTGTGAGCTTGTTTGAGCTTATTTCACCAAATAAGCTCAAAAGCACCATCATAGCCAATAAGCTTGTCAAAACAACTTATTTGTGACTTATAAAATTTTTGTCTTTGTTAAAGTTTCATATAATCAGTAGTAAAGTAGTTTTCAAAAAGAAAATTCAGAAAAAGGTCAATTAAAAATCAGTGATAGTGTTTATTTAATAGTTTTAGCTTTTTGATTTTTCTTTTTAGCTTATTAATAAGCAAATCTTGTTTTTCTATTTTTCTTAGTTTTCTGTCATCATATAGTATTTTTAGAAAAGTTTCATATTTTTCTCTATCTTTTTAGTATTTATTATAATTTTAATTAGTTAAAAATAGTAATTAATTAGTAATAAATAATTAAAAGCATAAAAATATTTTTCAATTTTAAAATTAGTTTTATCATATTTTAGATTTTTCCAAGTTAAAATTTTATTTTTCCAAGTTTATTTTATATTTTCTAGTAATTAAGTGTATTTTAAATAGTTATTAATTAGTAATAGTTAAATAAAAGTGTGAAAATATATTTTAATTTTAAAGTTAATTTTATAATATTTTAGATTTTTCTGAATCATAATTTTATTTTTCTAGCCTCATTTTGTATTTTCTTCTATTTTAGAGTATTTATTAAATAGTTAGAATAGTTTTAATTAATAATAATTAATTAAATAGTGTTAAAAATAATTTTCTTTTTCTAATAATTTTCTTTTATTTTTAGGATTTCAAAAATGTTATTTTCATATTTTTAGGTCTTTTATTTCTTAGATTTTACTTTTTATTTTGTACGTCTACGTAGTTTTTAAACTTACGTTTACGTTTCTTTCATCTGATTGTTGTGCTTTCCAGTTCTGTATCCTATTCCATTCCAATCAATCAGTAGTGTAATATTTCTAATCAAAACCTTCACAGATCACTATCCTTAGTGATCATTCCATCATCTGAGTTTGTGTTTTGACACACCATTGAGTCTCCGTGGGACTTAATGACCCGAGAATTCATTGTATTTCTCTGATCTTCAATGTATTTGTGTTTTAAGCAGTTTTAAGTCTGTTACGGTTGGCCATTCACAAGTGGCCAGCTTGTGTGATTAGACTTGACGGTTTAGCACGGATCAAATTTTGGCGCCATTGCCGGGAGGCTTTAGCGTGTGTTTAACCATTTTCGCACCCATTCTCGCACATAACCCATCATTTGTAAAAGTTTTTGTAAAGTTATAAGAAAATCAAAAAGTTCATTAGCACTTCTCCTAAAGTGTTAATAACACCAAAAAAAAATATATAAAAAACAACAAAACATTCGTAGCGTTTTCTATCTTGTATTGTCTTTAAGGTGATTCTTAAAACAATACGATTTGGTTAAACGAGACGATACCAAAAATATTGTCCAAAAAGTTTTAAACCCATCTGCACAAATCTTACCTACGTCTTTTCAGTGGTACTTAATTTATACATAAAAATCAACCACCGCAAATCAAGGCAGTGCACTACCTAACTGGGGGTGCGACCATAATAAGTTCCCGAACATCAGATTTAAAACTTGCCTTTGTGTCACTTGTGATTTGGTGTACCTTTTTCAAAGAAGCCATTTCATTTGTGATTATTGGTTAAGTTCACTTGTGTTTTGCCTCATTTGTTTTGAAAATTGATTTTTATACTTAGTGCATGCGCACTGTTCTTCCATTCTACAAGTCCACTCTCCGAACTTGGAAACATTCCTCGTAGACGTAGGACGTTCGGCTCCTTCACCGTGATCGAGGAATGTCTACCACCACCACCTCCCGCCGAAATGGCGGAAGACAAACCGATGAATGAGCTTCTCCAAGCACCCATCGAGGGTTACGGAGATGCCATTGTTGTCCCGACCATCGTGGTCGACACTTTCGAGCTCAAAACCGGTTACTTAATCTAGTAACCCAAAGCCAATTCTATGGTTTTGAGCGGGATGATCCTCATGCACACATTCGATGGTTTAACAAGATAGCATCTACCATCAAGTACAAGAATGTACCACATGAAGCTATCAAGCTTCTTCCTGCTCCCATTTTCTCTAGGGACAAGCCCGAATGGCTTGAGAAACAACCCCTCGCTCTATAGAGACATGGGAAGATCTTGTCACCAAGTTCGTTAATCTAGTTCTATCCTCCATCCCGAACCACAAGTCTTAAGAATGAGATAATGAAATTTTCTCGAGATTTGATGAATCATTCGGGAGGCATGGGATCGTTACAAAGAGTTGCTTCATGAGTGTCCGCATCGCGTTTTACCGAGTTAATGCAAATGGATACTTTCTATAATGGTCTCAATCGACTAATCAAGACTCTTTGAATGCCTCCGCGGAGGTAATTTCTGAGCAAGACCACAAAATAGGCCTTGCAAATCATTGAGAACAAGTCTCAAGTCCGTCCTTTCGAGCAAAGACATATCGGTCTCATCTCGGACCTTCTTCTTCTTCATCCCCGTGAGTACATCTAGCACCGATGCTAAGATTGATAAACTCACGACATTGTTCGAGCTTTGGTTCTTGCTAACCATAAGAAAGTCTCCTTCACTCGAGACACCAACACATCTCAAGTGAAGAAAGTTGAGAGTTGTGTTACTTGTGGTGGTCCTCATGCTTACTACAATTGTACGCCACCGATGGTAGTCCTTTTGAAGCCAATGCTCTAGCCGGTAGTTCACGCAAGGAGGTAATCAATACCATCCTCAAAATGAACCACACTACCGTGCTAACACTAATCGTGCACCACCGGTTTTAACCAAAATCACAACATGCAAAATCGAATCGAACCAACCAAGAATGAACCAAGGTTATCAAAACCAAGGTAATTTCTATCTGGACCCAATCAAGGTTTCCAACATCAAGGAAACCTTCATCAAAACAATTTCAATCGAGGGAATCAATTTCATGGGAATATGAATCCTAATCAAGGAATTTTGGCTATAATCAAAACATACGGCCTCAAATTGTCCCTCCAGCTCCTCCCGTCATTACTCCTCCAGACCATCATCGATGAGTTATCAAGCGCTTCATGAAATCCCAAGATGAAATGAACAGGTTGTTGGTCGGTCAGATTGTCGATCTTAAGAAGTCTTTAAATGATCAACCCTCGGCTCGGGAAAACTTCCGAGCAACACGATCGCTAACCCGAGGGGCGATGCAAAGCGATCACAACCGTAAGTGGTGTTTCATATGATGGACCCGCTGTTCCTACTACCTCTTCTTCTTCTCTCCCAAAGGTAGTGGACGGTGAACCTCCGACACACAATGGACCCACGACTCCAATGCCTCCTCCACTGTACCAATGAGTCAAGTTACCAAGGAAACAACGGACAAGGTGCATTATTCTAGCCCACGGTACCACACGTCCAACCTTCGGTAGTCCAACCTCAAGTGGTCCGAAACCCAAGTCAAATCAAGGAGTTGTTTTGAACCTCCTGTAGCTCCCGTTGAGAATCGAATCCAAATCTTCTATTCCTTACCCATCACGCTGAATGAGCAAAGCTCATGAGAAAGCTAGTCATCAAATGGATAAATTTTTCCAAATTTTCCAAGAGTTACACTTTGACATAAGCTTTATGGATGCTATCATGTTGATGCCCAAGTTTGCATCAACTCTCAAGCACATGTTAAGCAATAAGGAAAAGTCGTTTGAAATGGCAAAACTCCATCGAACGAGAAATGCTCGTGCTTATTCTAAAGAAGCTTCGGAAAAACTTGGAGATCCCGGGAAATTTCTCCTACCTTGTGTATTCCGGAATGGTTGAATGCTTTGCCCTAGCGTATCTTGGTGCAAGCATAAACCTTATGCCTTATTCGATGTGGAAGAAACTTTCTTCCTGAACTTACTCCTACATGCATGACTCTCGAGCTTGTCGATCGTTTCCATATCCCGTCCTCTTGGCATTGCCGAGGACGTATTTGTGAAAGTAGGAAAGTTCCATTTTCCACCGACTTCGTGGTTGTTGATTTTGATGTCGATCATCGGGCTCCTCTCATTGTTGGTCGAGGATTCCTAAGAACGGTCGTGCTCTCATAGATGTATTTGAGCAAGAAATCACATTTCGTGTTGGTAATGAAGTCGTCACCTTCAACCTTGACCAAACTTCGAGGTACTCCGCAAACTATGATTCCGAATCGGTTAACCGAATAGATATCATTGATGTTGCTTCCGCGAGTACTCTCAAGAAGTTCTTGGTTATTCTCATAATTCTCGAGTGGGATTCCACCACATCTTCTCGACCTATCATAGCCAATTCTACTCCTTCTCTCACTCCGTTTGAGGAAGCGACTTCATCTTAGATGAGATTGAAGCATACTTGGCTAGTCATTCTGCTCCTTGGGAAATTGATCACGCCCAATTGATATTGAGGGGACATACTTCTTATTGAGAAGTTGCTCAATGATGATCCATCATCAACCCCTCACTCTAGTGATTCAATTCCTAATGAGATTAATCAAATGAGATTAACTGAGGAGATATTCTTCTAAAGAAGTTGTCAACTGGATACTTCTCCTCCTCTCCTCCCATCAAACTTCATAACAAGGAAGTCAAGTCGGTTGAGAAAATTGAAGAATTTCCGAGGTTGAGCTTAAGGACTTACCTCCTCATCTCGAGTATGCATTTCTAGAAGGTGATGATAAATTGCCCGTCATTATTGCTCGAGATTTGAGTAAAGATGAAAAAGTCGCTCATAAAAATCTTGAAGTCACACAAGCAAGCAATTGCTTGGAAACTCTCCGACATCAAGGGTATCAACCCCGAGTTTTGTACTCATAAAATCTTGATGGAGGATGACTTTAAACCAGCTAGCTCAACATCGAGACGAGTGAATCCAAAAATCCATGATGTCATCAAACAAGAGGTTATCAAACTTCTTGATGCAGGATTGATTTACCCTATCTCGAATAGTCCTTGGGTTAGCCCAATTCATTGTGTTCGAAAAAGGGTGGCATTATCATATCACAAATGAAGATAACGAGTTAATTCCAACTCGATTGGTTACGGATGGCGTGTTTGCATTGACTATCGTAAGTTGAATGACGCCACCCATAAAGACCATTTTCCTCACCCTTCATGGACCGGATGCTTGAGAGATTAGCGAGGAACGAATACTATTGTTTCCTTGATGGTTTCTCGGGTTACTTTCATATCCCTATTGATCCACGTGATCAAGAGAAGACCACATTCACTTGCCCATACGGAACTTTTGCCTACAAACGCACGCCTTTTGGCTTATGTAATGCTCCCGCACGCTCCAACGATGTATGATGGCCATTTTCCATGACATGATCGGGAAACGATGGAGGTGTTTATGGATGACTTCTCGGTCATTGGGGATTCTTTTCAATCATGTCTCTCCCATTTAGATAAAATGCTTCAAAGGTGTGAAGACACCAATCTTTGTCTAAACGGGAGAAGAGCCACTTATGGTCAAAGAAGGCATTGTCCTTGGCCATAAGATTTCAAAGAACGGGATTGAGGTAGCTAGAGCAAAGTTGATGTTATTGCTAAGTCGCCTCATCCTACTACCGCCAAAGGTATTAGGAGCTTTTAGGTCATGCCGGTTTCTATCGTAGATTCATACAAGATTTTTCCAAAATCGCCTGCCTATGACCCATCTTCTTGAAAAGGATGCTCCTTTTATCTTCTCACCGAGTGCATAGAAGCTTTTGAAACATTGAAGAAAAAGCTTCTCGAACCACCCATTCTCGCTGCTCCGATCGACTTGCCTTTTAATTCATGTGCGATGCAAGTGATTTTGCTATCGGCGCAATCCTAGGGCAACGAAGAAACAAACATTTTCACCTATTCACTACGCAAGTAAGACTATGATCAAGCTCAAACTCATTACACCACCACGTAAAAGAGCTATTAGCCGTGGTGTATGCTTTTGAGAAGTTTCGCCCGTATCTTATCTTGACCAAATGCGTAGTGTATACGGATCACTCGCTCTTAAATATCTCTTTGCAAAACAAGATGCAAAGCCGAGATTACTTCGTTGGATTCTCCTCCTCCAAGAATTTGATATCATTATACGTGATAAAAAGGAGCCGAGAATCTCGTCCGATCATCTGTCTGCATTAGAAAACCCTCACCAAGATGTTTTTGAGAAAAGGAAATAAATGAAACATTTCCTCTCGAGACACTCAATGCGGTTTCTTTTCGTGAAACTCTTCTACCCCATGTTTTGTCGACTTTGCAAATTACCATGCGGGTAACTTCATAGTGAAAGGGATGTCAACCCAATGTAAGAACAAATTCTTTAAAGATGTTAAACATTACTCGGGACGACCTTTCTTGTTCAAAATCTGTATGGATCAAGTCATCCGACGGTGTGTTTATGGACGGGAAGCTATTGACATTCTCACAACTTGCCATGGACCTACCGGGGCCATCATAGTCCAAACTACACCGCCAAAAGGTGTTTGATTCCGGATTCTATTGGCCCACTATCTATAAGGATGCCCACGATTATGTCAAACCGTGACGCTTGTCAACGCTATGGAAATATATCTCAAAGGAATGAAATGCCGCAAAATGCCATTCAAGTTTGTGAGATATTTGACATATGGGGTATTGATTTTATGGGCCATTTCCATCTTCTCGTGGTAACAAGTACATACTCGTGGTCATTGACTATTTGTCAAAATGGGTTGAAGAAAAGCTTTACCCACCAATGATGCCCGAGTTGTTGTGAAATTTTGAAATCTCTGCTTGCGGTTTTGGAACTCCGAGAGCGATAATCGGTGATCGTGGTACACATTTCGTAATGACCAATTTGAAAGAGTCATGCAAAAGTATGGTGTTACACACCGCCTCTCATCGCATACCACCCCAAACAAGTGGGCGGTGGAAGTTTCCAACCGTGGTATTAAAAGGATTCTTGAAAGGACGAGGCGAAAATCGTGCATCCCGGTCGGATAAACTTGATGACGCACTGGGCCTTCCGTACGACTTACAAAACACCCATCGGTGTACTCCATACAAGCTTGTGTACGAAAAGGCATGTCATCTTCCGATTGAGTTAGAGCACAAGGCATACTGGGCCTTGAAGCATGCAAACTTCGATATACAGACAGCCGGTGATCATAGAAAAGTTCAAATGAATGAATTAAATGAACTTCGTGATCAAGCTTACGAGAACTCTTTGATCTATAAACAAAAGACAAAGAAGATTCATGACTCTAAAATCAAAAACCGCGTTTTCAACGTTGGTGATCGAGTCCTTCTTTTCAATTCAAGATTGAAGATTTTCTCGGGAAAGCTCAAGTCCCGTTGGTCTGGTCCATTCACTATTGCTAAGGTTTATCCTTATGGTACCATTGAGTTATCTCAACCCGATGGTCCTAATTTTAAAGTGAATGGTCATCGAGTGAAGCACTACTTTGGAGAGGACATTCCTCCTATGGTTGTCCCGGATTTACAAACATTCCCCATGAACCAATGAATGCGGGGATCGAGTCAAGCTAGTGACTCGGTAATCAAAAATCAGAAGACACAACCATATGGGTTTTCACCCATAATTTTGTCTTCTTACCCCTTCTACCACCTAAGTGTGGGGTGATGCCCACATGTTATATATATATATATATATATATATATATATATATATATATATATATATATATATATATATATATATATATCTAAAAAAAATCTTCTTTCTAAATAATGGCCGTAATATTTCCCTTTACGTCTTTGTTTCGCATAACCGCGGTACTTTGAATATTGAGGAAATATTCATTTTAAGTGTGGGGGGATTCTCACGAATTTCATGAATTATCCACCTAATTCCCGCTTTTGGCAAAAAATTTTTTTGGAGTAAGTGTTCTACACTTACTCATCTTGGTTATCATCCGCCATGTTTGATAAACTAAAGGATTGGCTAATCCAGAGCAAACGGCTCTTGGTAAAGATTTCTCAAACCGCTTATATGGCTTGCAATTTTCCCAAAATTGTATGGTTCTCAACTCACCATATCCTTAAAAGTGAAGAGTTGGCTAGCCCACAAGATTATGGCTTGTGGTAAAGGCGATGGAAAACCATAATTGGTATTCACTCACCAAAGATAATTCGATAATTTATCTAAGAGTTGGCTAGTCCGTATGGTACGGCTTCGGTAAAGACACATCAAATCCGTTATATGGTTTATGATTTGCCAATAAATCATTTGGTTATCGTTGTACCAAGGTTCTTACTTGAATCAAAACAATTGGCTACTCCGTAGTGATGGCTTTTGGTAAAGAGTTTTCAAATCCATCAAGTTTTTCAAATCATTGCTAGGGACTAGCAATATCTCGATGTGGGGATTGATGAGTGTCTAAATACTCATCATTTTGTATAATCTAAACTGCAAAATCATCTGAAACACCGAAAACACATCAAAATGATCAAAATATCACAAATCAGTGTTTTATGTGTTTTAAATGCAAAATATCAAAATCGATGAAAAATGATTCAAGTTTGCTAAATTGGCGCTTTAGTCCCCAAGTTTTAAAAGTTGTCAAATTTAGTCCCTGAATTCAAAATGTGGAATTTTATCATTCAAGGTCCCTCAAGTATTCTAAGTTATCAAAATGATCCTTGAATGATTCTTTGGTCAATTGGCAAGAAAGGTCCTTAAACTTTGAAAATTGCAAAATTAGTCCTCGGACCTTTTAAAATGAATTTTATGCAAAAGTGGTCCATGTACTATTCATTTATGTCATGTTTGGTCCTTGTGAGAGCATTGAAAAGTTCATGTTCATCCTCATGTTTGGCGCTTGTACACTTTGGTCCTTGTTATCTAAGCTTAACCAAACGGACACTTATATCAATCCAAATCCAAACCCAATCTAGGCCCAAAACCATCTAAGCCCAAACCTTGACCCGACCCTTGTTATTAACCCCACTCGGTCAAAGAAAGTAAAAAACCTCCACACAAGAAACCGCCTTCACCGTAGCTCCTCCTCCCCAAGCGGATATTCAAAACCGCATGGTTTTCTCACATTTTCAACTCCTCCCTTACTATGTCCCTCCACCTCCTCTAAACAACAAATCCATTAATTGACTCAACCAAACTCCAATTAATGTCTAAACACGCTCAAAGAAGAAAATGGCGCCAAAAACACATATGGACGGCTCGATGAGTTTGAGTGATCCAATGGCTAGAATTTGGTGGAAACATTCAGAGAACATGGTGAAGTGTTAAAAGTCTATAAAGAGAGAGAGATGCAATGTATCATCTATCTAGTGTAATTTCAATTTTCCTTAGTCGTTTTTCTTAAGCTAAGTTTTCCAAAGGTATGTTTTTATTCCAAGTACTTTGTTTAAGTCTTTTAAGTGTATCTGAACCCTTTTTAATAATCAATTTCAAGTTTTTAATATCAAAGTCAGTTTATGCAATTTCCAAGTGCTCAAAATCTCTTGTGATTCAAATGTTGATGTTAGGTGTTAATATGGACTGAGATAAGTCACATAAGCTCCTAGATAGCTTATTAAAGCTATTAGATATCCTAAAATTCAGTTTAGCATCAAAAAGCAAAAATCACCAAAAATACCAATTAAATAGTTAAAAAATCAAAAATCCATTGGAAATGTTGTGCACAGCTGGAGCAGGGTAGATTATGGATGGTCTTGGGTTAGAAGCTTAGTGGTAAGCTAATAGGGGTGTTCATTGGTCCTTGATCTCAGTTTGCAGTTGGATACCCATTTGTAAGCAATTTGATCCATTTTGGCATTTTTACTGTACAAGTGTTTATTAGCTTAAATATCTGTTTCTTTATGTTTATTAGTTATAGTTAAGTGTGTCTGATCATTAATATCAGTTGTTTGTTCATTTAAAATTGTAGTTTATAAAAAACTCATCTTAACAGTTAAATAGCATAATCATCATTAGTGAGTTTTATGTTGATATGGTTGTTGTTTAATGCTTATTTAGTGTTAATATATGATATTTCATGGTCTGGAATCAGTGTTATGGTTTAAATTTGTGATTTGCCTTGAAAAATCCTCAAAACAGTCATACATGGGTCTGTTTGGATTTAAGAAGTGAAACTGTCTTAAAGGTTGATTGAGTAGTTGCTTATTGTTGTCTTGTGTCTCACTTGGTCATAATATCTCAAAGAAGTCAAGAAATTCAGTCCTCATTCAAGCAAAAGTCAAAAATCCATTTGATCTTAACTTGTGAGTCCATCGTTGAGATTTCATGATCTATGATCATTGTTTTATGTTTATAAGTTGTTTAAATTGCTAAAATCAGTTTTATCTCACTTTATAATAACATAATCGCTGCTTAGAATCAACTCAAAGTTCATCTTAGTCAACATCTTGGTTTTTAAGAAAAGTCAAAATTTTCATAAGGTCGTTAATAAACTTTGGAATTTCATTGTGTGTTCAATAGTGAGTTTCAGTTTAAAAGCTTTTGGGATATTAAATTTTGGTTGCTAAACAAAATTAGAAAATGATAGTTCACTGCTCAGCTTTTTAAGTGCTTAATTATTGGCTTTTTGTTGGTATCTTGTCTCGTGTCACCGCCTGCATGTGTGAATGATCCAATCTTGAAAAGCTTGCATAGAGCTCATTTGTTGTTCAAATCTTGTGTTCTTTGGTTCTTTGGATAGCCACCGGTCATCTTGAAGTATCAAGCTCAAGTTTTCAATTTGAAGCTTAATAAGTAGGGTCGCAAGTAGCTTAAAGCTTGTCCCATTTCGTGTTAAAACCAAGTGCTTATTGTCTTTGTTCTAGCTTTTCAAAGGTGCTTATCTGTTCTTTTTAGCTTCATTCTAGTTCAAATAGCTTGTTTGCATCTACTTTGAGCTTTTGTTTCAACTCAGGAGCTTGTTTGAGCTTATTTCACCAAATAAGCTCAAAAGCACCATCGTCATGGCCAATAAGCTTGTCAAAACAAATTATTTGTGACTTATAAAATTTTTGTCTTTGTTAAAGTTTCATATAATCAAGAGTAAAGTAGTTTTCAAAAAGAAAGTCCGTAAAAGGTCAATTAAAAATCGTTGATAGTGTTTATTTAATAGTTTTAGCTTTTTGATTTTTCTTTTAGCTTATTAATAAGCAAATCTTGTTTTTCTATTTTTCTTAGTTTTCTGTCATCATATAGTATTTTTAGAAAAAGTTTCATATTTTCTCTATCTTTCAAGATTTATTATAATTTTAATTAGTTAAAATAGTAATTAATTAGTAATAAATAATTAAAAAGCATAAAAATATTTTTCAATTTTAAAATTAGTTTTATCATATTTTAGATTTTCCAAGTTAAAATTTTATTTTTCAAAGTTTATTTTATATTTTCTAGTAATTAAGTGTATTTTAAATAGTTATTAATTAGTAATAATTAAATAAAAAGTGTGAAAAATATATTTTTAATTTTAAAGTTAATTTTATAATATTTTAGATTTTTCTGAATCATAATTTTATTTTTCTAGCCTCATTTTGTATTTTCTTCTATTTTAGAGTATTTATTAAATAGTTAGAATAGTTTTTAATTAATAATAATTAATTAAATAGTGTTAAAAATAATTTTCTTTTTCTAATAATTTTCTTTTATTTTTAGGATTTCAAAATGTTATTTTCATATTTTAGGTCTTTTATTTCTTAGATTTTACTTTTTATTTTGTACGCTCACGTAGTTTTTAAACTTACGCTACGCTTCTTTCATCCGATTGTTGTGCTTTCCAGCTCAGATCCTATTCCATTCCAATCAATCAAGAGTGTAATATTTCTAATCAAACCTTTACGATCACTATCCTTAGTGATCATTCCATCATCCGAGTTTGTGTTTTGACACACCATCGAGTCTCCGGGGACTTAATGACCCGGAATTCATTGTATTTCTCCGATCTTCATTGTATTTGTGTTTTAAGCGCTTTTAAGTCTCATTACGGTTGGCCATTCACAAGTGGCCGCTTGTGTGATTAGACTTGACGGTTTAGCACGGATCATCAACCTTCCGGTTTTGACAAATCTCCACTCCCACAATGTCCCGTCATTCAAAATTCACATGAGAAATCCATGGAAGAATTGCTAGTGAAGAGGTGTGCTAAAATAAATTCCCAAATTGCTTTTGAAAATCTATTAGGGAATCAATTGCAAAAGAAAAGCACCAGATCTAGCTCTCAATTTCGCTTTATTTCGATGACAATGATGATGAGGATGCACTTGATAGCCTACAATTTGATAAAGATTCATCAAATTCATCGCTTGATATCCCAAAGAATTGAGATTCATTCTCAAACAACCGCTATCACACCAAGCTCCCACTCACTCTCCGAACATAGGGACGAGCATCTTGACACTCGTTCTCGAAAAGGAATCGGACGAATTCATAAAGTCTAGTGTTGAGGACCTTGTCCCAATCCCGAGAGAGTCACAGGAACTTTGACCATATGTGTGATACCCTTCCCTCTCGAGTGTTCAAAAGATCATTTTGAGACTTTATCCGATTTTAGCGATGATTGTAAATCTTATGGAGACATTGAGAATGTTGAGGCATCACTTCACATTTTGATGTTGATCCTCTTCGAGGAGTTTATCGATGAACTCATTCACATCATTCCACTTTCATCGAAAAGTGATGATGATATCTTTGATTTCAAAGCCAACTTAGGAGAAATTGAAAGTCTCCTTTATAATGATTGTTCACTCACTTCTCACCCTAACAAATTCAATAGAGAATGTTAATCACCTTGTTCCCGAAACATTCAAAGTTACTTTCACCAATCCTCTATTTGAATTCGAATCAATTCACTTGGATTTCTAACAATCCAATCTTTGACGAGGATAGTGATGGGCCCATAATGGAACAAGGGTTCACAGATTTACATCACGTGAATGATTCTCTTTACGAGGAGTTCTCCTTTGAACTCACTCATATCATATCTCTACCGTAGTATGATAACTTCCACTTTGATCTAGACATAAATGATCTTTGTGTTCGGAGGAAATGTTCTCACCATGAGAACTTGCTTGATATCAAAATCCCATCCTCCCACCCGAATATGTCTTGATCGAATGAGCTTATGATGACATTCATGATCCGTAAATCATGAATTCCCTTCTAATAATTATGAGTTAATCATGATTTTATCATGATTTTCTTTCTTTTCTTCACATATGGTGCGACTTCTCGCTCCCTTTTCTCCTTCGGGAATGAAGACACTATTTTTGATCCCGCATTTTCATTTATCATTTGTGAGCTTGTTCTATGTATATCTCATCGGTGTGGAACTTTCACGCATTTCAATGTTTATACAAACATCTTGAACGAAAGTCCGATGGAGATTGTTTCTTCCACTTTACTTCCCATAAACAAATTAATTGGGGTTGAGTCAAGCTAGCGACTGTAATCAAAAACAAGAGTTAAACATGGGTTTTCACCCAGTGTACCACCCTAGTGTGGGGGAGATGCCCCACATGTTGTATATAGACCTTAAAATGAATGAAAATTGTAAATATTAAAAAGAGAATAATTGTTGTGTTTCTACACTTAGCTAGTCATGATATCTTTTACGTATTAAGTTTCGCATAACAATGGTACTTTGAATATTGAGGACAATATTCATTTCTATGTGGGGAAATTTCGCTAATTTGATCATAAATGTACCCTTTTAGTCCCTTTTTCCCCAAATATGGCCAAATTTTAAAATTTTTATTTAGTGGAAGTACTATGTACTAAACACAACAAATGGTAATCAGTCCACCATGTCTAACCCACATAAGGATTGGCTAATCCAGGAGCAAACGGCTCTTGGTAAAGATATCTCAAAACCGTTGACGGCTTGCAATTTGCCCAAAATTGTATGGTATTCAGCTCACCATATCCTAAAAAGAAAAAGAGTTGGCTAGCCCGCAAGTTTATGGCTTGTGGTAAAGGCAGTGGGAAATCCATAATTGGTAATCGACTCACCAAAGATATTTTATCTAAGAGTTGGCTAGTCCAGAAGCAAACGGCTTCTGGTAAAGACAAATCAAATCCGTTGAAAGCTTATGATTTGCTCAAAATCATTTGGTTATCGTTGTACCAAGGTTCTTACTTGAATCAAAACAATTGGCTACTCCAGAAGTAATGGCTTTTGGTAAAGAGATGAAATCCATTAAATTTTTCAAATCATTGCTAGGGACTAGCAATATCTTAGTGTGGGGATTGATGAGTGTCTAAATACTCATCATTTTGTACTATCTAGATCGCAAAACATCCGAAAACACTTAGAAATGCATCAAAATGATGAAAATATCACAAACAAGTGTTTTATGTGTTTTAAATGCAAAACATCAAAATCGATGAAAACGATCAAGTTTGCATAATTGGCGCTTTAGTCCCCAAGTTACAAAAGTTGTCAAAACTAGTCCTGGTAATTCAAAAACTTGTAAATGTCATTTAAGGTCCATGAGATTCAAAAGTTGTCAAAATAAACCCTTTAAAGTTTAAAATTTACAAATGACAACTTTAGTCCCTAAAATTTGAAAATTGTCAAATATAGTCCTTGGTTAATTTAAAAGTGAAAATTATCAAATTTTAACCTTGTACTATTTATAAATGACAAAATTGGTCCTTATAGTGAACTTTTGAAAATTACAAGTTTGGTCCCTAGAGTTACAAAATTGGCGCTTTAGCCCTCGGATTTACAAAATGGAAAATAATCAATAATGGTCCTTGTACTATTCACATATGGCGTGAATGGTCCTTGTGAGAGCTTTGGAAAATTATCAAGATCATCCTTAACTTTGTTGGAATTACACAAAAGTCCTTGTGATTATTAAGCTACAAACCAAACGGATCATTTATATTATCCTAGCCCAAATCCAATAAACAAACCCGCCCAATATTTAAAATGAAAAACCGCCATCACCGTAGCTCTACCTCTCCCACACCGCATACTGAAACTGTGTGGTTTCACCACTCACCACCACTTTCCACCACACTACCTTATCCCCCAAATGGTTAACAACCCTCCACCTCTACATAAACCAAAAAGCATTAAATGCTAAAACTCACAAATGACTTTTTGGCGCCAATTTGCAAATCAATGGTGAGATATGTTACGAGATCCAATGGTGGTGGGAATAACTCAAGCTTATGGGAATCTCAAAAGGCTATAAAGAGAGAAGGAAAACAATGGAGAAAAGAGTAGAGTAGTTTTAGTTTTTATATGTCGTAGGTAGTTTATATTTAATTTCTAGTGTTTATTTAAGGTTTCAAGTTTTGTATTAAGTAATCTCAGTGTTATAAACCTATTTCAATAATCAATTTCAAGTTTTCTTTTCATTTCCGCTTTATGTAAAATTTCAAGATCAAGAAAATTTCATGTTAAGTTAAATGTTGTTATAATTTGTTGTTAAGCATTCAAAAGCTCATATAAGCTCTTATAAAAGCTTTTCTAAGCTTTAGTATCCTTAAAACTCGCTTTAGATTCAAAATAGAAAATTCACAAAATCAAGAAAAATAGTGAGAAAATAAAAATCCAAAGGAAAATGAAGATTAAAGATCAAGCAAGGTTGAATTTGATTTTTTTGGGTATAGAGCTTTGTGGAAAGCTATAGGGTGTGATGTCGCTTCTTGGTTCTCCTTTTTCACTTGGAATCATCTTGTAAGCCTTTGTTCCATTTTTATGCATTTCACTGTTCAAGTGCTTATTTCAGCTTATATCTTTGTTTTTATGCATGTTTGGTGTATTATTAGTGAGATTAGTGCTTAATATAGTTTGCTTGTTCTTTAAAATTGGTAGTTGCTAAAACTCTCATTTTAACAGTCATTATAGCATAAGTACCATTCTTGAATTTCAAGTTGTTAGTACTGTTGCTTTATGCTTATTCAGTCTAAATATATAATAATACAAGTCCTTAATTCAGTTGCATGGTCTAAATCAGTGGAATCCTTTGAAAAGCTTTACAACTGCTTCTAAACGGAGTGTTTGGATTTGCTGATTTAGTAACATTCCAAAGGTATGCTTGTTATTGTTCATGATTGTTTTAAGTTATGTTGTCATCTAGTATCTCATTACAACAATAAAATGCGCCCTTGTTTTAGTAAAAGTCAGTAACTTAATCTCACCCTTACAGCTTAACTCGATTAAGGTTTTAGATTGCAAAACTCATCAAGGCTGCTTGTAATTTAGAACTTTAGCTTAAACTCACCTTAGTATAGCTTATTATAACATGTTCATCCATAGAATCAAATCAAATCTCATAAAAGTCAATCTTCCATTTCGCCTATAAAAGTCAAAATTTGGAAAGTCTAGTTTTACAAAACTTTGTTGAAGTCTCATTGGTTCATTTCTTCATCAAAATCTATGAGACTTTGGGATTTGCAAGATCAGAGGGTCTAGTTTAATATTATCGCTTTGTTTTCCTTTATCAAGCTCCAATAAGCTTTTAATCGCCCAAGAAGGCTCAAATGCCCCAGCACACTCAAGTATGCACAGCATCTTGTACTTGTTCACAAGCTTCATTCAAGCTTGTGAGGAGCTAATTTTTGGTCCAAGTATATTAGGCTAGGTTATCTTTAGGTCCATATATCTGCTTTTACCTTTAGCTTATTTATTTAGCTTATGCAATAGCTAAAGTAGCCATCGATCACTGTTTGCTTAAATAATCCAATAAGCTCAAATCCAATTTAAGCTTCTTTAGTGATCTATAGTAATCGTTAAATAGTCTAGATATACTTAATATAGCATAACCTAGCTTCTGTGATTATTTGGTGTCCATTTGTGGACTTTAGCTTATTTTGAATTACTTATTTATAAGCAGTTTCACTGCAGTTGCAATTTCCTCCACATAAGCATATGTTTTTATATTTTTTATAGATTAAGAACAATATTTTAGTATTTTCCTGAATTTTTCATATTTTTCCTGCACTGTTTGCTATTTTTCTTTATTTTAAATAGTTTTTAAGTCTTTTTAAATAGCTTTTAATACAAATAAATCGTAAAAAGTTTAAAAAATATGTTTTCAATTTTTCTAGATTAAGATAAATATAAAAGTCATAAAAGTATTTTTCCATAATTTTCTTGGTTTAAATAGTATTTTCTATCATTTTAATTAGTTTTAAATAGTATTAAATTAATAATAAATACATAAAAACTCTAAAAATATATTTTCAGTTTTAAAATAAGTTTTATCATATTTTAGATTTTTCTAAGTTATAATTTCATTTTTCTAGGTTAATTTTGTATTTTCTTATATTTTAGTGCATTTTAAATACTTAATAAATAGTTTTAATTAATAATAATTAAATAAATAGTTTTAAAAATAATTTTCTTTTTCTAATAATTTTCTTTTATTATTAGGATTTTAAAATGTCATTTCATATTTGTAGGCATTTTATTTCTTAAAACTCACGCTTTATTTCGTGACGCTTACGTAATTTTATTTAAACGACGTTTTAGGTTTTAAACGCTCATCAATTTTAAAATAGTGATAGCGTTTATTTAATATATTTTAACTTTTTAATTTCCTTTAATTTGCATTTAAGCCCTGTAATTTATAAAGCTTTTCTTTAGGTATAAATATTTCAAAATCCTTTCGATCACTATCCTTAGTGATTATTCGACATCCGAAGTTGTTTAACACCAATTCATCCTCCGGGGACTTAACGACCCGTGAATCCACCGTATTCTGTGATCTTCATTGCATTTGGTGTGTGAACTGCTTTGAGTTTCTTACGGTTGGTCATTCACAAGTGGCTAGCTTGCGTGAGATAACTTGACCACCAGGTAGTGATTTTGTGATGTACAATAAGGCATGTTATATTTGTGGTAGTTTTGATCATTTACATGCTTATTGTGACTATCATAATGGGAGAAGGGAAGTCCATGGGAATAAAAGGGTGGAGTCTAACAGGTTTCAACATAATGTACACCCTAATTCACATTGCAAAATTTTCCCAAGAGCAGCTCAACTAAGAAGTGGTCTCAAAACTTTGCCACCGCAAAAACTCGTTAACACTGCTCACCCTAAGTCACCGTTAAAAGTGCAAAGTCCAAAACAACTTTTGCCAACTGCACAAACAGGAAAGGAACTTTTCAAACTAAAAGGTTCATTATAACCAACAATGGGTACCTAAACCAAACCAAAGAAGCTACCACCGCTCATTCAAAAGTTACCACCGCAAGGGTTGTAAACAAGAAAAGGGGGACATGGGCAATGCTGTGAAGGCCTCAAGACGTTGGGAATGAAAACCTAAAGGAACTACCTCTACAACCAATCCCAATGGTATATCAATGTCCTTTGTTAGATTTAACTATATTGATACACGAGGCACATCCAAGTCAATCATGGCTTGGGTCCCCAAAAGAAACTAACTCTTTACCCTTATGTGCAGGAACATCCAAGGACAAAAAGATCAGATCAAGGATATACAGATAGTGGGTGTTCAAGGCACATGACTGGCAACAAGTCCTATCTTTCAGATTTTGAACATTATGATGGACAGTATGTCAGTTTTGGAGGTGGATTTAATGGAACAACAAGTATGATGCAAGAACTCAAAAGATAAAGGAAAACATGGATCATTATTATTATTTCACAAAACGCATTAATCGATCGAGTGCGGTAGATACATCCATGGAATACGATCACAAGCATCATTACATCAACCGAAAATAACTAAACAACATCCTACTCCAAACAAAAGCTTCACAACCTACCCCAACCACACTCAACTTAACCACCATCTACCACCTATGGCTTCTTTGGAATGGCCCATGTTGGCATCACCTTAGGTGCATTACGATATCAATCCGCTTATACACTCTAGGGCTTGCTAGTCCCATCACCACTTTTCTAATGTGTAGGAGGATGATGAAGGTCCCTCTTGTAGTGGTGTCACAATGTGGTGGAAAGGAGGCATCCGCAATTCTCCTTATGGAAGCATTCTTGCAAGGGAAGCACATCCAAGACCCTTGACTCAAGATCATTATTTGTTCTTGTGCATGGAGAAATGTAGCTTGCATTGGAGTCGAGCTATCTTCAATGATGATGACTTCTTGTGGCTTTGGATGAGTTGAAGAAGGATTTGCAAAGAATGTGGTTTTAGTGGTAAAACAAAGAACAAGACACCTTATGAATTATTTAGGGTAGACCACCTATCCTTGACTTCATGAGACCATTTGGTTGTCATGTATCTATTCTCAATACCATAGATTATCCGGCAAGTTTGATGAAAAATCGATGAAGGGTATTTTGTTGGGTATTCCATGGTCAAGAAAGCTTTTAGAGTATTCAACTTAAGAACCCAAAGATTGAAGAGAATCGCATGTAGAGTTCCCCGAAAACAAAGTTAATCTCAAAGGAACCGGTCCGTAAAGGTTGTTTGATCTTGATACTCTCACCAATACTATGAATTATGTGCCTGTTTCTACAGAACATCTTCTTTGATTTTGCAGTTCGTAAGAGTTTCTTGATGATGATGAACCAAGCAAGGATCATGTAGATGATCAAGATGAATTCGCCTACCTCTTTGGGACTATGCGATAATGATGATATACCAAAACCGGAGATGCTCACTCTTCTAATGATTTTGGAAAGGAAGGAAGTAGCAACTTGAATGTCGAAAATTCGAAAGCAAAGGAAATTTTGATTCCATTGCTAGGCCAAAAGTTTCCACCGCAACACCGGATGTGGAAATTACAACCCGCCATGAGGAAGCTCAAGCCAATGATGTTGAAATTTCAAATATGCCAAGTGAGATTGCGCCTCGCACTCGCCACACTTTTATTCATAAATCACATCCTCTTGAAAATGTGATCGGGGATGTCTATTCACCGTGAAGACTAGAAGACAAACAAAGTTGCTCGATGTCCATGGATTCATTAGTAAAATATATGAATCTAAGACTCATGAAGGCAAGAATGAATGTCTTTTATGTGTTTTATGTCACAAATGGAGCCAAAGAATGTTTACAAGGCACATGAAGATGAAAGTTGGGTGGAAGCAATGCAAGAAGAGTTGCTCCAATTTAAGCTTCAAAAGGTTTGGGTGTTTGTGATTTGCCTTCCGCAAGAAGGTAATAGGTACTAAATGGGTGTTCGTAAACAAGAAGGATGAAAGAGGAATTGTTATCGTAAACAAAGCTAGGCTTGGGCTCAAAGATACACTCAAGAGAGGGTATTGACTATGAAGAAGTGTTTGCTCCAGCTTGTAACGAATTGAAGCAATCAGTTGTTCTTAGCCTATGCATCTTTTATGGGATTTAAAGTCTATCAAATGGATGTAAAGAGTGCTTTTCTATATGGGCGTATTGATGAGGAGGTTTATGTTTAACAACCTCCGTGCTTTGATGACCCCGAATATCCTAACAAAGTATACAGATAGTTAAAGCTTTGTATGGCTTGCATCAGCACAAGGAAATGGTATGAAACCTTAACTACTTATCTTCATGCTAATGGGTTTCATAGAGGCAGAGTGGATCAAACTTTGTTCATCAAGAAAGACAAGAATGATATCTTGTTGGTTCAAGTGTATGTTGATGATATCATTTTGGATTTACAAAGAGAGAGATGTGCAAAGAATTTGAGAAACCGATGAAAGAAGAATTCGATGAGTTCTATGGGTGAACTCACATTCTTTTGGGACTTCAAGTACTACAAAGGCCGATGGTATTTACATCAATCAAGATAAATATGTGGTCGAAATACTAAGGAAGTTCAAGTTCATCGATGCAAAGTCATCCAAAGACCTTGCAGACAAGACTACACACCTACTCCCAAGGAAAATAGTGGTGAAGCGCTTGATGTGCACATGTACATGTCTATGATTGGTTCTTTGATGTATCTTACATCATCTAGACCAGACATCATGTTTGCAGTGTGCTTGTGCAAGGTTTCAAGTTACTCCCAAGTTCTCTCACTTGACCGCTGGAAGAAGATTTTCGATACCTTAAAGCATTTCCTACTCGGGATTGTGGTACTCGCAGATTCTCCTCTAGATCCGTTACTTACTCGTGATAGTGACTATGCCGGAGCTAGCTTGGATAGAAAATCTACAATGTGGATGCCAATTTCTTAAGAAACAAACTATGGTGGCTAATTCATCAACCGAGGCAGAGTATGTGGTCACGTAAGTTGTTGTGCTCAAGTTCTATGGCTTCGTAATCAACTTTTGGACTATGGGTACAATTTCATGAATACCATCATTCATATTGACAATAGCAGCACCATCCGCATTATTAAGAATCCATTCAACACACAAAGACTAAACATATTGAAATTAGACACCATTTCATACGAGACCGTTATGAAAAGGACTAATTCACGTTGTCAAAATTCATACCGATGACAACTATGCCGATTTATTAACAAAAGGACTTGATGGGTAGATTTCAAAGATTTGGTAACAAGTATTGGAATACTAAATCCATAAACTTTTTGTGTCAAATTGTCTTTGGTGTTGAGTGGAAGTTTCTGGGTACTGATATTGTTGTATAAGTTTGTATATATTCTGTGCTTGTGTTTTTGCTTGTTCAATAACTTTTATGCAACATAGATGGGAGTTGATCTTAAAAGGTGTATAACTGAGATACACAACAAATGGTTATTGATTCACCATGTCTAATCCACATAAGAATCAACAAGTCTAGAGCAAACGACTACTGGTAAAGACTTATCAAATCCGTTTATGGTTGATAGTTTACCAAAAACTATATGGTTATCAACTCACCATATTCTTTATGATTAAGAGTTGGCTAGTCCATAGCAAACGGCTCATGGTAAAGACGTATCAAATCCGTTGATAGTGGTAGTTTGCTAAAAACTATGATAAGAGCAAATTAGTTTTTATATGATTTTATTTACCATCGCTTTTTGAAATTTTTGTGAAAAATTACCATCGCTAGTTCACAGCTTCCACCGACAATGTTATTTTACCATCGTTGTTCTAGCCATACAACCGATTATGTCAAGAATTTATTTTTACTAGCCGTTGAAAGTAACCACCGATTTCCATATATATGTGGTTAAAATTTTAAGAAGATTATCTACTTTCCATATTTTTATTTATCCACTTAAGATAAATACTTTCTAAAGATAGTTTTTCTTGCGCAATAATCTTAAACCCTAACCCTATATATCTCTCTCAATTGGCTAGTTATTACTCAATTATTACCGACATAATATCGCTTTTCATCAAAAGTTTCTATGGCACCATTAAGAGTTGCAGGGTTGAAAAGCACAAGAAAACCGCAGTTGGTGATCTCATCTTCATCCTCACCTAATGATGGTGATTCACCGGTTTTGATCAAGATTTGGGTAATTCTCCCAAATAGGGAGGAAAACAAGTGCTGAAACTCAGGGGAGGAAACTTGATTTTGAAGATGAAGGGGTTTCTAGTAAAGGAGCAAAGGAAGCTAATACTCAAGGAGAGCAACTAGAGCAAGAGATTTTCTGTACTGCAACTGATTTTACCACTGATCCAATTTCCACTACAGAGCCAAATATTCCCATTGATGAACATAATGTTGTCACTGCAAGTGAAGAAATTGATAAACTGAAGAAAGACAAAGGTAAAGCAGTTATGGAAAGTCAAGAGCAACCTAGAAGAAAGATTTCAAAGAAAGAACAAGTTCAGATTGCTCATGATAGAGAAATTGCTAAAAAGATTACTGAAGAACAAGTTGCTGAAAAGAAAAAGGTTGAAGAAATGGAGATTGTAAGCTTTTTGGAGACTAAAAGGTTGGATAGAATGGAAGATTCTCTAGAAGATCCACTTTCCAATGTTCAACCTAAAATACTTAGAGAAGACCTGTAGTTTAGCTATGTTCCCATCAAGAAGATATTGAGTTCTTGATTGCTAATAATCCAATAATCAAGAAAAGGCAATCGACCTTGTAGAGCGATGCATCCTTAATCAAGATCAAAGAACCGCCATTGAAGGATTTCATTCAAATGAAGAATAATCAAGCACTTCAAGATGTGATTAGTACAATGAAAAGGGTCAAAGAAACAAAGACAACCAACCAAGGCACAAATTATCTCATACATGAAGACTTATTGTTGTCATGTTGGTGGTTGGAAAAGCATCAATTCAAAGGAATGCCCGATAATCAAGTTGAAGGTATCTACTACAGAGTTCAAAACATGATAAAGATTTTATTTCAATGGGCTCTAAATAAGAAGCAAGAAGGTTTCTGGATTGAAGAGAAAGGCCAAAGAAAGTGATTCTCGTGATCAAGAAGACTAAGGTTGTCAAGAACAAGAAATTCCTACCGAGAAATTCATCAAGAACAACCGATCGGAATGATTGTGATAGTAGAAGAATATTTTTATCCAGAACCACTACAAGTTAGACATCCTATCATTGATTGGGAGGTTTACACTGCTAGCAATTTTGCTTCAACATGGAAGATCACAAGGCTAGGTGGTGAAACTTCATCATTCATGACATTTGAAGATCTCATTAAAGCTTTTGACAGAGATGACCTTGACAAATTATGGAAGTTAGTTCAAGAAAGGTTTGATGCTCAAGATCTCAAAGATATGAAGGAGATGCGCTTATGGATTAATCTTAGAAGGCTCTATGAACCGTGTTAATGATGATTTCGAAATTCTCATGTACATGTCCCGGTACTAAATGGTTTTACTATGATTCATGTGAAATTATCATGTTTCTACAAAGAAATGGAATGTATGTATTCATGCTTGCGAGAAAGAATATCCACTAAGAGTGGAACTCTCATGTTGATGTTGTGTACTACTATAAGAGTTCATGAAGACAATGAGAAGGTCGAGCATTGTTACATAGGCTTCAAGATCAATGTTCCGTAGCTATTCGTGGTTGAGAAAGAAGTAAAGTGTTTGATTGAATTCCCAAACCTTGAAGATGATGCAGATTGAAGAAACTTATTGATTTGCAGAGAAATCATAAGTTTAGGGAGGATTGTTGGGAATAATCTGCTACCACCGATAGTTGTGGAAGACATTGCTTGATTACACTAGCAAAGGGAAACGATACCACCGCCGGTACATTATTACCATCGCTATTAGATAATGATTAGAAAACGTGTTTAGATAAGTATAGAATAGATCTTGTGTATATTCTATATTGTTAGCTTTATACTTATCTTGTAAAGGACCCTTGTTGTATAAAAGGAGGTCCTAGGTCATTGTCTTAGGTACTTGTCTAATTACCTCACGATTACTCACAAAGGCTTCAAGGTGTAACCCTAGTGATAAGCAAGATCACTCGTATTATTCATTAATAATATTGAGCTTAAGTTTTGTGTTTAATCTGTGTTTACTTACAATACATCATACAATCCGCCTTCTAAGTATTACTAAGTAAATTCCGCTTAATAATATTATACAAAATATCATTGACACAAGGTGTGTGTCCAGATCCATCGAGATATTATATCGAGTTATAGAGACAAAACCTATCTAATAATCATGTATTCAATTATTAATCAAATAATCATTGAACACCAAGAAAGCATGAAGACATACAATCATATCTCACAAAAACAAGTTATCACTTAGAGACTTCAAGGTACATATGGGGATGTAAATATTCTAGGTTCGCTACGGAAAATCCTAATTACTACTTATTTAATGTGCGATCCTAGTAAGAGAAAAGTTCATCAATGTAAACTAACTTTAGGCACATTTAGGAAGATCTATTTAATCAAGTTGGAGAATGAGTATGCGATCATCACTAGTGGTGCTCAATTAAGGCTAAACACGACTGCTTTTACGGGTTATACCACTAACCCAACTTCTTATGGAAGCAATTCAACCGTTAAGTGAAACCTAATTTCTAGTGCGATAGGTTCTCCAAGAGTCATTCTCATGTTAGATAAAATTGAATTTCTATATTTGCCTATCGAATTGCAGCAAAGATGAAATTTGATTTGTATGCTTAACACTTGGACTTATATAACTCAACTAATCATATTTTAATGTCGGTTGACCTAGATGACATATTTCACACATAATCTTAATTGTGATGTGTTGTATGCTAGGGTTGGATGAGAAAGCGAGCAAGATACCTCGATCTAGTGTTTGGGATCTAGAGGTGTCTGGTTTAGATGGTGTATTTCATGATCTGTTGGGTTTATTGATTCGATGATACAAAACAATAAAGAATGAAACATCAAGGGCTTAAAGTGACAAAGATGAAACCTACAAAAAGATGGAAGGACTTGTTGCAAAAGAAGATTTATTATTTAGTCCTTCAGAGTATCTTGTAAACCCTAATGCTCTACTATATAAAGAGACATGGGGTCTAGGTTTTCATATACAAGTCTTTCACAATGTAGACGCCTAGTAGATGGTGTGTAACCTAGACGTGTTTCTATAAACGCCTAGGGTTAGTGTTTGTTTTGTATATCCCTAAGATCCGAGATGGCTTAGATCCCCGTTATGCTTAGGTAACACGTTATATTCGATCAATATATAATTGGGGAGATAATGATGAAAACCTTGTGTCAATAACATAGTTGTTTGTTCTATTCCGCTGTGCATGATTGTTTGTCTATGTTATTGTTAAACCCTAAGGCTCAAAACGATCCATGGAGTTCTATCAAACTCCACAATTGGTATCAGAGCTTGTGATCTAGAAACTGTTATCAAGAAGAAGTTTGTTAATCTGTACTTAAGAAAGTTAAGATGTCTGAAGAAACTCATATGGTGACTGCTTCCAAGGTTCCCATGCTCAAACATGGTGAATATCAAATATGGAGGATGCGAATGAGACAATACATTCGCATGATTGATTATGCTCTATGGGATGTTGTTGAAAAGGAGACTCTCTTCCTTGAAGGGTGATGATGGTAAGGAGATTGCTATTATAAGTGAACCCGATAAAGCTAAGAGGAAGATGGAGATTAAGGCTCAAACGATCCATGGAGTTCTATCGACTCACAATTGGTATCAAAGCTTGGGAGCTCGTTACCTAGGGATTCACAAGGTTTTATTGGTCAAGAATGGCGAAAAGAAGAAAAATTCGTCGAAAATTTTCGTGATATGTTTCGCATCAACGCTTTTGTAACGATCATAACTTTTCGTTAACTGCTGGATCGTGACGAAATTTTAGTGGACGTTTCTATATATTCATCTAACTTTTCACCGAAGGAATTTTCGATCCGAGCTTCCAAGAAAAAGTTATTCATTGTCGGTTGGTCAAGGGTTTTCGTAAATTGAATTTTTGGGTTTTCATGTATATTCAACTTCTTGAATTTTTGTTACTTGTTCTAATTTCGATGGAGGTTGTTTATACATTGTGTGGTGTTTATGATTCATGGTTAGAAGCAGCTTTTCCTAGTGTTTTACGAAACCACTTCTAGTGTTTTCTCGCAACCACTTCTAGTGTTTTCTCAACCATCGATAGTGTTTTCTGCAACCACTTCTAGTGTTTTCGCAACCACCGATAGTGTTTTCGCAACCACTTCTAGTGTTTTCGCAACCACTTCTAGTGTTTTTCGCAACCACCGATAGTGTTTTCTCGCAACCACTTCTAGTGTTTTTCTCGAAACCACTTCTAGTGTTTTTCTCGAAACCACTTAGTGTTTTTCCGAACCACTTCTAGTGTTTTCTCAAACCACCGCTAGTGTTATCTCAATTCCACCGCCGGTGTTTATTATGCTATTCGCTTCTACCGATTAGGTTTTGGAATTGAGGAAGCCGTATATGTTTTTGGTACCGAGATTTTTGCACACACAAGATTGGTTTAATTTGTTCTTAAAGGTTCTAAAAGGCTCGCTTTTGAGATTTATTGAATAGGTGATTACGAAGATGATTGATCATAACCTATTTGATATTGTAGTTGAGTTACCTAGATTCGTGATCTTATCATATCTCAAAGCGGGTGTTACACTTTGAGGTAACTTGTTCGTGCTTCAATGATTGTGACGAAGAATTGACATAACACTTAAAGGAGTGACGTTATTGTGCTCATGATTATTGTCAAGAGATTGCGTCTCCTTATACATTGGTTAGTATACGCTCGAGTCACGTGGATAAACAAGACATAAGATACAAGTTTGGGTTATTTTACTTCTTCATCAAATTTGTTATATTTGGTTTTCTTCACAAGTGATCATTACAAAGATCTTACAGATTTGAAGAATCATTTGATGTTCATGCACCACTCAAGGGGAAGATTCTACTACTTATATTCTCTATTTGTTGATAACAAAAAGGGGAAGATATGTTGGAGTGGCATGGCATGGATTAAGGGGAAGACAAGGAAGACAACATTTGTTTCATTTAGGGAGATGTTTACATCTCAACTTCTGCTACTTCGTCTTGGGAAGTTCGTACAAGAACCGTGTTTGTTTTGTCATCATCAAATAGGGGAAGATTGTTGGGTTTATTGATTCGATGATACAAAACAATAAAGAATGAAACATCAAGGGCTTAAAGTGACAAAGATGAAACCTACAAAAGATGGAAGGACTTGCTTGCAAAAGAAGATTTATTATTTAGTCCTTCAGAGTATCTTGTAAACCCTAATGCTCTACTATATAAAGAGACATGGGGTCTAGGTTTTCATACAAGTCTTTCACAATGTAGACGCCTAGTAGATGGTGTATGTAACCCAGACGTGTTTCTATAAACGCCTAGGTTAGTGTTTGTTTTGTATATCCCTAAGATCCGAGATGGCTTAGATCCCCACATGCTTAGGTAACACGTTATATTCGATCAATATATAATTGGGGAGATAATGATGAAAACCTTGTGTCAATAACATAGTTGTTTGTTCTATTCACGTGCATGATTGTTTGTCTATGTTATTGTTAAACCCTAAGGCTCAAATCAATAAACCGGTAAAAGGAAACTTAGTGAGAGGGTTACCTTCAAAGGTTTTTGAGTGTAAGGAACTGTGTGTGCCTCGTCAAAAGGAAAACAACATAGAGCCTCTTGTAAGACCAAAATCAGAACACCATAACACAACCATCGCTTATGCTTCATATGGACTTATTTGGACCAACCTTGTTGAAGCTTGAATCATAAGCGTGATGCCTAGTTCTCACCGATGATTATAGTAGATTTTCTTGGGTATACTTTTGGCTACTAAGAATGAGACTAGTGAGATTCTTAAGAATTTCATTACAAAGATAGAAAATCTAGTAAGTCATAAGGTCAAAGTCATCGATGTGATAATGGAACCGAGTTTAAGAATAATGTGATGAATCGCCTGTAGCTAAAGGTATTGAAAGACGCTTTAGTGTTGCTAGAACACCACAACAGTAATGGTGTAGCCGAGAGAAAAATAGAACACTAATTGAGGTCGCTAGGACTATGTTTTCGTAGTCTAAATTACCAACTACCTTTGGGTCAAGTCGTAGGAATTGCATGTTATGTGCAAAACAAGTAAGGTAGTGAAGCCTCATAACAAGACCCCTATGAGTTGTTACATGGTAGGAAGCCAATGATTGCATTCCTAAACCTTTTGGGTGTCCTGCTACCATTTTGAATACCATAGACTACCTAGGCAAGTTTCAAGAGAAAGCGATGATGGATACTTTTAGGCTATTCCACAAATAGTAAAGCCTTTAGAGTATACAACAGAGGACTAGAATTGTTGAAGAGAACCTACATGTTCAATTTAGTGAAAAGACTCCTAGTGTTGAGACCAAAGGACCAGATCGGGTCGCTTAATATTGATATGCTAACCAAATCTATGAATTATGAGCCTATCATTGCGTGAGCTTCCACTAATGCATATATGTGTATTCAAAAGGATTCTAGTAGATAAATCTTCCAAGGAAGCCGATTCTCCAACATAGTTCTATTTGGTTGAAAAGTGGAAAGTCGGTTCTGCTCCTCCCATCATTCACAAGGGTCCTCCGATGATGATATACATAATATCGAGGCAAAGTTGATCATCATCAAGATAAAGATGAGTTGGTTCAAGATAACTCAAAGGTCGGTAAAAGAAATTGAAAAGAAGAAAAGGCAAGCAATCGCTAAGCTTCACCGTAAGTGCCGATAGCCATTTGTAAATGCCGACAAGCCATCTTCTACCACCGATAGTTCAAGTGCAATTCTCGCTACAAGCACCGATGATAGTACTTTCTTGGACCTTATCCAAAGCCACTATATTGTAATGAGGAGTATCCACATGATCCCGATATGCCCGAATTAATAGAGATTGATACTCCTATCGATGATGAAGACTTGGATGAATTCTTCAATGCTAATTTGACTAATTTGGACATCATATTAATGAAAGTCCAATTACCTCTACCGAATTCACAAAATTCATCCCAAGGAATGATTCTTGAAATTTGAATACCCAGCTCAAACAAGAAGGTGATAAAGAATTCGTAACCCTTTCCCGAATATGGGTTCTTTGCAAGATCTCTTCACAAAAGAAACAAATACAAAGATCCGCAAAATTGCTTGTTTGCTTGTTTTCTATCTCAAAAGGAGCCCAAGAGAATAGAAGAAGCTATAATGTAAGAAGGATGGGTAGAATCAATGCAAGAGGAGTTTTTCCGCTCAAACTTCAAGAAGTTTGACATTGGTTGATCTTCCAAATGGGAAGAGGGCTATTGGTACTAAATGGGTATTCGTAAACAAAAGGGATGAAAGAGGAATCAGAGTGAGGAACAAGTCAAGATTGGTTGCTCAAGGATACACACAAACCAAGGTTTGGACTATGATGAAGTATTTGCACCAGCTTGCAAGGATAGAAGCTATTAGATTGTTTTTGGCTTATGCTTCATTCAAGAATTTTGTTGTGTATCGATGGATGTTAAAAGTGCATTTTATATGGCACTATTGATGAGGAGGTATATGTTTGTCAACCTCCTGGTTTTGAGGGTCCCGATCATCCCGATAAGGTTTACAGGTGAGGAAGGCTATGTATGGACCGTGATCAGCTCCTAGGCATGGTATGAATGTTCATCTACTTATTTGATGGACAATGGGTTTAAAAGAGGACCGATTGATAAAACTTTGTTCATTAGAAAGCACAAAGATGATATTTTATCGTTCAGTTTATGTAGATGACATCATCTTTGGTTCTACTAACAAGGAGCTATGCAGAGATTTTGAGAAACTTATGCATGATAAGTTTCGATGAGTTCTATGGGAGAACTCACTTTTTTTGGGGCTACAGTTCAACAAAGGACCGATGGTATATTCATTAGTCAAGACAAGTATGTGGCGATGTATTGAAGAAATTTGGGTTTCAAGATGTAAAAGTGCAAGTACACCCATGGAGACTCGTAAACCTATGCTACCCGATGATGGGAGTCCCAAAGTTGATCCGAAGTTGTATAGATCCATGATTGATCTTTGATGTATCCGATCGCATCTAGGCCGATATTATGTTCTCGTGATGCTGTGTGCAAGATTTCAAGTAACACCCAATGCATCACACATGAATGTCATAAGAGGATTTTAGGTATTTGAAAGGTCATCCTAAATTGGGCCTTTGGTACTCTAAGGATTCTCCTTTGATTTGGTGGCCTACATC
This sequence comes from Chrysanthemum lavandulifolium, assembly GCA_022545495.1. Taxonomy (NCBI): domain Eukaryota; kingdom Viridiplantae; phylum Streptophyta; class Magnoliopsida; order Asterales; family Asteraceae; genus Chrysanthemum; species Chrysanthemum lavandulifolium. Next base: position 30,932,361 of record CM040242.1, read on the forward strand.
GACAAAGTGACTATGCCGGAGCTAGTCTCGATAGGAAGTCTACCACCGAGGATGTCGCCTGGGAAGCGACACTTTCTGGCGCAGTAAAAAGCAAACTATTGTGGCAAATTCTACAACCGAGGTCAATATGTGGTCACGCTAGTTGTCGTGGTCAAGTTCTATGGATTCGTAATCAATTGTCGGATTTTGGGTATAATTTTATGCATACTAAGATTTACATTGATAATAACAAGACAATTTGCATTATCAAAAACTGCTTTTACATTCTAGAACTAAACATATTGAGATAAGACATCATTTTATTAGAGATTGTAATGAGAAAAGGTTGATTCAAATGGTAAAAATCCATACTGATTTCAATGTTGCTGATCTTCTCACAAAAGCTTTTGATGTGGGGAGGTTTCAGTATCTTGTTGTTAGTATTGGAATGCTTATTCTCTAAATTTCTCAAATTGTTTTGTACAAGATTGTAAAAGTATTGGACTGTTATTATGTAATCTTAAGTATTGCTTTCTCTGTTATAACCACTGATAGTGTTGCTTCTAACCACCGATAGTGTTGTCTAACCACCGATAGTGTTGCTTCAACCACCGATAGAGTTGGTCTATCCTCCGCTAGTTGTTCGTGTTTTCTAATCATTGTGTAGGAAAATGCTAAATCATTATAGAGATGCAAGAAGTAATCGAATTTCATTGTTCATTCAACAAAATAAACATTTACGTTTACAACTACAATGAAACTTCAAGCGTCGAATAACGACTACAACTATACATGATTTTCTCCTAATATTTTACTACTACTATCCTTGTCGATATCGCTTGAATGTCGGATATGCATTTATCATATGCAAACGGCAAATAAGGATCAAAATGGAAAGGATGGATTGATGAAATGAAGAAGTCAAGCCGATTGTAAGGCGTATAGATGGATGATGTGATATTCTTCTTGTGCTCCATCTTCTCTTACCACCATTCAAAGAACTTACTCCATCTTTCCTTTTCCCTTCCGGTTACGATATGTGAAGAAGCACCATGTTTTGGTGCTAAGACCAAGAACCACCTCTCGTCACTAGGAGTGGTGGGTTTCTTGCTCGAGGTCTTGGTCAGTTAGAAGATGAAGGTTTGAGTTTGCGCCTTCTTAGAAGAGTCATCGTAGTCTTCTCAAGCATCACTGATCTACAACACTATCATCTTCGGATGATGGGAGAAATGGAGATTTTCTTGGTCTTGGTTCTAGTGGAGGCAAACAGGTTAGCTATGGGTTTCCATCTTCACTTGATGATGAAGATGATGAAGAGGATGAGGTGGTGGTTAGATCAACCACTTCGGGTTTGTTCCAACTAGGTTCCACATTTTGGTTGATTGGGAATTTTGGAGCAATTAGGTTTTATCTCTTGATTGGTTTCATGCTCTATGTTATTTGGGTGCTTTTTATAAGTGAGGATTAGGTTATCAAGCAACTATGGGCAAGTTAAATGTGGTGGAGAGTTAATGAGGTTCTCGGGATTGGACCGAGATATATTCTAGAAGTTGACTATGTTGACTTTACTGCTCTAACCCTGATAGTCATTTGTAACCACTTCTGCTATTTCTAACCACCGACAATCATAATCTTTGTCTTTGTGTTTGTTTTGTGTTGTCTTGCAGAGAAGGATGTCTTTGCATAAGGAGCTCGTGTGTTTGTCGCTTATGTTTGTGTTAAAAAAAAAAAAAAAAAAAAAAAAAAAAAATAGGTAGTTTTGTGTTCATTGTACCTTCTTATCTTGTGAGATACCATTCCCATTGGCCCGGATTTGCTTTCTATCGATGTTGCAGCTTGAAGGAGTGGTTATCCGATCCACCGATGGAGTATTTCAACCACTTGATGATGTCATGGAAGCACGATAGTATGCTTATCTGCTTTGATACTCAGGGGTTGTTTTTGACATTTTGGCAAAAGTATATCTTACTTATCAAATCACGGATGGATCACTTTCGCTAAACTAATAACCACTTCTACTTCCATATCCTTAAACCCTAATCACTTTTATTGATTTCTTCACAAACCCACCTTATTCACATCATTAATGGATTCACGTAAAATGCTCGAGACGTACTCCACTTCACATAATCTTGTTGCTCTTCTTACCAAAGATGCTCGCTCAAGGGTTTCATCAAATGATTGATTTCTTACTCATAGTTCGATCCATTTTGCTTTAACTGTTGAACCTACCATTTTAAAGCCTATATTCGATGCTTTGGAAGAATGCTAAAATTGAAGTGGTTAATGGATTGGAGGTTTTAGTACTAGGTGGATGAGCATGCTATTTCGGTTTCGAGGAGCTTATTAGAGATGTTTTGAGGCTTGATGATGCCGATGGGGTTGATAATCTTTCCGATGTTGAGATTGTGGGGTTTAGAGAGATTAGGCTACACATCCGTGAGGTGAAAAGGTACAATTTTTAAGAACTGCTTTCTCAACAATGGAAGTTTTTGATTCACACTTTGTTGATGTGTATGAGTAATAAGACCATGTGTTTTAATGATTTTCCTTCCAAGATTGCTACCGCTATTATTTGTTTGTCGATGGGAGGAAATTTAATTGGTCTAGAATGATTTATGAGGGTTAGTGCGTAATATTAGAAGAAGGGAAAGTATTATTTGTATCCTCGATTTGTTCAATTGCTTGTGAACACCAAATCCGTGATCCTATTGAACATGTTAGAGTGTATGAAATAAATCGATGATTCCTCGTGTTTGCATATATGAGGAATCGCCACGTAACGTTGTTATTCCGTGATGTTCCTTTGTTTCCTCACATGCTACATTTTCCCACCGATTCCGAGGTTCATGAGGTTAGCGGTAATGTAGGCACCCGCCTTCCTCAAAGCTAGTGCTAGTGGTTTGGTTAATGAGGCTATCACACGGTGTGAGGTGACATGATTGAAGGGCTTCCACCATCGATTCATGCTTAGATGTCGGTCGATATAGGAATCATCAATAAGACCCAACCTTGGCAACTCATAATGTGGGAAGTTCTTTAGAGCTACCACAGCGGAGGTATCCTCGCCAACCGGCTCCTGCTGTGGTACATAGATGATCGTGCCTCGGTCGGTGCTATGTCTTTGTATCCCGTGATTCATCGCCGGAGCGCTAACACAATCAAGTGATGAGGATAGGTTGAACCCGATAATGAATTGACGGCTGATGACTATGTACATGAGGGCTTTTTTCGATGATCCACCTCTCTGACCGTATAACACAGTCAAGTGGGGAGGATATTCTTGAACGATAAATGAATTGACTGCTCAAAGGTTCTAAAATGGAGGATAAGATTTCTAGTCTGCTGTGAGGTCACCGTGCTTCGTGGTAAAACTATTCGAGATTAAAGCATCGGTCTTGGTTTTGGAAAGAGTGAAAAGACCCGGTCTTGCTGCTTTGAAAGCTTGAGGCGATGAAAAAGAAGGTAAACTCTTCTCCTACTCGAATGTGGATGATGTATCCAAACAGGGAGGAGTGATGGCATGACTGTGGGGGTCGGAATGTATCATGGTGTTACTATGGATGAAGATGTTGACAAGGAGATCAAGAATTTGTAGTTTCGATAAAGCGGGAATGTCGTTGTTCTTGAAGAATCGAGGAATGTTGACATAGTACGTAACACATCCACCGATGGTATATCCGAAACCCCGTTAGTACTTTTGTAACCACCGATGTTGTTTTAGATTTGGTTATTGTTTCGACATCGCCATACCCATCGCTATCATAACTACTTCTACCATTGTTACAACTCTTTCTCGAATTACCATCTAAGCCTAAAGAAGTAGAGAAAGAGGTCAAGCACATTGATTAATTTGAGCAAAACATTATCAATACCTACATCAATTATTGCACCCGCTTTATTTATTCGCCCATCGCTACTAAATCAAAAGGTAAACCAAAAGGTAAAAGTTTGGTTATTGAACCCGTGAAGAAGAAATGGTCAAATCTAATGTTGGAAAAGGCAAAGAAGTAGCATCAAGTTCAAAAATAAAGGTAACAAGAGGATTATGATAGAGAGCTTGCTAGAAGTATGGAAGAGGAGGATAGAGTAGTTTTGGAAAGAGAAAGAATGATGAAGAAGAAGCTAGTCAAGATATTAGCTATATGGTATGAATCTCAAGATTATCTTAAAGCTCGTAATTGATCAATGATGAATATACAAGACAAGAATGGGCTTTGTTCGATGATGAAGAAAAGGCTAGACTTCCGGGAATGTTGGCAAAGAAGGTTAGTAGAGGAAAGAAGAAAATTGTAAGAAAGAAACCTCCTTCTATTGCTCATTGAGGAATGTTTTGATGAGAATTATCAAGAATTCGTATATATGTTTCGAAAATCTTACTACTTGTTCATTTACAAGAATTTTGGAAATCTATGAGAGATGTATAAGAATCAATAATGATGATTTCGCCCGATGGATTCTCAAAAGGAAAAGAGGGAAAAGATCATGATGCATGGATGGAGAGTAAACGAAAAGAAAATCAGAGTTCGTGAGACATCCGATTCTAAGAAGTTGAAAGTTGTTGTCAAGTGAATCCAATTATTTCTTATGAGTTTAATCTTTAGATGGCAAGAAGGAGTTTGGAAGATTCAAAGACTTAATAATGATGTTTCCGAGTATAATAAATTTTCTCAAATGCTTCAATATTTTGATAGAGATGATTTGATGAATTTTGGTTCTTTACAAGAAATATTTTGTGAAGTACATCCGATGATTATCATGAGAGGTTGATGTATCATAATTTGAAGATTCTATTTGAGCCTACTCATGATGAACCGTAATGGCAAGGACTCTACAATGGTCAAGTTACTCGTTGGTTTTTATATCAAACCCGTGGAGTTCATGTTTTAACTGCTTCGGTCGATTATTCATATGCTTGTAGAAGATGAGTATCCTAAATTGAATAATCATCCAAAGAATAATTACTCGATGTTGAAGCCAGTTGTTTCAAGATGTTATTGTCCTATGATAGTCAAGCTTATGACTTGGTCAAGAAGTATGAGAAGATACTTAAAAGTAAGTGTTTGGCCACATCCTCCACATCGATGTTTTGAGCTTAAAAGAAACTTGAAGATTCTGTTGAATTTGTCAAGTTTAGGGAGGATTGTTGGTTTTAGGTTCCTTGTATGATGAATTACTTTAAGTGATGGAACCGCGACAAGCTTGAAGATAACCACGGACGTAAGAAGAGTAACCACCGATGAAGATAACCGCGCTAGTAGTATTAAGTAATCACTGATAGTATTGTAAGCACTGCTAGTTCTATAGTGTCGGTTAGTTTATTGTATCGATAAATATGGAAAAGATATTTATCTTGTAGGTTACGATTAGATATTGTATAGACTCCTTATCCTATAAAAGGAGGTCCTAGGCTAGGTTAGATATACGATGTTTTATATCTAAGGTCGATACACTTCAAGGTTGCAAAACCCTAATACTGTAAGAGTATTCGATTAATAAATAATATTGAGGTGTTGAATGTTAATTGTTCTTCTTCTTAAGATTAAGTATTAAATTCGCGCGATACTTAATAAGTTCTTTGTTCAAGTCGGGCTTATATTAGATCGCTTGCTCAACTGGGATCAACATGATCTAAGAATGACATCTAGTATGTTGAGTTGTTTAGTTTTAACATGATTGGTTCTCCTAGGACTTAAGGATGTGCTCATATGTGACAAATGTAAAAGATCCTATATTGAGAATGTTCTAAGAATGCACCTTGCATTTCTTGTGAGAAGAATCTAATTACGGTTACTTACCTTAGTATATCTTGTGTGAGCTCTATTGTAAACCAATGACGACTAGTGATTAGCAATATGTATGTTAAACCTTACAAATGCAAAGCTAAATAATACATACGGAGACTATGAGTGTGGTATGATTATGATGCATGATTGAGACAAGACATATTGTATATCTCGACACGATGATGCATTATGAATGATATTGTCATTCCTATGTATGTTTGATTGACAAATATTTGAGTGTATGATATAATGAATGAATTATACTTGTTTATGCATATGACGTATGTTGTAAAGGGTTATTTCTCAAGTCTAATAACCTACATTTTGTAAACAGGGGGTAATATGTTCTCTTGTAGCACAACCATTTATGTTACAAAGAAATTAGGATGCATAGGATATACATTATCGTTTGTGAACCTTTTGACACGAGAAGTACATATTTTCTTAGACATAATGTTCTCCTAAACATTATGTTATTTTAAATGAAAAGCATGATTTCTATTTTAAGATGTACTCAAATATGAAAGTGACTTTCTCAATGGTTAATGCTAAGTATGATGATTGATAGGATATTATGTGTGACACTTTACCTAACATAGGTAAGTAATATTAAACACTATGTATACTTAGTGACAATTCATGAAAAGGATTATCATGCTCAATTTGTAAAGTGAGAAGAGATTAAAGTGAAATGAGACTGCCATGAAAAATGAGGATATAACATTTTTGATAGGCGTGATCCGCAATTCGACGGAAGGATCCAAATATATGGATTCGTGATCACCAAACCACAAAATCGAATAGAAATTTTGTATTGTATATTTTGGATCGAGTTGGTACCTTTTGGATGTTATGAGAGGTTTACATATCTTGTAAAGTTCTCGTGTTTGGATTTTCGTTCATGACATCTTTACCAATTGTATTGTAAGGTAAATTACTTGAATGTTTGGACGAATATCCAAGTCGTCAAGACTACTTCATTGTGTATTTTATTCATCTTTTAAACTAGTTGGTTTAATGTTAAGAAAACATAACCATGGACACGAGACTCGATATTACAACATCAACACAAGTGCGAGTTATGATCCGATGTAAACCTTATCGCCTCAAAAGGTTTCATTATTCTCATATCAATCGAGCGAGGTTGAGTATATAGAGTCAAGATAATATCTTTGGTCATAAATTTGAGTTATGATTTGATATTATCTTTTGTCTTGATGAATAATGATCCTTATTTAGTGTCCAAACTCAAAACATGTCAATAAGACTCGGTAATAATATCAACCATAATTTGAATAATGATTTAATATGATCCCGAAATCTTTCTTGACCCTCACGTACACTCTTTTAAAAGAAAGCAAACAAATATTTTTGGAATGTGTTCATTTATCCTAAGACTTGTCTTAATAGTAAGTTTATTTGTAATGACTCATTCATTTGCTTCTTTTAGGAATGTTAACAACTATGTATGTTTGAAAAACTATTTTTTAAAAAATGCATAGTTTATGACATTTTATGTGTATGTAGATTATTCTAACCATTTTTATATACAATAGTCATCTTCTGTAAGATACTTCATGTTTGGCAAGACATTTTGTGTGTGTGAGTGATAGATTAATTGTAACACCCCAACCCAACAAGGGTAAAGATATCACAAATACGGTTTCATACCAGAACCTTAAATATTATACAATAGCGGAAGCCTTTACAAAACTTACAAGAGATAATATAAATAACTTAATATTCAAAATAAATCTAAGATTCCAATTTCAAATCTTGCTCTTGTCTCTACTCTCAACCCGCATCGCCTATCCCAAAGCTCATCTTGAATGCTTAAATACCGCCGCAGAAAAGAAAATGCGGCCGAGCTTACAAAGCCCAAAGGAATGATATAATGTAAACAAAATGAAACAAAAATGTAAATACAAAATTGAAACAAAGAAACGAATAACAAAGTCAGAACGGAATGAGATTCAATGAATCATGGAGGATTCGAGAAACACAATTACACGTAAACCGGAAGAACAAATAACAAATAAGAACAAACACATAGCACATTGTCGACACAAATGCAAACACATTAAAATAACCGCACCTTAACTAAATCAGAAATTCGAAAGCATATAAGCCAAACGAAATATCAAAACTAATGTAAACAATTTCTATGAAGTAAACATGACATTCACACAAATCGATAAGTTACATTTAGTAAACTTAACCAAAGGTCGAGCAATGAAACAACAACAACACATAGTAGTCACACATACCAATGAGAACACCTTTCAAAACTATAATTAAATGAACTAGAAGCATAACATAGCGTAAAGTAAGTTAACAGCCGACATTATAAATTAAACCATTTTCCCAAATCAAACTTTAGTATAAGCAATTTAAACATGGCAAAGTTACACATACGTATGTAAAACACAGAGACAAACTATAACTCAATAGACAAAGACATAACATAGCCATTAGCAATTATTAGAACAGATATCATAAGCTAAACCAGTTCTCAAATAAAATCTTAACATCAGCAGAGTTTTAACATAGCAGATCAAACATAAGCATATAGATACCCTAACATATAGGCAAAGTTCATAAATAACTGAACCATCATACATACTAAACTTCCAAAACACTCAATTGTACACTAGCACATTCATCTTGCAGATCAACGAATTTCACATAACGATAAACTAACATAACATCAGATGACAGCATGCGAAATATATTTAAACATATTATTCATAACCTAGCATAGTAGGCGGTAGTCACATAAACATACAAAAGCATAACCACATATAATAACATATAATAAGCCTAGCACATAATTATAAACACTTGAACATACCGAATCAAAATCAGAATACTTAACATAGAAATAACAGATAAAGATTTAGTTAACTACCACGAGCCCGTAACATATCATATCAAAACATCATAAATATATAGAAACAATCTCGTAAATAATTCAAGTAGCTAGTTCCATAGTTTTGTGAAGACGCGTATTGCATACCTACATCATTCACCGACAAATCATATCGGATAATGATCGATCTAGGATGCATCCATACGCCCACAAACATACATTGGTCATATAATATAACTTGAGCTCATAATAGATAATGATAAGGGACGTGGAAGAACTTCACTCTATCGCCTAGAGTCATGTCGGTGCATCATCGACACGGACATGGAACCCCATGACTAGTTAATATTTTGGCTCGGTGTCAAACTATCTTAGGTCAAATCGAATGTCATAACCGATACGCATCATACTTTATCCAAGATTAAATCATGTTTTCAATATCAAAGTTTTATATTATATAGTTCAAAATCAAATGTTTTATAATCCAAAATCGAAGTTCGATAAGCAACACCAAACAAACAAAATGGGGTTCATAGCAAAGGCTTAGGAAATCCTAATATAAAAGCTAACGAAAAGAAAATGTTATAAGGAACCTTTACTGAAAAGTTCAGAATATATGTACCTTAAAGCCGATGAAATGAAAAGCAAACGAATGAATGAACACAAGGATATAACGCCGCGTCTCCTTCAACGAATCTACATGGATTATGATTTATTTAATACTTATTAGAATTCATTAAAGTTATAACGGATTCATCGCATTAACATTCTTAGAGTTATAAGTATATTTCCATTTTATAAGCTTCTTATGCATTTGTAAGTGTGTTACCTATTGATATCATATTTTATCTTTCAGTTTCTTAAACTCATATTCGGACCAGACTTTAGCGATTTTTATAAAATACTTATTTAGCTCAAATGAAATCAAGCAAAATCCTGGGGTTCCCATATGATTTAAAAGACTCTCCAAAATTGGTGAGTTCTATCTCTATGCCAAATGGCCTATGGAAAATCACAAGTCCGCACTGCCCGTAAAGTAATCGAAAATACACCTTAAAAGTTTACACTTATTGGACCTGTTTAGACACCTTGGAAAATTCCCAAAACTCCCAGAAATTCATTTATATCCTAAATGTCAATCCTGTAAAAGGAGAGCTCCCAATTCATTATGGTTTGCAAATGAAAAACAAACAATCCAACTAAATTTCGCATCTGCTTTCTCAGCTTTGACACTTGATCTTGTAAAATTCAAAAATACGACTTAGACAACTCCAAATTCGACCAAACCACTTGGAAAACTTAACTAAGACATAAAATAAACTTTTCCCACAAAACCCAGATTATTGCCCTTATAAAATTGGATCTATAACACACACAAATTGACATATGATGCTGTCCAGTTTTAGGGTTTATTAAAACCGTTATAATCACATGTTTAGACCATTAATTACACTTAGGGTTCCATTCCAATTAGGGTTTCTAATTTATTAGGCATGATAACATTTATATATATGTGATTCTGTTTCATACGGTTCGACAAACACAAGGCCCGATTCAAACATGACATATTACAACATATTATTAACGTTATGTGTATCAAAAGAGACGAGGAAGACTTGGTTATACCTTAGCTTGCTCACGTTGGGACTAAACTCGCGACACCAAGGGATTAGGGTTCGGCCGAATGAAAAAGAAAGAAAGAAGAGGAAAACTAGGGTTCCAAATTGAGGTTAATGTGTTGTATATATAGGTGGTACAAATAGGTTAGGGCTTTAGGGTTGTGGGCTTCGGCTTGGGTCCAACCGAACAAACAAACACACGGCCCAAGGGGCTCCCTTGGACTCTCGGCTGGCAAAAGAAAATGAGCCCAGCATGGTTCACCATTAAACGAAAACAAGGCCCAAACGATTTACGCGAGACGTTTAATCTTTCGTCGTACAATGTCGATCACATACACATATTCGTTAAGTTTTAATTATTCGTAAGTTAGATTTTAAATTTCGTTAAACGAATATAAATGTATTTTACGTATTTAATAAATGTTCGATTTCAAGGGTATTTTAGTCTCTTTACACGTTTCGTATTTTTAGGGTTTTACATTAATACAAGCAAGAACTAAGTTCAAATGTACGTTTTCGTTTACTTAAATACTAATGTATTAATATGAAGTGTTCTCTTGTTTAGACAATCCATGGTCAAACAAGTGGTGATGATGAGAGGATTTTAAAAACCTTGTTGTAACTTTGATGAAAGTGTTGAATGTTTACTGATGACATATTTTAACATTTGAACTATTGAAGGGTAGTTGTGCAAGGTAATGTTTTTAATAGATTTGTCAAACATACTTAGTTCATATTCCTAAGTGAGCTAACTTACTACTAAACATGAATTACAAGATGTTGATATAACATTTGTAAATAGGGTGGCCTATATCTAAATACAATGCAAGGAAATTTAACAACTTGGTGCGAGAAATCTAACATAAAGTCCTATTAACACATAAACATGAAAATGAATGACGTATAAGACATAACTTCACCTAAGTGTCATATATCATCTACTAATTTCAATAAGCACTTGAAAAAGATTAAGATACAATGAATAACAAATAATCATTTACAATAACACATAAGAATAATTTTGTGTATTGGATATAACAATGTATGCTTAGCTTGATTTTAATTTACAAATTAATTTCCTCTTCATTTTCAAATTTGACCAAAATTTTATTTTTGAATTGAGTCTTGAAACTAATTTTATTGAAAAGTTCATTCAAAAACATTCAAAGATTGGTTTTTTTTAATAAAATCCGACGCACGGTTGATTTTCTATGAATTTTTGAAGTTTGGCCAAAAACTAAAAATGCAGCCCAGGGATCCGTATTTTACACTGACGGATCAGTAAAATACGGATCCGCGGATCCTTGAAAATGCAATTTTTGATCAAATTGTTTCAAACTCAATTTTCATCACATGAAGCCCTTCGATTAGGATACGTCTTATATTTTACAAGAAAGCATTCAAGTTAAAGTAACAAGTTATATCTAATAACACAAATTGTAAGTAAAACGAAAAGAAATACTTTTCCTATTATGTTCCGCTTCATAGGTAATTTGATACATGGACCGTACTCCATTTTGAAAACCATTTGTTTTTAAAATTAGAGCGACTGGCTCGATACTAATTGCGATACTAATTGTGAAAACCGAAGAGGGGGGTGAATACGTTTTCATTTAAAAACTTAAATCTTTTGTATCAAACAACCGATCAAGTATGACATAATATGAAAAGTGGCAATATTAGTTCTACGATTATAACGATAGTAGAGATCATCATCTAAAGCATATCACCACAACACAATCATAACCATATCACAAACAACAAGCCACGACACAAACATTAACGCTATGCAAGTATAAATCAATAAATGCAAATATAAATATAAAGCGATAAGTAAAAGGAAATGCAAACCGGACACGATGATTTATAGTGGTTCGGTCACGAAGCTCCTCTTCTCTCTACTCCACCCCTTGAGTACCCAACTCGAGAGTTGCTTCACTAAATCAACAAGCTCCCTTCTCGGCGGAGAAAACCTTACACATGTCGCTTACAATATTTACCGATACTAAACTAAGTATCGAGTCCTTCTTCGGGTACAACCAAACCCATTATATTTTATGGCCCAACATAACAACCTTGTGTTTTACGGCCTAAACACATAAACCACCCAACCGATTACAAGTTTACCGATACTAAGCTAGGTATCGAGTTCTTCTTCGAGTATAGCCAAACCCGTTATGTTTTGTGGCCCAACATAACAAACCTTGTGTTTTATGGCCTAAACACATAAACATCCTAACCTCTAGTTCGTTGTAAAATAGTGATACAAGGTGGTGTATGATAATGATCCAAGACATGTGTGTCTAGTGGATGTAAGTCATTAATTTAAATGAACTTATCATAAAAATCCTTCAATGAATGAAGATCACAAGTGCTTCAATCTTATTGTGATTGATCTTCATATGTTGATGTGCTTGTGGTGGATGTGGATGGCAAGATCTCTAGGTTTGAAGGATGGAGGATCAAGTGGAAACATGCTTACAACAAATGAAAGTTAGAAGCATCATGATCAAGATTTGATGTGGATCAAAGGACTTGAGAATGTACGTTATTTACATTTCAAAAGCTTGATTATGATGGTAACTAAGTGTGTGTAAAAGTGTAGGAGAAAATGTCTCAAAAAGATTAGCCAAAATGAAATAAGAAGCTACCTATTATAGTGTGGGTTTTGTCCCAAAACTGTCATTCGGCGGATCAGCGGATCCGTAAAATACGGATCCGCCTGTATAAAACACGGATCCGCGGAGCGTCAGTAGACACTCCTTTGTCTAGTATATTTTACACTTCTTTGTACTAAAAACTAATTTAATAATAATCCTTCTAAAATTACTTGGGCATAAAGGGTTCAATAAAATTAGTTTTCATTTAATTAATTGCCTAAAATAAAATGTCTAGTTATTTTATTTAAGTGTAATTTGTGTAAAACATTTAATTCAAATGTGTTTAAAATGTTTTAAGTATGTTTAAAAATATTTACTTGGTTTGAAAATAATTATTGACTCTAAAGTATTTTAAACATTCTCAATGATTTGTTAAATGGTTTGATCATAATGCAACTTAACAAACATATTTGAACCTTTTGTTTAAGCATGTCGAGAGGTGTTGATGAATGTATGCTTTGATGATTTGTGTAACCGAGTAACTTGCACATTTTACGTTATGTATTACAAGTTACATGTTTGTCATCATTAAAACATAAGAGATCGTTTAGATTAAATATCGTAATATTTGCACTAACAAAGTTTGATGACAAAAGAAGATCAATCAAGAGGATAAGACTGATGGCTGACAAGAAAACTAAGGATGATACTGAATAATGCTTTTATGTTTACTTCAATAAACTGTTATACTTCTGCTATGGGGGTTGTAGTGGAAGATTAAGACAATATCTAGTTTTTCTAAACTTTGTCTACTGGTTGTGTAATAATTTACTAAGGAAAATGTTTGCATAACTTTGTGCTATAATCATATGAAAGCCAACAAATTACGCAATTTTGTGCATTTATATTCATTTGCAAAAGTCAAACTTTAAAAATCGAATATACATCCATAGAGTTAACCACTAACCAAAAGATAACATTAACCACTAAAATTAGTTAAACTTAACATTACATTAACTGCAACAAAAAGGCCAAACACCATGCTCAAACCCGCCAAGCCCCAAAAGCGAATAAACCCATTTCCATCAAACGAAACCATCACATTTCCGGCAGCATCCACCAGTGGAGGCGACACCAAGATCTGGTACTCCACCGGAGAAGAAGTGGTAACATAACCCAAAGTGGGGTTGATGAGTTTTTGTCGTTTAGCGTTTTTACGAGTACAACCACCAACAGGGATGTCACGGAGAGCGCCACCATGAGTCTAGTGTCTTCGACAAATTTTGAAAAAGTGACGAGGATGTGAAGTGTTGTAGTTGTTGTAGTAACATAATTTTGTGTTGTGTGAATGACAACGTGGACATGGAAGTTGTTCGGGTAGGTGTTGTCTTTTTGTGGTGGTGGTGAAAGTTGATGTTTCTTGGTGGTTGTTGGTGGTGGTGGTGATAATAGTGGTGGTGGGTGAATGTGATGGTGATTGCATTTTGAAATACCTGTGTTTTTTTTGTTGTTGTGGAGTTGTGGTTTCACAAGGTGGGATTGTGGGAGGGTTTGTATGGGGGTTTATGAGTGGAAGTTGACCACTACTTTGCAAATTATACTATTGAAACGTCATGTCGCAGTGGTATCGCAAGGTTGGCAGTAATTTAATATGTATGAACAATGAAATGGCTATTAATACCCTCGGGGGTGGCGCCATGCAATGTGAGAATTAACACCCGTTAGCAAACAGTGCATTTCCGTGGTTGTTTTGCAAAAAGCGAAAATATGAGTGGTTGTTCTGCAACAAAATTCGTCTCGGTGTAATCCTTCCGTTTTCAGGAAATATTAGGGAAAATGATAAATATTTTTTTGAATAAAGGGAAAAAGATAAATATAACGCGCGAGAAGATTAAACTTAGAATTGGAAGGCAAAATAATGGGTTGTGCCGTTGTGCACACGGATGAAACTAGAACACAAAGTCATCAGGTGCATTTATAAAAATTCAAGCAAGACTACATGCACAACTTTTTGGGATCGAGTGCATTTATAAAAAAAAATAAGGTTTTTTAACAAAATAAACACTACAAGACAAAAATCCATGAGTGTCCCGGAACCCCCAGGAGAGGTTTAAGTTAGTTGTGATTTGGAAGCATTTTTAAGTGAGTGTGTTGGAGTGATGTGGAGGTGATGTGGCACAAGTGGAGCCCAAATGAAGAGGCTTGGGCTCACCACCATACCCCATGCTCTCAATAAAACACAAACACTTTTGCCTATAAAAAGCAAAAGCTTCAAATAACTCGAACCCTATTATTTTATCATTCAAACGATTTAGCATCTCCAAATCATCATGTTGGTTTATCAAGATTTACTCACTACTTTTTTGTACTTTTGTGACAATAGGAAGGTGTTTGCTTATTACAAATAAGGTGCAACTGACTCAACCTTTTTGTACTTTGGTCTTGCCATCTTGTATTGAAGAAGGTCAAGTGTTAAGTTTCTAGTTGTACCTAGCTTATATCTTAACACAAGTATTCTAGTTTTACGTTAAGTGGTCAAGTTTTGGATTGTTATAAGTGGTCAAGTTTTGGATTGTTATTCGTATTTTGAATTCGATGTTACAAAAGTTAATAATAAAAAATAAAATTACTTTGGATTTTTAGGTTTATCAGTTCGTAACTTTGTGCTTGAAGAGCTTTCGTTTGTTGTCAAGATAACTTAGTCAATAATTATTTATTTGCTCTAATTTATTGTTTATTAGTTTTTCTACTTCAGTTTGAGCTTTCGCGATTTCGCCTCACAAACTGCAAGAAGTTAGATGATAGATTAGTCGGTCCAAGCCCAATCTGTGAGCTTAGGGTCCATAAGATTTATCTAGGGTTTTCAAAGTTACATTTATACTTTATATAATGCCATAAATAATAAAGTATAATCTACGGGTTTTATCATTATAAAACAGGAAAGTCAATGCTCCACCCTACCCATGTTATGGCATGTGGTTATATTATTTTATTCACAAACTTTTATTATTTGCAACTCGTAACTATAGTATTTGCCGCTATATATCGTCGTTTTGCATATGTATATCTTTTCCACTTTTATACAAATTTACATAGAGAAGGTTTCTAAGAACCATGACATTTCATTTAAAACAAATTACGATACATTAAAAGAACACACCTGCAAATAATTAGTAGATAAATTAACGTAGGAAAACTTAAAAGTAACGATACTTCAACAAAACCATGCACAAATCTACTTTGCTATGTGATCTTTAAAGCACTTGTTAACTCCTCGTCACATTCAAACTCAGCCATATATATATTCAGGCAATAGACAAACTTCAACATCCATGCTTCCACCACCTTCCCGGCCCGGATACATGATCACTTTCCCATCCATCTTGTTCGTGCTCCCACTTCTAACACATACCGCTTTGCCTAACCCAAATTCACATCCATACATGTCAAACCGTGGTGAATTCGACACTTGTACAGCCCCTTGATTAACAAATAAACTCCTTTTTAATATCATTGGGTTTTTAACCCATGACTCAACCCAGTCTTTTATCGTTGTATGGTTGTGATTTTTAAGAGCTTCATGTAACCTCAAAGCCGCCCACCCTAGCCCATGGGTCATTAAATCGTTCACGGTTGTTGCGTCCCCCACTACACTAATCACGTTACCAAAATAATAATTAAACAAAGGTGGATCCACCCTAGGCCGATTGTTAATAGCAAATCTACAAACAGTTTTAGAGTCGTGTGGTAGGTGCCGTGCACGTGTCATACACCTCCATAGAAATGCAGAATCGCTTGTAAACTTGATATTTGAGTAGTGTTACATTCAGCATTTGCTTTTTCCTTAAGTCTAGAGACCGAATCCGATGTGAAATGGAAGATCTTTCTTTAATCGAATTAGTAGGTCTTAAGCGTTCGAAAAGCTGTTCATGATGAGTAAGCGGTAAATTTATAATAGGATTACATCTCTCGTAAATTGAAGGACGTGATATTAATTTGATATCACCTCCTTTTGATTTAAATAACTCACTCCAAGTAGCCATAAATGCCAAAAAGTAACCCCATCCGCGACAACATGGTTAAGAGACATACCAATGAAGACTCCATCAACGAGTTCAGTCACTTGAATGGACACCAATGGCAATGTATGGCCGTCGTGGTTAATAGCATCACTAAGAGCATCCACAATGCATCAAGTCTTTAAAGACTTGATGCATTTAATGCATACTACAATTAATAACTAAGACTTGGAATAATTTGGAAGAATGACTTGAAGTTTATCAAGCTTTTGTAAAAAGTTTTTCATAAAGCTTTGAATGCAATGCTAAAAACCTCTCTAAAAAAGCTTTTAAAATAGTAAAAAACTATTGTTAGTTTTTGCATTGGAGATGCTCTAAGGTCGAAAAGAGAATGAACAATTGATGGTACATGACTGGGGGTCAAAATGTCATTGACAATTGCTTCACTTGTCGCGTATATAAACTTGGCCCCTGGACTATTTTTGGGGTCTATGCAAATGACATAGGAAGGTGGATTTTCTTGTTTTTGAGTAGCTAAACGGGCTGCGAGTGGGTAGAAATGTGTGAGGGTGGCGGAGAGTGCGTGTTGGAGGTCATTAAGTAACAAGGCCATAGAGAAATCTTGATTTTCCGGCTTTGAGAATAAGAGACCATTTTGGGTGTAGCCAATGTTAAGGATGAAGAGCTCAGATGGTGTCAAGTGGATCGGTTGGTCTGAATGTGTTGGTAAGTTGTGTAGTGGTTTGATGAAGCATTCGGAGACATAATTTATGGTTGAGGATGTCATGGGTTTAGTTTGTGTTGTTGATGAAATGAGACGCACATGTTTGATTTATAGAGATGAAAGTCCAAATTTTTATGCTCCACAACTCTGACTTTTGGGTTGATTCATATGTTAACATTCGTATCTTTAGATTATGTGAAATTGTGGTGGTAGACCAACGGTGTGACACCACCATGCGCCAACGGCCGTTTCTCACGCCCGTCAACCACGCGCGATTCACTGATTTTTGTTGTGGTTTTGCGTACCACCAAACACTTTGCATTTTTTTTGTTTATCCGGTATATGATGAGATATGTTTGTATAAATTTGGGTATTTTTATCTGTTTAGTTTAATGGTTATCACCACACCTGTTCGGTGGTGGGTTGGTGGGTTTAGTGACATTTACTTCTAGTCTTCAAAACGAAAAACAAAGAGAATTCCATCTATATGTACATGCAATATTCAATAGATCTTATTTGGATTTTATTTCGCTCTATATACATTATCGCGCAGATCATCAGCGTTTTATAGTAGCATCTTTTTATGAGTGTGTATATACATATAGATGTGAAGTAAAAAAAAATTTGTTAATAACATTATAATTAAATATTTAAACAATGGGGAAATGATCTCTGCTGCTAGGAGCAGCTTACCTACCTGCTGCAAGCCTATTTTTTCGCCCTTCATCGAGTTTCTCCACTGAGGGGATTGAGCCGAGCCACTACTGGAGTTGCTGGTTTGGAGCGAGAATGAAGAAAGGGAGTTTGGGACTGGTGCAAGTGCTTTTTTTTTTCTCCACTGAGGGGATTGAGTCGAGCCACTACTGGAGTTGCTGGTTTGGAGCGAGAATGAAGAAAGGGAGTTTGGGACTGGTGCAAGTGCTTTTTTAGCATTTTTTTTCTATGTTTTGCCCATCTGTTCCAACAATTTCTTCATCTTCTTCAATGGCTAAGTTCCCAAACTCCCTTTCTTCATTCCCGCTTCAAACCAACAACTCTAGTAGTGGCTCGGCTCAATCCCCTCAGTGGAGAAACTCGGCTCAATCCCATTAAACAATTAATAAATTGCATTACATTTTTTAAATATAGATAGTTTAGTAAAATAACATTACTTATTTTGTAAGAGCACAAGTTACAATTACGAGGGAGCCTCGCCAAATCTACATGGCTTTATAAGTCTTATAAAACTTAACATGCATGTGTCTAGCGCTTAACATAAACAAAGCTACAACGTGATTCTTTTTATAAAATTAATTAACATGTGCAGCACTTGGCATAAAAGAAAGTGATAGATGAAAAACAATATATCATGTGAAATTGCCAAGATTATATAGTATGGGACTATGAGCCAATTAACTAATATGATATTATTATTTCTGGTATTTACTAGTTTTAATGCTCGTGCATGCATTGCACGGACTTAGACATAAAAATTTAGTGAAGTATTAATTTCATTATTGCGATTTAAAGTAGATTATGTGTTCTTTTAAAGTACATCTTATATTTATATGTTTGATTATGTTGTTTTTAACCACGCCGCGTGTGAATGAATATAAACTAAACAATTGCACCAAGCGTACCTGAAACAGAGCATTATATCGCATTTGATTCCCACCGTTATATAAACTTAGGAGGTAAGATTGCACATGTCTCTAGTTGTTCGAAATACCTTGACTGAATCATTCACTTCATCAAAGACCTGAATTAAAGCCTTGACAATTTCAGGTTTTAGATCCCCAGATGCACCTCCACGAAAATAGCGTAGTCTGTTCGAGACTTCATTGTTCCAAATGAAGTCATGGCGAACATGAGGTTATCAGCCCGGATATTTTCCATGAAGTGCCTGTCTCAGGGAGCTCTTTAATGACCTTTGGACAGTACCTTCGAAGTGGAAACCCTAATCGACCACTCCTACAACATCGGTTGTATATAGCTCTTCGAGTTGGATAAAGGCCTTTGAGTCCTAGTACCCAAAAATAGCACCACAATACTCACAAGCTATATGTTGAAGACAAACCTTTTGAAAAACCACACAATTAATAAAATAGAATTATGCCTAAATGAATTAGAAGTAGGTTATATATATGCATAACAGACCTTATGAAGATGTTTGACCACCGGATTTTTGAGCATTACCGAAGCATTGGCGTTGAGGCCCTCCGAAGTGGAGACTGCGCCCATGATATCATGATCATCAGCAGGAATATTTTGGAAAGAGAGTTGGTTGATATCATGATCATCAACAGGTGTGGAATCATGTGAATTTTGATAGAAAGACAGCCTTCTCGAAAATCGTAGTCTAAGTTGCTGCTCATGAAGTGTTAAATATACAGTAACAATTCCCCCCGGGAAATGTTATCATAGGCAAATATCATTTAAGAGATCAGATGGACCCATTACAAAAACTAAATGAGTAACTTGAAAGGTTTATAGATACTTTTTAATATACGTATGATCGAATTCGAACACGAGACTTCGGGACTGAACACATTACGTATGATAATCAATGTAAAATAATTAATATATAAAATGTTATACATTTAATTATTAGTTCACGAAATAAAACAGTTAACGAGAGTTAGTATTTAACGGAGTTTACTTAAGTTAACGGTGGTTAAATATTAAGTTAAAGGACTAGAGATTAAAATAGAAGTCGGGAAGGTTCTAGAATCACTCTTGGATCCTATAACCGGTCGTGGGTAGGGTTTACAAACCCTATTCCACTCAAACTTGTCCTCCTAGTTTACTAGGCTATAAATACAAATGGTTTGTGATTTATTTTCCATCTCTTGTAACCCTAAAAAACCAAAGCTCTCCTTGTTTCTCCTTGTGGTGGTGTTCGGCCGAAAACAACAATCCCCAACTCTTTGGGATTTTTGATTTCCAAGAACACAAGATTGTGTGTTTGGTTCGTGATCTAGAACCTAGCTTTTAGCGTTAATTCGATTGTAGTACGTGTGTACGAGAACGAAGGGGAAATACAATTGTGTTTGTGACTTGGGGGTTTCGACTTGTGTGTAGGTGGAATAATACATAAACCCTAATTAGGGTTTGTGTTGGGGAAATTAGTACTCGGGTTCTTGATTAGTGTTTTGATTACCGTTTTGTTTGAATTCGTCAAAAGGTATGCTACTATTTAAATCCGGTTAATTAGTTTACATTTATTATGATCCTATTTGCTTCAGCTATGTGACACACGGTAAATTTTCACTAAAATTTAACTGATAATTAGTAATTTATTATTACTAAGCATGAGTCATGAAGCATGCATAAGCTTTGCACGATCATTTGAGTAGATAACTCGCACACATGAGATAATTTCACCACTCTTGCATTCATATCATTTCATGAATATTTCATTTTGTCTTATGATTTAAATTGTAAGGCGAGAGGTTATCTCGTTTACCCGGTGACCGACCTAATCGCACGCTGCATCTGACACTATGATAAGGGCTTGATGAAACAAATGACAAACTCCGTAATGAAAAATATTACAAAATAATAATATCTCCGATGCGTAACCATAAGATACTACGTTATAAAAGTTATCAAACAATGATGCT
Source organism: Chrysanthemum lavandulifolium (assembly GCA_022545495.1). Taxonomy (NCBI): domain Eukaryota; kingdom Viridiplantae; phylum Streptophyta; class Magnoliopsida; order Asterales; family Asteraceae; genus Chrysanthemum; species Chrysanthemum lavandulifolium. The sequence goes on from CM040242.1 coordinate 30,953,559, forward strand.
TCGTCACAATTTAATATCGCGGGACACAAAATATTTAACACACTTACCCAGCCACCGTAAAATTTCACTATCATCAACCTTCAGATTAATAAACTAGATTGTTTATCAAAACTTATTTGAGCATTTTAGCATGTACGCTTCATTTTATTGCATAAAATTTATGCAACTCCGAGTAGTCTCATTTAATCATGCCCGATATTTACCGATAATCGAAATCGCCTCACAAGAAATTTTCTTGTCTTACGAGCCGCACGCTGCATCGACACTAAATTAATTATGGCTAAAGTCAAATAAATATTTCTACGAGTTAGAATTAATATTTTATTTTTATATTTTTATTACCTTTATAAAAACATGCTAAATTATATATTATACGTTGGTCAAAAACCTCAAACCGAACACCGTGACTCACATTTAAGCTCAAACGGACACGATATACATAACGAAAATTTGAGACCTTTTCCTTCCTTTTTTTTCTTGTAACCGAATGGGCTCACAAGAACTCCCATCTCATCCAAAACTTGTAAATACACTAAACTTTGAAACCTTGTTAGTGTAATAAACACAATACAACATGTATCTAAATTAGTTGACTTTGGGAAGCATGTTCCCCATGCACACAACTCACCTTCTTGTCCCTCTTGTCCTATGACGCCGAATACCACCCAAGAAAAGGCCAAACCCATTTGCTTGTTTCCTTAAGATACCTCCTAGGTTGTAGTAAAATCAAGTTTTGCATGTATCCAAGCTCAACAAAGACTCTTGGTCTTTAACCAAAGGCTTCTTCCTTTTTCTTCTTAAAACCCACGAGCCATAGGCTCATTTCATATATCACTTACCAAAATTTTCACAAAGTCAAGGTCTTCAAAGAGTTGGATATTCTAGTGGTTGTTGGGTTCTTGCTCTAAGTCGATTTGGACATAACTTGCATTCGAGTTTTCTTAAGTCTTGGCCTTTGCTTCACTCACTCTCACACAAGCATTGTAAGTCACTTACTCATCTTCATTATGGTTTTCTTGCTAAAACTCCACTCGTTGCATACAAGTATATTTTGTTTAAGCATACAATCTTTAAACGTAAACAACGACATAAACTTTACGTGTATGAACTTGACATCCTCATCATGTGTTATTAAGCTTGTGTGGTACCTTTTAAAGTAAAACATGCATGCTAAACTATAGAAAATAATCATCTTGGTTTATTCGGATTTTAAAACAAGTTTAGTAACCTTGGAAGCTTTTGAAAGTCATTTCAAAATGTATAAATGATGTACAAACGGTTTCATGAAATTCAATAACGATAGCTCACTTTTAGAAACCTACTTACCTTGAAATTATTGGCTCGACTCAAGTTTATTCCGATTCTAATTTACTCATCGAACACTTTTGTAAACATTATACACAACCGAGTGGCTAAAGACAAATCCAAGCTCGCACGGCTTGGAAGCTCAACTCACAAACCGAGACCCATTATACCATACGAGAGCTTGTTAGTAACAAGCACTCGGTTCACTAGAAAATAAGCTAGATGAGAATCTCACTAGCTCGACTTGAACTTCTTTGGTTTAAAACTCATATCGGGTCTTGTCAATAAACATCGAAACGAAACAAGACCTTTTGGTTCACTACGGCATCAAAGCGACTCGTCAAATGCTTAACTATATTTATGTCTTACTTAAAAACTTGGGGTTATAAAACAATCTTGGAGATGAAACACAAAAGTCATGCATATGCATGCAACACTTTCAAAATGGCTACCGAGAAGGATTATAAAACTAACATGAAACAACCGACATACACATTAAATGGAACTAAACCGAGAATCCTAACACAAAAGGGTCCCTAGCTCAGTTGGTGGGAGCGTGGTCTCTTGATCGAGAAGAGGTTGAGGGTTCAAATCGCCTCATGGCGCTTGCCCATTTTTTTTTTTTGTAATACTTGTAACTTTGGTATCTTGACACAACTAGTCCCCAAACTTCGCCCCTTTCTCATATTGCTCAAGACCTCTTATAAACTTTGTAAACTAATATTGATATCTACGATTTCAACCTCTACTTTGAACCACTTAACACATTTTCTTAAAATACTTATAAAATTTGAAACTTATATAAATCTTTACAACTTTGGACCCTCCAAGATCTACACTTAACGCTTCCCATCCTAAAACTTCTAAAAGATAATAAATTTATATTTTCTACAAGTCTTCGTCACATAAATAAAATTGGTACATATTTCTATTTGACAACCACATTTGTATAAACTAGAAAATATTATACTTTTCTAAATATAATATTTTCCATAACTTAGATAAAATATATATTGTACATATATATATATACTTTTCAAAACTAAACAAAATCAAATAAATATAAGTCGATTTGTAATTGTTTCCGCTTTAATAAATATACTCGAGCCAACTCTTATACGAATGCTTCAGAACTATTCCATTCACTTTTCCAAGAGCCAAAGACTTATAAGCATTTCAAACTTATTTAAACTTAACCGCTACACATAAGCGTTATTAAACACAAACTCTCGAGAATGCTTCAACCGCTTTAAATACACTAAGTCATGAATAAAACAATAAACTAAGACTTGCCATGCTAATTATAGGTCGCGTGACGGTACTTCGTGCTCATACTACTTGACCTTACACTACTCGGATACCATTTGCTAAGGTGAGTTCATAGCCTCGCCTTTACTTATTTCTTTCAAACCCCGCGAGGAGATGCATGCTATAAACTAGAACACAAGTCTTTTCTTAAACCAGATGCTTATCTCGATCATTATTATTATAGCCTAAGTTGCCCGCCATAAGTCCCTTACATCATGAACCATTAATCACTTGCTAGTGAACGCGAATATTGTGGATAGTACTATGGGAATTAACGACCCGACTCGGTTATCGGAAATAACCGGGCGCACTATATTTGGTTAACTATGGAATTGGCAATTCCATCTCTCGAGGGCAATATTATTACTTACGCCAAGAATTAGGTGTATGCGCTAGTTTGGTGTCATGAGCTTAGCGATAATAATAATCTATGTTTTCCATGGTGATTGTATTCAAGCAATTATCATCTCTTACTTGTGTTCAACTTATTATTTAAACCTATGAATATCACTCAACTTTTGTTGACTTTTAAGCATGTTCATCTCGTGTACTAATTAGAATTTCATGAAGGCGTGGAGCGGACGTCGGGGACACTTGAAGTGGTGTCGTTTTCAATTAAAGTTATCATTTCATAAATATTTAAACTATCTTTGTGTAACTCCAAAACATGTGGTATTCCCTTTTGTGTTCTAAAACGAGATTTATGAAATGGTAACTACTTTTTATTAAAACGCCTCTTTAGAGCCGCTTTTCTATAACTTGTGACTATGATCCTCTAAGTAATACCCCAAATAGTCTTCCGTCACACATTGTGATTTTGGGGTGTTACAGATTGGCATCGAGCCTAGGTTATAGAGAACCAACTTGTATTTTCAAAACAAATTGGACTATAACCACGCTTTCAAATGGACCGCTTTACACCACCACTTCACGCCCTCCGCGCCTACTTCGTACCGATAACATGTAGGAGATTCACTTAGTAGATACTACATGACTAGTAAAACTTTGCATGATAAACTTATGATGATAGCTTTCATTTGGTTAGGCATTTAGATTTGCGTGGCAGATTATGCGCGACTAACTAAATCTTATTTACTGCATGACTTTATTTACTTATGAGTACATATTTTCTTTTGGGTTGTTACAGTACTATGTCGTCCGCTACTCACCCTATCGACCGACATCCGACACCGAGATGGAGGATGCTATGTCTTCGACTCTACTCCCACCTCGCCTGCACCTATGTCCTCCGAGATCGAGCCCTTCGAGGAGGGTGAAGTCGCCGCCACCCCACTTGCTTTGACCATACCCGAGCGTTTGCTGCCTTTGGTCCCCCACTTATGACAAATATTTGAGTCACAACAAGGCTATCACCCTCGATGTTATGTCCCGCACACACTCATCCACCGATTCCGTATCTTCTATCTCTTGCCCATCACCATTGCCTATCCGCCGGCGGCGGGCGAGCTAGGTTCTCAAACCCCACGAGCCCGCCCTGCTTGGCCACCATTTCCGCTATCGAAAGAAGGGTGCTACCTTCATACATACCGCTCGAAACGAGTAAAGGCACCCATCACTTTTATTCCACCATCCGACATACCATCGCCCTCTCGCTTCCACCATCACCACACCGCACCACCACTCATACTGCTTTCACCACTACCACCACCTACCACATTCATTTACCGCACCACCACTGCATCGTTTCATCCTCATCCTGCACCATCACCCATGGTGACGCACACCGAGCCAAATGACATCTCTTGGGAAGAGAGCCCGCCTCTCACCCACACATTCGCACCCATATTACTGTGCTATGTTTGGTACTTCGAGCCGAGAGCCCGTAGGAGGGTCGATGCTAGACGTTGGTCATACATGATGCCACCATTAGTCGATGGAGGTCGGAGGAGGGTGCACCTAGCGCGGGAGCTTGGGAGCATCGGTTTGTCACCGAGACTCTTCCTACACGGAGAACCCTTCATCATACTATTCCATTGATAGCTGCCCGAGTTCTACGATTTGAGGATCACCGAGGATGTTGTGGCATTCGTTGATGAGGTTCCGCTGGTACGTGACGAGAACATCGAAGATGAGGTTGGAGAGCTCCCGAAAGGGAGGAGTACGATGGAGAGAGCTTGAGAGGATTGGTTCCCAGTGAGAGAGCTAGTGGAGCGCTTATGTTGTTAGAGAGGAGGATGGAGTCGATAGATTAGGACCGCCGGACAGAGCCGAGATGTTGGAGGGTTGTGCGACGACAACGAGAGGATGACTATCATGGAGACGCGCACACCGCTTTGGAGCGTAGATTGGAGGCACGAGATAGAGAGTGGATGAGTCGCGAGCTAGTCCATGACCTACGACGCCGCTTGAGGAGCACACCTGATAGCCTCTAGAGTGGTGATTCATCTATTTAGTTTTCTGGTACCTTAGCCTGCCGCATGTGGCACTAATAAAGGCCTTGTATTCGCATGTTTTGTAAACTATCGAACAAGCTATTTATGCGACATTGTATGGTTTTGTATCACTATGTATGGATGATAGACATATGGCACTATGGTTGTTATTTCTTGATGTTCTCATGTATGATGATCTTTCTTATTTATCGCTGTATGAATCAAGTGATCATTTATATATATATTCTCTTGTGTGGTTCTCGACATGTTACGATTCTTCTTATGATGATTATACTCTATTGATATAATGTGATGATCTTGACTATTATGAAATTTTTTTATAATAATTCACAATTATGTTGAATGATTCTAAAATTTGAGTGTATGTCTTTAGAAAATGGCAAGAACAAGAACTACCTCTACCTCTATCGAAACTCCCGAGATGACCCCCAAGCAATTCGGAGGCTAGTTACTAATGAAATCGGTGTCGCTTTTCGCAAGACCGCCGAGCAGCTCGAGCAAATGAAGCTCCAAATCAAGCCAACCGTAATGAAGTCGTGGCAAATCGCAAATGTGGATACAAAGAGTTCATGAATTGCAAACCCACTTTCTTCAAAGGAACCAAGGCGCAGCTTGGCCTTATTCATTGGATCGAAAGATCCGAACCGTATTTCTTTTAAGTGATTGCTCAAGATTGCAAGGTGAAATTTGCTACCGGTACTCACGAAGATGCATTGTCTTGGTGGAAGGCTCATGCCCAACCTATTGGCATGGAAGAAGCCTACAAAACCACTTGGACCGAACTAAAGCAATTGTTGATGAAGCAATACTGTCCAAGGACCGAGATCAAGAAACTTGAAGATGAATTCTATCATCTGACTACTAAAGGCAATGATCTCAAAACCTACTTCAAGCGTTTCCAAGAATTGAAAGCTCTATGCCCTTCCATGATTACTGATGAAGTTAAGTTGCTGGAAAATCTCATTGGGGGATTACCCCGAAGCATTGAGGGCAATGTTACTGCATCAAAACCCAAAACCGTGGAAGAAGTGATCACAATTTCCTACCAACTCATGGATCAAGTCCTGAAACATGGATCCGTGCAAGGCAACAACGACAACAAAAGGAAGTTTGATGACCGTCGAGGCAACACTTCAAACAACTACAACCACAACTCTTTCATTCACAACAATAACCGCAACAACAACAACCAAGGCCGAAACAATCACAATCAACACCGCAACAACAACCCCAACCCATATCACCAAAACCGAAACAACCACCACAATCAACAAAACCGTAGACAAGAAGTTGTGAGGGCTTATGCCGCTACACCCGCCAATGGAAGAGGCTATGCCGACCACACCCTTTGTGCACTCGATGCAACCCGCATCATGTGGGACGTTGTACTATTAAGTGTGGGAAGTGTAACAAAGTGGGCCATACCCACAAGGATTGTCAAGCCCCACATCGAAGTAACCTCCAACCCATGGGGATAACTTGCTTGATGTGGAGAAGTCGGGCATGTCAAGAGTAGGTGCCCAAAACCAGACGGAACAACAACAACAATAATAACAACAATAACCTCGCTAGAGCAAGAGCTTATGTGCTAGGAGATGGAGATGCACAAGAAAACCCGGACGTCGTTACGGGTACGCTTTTCACTCAATCATCATTTAGCTAAGGTGTTATTTGATTCGAGCCGACAAAAGCTTTGTGTCTTCTAAGTTTGCACCTTTACTAAAAGTCACCCCAACCGCCCTAGATACCACATATGAAGTAGAGCTAGCCGATGGAAAAATAGTAGGAACTAACACTATCCTTCGAGGTTGCAACCTATCTTTATCAAACCACCCGCTCGATATAGACCTTATGCCTATCCAACTTGGTAGCTTCGATGTCGCCATTGGCATGGATTGGCTATCCAAGAATCGCAAGAATCATCTGTGACGAGAAAGTCGCTCACCTTCCTCTCAATGGCAAAACTCTAATCATTCGGGTGATCGTAGTAAAACCCGATTGAATATCATCTCGCATTCAAAATCGCAAAGTACATAGAAAAAGGATGCCACATTTTTCTAGCACAAGTAACGGAGAAGAAGAAAGCGGATGAGAAACAACTAAAAGACGCCCCGTGGCTAGGGACTTTCCCAAGTATTTCAAAGACTTGCCCGGTCTTCCTCCGATTCGCAAGTAGAATTTCAAATCGAGCTAATGCCGGAGCGGCACCGTGGCACGAGCACCTTATAGATTGGCACCTTCCGAACTACAAGAATTGTCCGACCAACTTCAAGAATTGTCCAAAAGGATTCATTCGACCGAGTTCTTCGCCTTGGGAGCTCCGGTCTTATTTGTCAAAAGAAGGACGGATCTTTCCGTATGTGTATCGATTACCGTGAGTCGAACAAGCTAACGGTGAAGAACCGATATCCATTGCCTAGAATTGATGATTTGTTTGATCAACCGCAAGGGTCAAGCGCCTACTCCAAGATTGATCCGAGATCCGGGTATCACCAACCGAGAGTTAGAGAAGGAGATATTCCAAAACCGCTTCCGAACACGATATGGCCACTATGAGTTCCAAGTGATGCCATTTGGTTTGACAAACGCACCGCGCGGTATTTATGGACCGATGAACCGAGTGTAAACCTTACTTGGACAAATTTGTGATTGTGTTCATTGATGACATTCTCATTTACTCCCGCAACAAGGAAGAGCATGCGAACACTTGAAAGCCATTTTAGAGCTACTCAAGAAAGAAGAACTCAGATGCTAAGTTTTCAAAGTGCGACTCGGATTCAAAAGTTCAATTCCTTGGTCACGTGATAGATAGTAATGGTCTTCATGTTGATCCTTCAAAATCGGTCACAAAGATTGGTCATCCCCTACTACTCCTACCGAAATACGCCAATTTTAGGTCTTATGGTTACTATCAAGATTTATCAAGGATTCTCGAAAATCGCTAAACCTCTAACGGAGTTAACCCGAAAAAGAAAAATTTTGACTGGGTGAGGAACAAGAGTTAGCCTTTCAACTCTTGAAACAAAAGCTTTGCGAAGCCCCTATCTTAGCCTTACCCGATGGAGTGGAAGATTTTGTGGTTCATCAGGATGCATCACACCTAGGGTTAGGTGCGGTATTGATGCAAAGAAACAAGGTGATCGCTATGCTTCATGACAACTCAAAACTCACGAAAAGAACTACACTACCCATGACTTGGAATTGGGAGCCGTGGTTTTCGCCTCAAAATATGGAGACATTACCTATATGGAACTAAGTGTACGGTGTTTACCGACCATAAAAGTCTCCAACACATTCTCGATCAAAAGGAGTTGAACATGCGACAACGCCGATGGCTAGAATTGCTTAGTGATTACGATCGTGAAACCGCTATCACCCGGAAAAGCAAATGTCGTGGTCGATGCTCTTAGTCGAAAGGATCGACCTAAACCTCTTCGAGTAAGATCTTTGGGAATGACAATTAAGTCACCCTTCCATCAAAAATCCTTGAAGCTCAAGTCAAGCTCTCAAACCCGAAACCGTCCCCATGAAAGAATCTTTGGAATGCCGGAAAACGAGAACGGTTTTGCACAAAGATCGGATGGAACCTTATGTTTTGGCGATAGAAGTTGGATACCACTTTATGGAGGAATACGGAACTCATTATGCATGAGTCTCACAAGTCTAAATATTCCATTCACCCGGATCCGACAAAATGTACCAAGATCTCAAGAAGCTTTATTGGTGGCCAAACATGAAAGTCGAAATTGCAACGACGTTGGGAAATGTCTCACCGTTTCTCGAGTCAAAGCCGAATGTCAAAACCTTCCGGATTGTTAACTCAACTCGAACTTCCGCTTTGAAATGGGAAAGAATTACCATGGATTTCATAACCAAACTACCAAAGACCGCTAGAGGTTACGACACCATTTGGGTCATCATTGATCGCCTTACCAAATCCGCCATTTCCTACCCATCAAGGAAAATGATAAAATGAAAACCCTTGCTCAACTATACCAAGGAAATTGTATCCCGTCATGGAGTACCAATTTCCATCATTTCGATCGTGATACTGCTTTACTTCACACTTCGAAATCTCTTCAAAAGGCCTTAGGTACTGCTTGATATGAGTACCGATATCACCCTCAAACCGATGGCCAAAGCGAAAGGACTATCCAAACCTTGGAAGACATGCTACGAGCTTGCGTGATCGACTTTGGAAAAGGTTGGGATAAACACTTACCGTTGGCAGAATTCTCTTACAACAATAGTTACCACGCTAGCATCAAGGCAGCCCCATTCGAGGCACTTTATGGTCGAAAGTGTCGATCACCTGTTTGCTGGGCCGAGGTTGGAGATGCCCAACTCACTGGACCTGAGCTTGTCCAAGAAACAACCGAAAAGATTGTACAAATTCGTCAACGACTTCAAGCTGCTAGAGATCGACAAAAGAGTTACGCCGATGTTAGAAGGAAACCCATGGAATTTCAAGTTGGTGATCGAGTCATGTTGAAAGTATCACCTTGGAAAGGAAAAGTTCGATTCGAAAACGAGGAAAGTTACACCTCGATACATTGGCCCTTTCAAGATTCTCGAAAGAATCGCCCGGTTGCTTACAAACTTGATCTCCTAAGAACTTAGTAGAGTTCATCCTACCTTTCACGCCTCAAATCAAGAAATGCTTGTCGGATGAATCTCTTGTCGCCTCACTAAAAGAGATTAAACTCGATGACAAGCTCAACTTTGTCGAAGAACCAATTGAAATCATGGATAGAAGTCAAGCGACTTAAGCAAAGTCGCATCCCTATCGCCAAAGTTAGATGGAACTCCAAGAGAGGACCGAGTACACGGGAGCGCCAAGACACCATGCGTGTTAAGTACCCACATCTCTTTGCAAATTCAACTCCGACAACCATCAGAACTAAAATTCATGGACGGAATTCTCTTAAGGGTTGGTACTGTAGCCACCGTAAAATTTCACTATCATCAACCTTCAGATTAATAAACTAGATTGTTTATCAAAACTTATTTGAGCATTTTAGCATGTACGCTTCATTTTATTGCATAAAATTTATGCAACTCCGAGTAGTCTCATTTAATCATGCCCGATATTTACCGATAATCGAAATCGCCTCACAAGAAATTTTCTTGTCTTACGAGCCGCACGCTGCATCGACACTAAATTAATTATGGCTAAAGTCAAATAAATATTTCTACGAGTTAGAATTAATATTTTATTTTTATATTTTTATTACCTTTATAAAAACATGCTAAATTATATATTATACGTTGGTCAAAAACCTCAAACCGAACACCGTGACTCACATTTAAGCTCAAACGGACACGATATACATAACGAAAATTTGAGACCCTTTCCTTCCTTTTTTTTCTTGTAACCGAATGGGCTCACAAGAGTATTCCCATCTCATCCAAAACTTGTAAATACACTAAACTTGAAACCTTGTTAGTGTAAAATAAACACAATATCCAACATGTATCTATATTAGTTGACTTTGGGAAGCATGTTCCCCATGCACACAACTCACCTTCTTGTCCTCTTGTCCTATGACCCGAATACCACCAAGAAAAGGCCAAACCCATTTGCTTGTTTATAAGATACTACCTAGGTTGTAGTAAAATCAAGTTTTGCATGTATCCAAGCTCAACAAAGACTCTTGGTCTTTAACCAAAGGCTTCTTCCTCTTTTCTTCTTAAAACCCACGAGCCTAGGCTCATTTCATATATCACTTACCAAAAATTTTCACAAAGTCAAGGTCTTCAAAGAGTTGGATATTCTAGTAGTTGTTGGGTTCTTGCTCTAAGTCGATTTGGACATAACTTGTATTCGAGTTTTCTTGAGTCTTGGCTTTCGCTTCACTCACTCTCACTCAAGCATTGTAAGTCACTTACTCATCTTCATTATGGTTTTCTTGCGTTAAAACTCCACTCGTTGCATGCAAGTATATTTTGTTTAAGCATATAATCTTTAAACGTAAACAACGACATAAACTTTACGTGTATGAACTTGACATCCTCATCATGTGTTATTAAGCTTGTGTGGTGCCTTTTTAAAGAAAAACATGCATACTAAACTATAGAAAATAATCATCTTGGTTTATTCCGATTTTAAAAACAAGTTTAGTAACCTTGGAAGCTTTTGAAAGTCATTTCGAAAATGTATAAATGATGTACAAACGGTTTCATGAAATTCAATAACGATAGCTCACTTTTAGAAACCTACTTACCTTGAAATTATTGGCTCGACTCAAGTTTATTCCGATTCTAATTTACTCATCGAACACTTTTGTAAACATTATACACAACCGAGTGGCTAAAGACAAATCCAAGCTCGCACGGCTTGGAAGCTCAACTCACAAACCGAGACCCATTATACCATACGAGAGCTTGTTAGTAACAAGCACTCGGTTCACTAGAAAATAAGCTAGATGAGAATCTCACTAGCTCGACTTGAACTTCTTTGGTTTAAAACTCATATCGGGTCTTGTCAATAAACATCGAAACGAAACAAGACCTTTTGGTTCACTACGGCATCAAAGCGACTCGTCAAATGCTTAACTATATTTATGTCTTACTTAAAAACTTGGGGTTATAAAACAATCTTGGAGATGAAACACAAAAGTCATGCATATGCATGCAACACTTTCGAAAATGGCTACCGAGAAGGATTATAAAACTAACATGAAGCAATGACATACACATTAAATGGAACTAAACCGAGAATCCTAACACAAAAGGGTCCCTAGCTCAGTTGGTGGGAGCGTGGTCTCTTGGCGTAAGAGGTTGAGGGTTCAAACCGCCTCATGGCGCTTGCCCTTTTTTGGTGTAATACTTGTAACTTTGGTATCTTGACACAACTAGTCCCCAAACTTCGCCCCTTTTCTCATATTGCTCAAGATCTCTTATAAACTTTGTACACTAATATTGATATCTACGATTTCAACCCCCTACTTTGAACCACTTAACACATTTTCTTAAAATACTTATAAAATTTGAAACTTATATAAATCTTTACAACTTTGGACCCTCCAAGATCTACACTTAACGCTTCCCATCCTAAAACTTCTAAAAGATAATAAATTTATATTTTCTACAAGTCTTCGTCACATAAATAAAATTGGTACATATTTCTATTTGACAACCACATTTGTATAAACTAGAAAATATTATACTTTTCTAAATATAATATTTTCCCAAGAACTTAGATAAAATATATATTGTACGATATATATATATACTTTTCAAAACTAAACAAAATCAAATAAATATAAGTCGATTTGTAATTGTTTCCGCTTTAATAAATATACTCGAGCCAACTCTTATACGAATGCTTCAGAACTATTCCATTCACTTTTCCAAGAGCCAAAGACTTATAAGCATTTCAAACTTATTTAAACTTAACCGCTGCACATAAGCGTTATTAAACACAAACTCTCGAGAATGCTTCAACCGCTTTAAATACACTAAGTCATGAATAAAAACAATAAACTAAGACTTGCCATGTTAATTATAGGTCGCGTGACGGTACTTCGTGCTCATACTACTTGACCTTACACTACTCGGATACCATTTGCTAAGGTGAGTTCATAGCCTCGCCTTTACTTATTTCTTTCAAACCCCGCGAGGAGATGCATGCTATAAACTAGAACACAAGTCTTTTCTTAAATCAGATGCTTATCTCGATCATTATTATTATAGCCTAAGTTGCCCGCCATAAGTCCCTTACATCATGAACCATTAATCACTTGCTAGTGAACGCGAATATTGTGGATAGTACTATGGAATTAACGACCCGACTCGGTTATCGGAAATAACCGGGCGCACTATATTTGGTTAACTATGGAATTGGCAATTCCATCTCGAGGGCAATATTATTACTTACGCCAAGAATTAGGTGTATGCGCTAGTTTGGTGTCATGAGCTTAGCGATAATAATAATCTATGTTTTCCATGGTGATTGTATTCAAGCAATTATCATCTCTTACTTGTGTTCAACTTATTATTTAAACCTATGAATATCACTCAACTTTTGTTGACTTTTAAGCATGTTCATCTCGTGTACTAATTAGAATTTCATGAAGGCGTGGAGCGGACGTCGGGACACTTGAAGTGGTGTCGTTTTCAATTAAAGTTATCATTTCATAAATATTTAAACTATCTTTGTGTAACTCCAAAACATGTGGTATTCCCTTTTGTGTTCTAAACGAGATTTATGAAATGGTAACTACTTTTTATTAAAACGCCTCTTTAGAGCCGCTTTTCTATAACTTGTGACTATGATCCTCTAAGTAATACCCCAAATAGTCTTCCATCATCACATTGTGATTTTGGGGTGTTACATGTCTTTTATATAGCAACTGTTATAAGAATCAAAGGAGGTGATACCCGGGAAATTTATCGGACAACAAACACTGAAACCCGTCTCCGTCAATTCTTTCTTTTCACTTCGTATGTATCGTCCTAACGTCAATCGTGTACACTAGTTGTAACTTAACGAACAATATACAAAAGTTTGGCATGAACAATCAATGTGTAAAAACATGTTTCACTTAATAAAACTTACGTCAAACATTAGCATCAATGTATAAACAAATGTATGTCAAGTAAACTTCCCGTTTAGAACTATATATATATTAAGAACAAGTTTTGATAAATAACTAAAGACCGCAATGCCATTTTATCATATATTAAATTTGAAAGTCTTCAAACTTAACTTAAACATTTTCTAAAAGTAATTAGAAAGTAAATCAATTAGTTATAAATTTTGACAATACCATTTTGTGTCAACTTAAATAAGTATATACACTTTGTATACTTACTAGTAAAACTATATTAACAATTTTTACAAACTTACGTTTAGTATTAATACAAATATATTGAACCACTTTAAGTAAGTGATACTTAAAACAATGAACTAAAATATTGCCCTCCTTATCTGGGTCGCGTGTCGGTGCCGCATCACAACATTCACTAGATCCCACATTTGGATTTCACAATTGCTAAGGTGAGTTTTCATAGCCCCTCTTTTACTTAATGAACTGTTTTATACACTTTGGGGTGAGAAATATGAAAAACCTTTTATGGACCAAGACTATTACATGATTACTATTACGTGGTTTAGCCTAAGCCCTTATGTCCCTAGAGAATGCCCTTTTTCATGAACCATCAGTTTCCCATTGGGAAACGCGAATGTTATAAATAGATCTATTGAGGGTGACTCCTCCGTTCGGTTGGCCATGCTTAGGCCAAGGCGAAACGTATACCATGTCGGAACCGAGTGTTGAGGGACAAAACACTCGCTATGGGCCCTTGTATGGTATGACGTCTTTTAGCATATAGAAACTGTCGTAGTATCGGTTGCATGAACTTAGAGCTAACGTAATAGACTTTCATCCATATATCATTATATTCGTTGTAATGATTATATGACTTTGCTTAGTGGTTCCTCCCGAACTACCCATCTTAAAAGGGCGACAGCCCGGGAGAGGAATGCAAGTTTACCAAGGATTAAAATATCCTTGGATCGTTTATGTCCTGGCGAGGTGTGATATCCTGAATACAATGACTTGTGATTTGTTGAAAATAATATTAGTATAGGAAAACAGAATCGATTGACTAACACTAGGAATGTGAATAGTAATAGCTCATCACAACTACGTCAATAAAAGCGCATAATCGAAACCTAAAAATATTAAAGTATTTACTAACATTAAAATTATTTATTTACTATTTAATAATTTACATAAATATAAAGGAAATGTAAAATAAACCTAAATAAATAAAACAAAAACTTAGAAAATTTTAAACTAATATATAAGAAATTTAGAAACTAAAAATATATTTATTATACAAGTATTCTATTTATTATTAATTATTTACTATTATCTAATTACTAATACTATTATTTAATTATTATAAATACTAAACTAACAAACTAAAATCTAAAACTTTTACATAATTCTAAAATACTAATAAGAAGCTAAGAAAAATATAAAACTATATTTATTATACAAAATAAGAAAATTTAATTAAATACTATTATTACTTATATAAACTAATTAAACTAAATTAATGCAAAAAATTAGAAAACTAAAAGTGAAAACTGCAAAAGTATTTTTTACATATGCTAAATAACTTAATAAAGTTATAAAAATCATAAAAAATTATCTAGGATAAAATTTAAATACTAGAACTAATTTATTTTTGGCTTTTTCATTTAAATTAATTAAATTAAAATTAAATCTAAAAACTATCTAATGAAGAGTAAAAAATGTGAAAAAAATTATGGAAAGTAATTTACATAGTAAAGAAGCTGGGAAATATATTATGAAGTTCACAGCTTATCCAGATAAGCTGTAATAAGCCAAACAGCTCATATAAGCTTATTTAAATAAGCTAAAATGTTTACTACTATAAGAAATAAAATGTGCAAAGGATAACTGAGAAGTGAGCTAGCCTAGGTGGGTTATGCAGTGAACTTGTCACCAATGGAACATAGGTTCGAATCTAACACACAACCTTTTGCACTTTATTTTATTTTTGATTTTCTTTTGCAAAATTATATAATAAGTAAAAATAAGTAACTTTAACAAAAGCAACTTTTCAAAACTTGAAATAAGCTCTGTGGGAGCTTATTTCCTCCACAGTTGGCTTTTAAGCCTTAAGCTTCTAAATAGAAGCTATCACTTGAGGTTAAGGCTTGGTTTTGGGCTTTTCTGTTTTTAGGACTAGCTATACAATGATATTATACATATTTAATGAACACAAAACTTTACAAACCTAAAAAAAATAAGCAAATCATGAGCTTATGAGTCCAACAGTTAAGCTTTTGGCTTGACTGTTGGAACTCAAGCTTAAAATAAGCTTGAAATAAGCTATAAACAGGAAACAAAAGGCAAAATAACCTGTACACAAGTCCAATGGATCATTATAAACAAGAAAATTGGACTATGATAGTGTGAGCTTATGGTTTAGACAGTTAAGCTTTTGGCTTAACTTGGATGGATTGAAAGCTTGTAAAAGCTTAGTATAAGCTCCACACTTAAAAGTAAAAGAAAAATAATATGTATACAAGTTATATGGACAAGTATAAACAAGCTTGTACACTGACAATCATTCATAAGCTTGTTATAAGCTAATAAGCAATTCCAGTGCACTAATATCCAAACACCCCTGCCTACTTATTGAGTGCCAATTTAAGCTGAGATTATAAGCTAAATAAGCCAAAATAAAAATTGAAGTAGCAAGATGGGCTGGTGAGGATTCCAAAAAGCCAAGATTTAACCTGTCTAGTTCACAGATGAGCTTTTGAGAAGCTTATGAAAATCCTACTAAACGACTGAGTATGCTTAGATACTCAGGTATGGGACAAACAAAAAGCTAGTTGCAGCCCTAGATAATAGGCTGCAACATGGAAAATAAGTACTGGATCATGAATTTAGGTGGATGAGCTTTACAAAAGACTAAACCACACAAGCATATGACCATAAATGAGCTTATTAGGAGCTGAAGGAAATGGTGTAAGTTCAATAGAATTGAACTGTTGTGAGTGGGCAAACAACAACTCCTATATACTTATCAAATAAGCTCATGAGAGCTCAACCAACACTGGAACATTGAGTATGATTAATTAGCTTTACAAGAAACTAAAAATCACAAGCTCAAGCTTAGTGGGGAACTTTCCATAGGCTTGGGAAAACAACTCCACTTCCACTGTTTGCTTCAGTGGAAGGAGTTTGGTGGGACAAAATAAAGGGTTTGATTAAGCTACCTAAATAAGCAAATAAGGGACAAATAAGCATAATCATAACAACTAGACCACAAAGGCTACACAAATAAGCCAAATTTACAAGCTAAGGCCAACTTCACAAGCTTTTGCAAGCTTGTGAACTTGACACCTAAACCTGTGCACAGGGCAAAACTGGGCACAAATAAGCTAAAAAATAAGCACTTAAACATGACATATAGAAATTAACAAAAATACAATAAGCTAGATTAGCAACAGATCTAAAACATACTAAAAGTACAGAACAAGAAATTAAATAACAAAGGCATACTAAAATTACTAAGTTTATTCAAAAACGACTTAATTGAAAATTTGACTTTTTATTAAAAACTGAAAAGTTGACTAAAGTGAATTTAAAACTTAAACTACTGATTAACTATGATGTATTAAGCTATAATGAAACTAGATTAAGCTAGATAACCTACTCATGAATCACTGTGATGAAATTTGTACCCAAAATCCTAACAGTGCACTATCTATCAAAGATTAAACATGATTTTGACTATATATTAAACAAGGACAGTTTTTATTGATTGTACTAAGCTATTAAGTACTAACGTGATGTAAAACAACAACAAACAACAACAAGCAAACACTGGACTGCTAATATATCAGTAAATCCAAACAGCCATTAAATGAGATTGTTTTGAGGTTTTCAAAGCAAAAGACTATGAGACCTATTCCATCAAATCCAGAGGAACCAAGGTGTCAAATGGACCTTTTCAACCTTAACCAAGAGTCACACAAGTCAAGGTTTATGATTTCAAAAATTGGCATGTTAACAAATTCAAATGCAATATCTCACCACAAACCAATCCAAAACATAACAACCTAATTTTAAGCTTTAATATCACTACATAACAACAAATAAACACGTAATCATAAAATCATAGCATCTAAAACATTAAAACAAGAAAGTGCAAAAATTGTAAAATGAAGCTTACAAGTGATCAATGCTAAAACCGAGTACCAAGGCTCGAAACCACTCCTAGCTTGTTGTCAATAAGCTAGAAACCGTAAAGTCCATCCGATTAGCTTCTATACCCCGGAATCGCTTATGAGACCACAAGTTGATTTTTCATTGATTTTCTTGATTTTTAGTATTTTCTGCTTTTTAAAAACTATAACTGATTTAATGAATCTAAAAGCTTCATGAGCTTTGTCAGGGGCCTACATGAGCTTAAAGAGTCCATTAAACAACCATAACAAGAAATTTAAATGACATGAAATTAAAGGAATTTTAAGCAAAACATGAAACTGAAATTAGATTGAAATTAAACTGAAATTTAAGTTCCATTACACTAATTTGAGGAAGCTTACAACATTAAAACATTAAAAGACATGGAATTTAAAGAAAGCTTTTAAAAATTACACTAACGACCAATGGCTAATCCAAAGGTACTTCTTCTCTTGCCTTTCTTCCTCTTTTATGCTTTAGAAATCCTCCATGTGTCCTTCTGAGAGTATCCCACCACTTTTCTTGACCAATGGGAGAGTTTTGAGTGTTAGCACATTTTGGCGGGAAAGTCAGTTTGACTTGTAGCTCTGCATTTCATCAACTAGGGGGTGGCATTTAATGTGGAGGGTTGAGTGGGTAGTGGTGATGATGAGGGGAGGAGAAAGGTGAAAAGGTGATGGGAGATGGCTTGAGAGTTGCAGGCAATATGATGGGGAAGACAAGCAGGAGGTGGCGGGCAACTGCTTGTTTTGACTTGGTTTGACCAGGCAGGGTTCAAAAATGGTATTGACAGGGGGTCACAATTGGTTAAGTGGCAGGGTCAATTTGGTTTTGACAAGTCTTGGCTTAGGCTTATTATACAAGGACTAAAACGCCACTTTCTCGAAAGATGAGGACCAAACGCCAATTTCTCAAAGTTAACATAAGGACTGAATTTGACAAACTTTAATAGTACAAGGACTAGTTTTGACATTTTCAAAATTCCGTGACCAAACTTAACATTTTATGAAAGTTCAGGACCTTTTCTCGCCATTTAACAAAGATTTATTCAAGGACCATTTTGACAATTTAGAATATTTCGTGGACCTTGAATAACATTTTTCTTTATTTTGTTTTACCGTGGACTGCTTTCGACAACTTTTGAAACTTGGGGACTAAAGCGCCAATTATGCAAACTTTATACGCTTTTCACCGATTTTGATATTTTGCATTAAAACATATAAAACACTTATTTGTGATATTTTTATCATTTTGATGCATTTAAAGTGTTTTCGGATATTTTTGCAGTTTAATTGGTACAAAATGATGAGATTTAGACACTCATCAATCCCCCATTACTAAGATATTGCTAGTCCCTAGCAATGTTTTGAGAAAAATTAATGGCTTTTATCTCTTTACCAAAAGCCATTACTTCGAGTAGCCAATTGTTTGATTCAAGTAAGAACCTTGGTACACCGATAACCAAATGATTTTGAGCAAATCATCGACTTTCAACGGATTTGATTTGTCTTTACCGTAGTCGTTGCTTCGGACTAGCCAACTCTTAGATAAATTATCAATATTATCTTTGGTGAGCTGATTACCAATTATGGTTTTTCCATCGCCTTTACCACAAGCCACAAACTTGGGCTAGCCAACTCTTCACTTTTAAGGATATGGTGAAATTGAATACCATACAATTTTGGCAAATTGCAAGCCGTCAACGGATTTGAGATATCTTTACCAAGAGCCGCTTGCTCCTGGATTAGCCAATCCTTATGTGGGTTAGACATGGTGGACTGATTACCATTTGTTGTGTTTAGTACATAGTACTTCCACTAAATTTTTTTTTTTAAATTTGGCCATTTTGAGGAAAAAGGACTAAAAGGGTACATTTATGATCAAAATTGCAATTTCCCCCACACTTAGAAATGAATATTGTCCTCAATATTCAAAGTACCTACTGTTATGCGAAACTTAGAACGAAAAGATAACATTACTAGCTAAGTGTAGAAACACAACAATTTATTCTCTTTTAATATTTACAATTTTCATTCATTTTTAGATCTATATACAACATGGGGGCATCTCCCCACTAGGTGGTGGTACACACGGTGAAAACCCATGTTGCATGCTATTTGTTTTTGATTACCGAGTCGCTAGCTTGACTCGACCCCTAATTAATTTGTTCATGGGGAAGTGGAGTGGGATTGCCACTCAAAGATTGGGTGAGAAATTGGAATGGGATTGCCACTCACGTAATTATAAATGATAAGGTAGGAGAATCTTTTGATTTTAATTTTATAATGTTTTGTATTTTAATTTTATATATATATGTACAAAGAAAGAAAATTCCTTACAACCGCCTCGAAGGGAATCTGGTCCGACAGAGCTCAAGAATCAGAAATGACCAACAACCAAATGTTGTAACCGAGGACTCATCAAACCGGGCAAGTTGTGTGCAAAGGAAAAATGTTTTGTATTTTATATTGTTTATTGAAAAGAAATATGATACAAGATAAGTAATCACTACCTCCTGTGCTTGTGTCAAGTTTACCACGCTAGCTAATCACTTGTGAATGATTAATCAGAATAAATATGTCCCGACGACCGGTAGTTGAATGATAAGGTTTAATATACAAACAAGGATAGGTATTTCAACAAAATACAAAATACAAGTCATAATACGTAGCACGACCTCCCGGCAATGGGCGCCTAATTTGGTTCCTCCCGAACTACCCATCTTAAAAGGGTGACACCGGAGAGGAATGTAAGTTTACCAAGGATTAAAATATCCTTGGATCGCTTATGTCCCGCGAGGTGTGATATCCTCGAATACAATGACTTGTGATTTGTTGAAAATAATATTAGTATAGGAAAACAGAATCGATTGACTAACACTAGGAATGTGAATAGTAATAGCTCATCACATTTCGCCAATAAAAACGCATAATCGAAACCTAAAAATATTAAAGTATTTACTAACATTAAAATTATTTATTTACTATTTAATAATTTACATAAATATAAAGGAAATGTAAAATAAACCTAAATAAATAAAACAAAAACTTAGAAAAGTTTAAACTAATATAAAAGAAATTTAGAAACTAAAATATATTTATTATACAAGTATTCTATTTATTATTAATTATTTACTATTATCTAATTACTAATACTATTATTTAATTATTATAAATACTAAACTAACAAACTAAAATCTAAAACTTTTACATAATTCTAAAATACTAATAAGAAGCTAAGAAAAATATAAAAACTATATTTATTATACAAAATAAGAAAATTTAATTAAATACTATTATTACTTATATAAACTAATTAAACTAAATTAATGCAAAAATTAGAAAACTAAAAGTGAAAACCGCAAAAGTATTTTTTACATATGCTAAATAACTTAATAAAATTATAAAATCATAAAAATTATCTAGGATAAAATTTAAATACTAGAACTAATTTATTTTTGGCTTTTCATTTAAATTAATTAAATTAAAATTAAATCTAAAAACTATCTAATGAACAGTAAAAAATGTGAAAAAAATTATGGAAAGTAATTTACATAGTAAAGAAGCTGGGAAATATATTATGAAGTTCACAGCTTATCCAGATAAGCTGTAATAATCCAAACAACTCATATAAGCTTATTTAAATAAGCTAAAATGTTTACTACTATAAGAAATAAAATGTGCAAAGGATAACTGAGAAGTGAGCTAGCCTAGGTGGGTTATGCAGTGAACTTGTCACCAATGGAACCTAGGTTCGAATCTAACACACAACCTTTTTGCACTTTATTTTATTTTTTGATTTTTCTTTTTGCAAAATTATATAATAAGTAAAAATGAGTAACTTTAACAAAAGCAACTTTTTCAAAACTTGGAAATAAGCTCTGTAGGAGCTTATTTCCTCCACAATTGGCTTTTAAGCCTTAAGCTTCTAAATAGAAGCTATCACTTGAGGTTAAAGCTTGGTTTTGGGCTTTTCTGTTTTTAGGACTAGCTATACAATGATATTATACATATTTAATGAACACAAAACTTTACAAACCTAAAAAAATAAGCAAATCATGAGCTTATGAGTCCAACAGTTAAGCTTTTGGCTTGATCGTTGGAACTCAAGCTTAAAATAAGCTTGAAATAAGTCAAAACAGAAACAAAAGGCAAAATAACATGTACACAAGTCCAATGGATCATTATAAACAAGAAAATTGGACTATGATAGTGTGAGCTTATGGTTTAGACAGCTAAGATTTTGGCTTAACTTGGATGGATTGAAAGCTTGTAAAAGCTTAGTATAAGCTCCACACTTAAAAGTAAAGAAAAATAATATGTATACAAGTTATATGGACAAGTATAAACAAGCTTGTACACCGAAAATCATTCATAAGCTTGTTATAAGCTAATAAGCAATTCCATTACTCGATATCCAAACACCCCGCCTACTTATTGAGTGCCAATTTAAGCTGAGATTATAAGCTAAATAAGCCAAAATAAAATTGAAGTAGCAAGATGGGTGGTGAGGATTCCAAAAGCCAAGATTTAACCTGTCTAGTTCACGATGAGCTTTTGAGAAGCTTATGAGAATCCTACTAAACGACTGAGTATGCTTAGATACTCAGGTATGGGACAAACAAAAAGCTAGTTGCAGCCCTAGATAATAGGCTGCAACATGGAAAATAAGTACTGGATCATGAATTTAGGTGGATGAGCTTTACAAAAGACTAAACCACACAAGCATATGACCATAAATGAGCTTATTAGGAGCTGAAGGAAATGGTGTAAGTTCAATAGAATTGAACTGTTGTGAGTGGGCAAACAACAACTCCTATATACTTATCAAATAAGCTCATGAGAGCTCAACCAACACTGGAACATTGAGTATGATTGATTAGCTTTACAAGAAACTAAAAATCACAAGCTCAAGCTTAGTGGGGAACTTTCCATAGGCTTGGGAAAACAACTCCACTTCCACTGTTTGCTTCAGTGGAAGGAGTTTGGTGAGACAAAATAAAGGGTTTGATTAAGCTACCTAAATAAGCAAATAAGGGACAAATAAGCATAATCATAACAACTAGACCACAAAGGCTACACAAATAAGCCAAATTTACAGTTAGGGTTAACTTCACAAGCTTTGCAAGCTTGTGAACTTGACACCTAAACTCATGCAAGTGGCAAACCAGGCACAAATAAGCTAAAAATAAGCACTTAAACATGACATATAGAAATTAACAAAAATACAATAAGCTAGATTAGCAATGATCTAAAACATAAAAGTACGAACAAGAAATTAAATAACAAAGGCATACTAAAATTACTAAGTTTATTCAAAACGACTTAATTGAAAATTTGACTTTTATTAAAACCGAAAAGTTGACTAAAGTGAATTTAAAACTTAAACTCTTGATTAACTATGATGTATTAAGCTATAATGAAACTAGATTAAGCTAGATAACCTACTCATGAATCAACGTGATGAAATTTGTACCCAAAATCCTAACAGTGCACTATCTATCAAAGATTAAACATGATTTTGACTATATATTAAACAAGGACGCTTTTATTGATTGTACTAAGCTATTAAGTACTAACGTGATGTAAAACAACAACAAACAACAACAAGCAAACACTGATCGCTAATATATCAAGAAATCAAACGACCATTAAATGAGATTGTTTTGAGGTTTTCAAAGCAAAAGACTATGCACCTATTCCATCAAATCCGGAGGAACCAAGGTGTCAAAATGGACCTTTTTCAACCTTAACCAAGAGTCACACAAGTCAAGGTTTATGATTTCAAAATTGGCATGTTAATGTCCAAATGCAATATCTCACCACAAACCAATCCAAAACATAACAACCTAATTTTAAGCTTTAATATCACTACATAACAACAAATAAACACGTAATCATAAAAATCATAGCATCTAAAACATTAAAACAAGAAAGTGCAAAAATTGTAAAATGAAGCTTACAAGTGATCAATGCTAAAACCGAGTACCAAGGCTCGAAACCACTCCTAGCTTGTTGTCAATAAGCTAGAAACCGTAAAGTCCATCCGATTAGCTTCTATACCCAGTAATCGCTTATGAGACCACAAGTTGATTTTTCATTGATTTTTCTTGATTTTTTAGTATTTTCTGTTTTTTAAAAGCTATAACTGATTTAATGAATCTAAAAGCTTCATGAGCTTTGTCAGGGGCCTACATGAGCTTAAAGAGTCCATTAAACAACCATAACAAGAAATTTAAATGATATGAAATTAAAGGAATTTTAAGCAAAACATGAAACTGAAATTAGATTGAAATTAAACTGAAATTTAAGTTCCATTACACTAATTTGAGGAAGCTTACAACATTAAAACATTAAAAGACATGGAATTTAAAGAAAGCTTTTAAAATTACACTAACGACCAATGGCTAATCCAAAGGTACTTCTTCTTGCCTTTCTTCCTCTTTATGCTTTAGAAATCCTCCACGTGTCCTTCCGAGAGTATCCCACCACTTTTCTTGACCAATGGGAGAGTTTTGAGTGTTAGCACATTTTGGCGGGAAAGTCAGTTTGACTTGTAGCTCTGCATTTCATCAACTAGGGGGGGTGGCATTTAATGTGGAGGGTTGAGTGGGTAGTGGTGATGATGAGGGGAGGAGAAAGGTGAAAAGGTGATGGGAGATGGCTTAAGAGTTGCAGGCAATATGATGGGGAAGACAAGCAGGAGGTGGCGGGCAACTGCTTGTTTTGACTTGGTTTGACCAGGCAGGGTTCAAAAAGGGTATTGACAGGGGTCACAATTGGTTAAGTGGCGTGGTCAATTTGGTTTGACAAGTCTTGGCTTAGCTTATTATACAAGGACTAAAGCGCCACTTTCGAAAGATGAGGACCAAACGCCAATTTCTCAAAGTTAACATAAGGACTGAATTTGACAAACTTTAATAGTACAAGGACTAGTTTTGACATTTTCAAAATTCCGTGGACCAAACTTAACATTTTATGAAAGTTCGGGGACCTTTTCGCTTATTTAACAAAAGATTTATTCAAGGACCATTTTGACAATTTAGAATATTTCGTGGACCTTGAATAACATTTTTCTTTATTTTGTTTTACCAGGGACTGTTTTGACAACTTTTGAAACTTGGGGACTAAAGCGCCAATTATTCAAACTTTATCGTTTTCACCAAATTTTGATATTTTTGCATTTAAAACACATAAAACACTTATTTGTGATATTTTTATCATTTTGATGCATTTCTGAGTGTTTTCAGATGTTTTTGCAGTTTAATTGGTACAAAAATGATGAGTATTTAGACACTCATCACTTAGGGTCCAAACTTATTATTTTAACTTAAACCTATGAACTCACCAGTTTTTAGCTGACCTTTTTAGCATATTTTCTCAGGTGTTTAGTTGTGATCATGGATGCAAGGCAAGAGGCGGAGAAATAGTCGTAGTAATTTTTAAAGAAGTGTTTTTACACAAAAATGATGTTTTTACTTTGGGACCACTAAAAGTTATGGGATGTGCCCATTTATCTAAACGATGTTGTAAGATAATGTTTTAAAATATTTTATGAAATTAACGGAGTATGTATTCCGTTCTTTATTACTTGTGTTACGATTCACCATCCCGTAACGCTCCCGAATAACACGTATACTTCCGCTAAACTAAATTTGGGGTGTTCTGATTGGCATCGAGCCAAGGTTATAGAGAACTAGGTACATATAAACCCTAAACTATAACTACTTTTCACCAAAACATCATACTACGACCGCGATTGCCGCTTGCCTTACTTGCCATTTACTTAGAGTTTATTTAAATAGGATTACATGTTTTATTTCCTATTTACTTATGCACTATTTCATATTCATCATGAACATATTTTTCCACATACTTACACATATGTCTGTCTTGTCACGCACCATGCCTTCACTGAGCTTCCCTCACGATGTTCAGGAGGACATCCTACTTGCTCACTCACCTACTATTCATCAGCTTGCACACTCGGCCACTGATCCGTATATACAGGCCACATTAGTAGCTCAGCCAGTTATTGCACCTACTCCATCTATACCGACCCTTACCACTACTCCATCGCCTTTGTTGACGCTACAGCGAAAACCCGCATGATTGTGAGGGTACCTGGATATCGAGAGCGGTATTCATTTGTGCCTGCACTAGCTTCTCAGATGACCCGCGCTGCTTACATGGGTCCTTCTACCGATTCAGAGTCACTGACACCATCATCCACTGAGTCACCACCTCACCAGAGACTCCGGAGATCTACCGATTCCTACTCAGAGGAAGACCCGGAAGAAGATCCGGAAGAGGATCCTGAGGAAGAACTACCAGAGCCTATGCCGATTGAGAGTGTTCCTGGATATGTTAGCACATCAGCAGATATGGATACACTGGGTCTAGAGATTGTCCGAGTATTCGGGAGTTAGAGACGAGCTCTAGGATGGCTCGAGATTGAGCGAGACATGGACATTGATGCACCGTTGGATTAGGACGGAGGCGCTTTCCTCCGCCCTGTGGAGGAGATTGGTATGGTTACTTGAGGGATATTGATTGTGTGATCTGCTCATACCACACATCGCGAGTCCGAGCTATAGTCCGCATCACCTTCATTCATACCATCTGTCGGACATGGAGCGCTTGCTCGCGCCACTGACACTCGAGACCATTGAGGAAGGCTGCCGGTTGAGGCACGATCGGTGCCGGACCTATCGTGATCTCCAGATGATGAGTCGACTCTTACAGAGAGTGCTTATTCGCTAGGCTCGTGAGACTCGCTAGGAGTCCATCCGATCGCCTAGAGAGTCGATCCAACACGCTTGCAAGCTTGCGAGCATCGTGTTGAGGGTTTAGACCAAGTCACCGATGTGTTGTTTGAGAGCATGGAGCTCGAGAAACACGAGAGGATTCGACTGGGTTTTAGGGTTGAGGATGTTAGAGAGTTGGATAGCAGGACACGGGCCTTGGGCGAGGTCGCCCGGATGCACGGCCGACTTGAGGAGCTGGAGCGCATCCAGTGGATGGCTAGAGATACTGCCAGAGAGGAGTGGCAGAGGACTCCTGGTTTAGAGTCCATGTTAGCATCTCAGATGAGACGTATCGCGAGTTTGGAGGATACGCAGCGAGAGTTGATTGCTACCATTGAGCGACTACGTACCGAGCGTGGACATCTCTAGATATGATTTCGTGATGTATCACACTAAACTGGATTTATAACAGTTAGTGTTAGCTATTACTCTTGTATTTCCGTTGTATTTTCGTTGTATTTCCGTTGTATTTCGGTTGTATTCCATCTAGTATCTCATCATGTACTTTAGAAACCTTGTAACCGAAATTCTATCTATGTCAAACTTATTTTCCTATCCTATTGTCTTTCCTTTTATAGATTGCTCATATGATCTATCTGCGACAACCACACTGTTACTTGGCACTTACCTTGATTAAAAGGTTATATATCTTATCACCTCTCTTACTGCAGAAATGCCGCCGAAATGAAGATCAAAATGTACCAACCCTGGTGGAGCTTCCAATGCTCCTATTCCAACGAGAGTCACTCGCAACCAAGCTGCAAACACTACTATTCCAAACGCAGTCACACGCGATCGATCTTTGAAGCCACTACTCCCGTTAGGGCTACTCCAATCCAACCTACCATGAATCAAGCTATGATAGACCAACTAGTCAATGATCGATTGAACGCCACTTTAGTCAGCAAAGAAACCACTGTCTACTAATGCTTTGGAACTTGAGACCATCCACCGACAACCGCACTTGTACTTACCAGACTTTCGTAAGACCATGACCGGAGGCTTTAGTGGAACCAAGGAGCCGTGTCGGTCGACTAGATGGATCGAAAAGCTCGAGACCAGTATTCAATTTGCAATTGTGAGGAAGATTCTAAGGTTAAGTACGCATCATTCACTTTCACAGATGCTGCCTTGACCTGGTGGAACAATTTTCTGAAATCTGCTAGTATCGATGTTGCCTATGTCATGCCATGGGAGAGCTTCAAGGAGATGGTACTCCGAAAGTACTGTCCTCGTAACGAGATCAAGAAGCTAGAGCATGAGTTTTGGAACCTCAAAGTTCAAGGCACCAATATGGCTGCTTATAATCAGCGATTTCAAGAACTAGCCTTGTTGTGTCCTGAAATGGTTCCCACTGAGACCCGATTGTTAGAGAGATACATCGGAGGACTGCCCCAACCTATCAAGGGCAATGTCACCACTTCTAAGGCTGCTGATCTTCACGAAACCATCGAAGTAGCCAACAAACTCATGGACCAAGTGATTGAGGATTCCATGGATAAAGTGGATGACAATAAGAGGAAATGGGATGACCACTCCCGAAATTACAACAACAATGGGTACCGTGGCAGCAACAGTGGAAACAACAACAACAATCAAAACAAAAGGCAAAATGTTGCTAGAGCATATGCAGCTGGGATTGAAGAAAGAAAACCGTCTGCGAGGGATCGCACCATCGTTAACCGATGCACTCTGCATCACAAAGGCGATGTACGGTCAAGTGTCAGAATCGCCGTAAAATCGGACACTTGACCGAAACTGCAGATCAAGTCATTGGCGACGGTTCAAACAACACCATTTCGGGACCCAAAAGCGCTATAACTTGCTTTGGTTGTGGTGAGAAAGGGCATTATAAGAATGAATGCCGAAGACCAGAACCAAGGCAATGGAGGAAATCAAGGAAACCGAGAAATCCAGAAGCCATGGAAATGGCGAGGTTCAAGGAAGCGTTGAATGGCCGAGTAATCGTGGAAATGGCGAAGGAGCTCGTGGGAGAGTCTATCTTTGTGACCAAAGTGGAAGCTCGTGGAAGACCCGAATGTTGTGACGGTGCGTTCTTTATAAATAACCGTTATGCATCCATATTGTTTGATACGGAGCCGATAGGAGTTTTGTTTCTAATGCATTTAGTCCACTACTCGATATTGCCCCAATGGCATTAGGAAATGCATACGATGTGGAACTAGCTAACGGCAACGTAGAAAGGGTACATACCATCATAAGAGGTTGCACCTTAAATCTGTTAAACCACCCATTCAATATCGACTTGATACCAGTAGCATTGGGTAGTTTCGATGTCATCGTCGGAATGGATTGGTTAGCAAAATATCATGCTGCAATCATTTGTGACGAGAAGCTTGTCCAATTACCCTATGGAGATGAAGTCCTAACAATAGAAGGAGACAGAAGCGACAGAAGAAATGCTTCAAGACTGCATGTCATTTCCTGTACCAAGGTGTTGAGGTGTAGGAAGGATGCCACATCTTCCTAGCACAAGTCACCGGAAAGGACGAAAAAGAAAAGGAAGCAAAACGTCTAGAAGACGTACCAATAGTGAGAAAATTTCCTGAAGTCTTTCCTGAAGACTTGCCAGACTCCCACCAACCCGGCGGGTTGAGTTTCGGATCGATTTAGTGCACGGTGCCGCACCGGTGGCAAGAGCACCTTATCGATTAGCTCCAACGGAACTCCGTGAGTTATCAAACCGGTTGCCGAACTTGCGAAAAAGGGTTCATTAGACCGAGCTCATCACCACAGGGAGCACCAAATTTATTCGTCAAAAAGAAAGCGGAACGTTTAGGACGTGCATTGACTATCGCGAGTTGAATAAACTAACCATTAAGAACCGTTACCCACTCCCGAGGATCGATGACTTATTCGATCAACTTCAAGGTTCAAGTGTTTATTCAAAAATCGACTTAAGGTCCGGATACCATCAACTGAGAGTTCGGGAAGAAGATATTCCCAAAACTGCCTTCAGAACTCGTTACGGACATTATGAGTTCCAAGTCATGCCTTTTGGAATAACCAACGCACCAGCTGTGTTCATGGACCTCATGAACCGAGTGTGTAAACCCTACCTGGATAAATTTGTGATCGTATTCATTGACGATATCCTAATTTATTCCAAGAGTGTGAAAGAACACGAAGAGCATCTTAGATTGATCTTGGAATTGCTGAAGAAGGAAGAACTGTATGCAAAGTTCTCGAAGTGTGAGTTTTGGATATCGACTGTACAATTCATGTAGATCCCGCTAAGATCGAGTCAATAAAGGATTGGGTGACACCCACAACTCCTACTGAGATACGCCAATTCTTAGGACTCGCTGGATACTACAGAAGATTCATTGAAGGTTTCTCAAAAATTACCAAATCTCTAACCAAGCTAACCCGGAAAAACACTAAGTTTGACTGGGAGAAAAGAAGAAGAAACTTTTCAACTCCTTAAAGAAAAGTTGTGTAGTGCACCATTCGGCCTTACACAAGGTAGTGAAGACTTTGTTGTTTATTGCGACGCTTCACATAAGGGCAAGGAGCGGTGTTAATGCAAAGAGAGAAGGTGATAGCATCGCCTCGCCAGCTTGAAGACTCATGAGAAAAACTACACGACGCACGACCTGGAGTTAGGATCAATTGTGTTCGCACTCAGGATTTGGAGACATTATTTATATGGCACAAAGTGTATCGTATACACCAATCACAAAAGTCTACAACACATTCTGGATCAGAAAGAAGTGAACATGAGACAACGCCGATGGTTGGAATTACTCAGTGATTACGACTGCGAGATTCGTTACCATCCAGGTAAAGCGAATGTAGTTGCTGATGCTCTGAGAAGAAAAGAGCGACCAAAACCTCTTAGAGTCAGATCCTTAGGTATGACAATTAGTTCACCTCTTCCAACCAAGATTCTTGAGGCTCAATTGGAAGCACTCAGGAGGAAAACCGTCCGAATGAGAACCTTTACGGAATGCCGTAGCAAAATGGATTCGTAAAAGGTCGGATGGAATTTTGTGTTTCAAAGAGAAGTTGGATTCCACTTTACGGGAATTCGCGATATCATTATGCACGAGTCCCACAAGTCTAAATACTCCATCCACCGGGATCCGACAAGATGTATCTTGATCCAAGAAATTGTCTTGGTGGCCAAACATGAAAGCCGACATTGCAACATATGTCAGCCGATGTTTAACATGTTCAAAGGTTAAAGCTGAACATCAGAGACCCTCAGGTCTACTAGTACAACCCAAAATTCCCGAATGGAAATGAGAACGAATAACGATGGACTTTATCACTAAGCTACCTAAAACCTCTAAAGGCTACGACACTATTGGGGTAATAGTTGACCGTCTCACCAAGTCAGCACATTTTCTACCGATGAAAGAAAGTGACGGAATGGACAAACTTGCACAACTATACCGAAGGAAATCATCGCACGCCATGGCGTACCAATCTCCATTATCTCGAGACAGAGATAGCCGTTTCACCTCAAATTTGGAAATCGCTCAAGATGCTTTAGGGTCTAATCTCGACATGAGCACCGCTATCATCCTCGGATCGATGGACAAAGCGAGAGAACCATTCAAACTCGGAGGATATGCTAAGAGCATGTGTGATAGACTTGAAATGGTGGGATAAGCACTTGCCATTAGCCGAGTTTTCTTACAATAACTGACTATCACACAAGTATCAAAGCCGCACCATATGAAGCACTCTATGGTGGAAGTGTAGATCACCTGTGTGTTGGGCCGAAGTTGGAGAAAGTTAACTTACTGGTCCGGAGTTAATTAAAGAAACTACTGAGAAGATTGTACAAATAAAAAACCGACTGCAAGCAGCTCGTGACCGTCAAAATAGCTACGCGGATAGAAGGAGGAAACCACTTGAGTTTCAAGTGGGAGATAAAGTTATGCTAAAAGTTGCTCCATGGAAAGGCGTAATCCATTTCGGAAAACGTGGAAAGTTAAATCCTCGTTACATTGGACCTTTCAAAATTCTCGCTAAAATCGGACCGGTAGCATACCGACTCAATTACCACAAGAACTCGAGATCAGACACAACGTGTTTCACGTATGCAACTTGAAGAAATGTCTTTCGGCGAAACTCTTGCTATTCCCTTAGAAGAAATCCAAGTTGACGAAGATTAAATTTTGTCGAGGAACCCATTGAAATTATGGATAGAGATCAAGCGGCTTAAGCAAAGCCGCATTCCTATCGTCAAGGTCCGCTGTAACTCTCAAGGAGGTCCAGAATACACGTGGGAACGTGAAGATCAATTCAAACGTAAATACCCATATCTTTTCTCTACTTCAGCAAATGATTCTAACTGAAAACCGAGGACGGTTTTCTCTTCCAAGGCGGGGAGGATGTGACACACGGTAAATTTTCACTAAAATTTAACTGATAATTAGTAATTTATTATTACTAAGCATGAGTCATGAAGCATTCATAAGCTTTGCCTGATCATTTGAGTAGATAACTCGCATACAGTAGATAATTTCACCACTCTTGCATTCATATCATTTCATGAATATTTTATTTTGTCTTATGATTTAAATTGTAAGACGAGAGGTTATCTCGTTTACCCTAGTGACCGACACTATGATAAGGGCTTGATGAAACAAATGACAAACTCCCGTAATGAAAAATATTACAAAAATAATAATATCTCCGATGCGTAACCATAAGATACTACGTTATAAAAGTTATCAAACAATGATGCTTTGGTCACAATTTAATATCGCGGGACACAATATATTTAACACACTTTCACTTGAGCAATAACTCTTATAAGACTCAAATACAATTTATACATAAGTATAATGTATATGCATACATTTTCACAATTTACACAATAAGTATAATACATATATATACTTACACAATGGACAAATAAGAACATTAAATAAAAATTGTGTTATAATCTCTTTGTCTTTCTCTCCCATTCACGACAAAACCAAACCCAAGAACCAGGAAAAAGAAAAGATATCAAATCCCTTCTTCAACCTCTAGACTTGTACCTCCCTAGTAGGTCGAATCTCCCAAAGAGGATAATCCAACATGTTTAATCCCTCACATCCTCTTCTCTCTTACCAAATCCATGAAAGTTTTTGCTTCACAAATCTCTCCTTGATGCTCTTGCTACAACTCGTACGAATCCAAGGAAAATCAAGGCCAAGTCATCCAAGGGAATCATATCTTCACACCAATCTAGCTTGAGCCAAAAGTCCAAGATATTCTTAGTTTTTGGAAGCTAACCGAATTTGGCTTCAAACCAAGACCAAAGGAAAGAAAGATAGCCAAGCTCCTCCCCAATATACTTCTATATCTCTATTAGAGATGCAAAATCCCCAAACTCAGTTTCTCATCAAAATTTACCAAAAACTAGGGTTTGTGAAAGTTAGGGTTTTCAAAAATTGATTTGGGGGTTTTGCAATTGGAAGTGTGTAGGAGCTAATTCAAGTCTTGTTTGGTCCGAAACCACGAAGCCATTCTCGTTCCTCACGCATCACCTTTGAGTTGAGGTTATAAATCTTCCTTGTTGTAATGTTCTTTTTGTTGTTGTTATGATGTTAAGTTAGTAACTTGTATCATAATGCTATTTTAAAGTTTACCGTGTTTAGCTTCTTTTAATTGTTTCATGTCGAAAAATGATATGTCACTTGGGTGTTGTGTTGGGTTTTTGCCGAGAGTATGAAACAAGAAAAACTAGAAGTTGAGTCTTTTTGATATTGTTATACTAATCTTGGGTCTTGTCGAGTTGCATAACCAAGAATTAGAGAAATTGAGTTTTACAAGTTATACTCCTTGTGTTTAGTAAACAATCTTGGTTACATGAACTTATGTGGTCATTTGTGCTAGAGTCCGTTTGGTTTCTATCAAGACCGGGAACAAAAATAAGGTATACGAGTCAAGTTGGCGAAGCCTACTAGTAACCCATGTCGATACTCACTTTTCGATCGACATATATGTCGTTTAAAAGTGTGTCGAACCTTGATTTTTACTTTGTTTAAACATGAGAAACATGCTAGTATCTCATTGTCTTGTGACTCAAATCTTAGAGGTGAACCATGTGTCTAAGCCTCTATGTACGCCTAGGGAGAACTCAAGTCAAATGTGCTCGGTTACTAAAATATTTTCGAGTAGCCTATGTTGTGTCGAAGTCCATAATAGTTGACGAGAATGAGACCAAGTTGAAGTAGTACTCAACTAATACATGGCCTCATCACTCATTTGCTCACATCTTACTAGTTTTTGTTATTATCCAATCTTGTTCGAAACAAACGACTCGAGCTATAGTACTCACGTTAAACTTGAAAGAAAAATATGTGAACTTGAAATAAGAACCTGGAAGAAAACATTTGTTCTAAAACATCTGTTATCAAATTAAAGTAGTAGCAATAAACTTTGGGCCTATGCCCTTTTTCCTTTCTTGCTCGTTACAACAACCACATCGGGCCAGGCCCAACGCTTGTTACCATATTGCAATTAAAATGGGTCATGACCATGGTCTTTTATATAGCAACTGTTAGAAGAATCAAATGAGGTGATACCGGGAAATTTATCGGACAACAAACACTGAAACCCGTCTCCGTCAATTCTTTCTTTTCACTTCGTATGTATCGTCCTAACGTCAATCGTGTACACTAGTTGTAACTTAACGAACAATATACAAAAGTTTGGCATGAACAATCAATGTGTAAAAACATGTTTCACTTAATAATACTTACGTCAAAATTTAGCATCAATGTATAAACAAATGTATGTCAAGTAAACTTCCCGTTTAGAACTATATATATATTAAGAACAAGTTTTGATAAATAACTAAAGACCGCAATGCCATTTTATCATATATTAAATTTGAAAGTCTTCAAACTTAACTTAAACATTTTCTAAAAGTAATTAGAAAGTAAATCAATTAGTTATAAATTTTGACAATACCATTTTGTGTCAACTTAAATAAGTATATACACTTTGTACACTTACTAGTAAAACTATATTAACAATTTTTACAAACTTACGTTTAGTATTAATACAAATATATTGAACCACTTTAAGTAAGTGATACTTAAAACAATGAACTAAAACATTGCCCTCCTTATCTAGGTCGGCGTGTCGGTGCCGCATCACAACATTCACTAGATCCCACATTTGGATTTCACAATTGCTAAGGTGAGTTTTCATAGCCCTCTTTACTTAATGAACTGCTTTATACACTTTGGGGTGAGAAATATGCAAAACCTTTTATGGACCAAGACTATTACATGATTACTATTACGTGGTTTAGCCTAAGCCCTTATGTCCCTAGAGAATGCCCTTCTTCATGAACCGCCGCCTCCATTGGGAAACGCAAATGTTATAAATAGATCTATTGAGGGTGACTCCTCCGTTCGGTTGGCCATGCTTAGGCCAAGGCGAAACGTATACCATGTCGGAACCGAGTGTTGAGGGACAAAACACTCGCTATGGGCCCTTGTATGGTATGACGTCTTTTAGCATACAGAAACTGTCGTAGTATCGGTTGCATGAACTTAGAGCTAACGTAATAGACTTTCATCCATATATCATTATATTCGTTGTAATGATTATATGACTTTGCTTATGGTCCAAACTTATTATTTTAACTTAAACCTATGAACTCACCAGCTTTTAGCTGACCTTTTTAGCATATTTTCTCAGGTGTTTAGTTGTGATCATGGATGCTGTAGGATATTAGTTTTCACATACACATCAAACCATAACACAAAGTGGCGTATAGATGGAATTCTAGAGAGAGAAAGTTAGAGGTTTAGGGAACTTAGTAAGAGAAAATGAAAGATATTATTATGAGCTCCAACTCTCTACCTTGGAAGGTAGAGAGTATTTATAGTCTTACATAAATCGCCACACATCGGCATGGATCGTGCATACAGTGGGTAAAGACCGTCCGTCCTCCACGGTGTTACTTAACTAACTACTACTTAACTTAAAGAACTATGACTACGAGCTTTCTAATGATTACATATACTTGAGGTGACCGACTCTTTAATACACGGAATTTCTAATTCCTAACAATCTCCCTAAGGAGGTCACCTCAATCATGTACCAAAATTACATTGCATACAAAAATATATTACATTAAAAATTGTTCTTGCATTCTTGATGTAGTCCTTTGCTTCTAAGCTCGTAGTCATTGATTCTTCACATTGCATGTTTGGTTACTCCAAGTGGAGGTCTTTCTTGATCCACGTGATAATAAATTTGAGCCAACATTTGAGATCATCACTATCAAAAATCTCGAGACATCCATTGTGGTGTTGGTATTATGTGATATTATGACTTTAGGACCGACATGCTCACTTTACGGATCATGATGTCTTCTCATCGAGTAGCGGAAGCTTTTGTTGAATCATGATATTGGCGTGACAGAAAGCGAAGCTTGGAGTGAAAATATCGAGTCATTGATGCACTAATCATGATTTCCTTTTAGATGAATGTGATAAGTGAGCATGCGGTGTGGATTGACCGCTTCATTCGATCATTTGCAAGCGTCGGGTGTACTGCATACAACAATTAGCAATAAATCACACGAAAGTGTCTTTGATCACTTCGTTGAATTGAGTACACGGCCACGGTTCCCCGTTGATCATTACAGTGCGACCGTGATCGGTATAATTCAAAGAATTTCCTTGACGAGGTTTCGCGGCCGCTCTGTTGTTCTCAAACCGAATGTCTCAAAGAGGACAACACGGAGTGAGTGAACGGTAATTTTAAGTCCATTGATTGATGAAAGAGATTTGAAAACAATCGTGTATTGCTCAATAGAAATTGTTTTTGCAATACAACGAAGGTTTTATTGAAAATCAATTATCAATCATAAAACACCTTTTGGTTTGAAAAATGAGTACACGGTCGATGTGCTAAAGAAAAAGTTTGTTAAGCACAAAGACCGGTTTTCAAAGGTATCCGTCAATCCTAACTCGAACCGAGATTGATTCAAGAAATTGAATAAGCCCCATTGTTTCATTCGGTTGTCACATGGTTGATCCATATAATAGATCTCACATGCCACCTACCGTGAGCTTGTTTGATGTTGGCTCGAAGGCTTTCCATCTTCATAGTGAATATGTACACATCACTCGGATGTTCGGAAATACCACAAGGATAATCGTGGGACTCAAGATATAATCTCTTTCCACATTGTGTGAAACAGAGAGTCTTCATTGAAAGTGTCCTAATGAGATTTATTGATGATCTCGTGGCTCTAGACTCAATTTGTGCATATTTGGATCCCGTGTGGAGACTAGGGAGAGGGTCTCCTTCTTCAATATCAACACTCTCTAAGAGAAGTCGATAGATAATGTCGGTTCCCGTGAGAATGAAACAAGTACTTTTAAGAGGAACTTGAGTGGTTTGGAAAGTTGAAGTGCGGTGCGTCCTTTGGGTCCATGACGTCTTGTCTTCAATACCGATGTTACCATCGGTAGCATATGAAGTGAACCCGGTTTACGCCTAAGGTTGAATAAATGGAGGCTATTTCTTTTCACCCTTTTCTCATTCATTTCTTTTCATTCTTGACCCTTGATGCTTACGAGACTTCATTACTAGAACCTTGTTGGGTTTATTCCATTACTAGCTCGTCTCATCCGCACTCTTCCCATATTTCATTTTCTCCTTTTATCATCATACCTAAGGACTTCTACACTAACTAGTGGATTGTCCTGGGTAGATCCCTCCGGTTACGGCGGATCATGGGAACACATACCTAACCTTATCATCCTTATATCACCGTACATAAAGTAAAGTTGGTCGGTCTATTTGGTATTGTTCATACGCCATTGGAACCAATTGAAAACCATTTGAAAATCAATTCGGATACTTTTGATATATTATCAAAGCATTTTGTACATGAATTGTTTTGATATTTTAAACGAGAACTCCCCTCAACATGTGCATCAAGTATTTGAAAATGTTTTGCACACGAGGCAAGAGAAAGAATTAACTTCTTTGATTACCATTTTCTAAAGATATCGACATCACTTCCCATCAAATCAAGTAGATATAGCATTTCGGGAAGGATGAGGTTTCCATAAATCGCTCCCCTCAATATGTGCCTCGAGGTTTGAAAAGAGTTTTGCACATACTAGAAGGAACTTGCACATTGAGATAACCGATCACGTTTCAAATCAAAGGTTTAAGATAGATGCTCCCCTCAACATGTGCATTGAAAATTTGAAATCGTTTGTCACATGTGGGAAGGACGACATGTACATCCTTATAAAATCATTTACCAATTATCGGTTTAAATCAATTTAAATCACACATTCTCCCCGATCACAATTATCAAATCATTTGAGATTTGTGATCTCTTATAGATTTAAATTGATTTTGAAAGCTTTAAGGAGAGTTGTGACTTGATTATGAAAGCGTTTTAAGCGATAAGGATCGGATTTAAGACTTTAAACTCCATTGATAAAACATGCATGAATATCTTTTGAAAAGCAGTTGAATGCCAAATAACTTTTAATTTAATTGAAATCATTCTCCCCTCAATCAATGACATAGGTTGTTGATTGAGAGATTGATATCTTGACAAATAAGTCCAGATGATTATCAAAATATAGAGCGAGTTATTTTTCAAAGCGGTTTGTTTCGAGATAAATGTTTATAGAATCGAGCATGGAATTTGAAAAACATGGTAAAGCATGGCTCTTTCTATCTTTGAAAAGGGTTATTGCACGAAAATGACAATAAACCATTGTTTCGCTTTCTCCAAAAATATTTTTGATTTTTTTTTTTTTTTTTTTTTTTTTTAATAAACATTCGAACATTATCTAAAGACCCGTGTCATTCTTTGAATGATAGCACAAAGACCGTAGATATAATCGAATCGAGAAGAAACATGACATAATGACAATATATATATATATATATATATATATATATATATATATATATATATATATATATATATATATATATATATATATATATATATATATATATATATATATATATATATATATATATTTAAGATTTTGAATTTTCAAATTTTTATGGATTTTGAAAGTTTTATATTTTCTATTTGATTTTTGAAGGTTTTATAATTTTGTATTTTGTTTTTCAAATAAATATTTACAAGAGATAGATGAAGATAGACTTTTACTCCTCGTCTTCCTCACGAAGATGTTTGAGAGTTTCGGTTGAAGGCTTTTCAAACCAAGTCGTGGAAGAATAAACTCAAAACGTTCTCTTGGAAGAGCTTTGGTGAAGATGTCGCTAAGCGATATTCGGACCTCAAAAATATAGTTCCACCACACCTTTTCCACTTGTTCCCGATGAAATGATGTCGAATGTCGATATGCTTTGCTCTTGAGTGTTGAATGTTGTTGCATGAGAGAGCAATAGCACTTTTATTATCACGATGGAGGATTTTGTTGAATTCAAAGCCATAGTCGGATAATTGAGATCTCATCCATAAGATTTGAGCACAACAAGATGACATGGCTATGTATTCGACCTCTGTAGAGGAAATGGAAGTACTCATTTGCTTTTTAAAGACCAGCTCACAAGCTTATCACCCAAAACCGAGCACCTCACGAAGTACTTGACGAGTATCTTGACACCGCATGATCTGCATCTGCATATCTTTGTTAGTGACATACCGGTGTCTTTGGGTACCAAAGTCCCATATTGATGGTTCCTTGGAATACCGAAGACCCGTTTAACCGCTTCAAGGTGCTTTTTAGTAGGCTTAGCACGGTATCTAGCACACATGCAAGCAATGAACAAGATGTACGGTCTACTAGCTATGAGGTACATCAGGATCCAATCATACTACGATATTTTGTTTGGTCAATCATGATCCCCAGAGGTCCTCATCTAGTTTGGTTCGGTCAATCATGGGGGTGTCAACAGGTCACTTGAATCAAATCCAAATTTCTTTAAAATCTCTGTTGCATATTTAGATTGATTTATGAAAATGCCTCAGGACTTTGTGAAATTTGTAATCCCAAGAAAAATGACATTTGTCCCATCATTGACATTTGAAACTTTGAACTCATTTCATTTGAAAACGATCACATTCCATTGGGTCGGTCGAGGCAAAAATAATATCATCAACATAAATTTGAACATGAATTAAATGTTTACGACTTCTTGGTGAACAATGTAGGATCAAGCTGCTCCTTTGATGAATCCGGTTGATAGAAGAAACTTTGATGATGTATCATACCATGCCCTTGGAGCTTGCTTCAAACCGTAAAAGCCTTCTTCAAACGATAAGCGTGAGTAGGATGCTCTTGATTCACAAATCCTTCAGGGTTGGTGGCGTGAGGCGACTTCTTTAAGATCTCCGTTCGAAATGCCGTCTTCGCATCCATCGATGACTACCATGTTCTTACTAGCGATTAGCGAAAGATTCGATTGCCTCGATTCGAGCAAGCGGAGCAAAAGATTCTTCAAAGTTTATACCCTCCTCTTGATGATATCCTTTAGCAACTAATCGAGCCTTGTTCTTCAACACATCACCATGCTCATCAAGTTTCACTTTGAAGATCCATTTAAGAGCAATAATCATATACGATCTGGAGCGGTACTAACTCCCATACATCAAGTCGATCAAACTCATGAATTTCATCTTGCATGGCATTGAACCGACTATCTTCATTCATGGCGGTTTTAACATCTTTTGGTTCGATCTTAGATAGTGCGGAGTTGAAGAAACACCATAAGGCATCGGTTGCAAGTTGTTTCGGGTTGATCTGGGACGAGAGGATTTCCAATGATGTTGTCTAATGGATGATCGTGAGTCCATTTTCGAGGTGTTCATGTGGCGGTTGTTGAGAACCGAGGTAGTCGAGTCGATGTCTCCAAGAAGATGGTTCGATGATGATTCGGGAGTAGCAAATATGTTTTCAAATGGAGCATCTTCGGGGTAGCAAGGGATTAACTTCATCATTGATGCGAAACATTTCCATGATGTACATTTGAAGAATGATGATTTGTTGATGAGGCAAGGATCAGAACGGTGCTTCTTGACTTAAAGATATTGAGGCCGAGGATTGACTTCATTCACGGAATATGAACATCCTCTGTTGTAGGGATCAACACCTCATTAGTAATTGAATCATACAGTTCATCAAACATAGGATCAAACAATTTCTTTAGATCATCTTGGATGGAGGTATATATGAAGTTTCTTGAGAAGAGTTTGGAATAAGGGATGAACCAATGGGACTGTTTTGAAGTGTGGGTCTGAAATGGAATGTCCGAGAGCCATTTGACGATCACCTCATCAAAGCGTAACGTGAATTGTTTCCATGATATTTGGGTTCTTTTGTTGAAGATTCGGTATCCCTTTTTGTTTGATGCATATCCTATAAATACTCCAATGTCGACTTTAGCCCTAAGTTTTCCTAAGTCTTGACCCTCATTAGTTGGATAACACAATGCACCAAACACACGAAGGAAAGAGATTAGGTTTTACTGTTGTGGACAAGTTCATATGGAGTTTTTCCATGAGCAGTGTGAATCGAGAACGATTTTGTGTGTAGCATGCAGGTGGCAATAGCTTCACCCGGAGAAACATTGGAACCTTTGAGTAATCGGCCTTGTTCTAGCGGCTTCTACAAGAGTTCGATTTCGTCTTTCAACTACACCGTTCTGTTGAGGAGTTCGAGGAACACTTCTTTGATGGTTGATTCCAATGCTTTCATAGAAGTCACTAAGTTGTTTGTTAACAAACTCAGTTCCATTGTCTATTCGGATAATT
This sequence comes from Chrysanthemum lavandulifolium, assembly GCA_022545495.1. NCBI lineage: Eukaryota > Viridiplantae > Streptophyta > Magnoliopsida > Asterales > Asteraceae > Chrysanthemum > Chrysanthemum lavandulifolium. Next base: position 30,994,884 of record CM040242.1, read on the forward strand.
CTGATGATTTTGTTAAGTCGAACCTGCAGCTGTTTGATGAGTTTGATGATGATATCAGGAGTTTCATCCTTTGTCCTTAAGAACTTGACCCAAGTGAATCTAGAGTAATCATCAACCACAACCAACACATATTTCTTACCAAAGATGTTCTGCACTCTCATTGGTCCACACAAATCCATATGAAGGGTATGAAGAACTTCTGTAATTGAGTTAGTAGGTTTGGGTTTATGGGCATACTTCTTTTTCCCAATTGACATGCTTGAACAAAGATGATCCTTTTCATACTTTAGTCTAGGTAAACCTACAACTAAGTCCTTTACGGAAAGATGGTTGATGGTGCCGAAGTTCAAGTGATTGAGACGGCGATGCCATAACCATGACTTTGTTTTGAAGCCTTTGATAACAAGCGATTGGAGAAGCCCTCATCATATCATCGATAGAGATGGTGTAGAGATTTGAGCCACGACTTCCTTTACGCATTCCTTACCATTAAGATCTCTAACAAAGCGGTATGTTTTACGAAGGCTACTTGAGATCGAGAATCACGAAATTGACCAACGAGAACAGTTATGACCCAAACCTTCCACATAGTAAACTCTAGAGATGACACTATCACCAACAACATAATCTCCATAACCCATAATAGCACCGAAATGATCATTACCAAATCTAACGGTCCGATGAATTTGCTCACGAAGTTCATGAGCCGGACGGTCTCAGGTCATATGCTTGGAACACTGAGTCCGGTACCGCGAGCGATTTGAGCGATCTGCGGTTGAACATAGACAAGAATGGATAAGCGGATAATTGGGATCCCATGCAAGAATGGGTTCCATTTGGTTAGTAACAATGTTTGGAACACCCACATCGAAATAGAAGCATTCATATCGGAAAGTGAGGCAATGGAATCATTGTGAATAGATCGATACTAGTGTGCAGTATTAGCCACATTCACGGTGTGATCACTTCTTAAGGAATAGTTCTACCGGTGGGCATCCATTTTCTAGTGGGCATTATCGATTAGTCTTATGACCAATGGTATCCAATAAAAGCCTAATTTACTAAATGTTCTTCACAGTGGGTTTCCACTTTGTTTTCTAACTTTCTTTCGTTTTGCCTTTTAGCCTTCTTAGCATGAGTTTTAGCATTAACAATATTAGCTGGACAATTAACATCATTAGCGAACATTAACATCACATTCATGATTAGAGGCGAATTCAAGCGGACATCAATACAAGGTTTGCAAATAGTATCGAATTCAATTAATTACGATGCGCCTATGGCTAATACTAGAATCAACACGATTCGTTTTATTCGATTTAAACTTAAAGTTCCTAGATTGTTCTTCTCTTTTCCAAAGTCGCATTCTTAGCTTGCGAGGTCCTATCATTCCTTGTATTGTCTTGAGACTTTGACACTGCTCCCTTTAATGTCACATTACTCACTAGAGGAATGGGAACATTAGTTGGTTTTACTACCCTTTGCATTACTGTTTAGATGTCTTGGGATCCGAACTACATCTGAGCACACTAAGGTTCACTTTTTAAAATTAGAGTCTGAGATTTGTACTCTAGAAGGCACACTTGAGTTCTCTTTCTTAGCATTGATGATCTAGAAACCGAACTACTCAAGGGCACACTACGGTTCACATTCAAAACATTGGGAATCGAGTGCATATCATACTTGGCATTAGGTATCGAACATGGAATCAAAGGGTTAACTCTCTTACCTAATGTCTTTGGGCATATTGTGATCAAGCATTCTAAGATTTCTTGAGATCGTTTGGCATATAAGCATGCATGTCCAATTGCATAATCATGAGGTTTCTCTAGCTTATCCTCTTCAACAATCTCATGAGACATTCTAAGCAATCCTTAGAGATGAAATATGTTTGAATAGCTAGTTTGTTGTTCCTTAGATGAGGAGGGACATATGTCACGAGATAAAGCATATTTATTACAAGAGTGAACCTTTGATACATCATTCTCCCATTGGTCATTGGCATTTTCCTTTTACGACTCTTGATTCTCAATTTCCTTTTGCAATGAAGCTATTTGTTCGTTATTCTTGTTACGGTGACCTTAATTGATTCAAATAACTCATTGAAATGACGTTTAACCTTTTCATTTTCTTCTTGAAAACTTTCGTTTTCCTTTTGTAAAGCATTTACTAGGTTTTGAAGATGAAACGTTTGAGAATTCGAGAATCTAAAGGAGGAGGCATTTGGGAGCTGTCATATTGTTCGTTTGACCCTTTAATTGAGAGATTTGGGCTTTCAACTTTACGATCGTGTTGCTTGAGCTTGAATCATTCATCGCGTTTGTTAATTTGAAAAGCGCATCAAACTCGGAGCATCCGAAGATGTCTTGACATTTGAAGTTTTGACATTTTCTTTGAGATGTTGATATTTTAGTTGTAAATTAAAATGCTCAACTTCTAGTTTAGAAAAATGTTTAACGAAATTGTCGTGATCATCGATTCAATTTTCTCGTTTAGTTTAGAATTAGTTTTTCAAGCTCAATGACACGATCATGGGAGACTTTCGGGGCCTGAGATAGTTCATGAAATTTGGAAGCATTAATAGAGCAATTTGAAGCGTTGAAAACACATCTTGAGCAACACATTCAATAAATAAGATTCTCATTTAATGTATGCAAGTTCTTTCTCTCAATCTCATTATATTTGATTGCAGCTCATAGTCACTAACTTCAACAACCATTGCATCAAATTCCTTTTCCATTCCCTTAATATCGGTTTATCCCTTTTAAGACTCTCAAAGTGATATTTTAGAAGTTTAAAGAAGGGCATGACCTCGGTTAAATAACATTCTTTCATTTGTTCAAAACCCCTTTCTCCTTGATTATACCAAAGGGTGTGATCCTTTTCTTGCAAGTTTTCTCAAAATCAACAAATAGTTGAAATATAACGTATTGGCTAATTAATGTCTTTCTTTTAGTGGCAATTGTTCTAGGTACAAGATGCATTGGTGTATTAGGAGGATACACAGTCGCTCTAGGCATTTTCCAAAGGGAGGTTTGTTTCAACAATATTTTCCGCTTTACGCTTATCTAAATCCTTTTTCCGAAGACTTACTCGGGAGTCGAGAATGTCCGAGGCTTGAACTTGTTCAAGAAATCGATTTTCCTTCTTGTAGTCATGAGGAGTGATAATTATTTTTTCTCTTAGCATTTAGGATCATTTTGTTTCTTATTCATCTTTTCCCTAGTGATTTCATTTGATTTCTTATCTTCCTCAGTGCACTCAACACAACTAGGTTTCTGTGTAGGCTTAAGGATTTCATTACCATCATAAAGCACCTTATGAGCATTTCTAGCCTTTTTAATTACCTCGCCTTTTTAATTACCACAGGATTTGGTTCCTCAATAAGGGGAATGCTATGCTTATCGCTTAAGACTCGATGTTTAGTGACCATGTGAAGCGATCACGAATGGTGTTTCCTTGTATGTACAACTTGTTTTCAAGTTTGTTTTCAAATTTTGATTAGAAAAATCTCTCAAGAGTTTGATTCCTTTGCATTAAATTCTTGCTAAGCATTTTCACATTTTCTTGAAGTTCTTGTTTTGCTTATTTGTTTTAGAAAGTTTTTCTTGCAAGGAATTTAATTCTTGTTTCAATACTTCTTCTCTAAACTTACTTTTCTAATTCATGACGCACTTGGTCATCCATTTCACCGCTCACAGTGGTCAACTCAAATTTAGCCCGTTGTTCATAAATAGCAACACGTTCTTTATAGGCATTTAGTTGAAATTACGGAATCATCAGGGCACATGCGGTGTATTCATCAAAACATAGTCATTGTTGACTACGAAGATGCATCACTTGGTACAACTTCACTTTCACTTTGTTTCACATATTGATCATATGGGACAATATCGATGTTACCCATATTTTCAATATTTGATTCAATAGTTTCGATTGATTGTACTTTGTCATGCATCTGTTGCACATCGACATCATCGTGCGGTTTAATACCTCACGAGATGAGCTTGTCATGGGATGGGCCGGCTAGTGGTGAAGAAGAGACCTTGGGAGAAACCATTGGAGAAATGCTAGCCATAAAAATTGTGTGTGCCGTAGGTCCATCATCCACATCGAGTCGTATGCATCACGTTCGGTGACTTGAAAGGCATTCGATGATTGTGACCTATCTCCTCGAATAGGTGCTCATCCACATCGCATCATAGGTCTTGGCATTGCCCTCGGCAAGAAATGACAATTCCTCTTCATCCAAAGCGGCACCATTGTCTGAGCTTGTGCGGTGACATCTTATCTCTCAAGTAATCGGCGTTCGTGGATGCTTTGGAGATGTCGCGTTCCTTGCAATGTGTCCTCACTACCACAATTATAACATTTGATTGGCTTAGCTTGACCTTGATTACCATTCCTTCCTCGATTACGGTTGCCAACATAACCTCTCCCGGCTCCACCTCTTCCCCGATCATCTGTCTTTCTGAGGCGGTTGCACCACGATCCTTCCATCTTTAACTTGATGGCTTGATTGTGTGGGTTAGATCTTTGATACGAGGTTGTTGTTGGTTTGTGGGAGAATTCATGTTTTGACTAATGAGAAGAGCTAGTTGATTAATGAAGTTACCACGTGTGCATCGGCATCGACTTGTTTGAACATAGGATCGGGAATGAGTTTGTGATTACCATTACCCAAGGGTATGACTTGTGATGCTTTGGTTGTGATTCGATGTTTGAGTAGAAAGTTTGTTGAGTCATTAGGCGAGCTTGTCTCTCCTCGGTTGGTTTTGAACGATTGAGAATCAATTTTTCAAACATAGCATGTCTCTCATTACGGAGGAGGAAGGCATAGAGTTGCTCATAGTTTGTATTCTTCAATCCTTTAGTGAGCTTCACAAATGTGACAAACTTGTGCCATTCGGGTTCATGTTGTTCACAAATTTTGAGTTCAACCGAATGTTAGGCATAGTCATTCGATGTTCCTCATGTCATTCACTAACTTATGAAATCTCATAGTACTCATAGACATTCTCATCGGTTTCATCTTGAAGTGCTCAAATTAGTCATAGAGTTGGGATTCTCATCTTCCATAGTTAATTACGAACACGAGAGAAGCATCTTAACATTATCCCAAACCGCCTTTGCATCGGTGTTATGATTGATCGACTTGTAGATGTCTTTAGGAAGACCTTGAAGAACAATGTTTGAAGCCACGATATCTCGCCGAATCTCTTTTTATCCTTATCATCAAGCTCATCATACATCTTAGGTCATCCATTCCGTAAGCAGAGTACCATCTTCATTAGTATCAAGTATGTCTCTAGTCGTCTCAACTCGATATGGTCCTTCATCAATGGATTTGAGAATGTTGACACCATTTTCCTTTCCAAGGCAATACAATCGATTCGTAGAGCCCAAGAATCGTAGTCGGATTACATTAAGCATGGGTGGGCCAGTATCCGAGCGGTTGCTTGAACATCCTCGACAACGATGGAGATGATAGTAGGAGCGTTGGTAGACATGTTAACAGTTATACGGGATTTTATAACTCTATGATTAAACCGGAAATAGATTCTTTCACGGGTTTTACTAAATCAAGAGAAACCGTAAACAATCACTCAAGTCGCTGAAGATAATGCACTAAGTCGCTGAAGATAATGCACTAAGTCGCTAACACTTAATTCGCTACACCACTAAGTCGCTAGAGTCCCAAGTCGCTAGACAAATGCAAGTCGCTAAGTAGTAACTCGCTAAGCCTCAAGTCGCTATCAAAATTTTGGCGAGAATTCACTACTCAAGTCGCTAAAGATACAAGTCGCTAAAGTGCAACTCGCTATAGACCAAGTCGCTATCACTGTCGCTACCCGTAGTGGAGAGTCCACTACTTGTCTTTGTAACTCGCTACCTAAGTCGCTGGGTTTAAAGCGTAACTCGCTACAAATTTGTAAAGCAAGTCGCTACGAAGAAACTAATCAGTGAGTTAAGTCGCTAGCATGAAAAAACCACATAAACATCACTTTTCAATCCAAAACAACCCAACCAAGATGATTTAAGCAACAAATGAAAACCTACACACTTGTAATGATTCTAAACATAAAAGTACTAACAAAATCCAAACTTTAACTTGAGAAATCAACCAAATGATGCAAAAACCACTAAACTTTTTCAAACTCAAAACCACCTAAAACCACTAGAAATCCAAAGATGTGCAAGATATGATCTAACCATGGCTCTTGATACCAATTGTAGGATATTAGTTTTCACATACATCAAACCATAACACAAAGTGGCGTATAGATGGAATTCTAGAGAGAGAAAGTTAGAGGTTTAGGGAACTTAGTGAGAGAAAGTGAAAGATATTATTATGAGCTCCAACTCTCTACCTTGGAAGGTAGAGAGTATTTATAGTCTTACATAAATCGCCACACATCGGGTGTGGATCGTGCATCTGATGGGTAAAGACCCGTCCATCCTCCACGTGTTACTTAACTAACTACTACTTAACTTAAAAGAACTATGACTACGAGCTTTAACGATTACATATACTTGAGGTGACCGACTCTTTAATACCGGAATTTCTAATTCCTAACGGATGCAAGGCAAGAGGCGGAGAAATAGTCGTAGTATTTTTAAAGAATTGTTTTACACAAAATGATGTTTTACTTTGGGACCACTAAAAGTTATGGGATGTGCCCATTTATCTAGCGATGTTATAAGATAATGTTTTAAAATATTTTATGAAATTAAACGGAGTATGTATTCCGTTCTTTATTACTTGTGTTACGATTCACCAATCCCGTAACGCTCCCGAATAACACGTATGCTTCCGCTAAACTAAATTTGGGGGTGTTACAAGCTATTTGCTATGATATTCTTTATGTTAATAATTGTTATATGATTCATAAAACCTAACAGTGGCATCACGAGCCGTTAATACTATGTAATTAATTACCGAAACGCATAAAAATTTAATCTTGATTTGATAGTTACATGTTTTAAGTTTCTAGGGTTTTAAAAATTGAAAACCCTTATTTTTTATATATCAGTTGATTCCCATTAATTAGAATTATTAGGTTTTAGTTTTGTTAAAACTTGTAGAAACCCTAAGATTGCATGTAAATTTTTTATGTGGATAATTATGTGGAATTGTTTTGTGACATAATTATGCGTATCTTGGGAATTTATTATAATTGTTATGAGAGATCCGTGGTGAAAACATGCATGTTTTGCCATGGATTGATGTTTTGTCTTGATTAATTGTTAAGTAGAGTCACATGTAATTTCATTTGATAAATATTGAATTCGGAAAGAGCTCAATATAACTAACAAATCAATTATGTGTTATGTGGTATATGATTAACTATGGTTTATGCAATCGACTCGTCGATGTATGTGGCTCACTTACCTTAGTAGGTGAAAGCCCTAGTTGATATATGCATTAATATAAACCTAGAATTGATTATTAGGGTTTTATCGAACAAATTATGCATATGGCTATTTGTTTTACATATATTAATTGTTAAGTTGTATGTATATTATTTGAGTTGGTTATTTTTATTAATTGCTTTTTGTTTATATTGTTTTGACATGTTTGTAAGCAAAAAAGGTTATTTTGAGAATAGAAAATTAACCGGACTAAATAATGGTGAACTTGGATTTGTTTTCTAAGTATTAAATCTTGATCTTTTAATCAATTGATGCGACTGTACCAAATACAGTTAGAAAGGCTCACCTATTATGACAAAATGTGTGAGGGGTATAAGGAGGGTACGCGTTAAATTGTGACCCGGAAGAAGAAGGTTTTTAATACGCTTCGCGCTGACCCACTTCTCCGCTCCTTTGTGCGTCATATTTGGAGCTACAAAGTATAACTATTATATGTACGAAGCATCTTAAGGCAAAGTTGTAAGTTTCTCAACGCATCGATTAAAACTTTGCAAATTTATTTTTAGTATTTAAAACTAATGAGTAAAGTTTTTGTTAAATTTTATGTTATGAAGATGTGTGCATGCTTCTTCATACATAAGTTTTGATTGCACATCAAAATTTGTACCATTAAAATTTGAGTTTATGCCATTTAATTATATGGAACACTTGAAGTTGCAATTTATGTTATGTGAGATCTTAGCTAGATTGCAATAATAAGATAAATCTCCATGTTGTGTGAAACCTCAACTAGAATAAATTTGCAGTTTTTAAATTAGACAACTTAATTGAGTTAGTTAGTGAGATCTATGACTTAAGGCATAAGATGAGGTGAAACATGATTACATTTGCATAAAGGTTTGGCAAATTGTAAATCCTATAATTTATAGGAATTGAAAAATGTTTGTCAATTATTGTTCTTCGACAATTACCTTGTTGAATACTTTCATCACTAGCAGATCCACTGATGTGGTGGAACTATAACAATTTGGGTCCTAGTTTCAAAGGAAATTCTATGGTTAATATGAATGTTTACCAAGGGTATTTTATTTTCTTGAAAGGTTGAATTATCGAACGTACTAACTTTTGAACTTTTTATAATAGTTCAACCCGAAACCAACACACTAGGTTTGTCGTTCAAATCTATGTTTGAGCGAGAAAAATTATTGTAGCGATAATTTCAATGACGGTATAGGAAGCGAGATTAGTCTTGCGTGTTGCCAAAAGAGCAGAATACTTGAATATGCCTTGTCCTACTAAACCGGATGCTAATGCTACTCACGAAATAAGAGCGATGGCATAGCCGAGTATGATAAGCATAATGAGGTTGTACGCCTTATGCTTGAAGTATGACTCTAAATGCAAAGCAGTTTGAACATTATTTCCCAGGGACATGCTCACTAAACTCATTTAGTTGTTTGAAAAGCATGCGACTATTGAATTATATGATTTGATCGATGCTCTACGGTTGCAAATAGAGGGATGGTAAACTTGTGAATGCCTATTGGTTGGAAATGATGAGTTACATGAACCAACTTGGGAGGCTCAACTATCACTACCTACAAGATATCCAAATTGGCCTAATTAACAGATCTCTGAATAAAGAATTTGATGGTTTTGTGCACAATTTCAATATGTATTGCACGGGAAAGACAGTTAGTGAGTTGCATGCAATGCTCATTGATTATGAAAAGGGTTTGCCGAAAAAGGCTACTACACCTCAGGTACTTGCTATTCAAAAGGGTATGATCACTAAGCCAAAACCGCAAGCGAACAAGAGGCGTAAAGAAAAAGGAAAGGCTGGTAAGGGTAAGTTATGTCCTATCAACTTGAACCTAAGAAATACCCTCCTAAGAAGAAAGAGAATCCTAAGAAGGATCAGGCTTGTCACCACTGCACTGAGGTAGGACATTGAAAGAGGAACTGTCCACTCTACCTTGATGAGTTGCGAACAAAGAGGTATAAGAATGCTGATAATGTTGCCAGTACTTCAGGTGGCCTCTTTATGATAGATTTATTTGCATTTCCTCATAAAATAAATTCATGCGTATATGATACTAGATGTGGTATTCACATTTGCAATACACTGCAGGGACATAAAGGTGCAAGAAAACTCGCCTATGGACAACAATACCTACACGTGGGTAATGGAGCATATGCAGTTGTTGAAGCTATAGGAACGTTTGAGTTAGTTTTGCCTTTAGGCTTAGTCTTCGTGTTTGAATGATTGTCATTCGCACCTTCTATAATTAGAGGTGTTGTTTGATTTCCTTATTGAAAGATATTGGTTTTATTCATACATTTATTGATTATGAAATTCGATTTCCTTAAATGGTGTTTTTTATTTTAATGCAATTCCAGTAAATGATGTGTTTGATATTGATATGCATGATAATTTTATTGATAAAATAATTCTTTTTTTAGCATCAATAATAAGAGAATCAAAACTGATTTGGATTCTTCATATCTTTGGCATTGTAGACTTGCTCATATAGGCATGAAACGCATGCAAAATCGTAACATGACGGGCTTTTGCAAAATATAAATAATGAATCATTTGATAAATGCACGAATCTTGCATATCGGGATGATGACCAATAAACCTTTGTAAATCGTTTAGAAAGGGCTTCGATCTACTTGGTGTGATACATATTGACGTATGTGGACCACTAAGACATGTGTCAAGGAAGGGTGCTAGCTACTTCTTAACCTTTACGGATGATTTTAGTCGTTATGGTTATGTTTAACTACTTAAACATAAACATGAAGTTTTTGAAACATTTAAGGTTTTCAAGAATGAAGTAGAATTGCAACTAGGAAAGAAGATTAAAGCTCTTCGATCTGATAGAGGTGGTGAATATTTAAGCCAAGAGTTTAAAGATTATCTTGTTGAGTGTGGTATTGTCCAGCAACTCACATATCCATATACTCTACAACAAAATGGTGTATCTGAGAAAAAAAATCATACATTGTTAGACATGGTGAGATCAATGTTTAATCTTACAACTCTTCCCTTATCCTTTTGGAATTATGCTTTAGAAACTACTGTTCGCATTCTAAATATGGTTCCAACTAAGAAGGTTGATAAGACTCCATATGAATTATGGTATGGGAAAGCTCCCAACTTGTCTTACTTAAAGGTCTTGGGTTATGAGGTGTTTGTTAAACTTGACTCGGCTGACAAACTCCAACAAAGATCTATTAAGTGTATCTTCGTAGGATACCCAAAGGAAACAATGGTGTGGAAAACTAGAGGGGGGGTTGAATAGTTTTGCCGATTTTAAGTTTAGTATCAAAAACTTTAGATTCAATCTTATGTGAATTCGTATGGATGGATAGAAAGTATAAAGCAATAAGCAATGTAAGTAATGAAAGCAAGTAAAGTAAAGGATATAAAGTAGTGACACAAGTGATTTATAGTGGTTCGGCTACAAGGACACCTTCCTTGCCCTACTCGACTCCCTGAGTCTCCTACTCGAGAGTTCAAGCACTATGTCAACAAGCTCCTTCAACACGGCGGAGAAGCCTCACAACATCGCTTACACTTTTTCCGGTACAAAGCTAAATACCTAGTCCTTAACACGGCGGACCAAACCAACACAACTATAACACATCAACTATGTGAAATATAAAATAGAAGATCTTGCTACAAAAATCTTGCGGAGGAACAAATCAATCAAGGACCCCTTGCTTGGATGACTTGTTGTATCTTGTGATCTCGCCTTTGAGAAGGACCTATATGATAATCACAACAAAAGAAAGAAGAACTACTAGATAGATCAAGAGATCTCGAGATTAGAAGAGAAGTAATATATGAGAGATTTTGTAGGAAGAGGTTGAGTAACAATGAAGAAATGGGTCACTATTTATAGGCAAAAATCTCTCAGTATCCGGTTCCTCTGGATCCCTCTCGAGGATCCGTCGATCTAATCCAGGGGATCCGTGGATGCTCCTCACTATTTGGGTTATGGGTCATGGATCATGGGTCATGGGTCATGGACTTTGGATCATGGGTACCCAATAGATACAATGTATCTAGACATTAGGTCATGGGTCTTGGGTTATGGGTTATGGATTTGCTCCATGTGTATGGTTCGAGGGTCTTGGATATTACCCTTCCTAATAAACTATTACAACAAATGAATTATTACAAAATTTATGTTAAATGACTTTATGTAAATGCTTTACAAAAATAACACGTATCCTTATAATTTTACTTATGATAACTTTATATTTGTTATCAACAAAACACAAAGAGATCGCTAAATATGAATAAACGTTTTCTGAGTTTATTTGTATTAACAATCTCCTCCTTTTGTTGATGAAAAACATAATGTTATGATGAGTAAAACTTAGATTAGATGTATGTTTTGAAAGCATATGTAGTTTTATTTCTTCTCCCCTTTTGTCGAAACAAAAGTGAACCTATGAAGAAATAAAGTGTGGAACAAAATTATAATCCACGAAGCACTAGCTCCCCTTGACGGTAGCTCCCACAGAATTGGGCGTCAAGTGAGAAAATATAATACCTACAAAGCAAATGTTAGTAGTAACATGTAATATAATCTTGTATGGGACGAGAAACAAGATGGAGAGCCAAGTTACGTAAACAAATCCTTATAATAAAATATCAAAGTGTAGTGGTATAAAGGCCACATACAAAATGTAAAACTAAGAACAAGGTTTGTTCTTGAAAATGACTCAAAGAAAAAAATAGATAAGCTAGTAATATCATTCCTTCCATGCTTGCATATGGTTAGATATGGAAGTTTTAGTGAGTGATGATGTTGATGAGATCAAGGATGTGGTTAAGTATGAATCGCATCTTGTCCCTTATTTCCAGTGCAAGTTCCCTAGTGGATTGACAATTTTCACAATCTAAATGATGAGGGTAGTGTGGGTGGATGGTTTTCGGGTAAGTTTGATTTGTGGAAGGTGGAATATGTGGTGGAAAAGTTGGAAAATATGGATTAAATTCCATGATTTTGGTGAGTGGTAGAATAGAAGAACCTAGATGTTCTTGTAAGATAATGGGAGCTAAAGGTGGTGAAGTTGCAAGATCTTTGTAAAGTGTGTTTGGAGATGTTGGTGGTGTTAAAAAGACTAGTTCTTTTGGGTTTAAGTTGGAAGTTTATTGGGTAGATTTTGTTTGTTGAAATGGTGTGGGTGGTGGACTAGACACGGGTATTGGGATTGTTTTCAGAGTCTTAAGGAGTTCCGATATGGTGATTTTAGGTGGAGACTCGATAGGTGATGGTGTTCATGTGCTTGTTGGAGATGATGGAGGTGCTACTATGGACTCATTTGGTAGTGAATGAGTAGTTGGTGATGGACTTTTTGACAATGGTTTAGCTAAACAATAAGGTCGGATGCTAATCTGTGCGGTTCTTCTAGATTTGGGTGGTGGCACTACGGAAGGTGGTAGGATAAAGTTTTGGATTTCTTGAAGAGGATTGTTTTCACTAGGTGGTTCATCAATGTTGGAAGATATTTTGGATGACATGATGATGATTGTTTGTGAGGTTGAGAGTGATGGATATGCAAGCATTTTGGAACCTTATTTATAGAGAAAATAATGCATTGGAGTAAATGCTAAAACCAAAATGTAGACTAAGATCTAATGATTAGATATGAATTTAAGGTATGTGATCATGATAGCACAAACATTAAGTAACATACTCATTAGTGAAAGAGCTAAAATGATGGAGATATGAAGGTTTTTAGCCAAAGTGAGAAAAATGGAAGAAAAATATATGCTTCTGTCCCACGGTTCCCACGGATCCGTTCCTTTAGGGAACCGTCCAGCATAAAAGCTGGGATCCATGGTGCTAGTGATCTCAGGCAGCTCAAGTTTTTCCTTTTCGGAAACATTGGTGCCTAGTGTGTGCCTATATGCAAACCATTTGGAGTTGCGGTTATCTCGACTCTAAAAAGAAAAATAAGCGAAGAAGTGAAAAGCATATTATTATGTGAGATAGCAGTGCTCCTTAATTCACTTTTGCTTAAATGAATGTACGAAAACACATATTAGTTATGTGTTCCTTTAGCATTCAAAAGAAATGAGATACAATGAAAGCGGGTTTTACTTTGTATTAATAATGAAAAGGTTTGTCCTAAGCGTGAGAATGTTTTTAGGAAAGTGATATGGGAGAAGTATCTTTTAGAAAGCATTACTAAAATTTTCTTGTATAAAAAGAAAACTTATCTTTAGTTTTGAAAATCCCCATATTGTTTGTGAGTTGTATGTGAAATAGAAATCCTAGACTCAGTAAAGAAGGTAAGGCTAACATTTACATACCTTGTAGAATTGAGAAGCATATTACGACGATTGTTCCATGAGACCAAGACTAAGATGAAGCAAGTTGAATTGTTCCCGCTTCAACGGTTTGGTGAGGACGTCGGCTATGTTTTCTTCTGATGATACCTTCTCAATATAAATGTTCCCTTTTTGAACATTGTCTCTTAAGAAGTAATGACGGGTCTCTATATGTTTGGTGCGAGAGTGCAACACCAGATTCTTTCTTAAGTCAATAGCACCTTTGTTGTCCCAAAAATGGCTATGTCACTTAGATGAATGTCATACCAAAATTCAATTGAGTCGTACCCTTAATGTATCTTAATATTCTTTTGGCTTCTAGATGTGAAGTTTTAGGGTCTTCTTGAAACCTAGCACATAGACAAACACTAAACATGATATATGGCCGACTAGCCGTAAGATAGAAGACTACCAATCATGCCACGGTATTTTGTGTTATCAACGGATTCACCGTCTTCATCTTTTGTATGTTTAGTATCGGATGACATTGGTGTTCTTATGGGTTTTGACTCTTCTAAACCAAATTTCTTTAACATTTCTTTTATGTATTTGGATTGATTAAAGAAGATACCATCTTCTAGTTGTTTGATTTGTAGACCAAGAAAGAAACTAAGTTCTCCCATCATACTCATTTCAAACTCATCATGCATAATTTTGAGAAATCATCACACATGTCTTAACAAGTCGATCCAAATATAATATCATCCACGATATTTGAACAATAATTATATGTGATTCCTTTTTCTTTAATTTGTGAAAAGTGTACTATCAAATAACCCCATGGTATACGTGTTTTTAATTAAAAATGATTTGAGTCTACCATACCAAGCTTTTGGGGCTTGTTTAAGACCGTAAAGAGTTTTCTTTAGTTTCTACATGTGTTTAGGTTTTTTGAAATCGATAAAGCCCGTAGGTTGAGCTCCATAGACTTCTTCATTAATAAAGCCATTTAGAAAAGCACTTTAACATCCATTTGAAAAAGCTTAAGATCATTAGCACAAGCATAAGCAAGAAGTATTCTTATAGACTCTAATCTAGCCACGGGAGCATAGGTCTCATCAAAGTATATGCCTTCTTGTTGATTATACCCTTGGGCAACAAGTCTAGCTTTATTTCTAGACATTACACCATTTGCATCTAACTTGTTTTTAAATACCCATTTAGTTCCAATTATGGTTTGGTTATTAGGTGGAGGGACGAGTTTCCAAACATCGTTAGAAATAAATTGATTTAACTCTTCTTGCATAGCCATTACCCAACTTTCATCTTTTATGGCTTGTGCATTTTAGGTTCAATGGTTGAGACAAAACAAAATAAACTACTTTGGTTTTGGACTTGAGATATTAAGGTTCTTTCATTTAACTTTTCTATAACCTTCTCTACGGGATGATCTTTAGACTCTTTAATATTGATGATTTCATTGTTTGATGGTTCATCTTCTTTATTTATATTTTCCTTAATTTCTATGGCTTCACTTTCGATTATCTCGTCATCGACAAGAGGTTGGGTAGGTTTAGGTGGACTTTCATCAAATATTATGTTAAAGGATTCTTCAACCTTCATTGTTTCTTTATTTAGTATAACGTAAGCTTTACTATTAGGAGAGTAACCTAAGAAGATACCTTCGGTTCATTTAGGATCTAATTTGGTTAAGTAATCTTTAGTGTTAAGTAAGAAACATTTACTACCAAAGACTCTAAAGTGTTCTAACGTAGGCTTTTTGCCTCGAAGTAACTCGTATAGAGTTTTACCTAAGAATGGTCTTATTAGGACACGGTTAAGTATGTGGTGATGTGTCAATAGCATTGCACCAAAATGTTTGAGAATAGATTGCTCATTAATCAATGGTGCGACTCATTTCTATATTTTTCCTTTCAACTACCCCATTTGATTGAGGAGTGCGAGGAGGCGAAGTTGTGAGTAATACCATTAACATCACAAAAGCTCCAAATTGCACTTCATTATCAAATTCCTACCATGATCCGTTCTAATAGACACTATAGGACTTCTAGTTGTCTTTGGATTTTCGTGCTTAAGATTTCAAAATAATCGAGCGTTTCGGTTTTATTCTTTAAAAATTTAGTCCATGTGTACCTAGAGTAATCATCCACTATAACCAAAGTGTAGAAGTTGCCTCCATAACTTTGAATAGCGGATGGACCAAATAGATCCATATGAAGTAGTTCTACAGACTTAGTAGTAGAGACCATATTTTTAGCTTTGTGACTAGCATGGACTTGCTTTCCTACGTTACAAGCATCACAAAAGTGATGTTCGTATTTTAATTTGGGTAGATCTCTTACTAGTTCTTTAGATGAAAGCGATTGAAGAAGTTGCATATTGGTGTGACCCAATCTTGATGCCATAAGGTGAAATATTATCCATAGAAGTAAGACAAAGTTTGTCTTTTGGTTCATTACCGATTTTAATGACATAGACTCAAGTTTTTAATGCCTCTTCCTATAGTAATACCATTTTCAATATTATCTTTAGGTTTCACTAAAAGTACGTTGCACTTTTATCACATATTTGTCATATACTTAGAAGTTTGAAGTTTAGGTTTTCTCGTGACATACATCGTTAATGATTAAATATTTGTGAGAAATTGTACCTTCTGATGATTTTTCTCTTGCTATTACCAAACACATTTCCTCCATTGAAGGATTCGTATGTGGAAAACAAGTCTTTGTTACGGTCATGTACCTCGTGCTTCCACTATCCGTGATCCATTCATCGGATCTAGATCGACCTTTAAGCACACCTAAGAAAACAATTAACTCAAAAGTTTGGTCCCCATTTGTTCATGGGTCCATTAGTGTTATACATTTCATTCATGTTAGGCATATATGGAAAGGGTGAGAAAGCATTCCATGGTGTAAAGTTTTGAAATGGAAAACCATTTTGTACATTAGGATTCCATCCCATTTGATGGTGGTTACTTCTCGGATACACATTATTTGGTCTTCTTATAAATGTGTTTGGTTTAAAAAATGATGGACCTTTGTTTCTCATAAAACTTTGATTTTGTTTTAGTGGAGGTGGTTGTTTGACATTTCTACTGATAATGTAAATTGGTTTCTTCTTGTTAACAATAACAAAGTCGGTTCTAGATGAGGTAGCTACATTATTTCTCTTGTTTTCTTGGTACACCCACGGATCCTCGTTTGTACACTAGGCGGTTCCTTTTTCAAGGTATCCGTGGGATTAAGTGATTCTGATAGCTTTTTTCAATTGCTTTGACGAATGTGTTTCTTTAATCTAGCTAGTTGACGCATTAAGTTCTGTACACTAAACCCTTTTGATTGTTTCCGTTTAACACTATCAAGTATTGTATCTAGAGTATTTGTACTCATTCTAGCAATCTTGGAATCAAGATTATCAACTAACGTTCTGATTGAAAACAAATCTCACATTCACCATCTACTTTCTTCCCTTTTCTAGACGTTTTAATTTATCTTTTAACTCAATGACTTCCTTTTCTAAACGTTCATTTTGGTTTTTCAAAATCTTATTTTTGTTAATTACTTTTAGACTAATTTTGTAAAGTTTATCATATTCACGATGCAATGATTCATCATCTAATGATGAGCTACTATAATAAAGAGATTCGGGACATACCTCGTTCGAGTCATTTGCCATGAGACAAATTTCTTCGTTCTCCTCCTCACTAATTCCCCACGACCACTTCTGAGCGCCTTTTGTTCATCACGTTTGGGACACTCACTAATGAAGTGATTAGGGTCCCACATTTAAAATATCGTGTTAGTCCTTGCTTTCTTCTCGTCTTTGCCTTTCCGGAACCCCTTCTTTTAGTCATATGGTTGCTTGACATATCTTCCTTTTCTTCTAAATAACTTCTTGAAATCCCTTACCGCCATGGCATATTCTTTGTCATCACTTTTTGAAGAAGAATTTTCTTCATCGCTTGAGACCTTCTTTGCTTTTAAGGCAAGAGATTTGTGCTTCTCTTTCTTTTCTTTTGAGGCTTCGGAGTCTTTAGCTTGGACAAGCTCATAGACCTTTAGATTTCCTATGAGTTCGTCGAGAGTGAGGATTGACAAGTCCTTGGATTCTTTGATGGCCGTCACCTTTGATCTTCACTTGGATGGAAGCGCCCTTAGATATCTCGACATGATTATGACTAGAAAAGACTCATCAAGTGCTTGTAATGAGGTAATAATAGTATTAAAGTTAGCAAAGAATTATCTATACTATCCTCACTCGATATTTAAAATTGTTCATATTGTTGAACAAACAAATCTATTTTATTGTTTTAACTTGTTGATTTCCTTGATAAGTTACAACTAAAGAATTCCAAATTTCTTTAGAGGTTTTAAGCATAAAATTATTTCAAATTCTTTTTGGGTAAAGCATTATATAAAACCATTTTGCTTCACTATTTTTGAAAGCTTTTTCTTTTGATCGTCGGAGAGGCGATCATGAGGATATTTATTTGGTTGCGGTTTATCATCTTTTGTAGTGCCTTGAAAGTCACCTTCAACAATGATGTACCAAAGATCAATATCTTTTGACTTCACATAGGTTTCGAATCTATTTTTCCAATAAATAAAACCATTTGTTTCAAGTAGTGGAGGTCGTTGCATAGATTGACCTTCTATATAATTTTCAAAACTCATTGTGATCGAAAAGTTTTTAAAATACGATTTACTTTAAAACTTTTGTAAACCTTGCTCTTGATGCCAATTGTGTAAAACTAGAAGGGGGGGTTGAATAGTTTTGCCGATTTTAAGTTTAGTTTCAAAAACTTTAGATTCAATCTTATGTGAATTCGTATGGATGGATAGAAAGTATAAAGCAATAAGTAATATAAGTAATGAAAGCAAGTAAAGTAAAGGATAGAAAGTAGTGACACAAGTGATTTATAGTGGTTCGGCTACAAGGACACCTTCCTTGCCTTACTCTACTCCCGAGTCTCCTACTCGAGTTCAAGCACTATGTCGACAAGCTCCTTGACAGTAGGAGAAGCCTCGCAGCGTCGCTTACACTTTTTCGGTACAAAGCTAAATCGAGGTCCTTAACACGGCGGACCAAACCAACACAACTATAACAAAAACTATGTGAAATACGAAATACAAGATCTTGCTACAGAAATCTTGCGGAGGAACAAATTAATCAAGGACCCCTTGCTTGGATGACTTGTTGTATCTTGTGATCTCACCTTTGAGAAGGACCTATATGAGAATCACAACAAAAGAAAGAAAAACTACTAGATAGATCAAGAGATCTGAGATTAGAAGAGAGAAGTAATATATGAGAGAGTTTGTAGGAAGATGGGTGAGTAACAATGAAGAAATGGCTCATTATTTATAGGCAAAAATATCTACTGTATCCTGGTTCCTACGGATCTCTCTTGAGGATCCGTCGATGTAATCGATGATACGTGGGCGCTCCTCACTATTTGGGTTATGGGTCATGGGTCATGGACTTTGGGTCATGGGTACCCAAAAGATACAATATCTAGACATTGGGTGATGGGTCTTGGGTTATGGGTTATGGATTTGCTCCATGGGTATGGGTTATGGGTCTTGGATATTACCGTCCTAATAAACTATTACAACAAATTAATTAGACAAAATTACATGTTTCGTCCCTATGGTTTACCCAAAATTACATGTTTCGTCCTATTCGATTTTAATTACATGGATAATCCTATTTTTCAAACTAGTTGCATCAATGGTCCTTATTTTAAAAATAGGGATCATCATGTAATTATTCTGATATTTTTCATTACGGATAGTCCCTATTTCTCAAAATAGGGACTAAATGGTGAAAGGTTTCAAAAATAGGTATGTGTGGTGTAATTAAAATGACTTAGGGACTAAACTGTAATTTGAGGTATATCACGAGGACCAAGCGTGTAATTTTTCAATTAGTTATTACAACAATTTATGTTAAATGACTATATGTAAATGCTTTACAAAATAACATGTATCCTTATAATTTTACTTATGATAACTTTATATTTGTTATCAACAAAACATAAAGAGATCGCTAAATATGAATAAGCGTTTTACGGTTTATTTGTATTAACAAATGGGTTACTACTTTTACTTTCCACCTGAAAACAAAGTAATTGTTGCTAGGTATGGAGACTTCCTTGAAAGGGATCTCATATCTCATGAATTCAGTAGGAGATTTTATGATTTTTAAGATGATCATGAAAATACATCACCTTCTAAAAACACTAGCCAACTTCAAGTAGAACCTGAAAGTCTGAGTGTTTCACCTGAAGTTAAAGTTGTGCCAATTCGTGAGGTGCGAAAGGACTATACGTGCTCTGACGTCTATGTCTTAACGTGAGGTTGAGGAAAATATGTTAGGGGATCTTGGTGAACACCTTTAACTATAAGGCTGCCATGGCTGATCCTAAAAGGACAAATAGCAAGTCGCAATGAATGGGTAAATGCAATCCATGAGATAATGAAGTCACGATTGAGTAGACCTTTCTTCCAATGCTAAAGTCATTGGAAGTAAGTGGCTCTTCAAGAAGAAAACTAACATGGAAGGCCATGTACACACCTATAAAGCTCGTCTACGGTAGCTAAAGGTTTTACTCAAACTTTTAGAGTTGACTACGATGAGACTTTTCTCATGTAGAAGACATTAGAGCTATTATGATTCTTTTAGCTATAGCGATACTATGACTATAAGATTTAGTAGATGGATGTCAAAACCACCTTCTTAAGCGGTTGCCTAGATGAAGACATCTATATGGCATAGCTGAGGGTTTGTGAATCCAAAATTTCCAAACCGTGTGCAAACTTCAAAGATCCATTTATGGATTGAAGCAACATCAAGGCAATGGAATAAGAGGTTTGATGAGGAGATTAAGAAATTTGGTTTCATTTGAAAATCTTGATGAACCATGTGTATATCACAAAGCTAGTGGGAGTAATGTTACTTTCATTATCCTATATGTTGATGAATTATTGATCATGGGAAAAGACATTCCAAGTTTACAAGATGTTAAGTCTTATCTTGGAAAGTGCTTTTCTATGAAGGATTTAGGGGAAGTGGCATATATTCTTGGAATCAAGATCTAAAGAGATGGATAAGGCAGTTGATTAGATTAAGTCAAAGTGCTTACATCGATAAAATATTGACAAGATTCAATATGCAAAATTCAAGAAGGGATATTCTTGATGTAAGCGAACATGGATTAAGTAGTGAACTATGCGCTTCACACTGCTTGAGGTGGCACACATGAAAAAGGTTCCTATGCTTGGTTGTAGGATCTATCATGTATGCGGTAAGATGTACAAGGCACGATGTGGCGTTTGCACAAAATATCACCGGTCAATATCAACGAGAATCCGGTGAAGAGCATTGACATGCTTTTAGGAACAATCTTAAGTATCTAAGGGCTACTAAAGATATGTTTCTAGTGTATGGTGGGAATCCGGATGCGAACTTGATGTTCTGGGTTTTTGCGTCGTCTTTCAAGCGATAAAGATGATAAGAAGTCTTGATGTGCTACGTGTGTACAAGTTTTAAATTTATAAAGGTGAATTACCAATATTACCAATAACACATACGAGCAAGTATACTCGTCCGTTATAGCAAGATTATGAAGGTAAGTCGGGATCGTTCGAGGGATTTGGTGAATCTAAACACAAGTTTGAATTAACGAGAGTCTATCCAAAACATATAACAAAGCAAATAGATATAATGAAATTCGGATGATTAAAACTACACTTGCTTAAACTAGTTTCATATCATAGATTAATGTGATTGTGTTAACCTCTTAACATGTTGGTTATGATAACTAGTTGGAAGACTAATCTATTGTTCTTACAAGTTAAACCTTCGTCAAGATTTTAGTTCATAAAAACAAGCATTACGTTTAACCAATCAATTCAAGATCAATTCAAGTTTCATAAGTCTACATACATAAACTTAAACACAAAAACATCCATTTGTTCATCAAATTGCTTAAGAAATGGTCAATACAAAAGGTAACGATCATAGACAAAAGGCTACAATTGATTCTCAACAACTAATCTTACGACCTTTTAGATGTTTCCAACCAATCCAATTCGATAATCAAAAGCATTTCTATTACAACCACACCTTAGTTCCTTTGTATAATCAAGAATAATGGGTAAAACAATCATCCATAGACAAAATGATTATGACTAGTTGAATAACAATAAGTTCTTTCGACCCCAACGATTACTATCAATTAGCCAAACTTGATTAACAAATGTCACTCTGAAACTTTAGCACAATTGGATCTTAGAATCAACTTGAAATTGAATTAAAACATGTTAACACAATCACTAACTAATCATATGATAATCAACATCATTTAAGCAAGTGTATAAAGAAACTAGCCACTCATAGCAAACATGAACATAAACTCGAACTTTGAACATTAGAAAACATGATTAAAAGTCTTACAATGCTTGGAATAAGATTACAAATGGTGAAGTAATGATTCCCAGTATTGGGGTAAACTTCTTGGTGATTTGGCCTCCAAATGTAGAACTTCGGAACTCAAACTACCACGGACTTCTAAGGACGAATTTTGAGAGCTTAAAGCTTTGTTTGATGAGTAGAGATTTGTATTTGAGGTGTGTCTCATATGCTCTCAAAAGGCCACTATTTATACTAATTCCAAAGCCTAGGGTATTAATTCTTTGAACTTGGCCTCCAGGAGTAAGGAAAGGACTAGAATACACCAAGAGAAGGACCTAGAATCGTTTGGATGCAAAGCGGAAACTTAGTGATGAAGATTTGGCGATCTGACTTCTCCAACCGGATCGGTCATATGACCAACCGAGCAGTTGGTATTCTAAAAGTGGCAACGTTTCGGTTGCGGGTTGTGACCCGAGCGGTTGGTGATGGTCATAATGTCGTTTGGTCATATTCAACCGATCCGGTTGGATTTCTGATTAAGGAAACTTGATCTTTTCTTCTCTTTATCTTGTAGAACTTGGTTCTTCAATCACTATGGTCTTCAAAGGTACTTGAGATCTTGATTTAGGCGTCTTTGAAGCAGGAATCTTCATTTCTTGAACATTTCTTTATTTTCCTTCCATTTCCACACTTGGTTATAAACACTAGACAAACATCTTTTGATGCGTTTAAGTACTATAATCACGCAAATATAACCAAATAACATATATAAAAGCACACATAACGCTACTAAAACATGCACAATCTGAGCATTATCAAATTCCCCACTTAAACTTTGCTTGCCTCAAGCAAATCTAGGAAAAACATCCATTTGGTACAAGATCGAGATTATGAAAAATGTGATGCAAATTAACCAAGTATAAATACGAGAGAGGATTCTTCAATTATGTTTTATAAAGTTGAAACATCAAGATGTTTGACAATATCCAATGATTTTCTTGCATGATTAACATTTCAAAACACCTCACGAAAAAGGAACGAAATATAATTCACTCAATCACTCATTTTAGTGGAGTAACAAGATAAATCACACTCATTGCTCAGTCATGATTAGATTATTACCATAAGCTTGTACAAGAAATAAAACTCCACCGATGTGGCGTGAGCACCAAGTAAAAACATCTAAAGAGGGCTTTTATTCGGGTTATAATGATATGGCTAAGGATTAAGGGTATGGATAAGGCATGGAGGTGTTTATGAAATTAGTGTTAAAATAAAAATGAAATCAAGTCTAATACCCGTGTTGCTAGCTACCAAACATTCCACGAACCAAATAAATGATTATAGCTTCAATTTCTTCTTTTCTGCTTTCCACAGCTTTTTGCTTTGCCATGGCAATTGTTCTACGATCATAGCACATTGGCTATTATTTTCATACTTTCAACACATAGCTTTTTTTTTTTTTGAACATAACATGGCTCAATCAATCTCATAGGATGTGGTACTCATAATCATTTGAACAATCTTCACTTTCCAGGTGACTAGCAACCAACCATTTAGACATTGATATGGGATAGGCTAAGGTTTAAGTGTAAAATCTTTTGTATTTTACGGGTGAAGCAAAATGAAAAGGATGGCTCGAGAGGGTGTAACTAGGGGTATCTAGTGCTAAAAATGAGCACTAAAATGGGTCCATGTGGGTGGTTTAACTAACCAATGTGGTTAGCTAATATATCATTAAATGTAAAATGGAAGGCCATTTGGGTTAAATCTAAGGTGCCTCTTTATCACACGAATTCACTTATATACATCGAATGCAATCTCACTGCGATGCAGTAATGATTTACAAGCACAAGTTCTAGAATAAATAAAATCACCGCACACTCATAGCAAAAGATCCAAGCATAAAAGATGTATCTTTGATAAGAAATAGGCTCAAATCCTCACAATTTAGTGGAAGGGTATAATATGTGCTAGCAAATATTTATCGATCCCGAATGGATTGCAATAGTAATCGAACACATCTCGAAGTTTCAAATATTACCGGTTTACGGTGGATTGATCGATTATTCTAATAGATAATCCTAAAAGTGTGAAAACAACTAGATCATAAGGCGAACAAAATTTAAATTTAAGCATGAAAACTCTAATTTTCCTATTCACCCCCACACACACTTAAGTTAGACATTGTCTCAATGAAAAACAAACTTCAAAGTATAGAAATAGGAAAATAGAGATGAAACCAGATATGTCAACAGTTTATCGACTTAAAATTCTTTCTTCATTCTGGCGTCCTTTGGAGAAATCATCACTGCACACAATCTTATAAACAAACAAAGGTTTTATTAAAGGTGCACCCCAACACTTAAGTTTAACTAAAGGTTTAAACTTTGGGAGTGACCTGAGAAAATCAAAACACACGGGTTGCCTCAGAAGCGCTTGTTTTATTACGAGTCATCACGACTCGAATCTTCCCAATTCATTTGGCCAAGGCGACTTTGAACATTTGAAAAGTTCGAGGATGTACATGAATTCTTCACCGGTAGCTTCAATATCGTCCAGACGAACTCGAGATGGTTTCCATGGAACAATTTGTGGATTCTTCACGGAAATGGTGCTACAAGGTGATAGTTTAATTCATTTTCATGGGAAGCTGCCAACTGAAACTTCATTCGTTTGCTCCTTGTCGTAATATAACTTGATTCGGTGCCCATTAACAATGAAACTTCCACCTGTTTGTCATAGAGTTCGACATACCGGATGGATATCCATGTTTAACGATATATGGTCCAAACCATTTTGGTTGTAATTTAGAGCTTTGAATTTGAATTTCATGTCAAAAGCGAACTTTATCTCGACTTTGAATTCTTTCGAATCCGTAGCTTTTATCGTGATAAGCTTTTGTTCTAGCTTTATCTGGTTTGGAATTTTCATAAGCTTGGAGTATTAATTCATCGAGTTCGTGCAATTGCAGGGAATCTTTTCTCCGGCTATTTTGAGATCGGTGTTACAGTTTACGAGAGCCCAATAAGTCGATGTTCAACTTGAGCGGCAAATGACAAATCTTTCCATACAAGAGTCTCGTAAGGAGTTGTGCCAATTGGAGTTTATAAAACATACAAAATGCCCATGAGCATCGTCAGTTTCTTTGCCCACTTGAAGGATTGTCCTTCCTTTGTTTTCTCTAGTATTCTTTTGAGAGCTCATTGGTATTTTCAACTTGACCACTTGGTTTGTGGATGATAGGCCGTCGCGAATCGATGATGAACTCCATATCTTTTCATGGTTTCTCCATTTGTTGGTTCTGAAATGGGTTCCTCGATCGCTTATTAATTCCTTGGGAATTCCATATGAAAAGCTTTTGAGAAATGCGATGACACGAGCATCGTTTGTTGGTAAAGCTTAAGCTTACGCCCATTCGACACGTAATCTATAGCAATGAGAATGTACTTTCGAATTTGTGGGATTTAGGAAAGGTCCCGTGAAATCTATTCCCCAAATATCGAATATTTCACACACTTGAATGCTTGTTAATGGCATTTCATCTCTTGAGAGATTGGTGGTTCTTTGTGGCGTCACGATTTGAACAAGTGTGTGCTTCTTTGAATATTGTTGGCCAATAGAATCGACATCAAAAACTTTTTAGCTCGGTGGAAGGACCATAATGTCCCCAATTGGGCCATGATGACATTAATCAAGAATTTTTGGGTTTCGGACCCGAAACGCATCTTCGGATCATTCCGTCGGGACACATTTTGAAAAGATATGGCTTTTCCCAAAAATAGTATTTAAGTTCGAAAAGAATTTGCTTCTTTGAGCATGAGTTAGACCTTTTACGAGAATTCCTCCTGCGAGGTAGTTTGCAAAGTCGACAAACCAAGGATCGTCGAGTTCCATCGATGGTCATGAGAGTTTCATCGGGAAAATAGTCATCGATTTCCTCTTTTAACTCCTCAAGATTGGGGTTTTCAAGGCGAGATAAGTGATCGTGACAAGATTTTACGCTCCTTTCTTATCTTTGATTTCGATGTCAAATTCTTGGGTAGCAAAATCCATCGAATAAGGCGGGTTTAGCATCTTGCTTGGTAGCAGATACTTGGCGTTGAATGATCGGTAAGCATTTGTTTTGAGAGCACGAGTATGATCGAGAATTTGTCGAATCTGCAACGCGACGATAATTCTTTTGGGTGTGGTATAATTTTCTTGAGCACTATTCGGTGTCTTGCTAGCAAAACATATAGGCGAAAGTGTTTTCCTTCACGTTGGCCTAAAGCAGCTCAACGACAAAATCGCTGCGTCGCACATAAGTTGAAGGTAGTGACCAATTAGGTGAAACCATGATCGAACACTAGTAAGTTGAGATTTCAATGTTTGAAAGCTTTTATCTGCATCTGCATTGAAGTCAAACATAGATTCTTTCTCAAGAAGTTTTGTCATCGGACGATATATTTTGAAAATCTTTAATGAATCGGCGGTAAAACCGATGTCTAAAAAACTTCTAACGGCTTTGGCGTTAGTTGGTGGTGGAAGTTTTGAGATGACATCGACCTTTGCTTTGTCTACTTCCATTCACCTTTGGAGATTTTGTGGCCAAGCACAATTCCTTGATTACCATAAAGTGACATTTTTCCGATTAAGGACAAGATGTGCGACTTCGCATCTTCGAGCATTTTATCGAGATTAGAAAGACAAGCTTCAAACAAGTCTCAAAAAGGCGAAAAGTCATCCATGAAAATTTCCATGGAGGTTTCTAGCATGTCTTGGAATATGGCGATCATACACCTTTGAAAAGTCGCGGGTGCATTGCAAAGACCAAAAGGCATCGCCGATATCGTAGGTTCAAAAGGACAAGTGAAAGTGGTCTTTTCTTGATCGTTAGGATCGATAGGAATTTGAAAATGTCACGAAAATCATCGAGAAACAAAAATTTATTTCTGCCGATCTTTCAAGCATTTGATCCATGAATGGGAGAGAAAATGATCTTTTCGGTGGCTTTGTTTAACTACGATAGTCAATACAAGCGCGCCAACCGGTGGCGATTCTAGTTGGAACTAGTTCACTTGGCTCATTAGTCACAACAGTCATTCCTCCTTTCTTTGGAACACGATGAGCAGGGCTTACCCAAGGGCTATCCTTAATTGGGTAAATGATTCCGACATCGAGAAGTTTTATGATTTCCTTTTAACAACTTCTTTCATGTTGGGATTGAGTCGGCGTTGACGTTCTACCAGGTTTGATCCGCTTTCAAAATTGATTTTGTGTTTGCGAAAGTGGGACTAATTCACGGGATGTGGATGTTTTCAAGCGAAAGCTTGTTTGTGATTTTGAGGGCGAAACTAAACTTTCTTTCTTACTATCCTCGAGCAATGAAGATATGACTCTTGGAAGAGAGTTTTCCTCCAAGTAAGCATATTCAAGATGATCGGGAGAGGTTTGAGTTCGATATCGTGGGTGGCTCTTGATAGAGGATTTAATCGCATCTAAATCGTTGAAAGTTATTTCTTCAAAATTTTCTTCTCTTCCTCATTTCTTCTTCTTCGAGGTTATCTCCTTGAATTCTACTTTCATGAAATCATCAAACTCTTTGTCAAAATCTGTTTCATTGATTTTTTTAGAAGTAGTCATGAATGGATCGGATTCGTTAAGTAATGCGTCTAATTCTTCATCAGTGACTTCATCAATAATATCGATGTTAAAACAAGTGTCATCACTGGAATGTAGGTAGCGCATTGCTTTATTGATTAGAAAAGTGATTCGATCTTCCCCAACTCCAAGGTTGAGTTCTTTTCCTTTCACTTTGATGATTGCATCGGCGGTATTTAGGAAAGGTCTTCCTAAGATGAGTGGAACTTTACTATCTTCTTCCATTTCCAAGATCACAAAGTCCGGGAAAAATGAATTTACCGACTTGAACAAGCATATTCTCGGCGATTCCACAGGATATTGGTAGGAATGATTTGCTAATCGGATGCTCATTTTGTTGGTTTGTTTGTTGTTGCATAACTTGGAATCTGAGGAATAAGGCATCAAATTGTTACTTGCCAAGATCGGCCAAAGCATCACATTTAACATTATTCAAAGTAGATGGAATAAGCTCCGGGATCTCAGAGCTTTGGTGGGATCTTATTAGGGACAATAGTGAGCATTCTTCGTTAAGAAAAAGGCTGCGATATTTGCTCGACTTGCTTTTGTTATTAAGTTCTTTCAAAATTTCCGTAATTGGGCATTCCGGCTAAGACATCAACGAGAGGAGCATTGAGACTAACCTCTTTGATTATTTCAATGAACTTTTATAACGCTCTTCCATCTTTTCTTTCTTTAGGCGTTGAGGATAAGGAATTTTTGGTGTATCGCCTTGACGGATGGAATATTTTTCTTTTGGTGGTTTGAGTTGTGTTTGGTTCCTCGATTTCATCCTCGCTATCAATGGTGGCGGGAGTATTAGGATTTGGTGGTGGATCGTACGAGAGACCACTTCTTGTGAAACGACATTGATATGCTCATTTCTTGTTTGTGGTGGGCAGTCGTCTTATCATTTGAGGTCTTGGGTTGGATTGGGTATTACTTGGCAATGAACGGATGGTCTAGAGGAATGTTGGTCGAGAAAATCGCCAAATTTTTTAAGATCTTGGATAGATGCTTGATGATTTTTCATCCTTGCTCAACTTTGTCTTTGAGATTGAAAAATTGAGTTTGATAAAATCATTTGCGGATTTTTGACCGACCGAATTCTCTCATGGTTTTCTCGAATTCGGTTTCTTCCATCTTTTTGGGAATTTTGTGGTGGTGGATCGTCGGTTCGTGGTTGAGAATCACGGTTGTCATCCTTAGTGGCGGTCTTGCCAATTTCGAATTTCGACCGTAATAATTACTACGATATCCTCCTCCACGGTATCCTCCTTGGCGTAACTCGCTTCTCCTTTCTTGGTCCACCCATAGGTTTATCGTCCTTTCGGACGATGGATGATTTCTCCACAATTGTTGCATCCGTCTCGCATTTCCTTCATTTCATCTTTGATATCTTTGTCTTTGCGAGTCGATTTTTGAGGTTAACGCTTCCATCTTCTCCATAAGTTTTGAGGTATCGGTGTTTTCGACAAAAGCAGTTTTCGGAGGTTTGGTTTTGGAATCTTTGGACCAATCAAGTTTGAGAAGTACTCGATCTTGAGCAATTGATGTGCATCGTTGGGAGTCTTATAGAGAAAAATTCCTCCGACATCAAGGATGCCTTGAGATTTCATCTAGTCCATGGTAAAAGATTTGGATAATGGTTCCTTTGGATAGTCCATGTCCATGACAACTCTGACAAATCTTTCATTGAAGCCAAGCTTGACAAGTGATCGTTGGGTTTTGGTTGAAAGCGAATTTCTCCCATTAATCGATCAAACATGGCGGTGGAAAGAATCGACACAAAAGCTTGCCTCATCTCCTCCCAGTATTGATGATTCACGGGTTAATTCATTGTACCATACTTGACATCTCGGTGGTGATGATGGGAAAAGTTTGAGTTTGATGGCATTGACATCGGTGTCGCCATAACGGAACATGCCACAAGTTTAGATGAATTGACAGTGTGCTAGCATGGATCGGCCCGCATGCGGCCATTAATTCTGGTCTTTGATCATAGAAAGGTGATGTCCGCTTCACGGTGAAGTTGTCACCAAGATTGGCAACAACAATAGCACTTTCGGGGGTTGGTGCTACGGCTCGGTTGGTTCCCATGGGTTGATCGTCCGCCATGGGAAAAGGTAAATTGGTGAAAGGGTTGTAAACAACTTTGGCTTCAATGAGGTTATCAAATGGTGGGTTTGGTACTCTTGGTACACGATTTTCCAATGGTATGAAAAGTGTTCTTCTTCTTTTTGAATCAAGCGTTCGGGGTTGGTAAGAGGTGTAATTGGTTTTATTCCATTGCTTTCGGTGTTCATACAATGTCCTAGAGAATCCGGGCAATATCTAAACACACGGAAAAACAACGAAATAGTTTTTACGGGTCAGTGGGTAAGGATCGGTTGCGGGTTGCGACCGATCGGTTAGACCAGTTAGTGATGGGTAAATAAGTAACCGATTCGGTTGAGGACAACCGGATCATGTTAAGGTTCGAGAGAAAATTTTGGTTGAATCGGTGTGGAAATTCAAAACTTGTTGAAACACAATCAAATCCCGTGGCGTAAAAACTTGATGTGCTACGTGTGTACAAGTTTAAATTTATAAAGGTGAATTACCAATATTACCAATAACACATACGAGCAAGTATACTCGTCCATTATAGCAAGATTACGAAGGTAATTCGGGATGGATTCGCGAGGATTGAGTGAATCTAAACACAAGTTTGAATTAACGAGTCTATCGAAACATATAACAAAGCAAATAGATATAATGAAATTCGAGATGATTAAAAACTACACTTGCTTAAACTAGTTTCATATCATAGATTAATGTGATTGTGTTAACCTCTTAACATGTTGGTTATGATAATTAGTTGGAAGACTAATCTATTGTTCTTACAAGTTAAACCTTCGTCAAGATTTTAGTTCATAAAAACAAGCATTACGTTTAACGAATCAATTCAAGATCAATTCAAGTTTCATAAGTCTACATACATAAACTTAAACACAAAACATCCATTTGTTCATCAAATTGCTTAAGAAATGGTCAATACAAAAGGTAACCGATCATAGACAAAAGGCTACAATTGATTCTCAACAACTAATCTTCGACCTTTTAGATGTTTCCAACCAATCCAATTCGATAATCAAAAAGCTTTTCTATTACAACCACACCTTAGTTCCTTTGTATAATCAAGAATAATGGGTAAAACAATCATCCATAGACAAAATGATTATGACTAGTTGAATAACAATAAGTTCTTTCGACCCCAACGATTACTATCAATTAGCCAAACTTGATTAACAAATGTCACTCTGAAACTTTAGCACAATTGGATCTTAGAATCAACTTGAAATTGAATTAAAACATGTTAACACAATCACTAACTAATCATATGATAATCAACATCATTTAAGCAAGTGTATAAAGAAACTAGCCACTCATAGCAAACATGAACATAAACTCGAACTTTGAACATTAGAAAACATGATTAAAAGTCTTACAATGCTTGGAATAAGATTACAAATGGTGAAGTAATGATTCCCAGTATTGGGGTGAACTTCTTGGTGATTTGGCCTCCAAATGTGGAACTTGGAACTCCAAACTACTGGACTTCTAAGGACAATTTTGAGAGCTTAAAGCTTTGTTTGATGAGTAGAGATTTGTATTTGAGGTGTGTCTCATATGCTCTCAAAGGCCACTATTTATACTAATTCCAAAGCCTAGGGTATTAATTCTTGAACTTGGCCTCCAAGGAGTAAGGAAGGGACTAGAATACACCAAGAGAAGGACCTAGAATCGTTTGGATGCAAAGGGAAACATAGTGATGAAGATTTGGCGATCTCGGCTTCTCCAACGGATCGGTCATATGACCAACCGATCGGTTGGTATTCTAAAAGTAGCCAACCGTTCGGTTGCGGGTTGCGACGAACGGTTGGTGATGGTCATAATGTCGTTTCGGTCATATTCCAACCGATCCGGTTGGATTTCTGATTAAGGAAACTTGATCTTTTCTTCTCTTTATCTTGTAGAACTTGGTTCTTGATCACTATAGTCTTCAAAGGTACTTGAGATCTTTGATTTAGACTTCTTGAAGCGGGAATCTTCATTTCTTTGAACATTTCTTTATTTTCCTTCCGTTTCCACACTTGGTTATAAACACTAGACAAACATCTTTTGATGCGTTTAAGTACTATAATCACATAAATATAACCAAATAACGGATATAAAAGCACACATAACGCTACTAAAACATGCACAATCTGGCGTTATCAAGTCTCAAGCGGGTTTGTCTTTGTCATTAATGGAGGCGATGGGCCGGAAGAGCAAGAAGCAAATCTGTTGCAATGTCTATTCTGAGCGAGTACATAGATGCTTCAAAAGTTGTGATGGAAGTTGTTTGGATTAGGAAATTCATTTCGGAACTTGGAGTTATGCCCTCAATCGGATTACCTATAAATGTATATTGTGATAATTCTACTGCAATAACATTTGCCAATGAACCTGGAGTCATGAAAGGCATCAGACATTTTCCTCGACGATATTACTATGTTCGAGAACAAATCGACATATGAGCGATCAATCTACTCAAAGTTCACACAGATGACAATCTAGTTGATCCCTTCATGAAGCCTTTATTAAAGGAAAAGCTTACTCACTATACTGATGGGATAGGACTTCATTTAACTAGTAGTTTCATGCAAATCTGTGATTAGTATTTGGATAAGGGATGTTATGAACAAATATTACTTTAATGAAATAAAAAAAATTGTTATGTTTACTTTTCATTTTCATAATATTATATCTTATATTTGCATATTTAATCCGTGAATAACTTTTGTTATTCTAAATAGTCCGTTGTCGATCAATGATGTGGGAATGTCATTGAATTAAGACAAATCGAGTTTTGGTAGAATATACTTAAGTATATTGATCGTGGGACATGTCAAATTCATGATATCCAATGAATTGAATATAAGATGATCCTAACTTAACATGAGTATAATTTATGGATCATTGTCATTAAGTAAATCATGGATATTTATCCTCGGACTTAAGATACGGATAACTATTATGAATATAGCACACTTGTGTGAAATAGTCTAACGCTATCCGTGTTTGGTAGTAATAAGGGCTATTTTCATAAGTGTTGTAAAGTTTATGAGTTTGCTTCTAGTCGAAGAGAATTTGTTCCTTTGAATTTGTTACAAAGTATAATACTATTTGGGCCCCTCGTAAGGTTGACAAGATGTTTGTATGGCCATACTCAAGATCTATCTCGGGATACTTTGGATGTTTTGGTAATCTTGTTCAATCGGATATAACGAAAGCAGAATATTAACTTATGGAATGACTTGATCCATATCCATAGTTAATGTAGCATTAGTAACAAAGGATAAGTATAATGATAAATCATTAAATGGTTTTTTAGGGAACCACATTCGGTTCAAATCTAGGGGCATTGGCATGTTAAGCTAGACTAAACCAATGTCATTACTATATCAAGAAATATCCAGTGGGAGTGAAATGTTTATGGATACTTTTAATATACATATGACGGATCTGAACACTAGACTTGGGATTGCACATTACGTGTCTTGAATCAATGTAAAATAATTAATATTAATTATTAGGTCACGAAATAAAACACTTGAGTTATTATTTAACGGAGTTTGGTTAATGATCATTAAATATTAAGTTAAAGGACTAGGGATGAAAATAGAAGTGGGAATCTTCTAGAATCCTCTTGGATCCTATAACCGATTAGTGGGTAGGGTTTACAAACCTATTCCTCAAACTTATCCTCCAAGTTTACTAGGCTATAAATACAAATGGTTTGTGATTTATTTTTCCATCCCTTGTAACCCTAAAAAACCAAAGCTCTCCTTGTTTCTCCTTGTGGTGGTGTTCGGCCGAAAACAACAATCCCCGACTCTTTAAGATTTTTGATTTCCAAGAACACAAGATTGTGTGTTTGATTCGTGATCTAGAACCTAGCTTTTCGCGGTAATTTGATTGTAGTACGTGTGTACAAGAACGAAGGGCAAATACAATTATGGTTGTGACTTGGGGGTTTCGACTTGTGTGTGGCCGAATAATACATAAACCATAATTAGGGTTTGTGTTGGGAAATTAGTACCGAGTTCTTGATTAGTGTTTTGATTTCCGTTGTGTTTGAATTCGTCAAAAGATGCGTTACTATTTAAATTTGGTTAATTAGTTTACATGTATTATGATCCTGTTTGCTTCATTATTTGTTATGATGTTCTTTATGTTTATAATTGTTATATGATTCATAAAACCTAACATAACTAATACATGCTACAACATGCTCACCGATATCATACATTGATTGAAACAAAGTTGGTTGAATCATATTTTAGAATATGTTATTTTAGATATACTATCAAAATTAACATAAGAAAGATCATACCATGTGACACTTTAACCATATCAAGTATCCCCTTTCTCAAGTCTAAAGCATCCCATCTATTCTCTATAGAAAGATTAATATAGATAACAACCCAACAAAATTGTACTACTGAACTGGTGTTATAAGTAAATGAACAAAGTTGGTTGAATCATATTTTAGAATATGTTATTTTAGATAGACTATCAAAATTAACATAAGAAAGATCATACCATGTGATACTTTAACCATATCAAGTATCCCTTTCTCAAGTCTAAAGCATCCCATATATTCTCTATAGAAAGATTAATATAGATAACAACCCAACAAAATTGTACTAATGATGGTGTTATAAGTAAATGCAACGAGAGGTCTCGGCACGTGTCGTAAAACTCATGTTCACACATATATTTGGTTGAAAGTGTACAATACAACAATTAGCACCACCACTACACCAAAATCATAGTTTGAGGACGGACAAATTATTTGGGTCGACTTTGTCGTCCCAAATTGCATGTAGGACCCACGGTTTTCAACAAATCTGAGTCGACTAAGAACTTTTGACCCATGCGGTTTGGGACGACAATGTCGTCCCATTTTATAATTATTTCATTTTGGTATTTAAATAACTTTTCACGAAAATTAAATACATCCCTGATTTTTGACCCGCCAAACACTTTGGGACGACATTGTCGTCCCAAGCTATCAATCTATTATTTTAACACCGGTTTTAGTTAAATTATTTATTTTAAATAATTTTATTTAATATAAATTAAAATTAAATAGTTTATATTTATGATTAAATACTTTAATCTAAAATTAAATACATTTATAAATTAAAAAAAATATTTACATAATTGTTTCCGCCATTATTTTTACCGTAATAGTTTCCGCCATTATTTTTAATTGGTTTATTTAATTTTAAAAATTATTTTTATCTAATTTAAATAATTTTATTTAATATAGAATGAAAATTAAATAGTTTATATTTATGATCAAATACTTTATTTTAAAATTAAATACATTTTTCCACATTATTTTCCCGCCATTATTTTTCCATAAAGTTTTCCTTATATATCCCGTCAAAACATAAATAACCACAAAACACGTAACAATAAAATGGTGATTACTTGGAAAAGAGTGGTCCTTGGTTTTATCATCCATATATCTCTTTACTCGAGTTCTTGATACGTGCGGGTCGAAATTTATGATGAATATGGTTCTTATAAGAACATAGACCCGTTTATGAGAGACCGCATTCGGAATGGTTAAGGAAGAGCGATTCTACGAGTGTATTTGGGCGGTGAAGCTATACGCATTATGGAATGGAGGAGCAAACCTCTTGGAAGCTGAAGCAATGTGGGAGCGGTTAAATCGAGCAAAGGAAGGAAAAAGATGAAGCTGAAAAATCCCGTTCGATTACACATTTGATGATGCGGGAAATAGGGTAACAAATCTTGAAGCATTGTTTGAACAGATTCGTCAAGCAAAGGAAGGGAAAAGATGGCGCGAGTTCTAGCAAGCGAAATGTGAGGGAAAATAATTGAATGGCCGAGTTGTTTCGTTTGATACATTTCGTTTTGTTGTCAAGTTGTTTCGTTTGAGTTGTTTCGTATGTCGTGTGTAGCATATGGTCTATGTCGTGTTGTGTATCATATCGTTTGAGTTGTTTCGTTTGCTTGCCGAGACCACCTCTTTTGATCTGTTTCGTTATGTTGTCAAGTTGTTTCTTTATTCATGTGTAATTTAGTATTGGAAAAGGGGTGTTTGGAAACCATAATCTTGTTAACTTAGAACATGGTCAAATTGAAAGGTACATAGTAATAAGTGATATGTTAACTTAGAACATGACCGACTTTACAAATCCGGCATGTGCTTTGATTTATAAAAATACTTAGCGGATACATATTACAAGAACAACTTAACGACAACAACATCAACAACAACTACCATAACAACAACTACAACAACAACAACAACATCAACAACAACAACTACGGAACAACAACTACATCAACAACAACAACTAAAGAACAACAACAACAACTTCATTACAATGACAACTAGAACTACAAGAACAACAACTACTACTACATACGAAGATTATCCATGTCACTAACACTCACAGTAATGCATCAAGCCGACATGCGTGGTGCGTCGAGAATCCTTGCCATTTCAAGTTTGGCCTCCATGAACCTTACTCTGTCTCTAGCACATGTTTTGTGTTTCGACAAGCTTATCCTAAGATCTTTTCATGGCGGCTCGAGCACTCTGTTGGTGCAGAGATTGTTCTTAAGTACTAAATCAAATGCATCCTTCCACATAAAATATCCGCACCCATTATCTTTTACGGGTCATTACATAATAAGAAAATTCTAAGAGATTACAACCCAATTATTTGTATATTTACATAAATAAAAATGTATGATTGTTCACCTTTGACGGAGGACATGAATAATATTGTTGTCGGATGAATATTCTCTATGCGATGTTCTTAATTTTATATTTCTGCTCCACAAGAACACATGAAAGGATTAAATGGCTCCATCTCGGGTTTTGAAATTTTGCGAAGATAAGAGGTTGTGAGGTTGAGTGGTTTTGAGGATGAGATCTGGTGGCTTTTGGTGGGATAAGATCTCAAGTTTTCTTTATGTGATATATAAGCGGATCTGGTAGATTTTGGTGGGAAATTTTAGGCGCGATATTTTGGAGGAAGTTTTGGCGCCATTATTTTGGAGGAATTTTGGTTGGATGTTTTGATGAGATAAGAGTTATAGACTACCCAATATCACCTTGACTTGTTAATATAACGATATCACCTAGACTCGTTAGTGTTACATATCATGTATCACGATACTATCTCGATTAATCCGTTTTAACATGTCATGTATAACGACATTATCTTGACTCGTTCGTTTGACATTTCATCCGTTTAATTTATATAAAAATTTATAATTAATTTTAAGAATCGAAACAACCTCGAAGTAGCGAAATTTTAAGAATCCAAACATTATCTTGACTCGTTTGTTTAACATTTAATTCGTTTTAATTTATATAAAAATTTATAATTAATTTTAAGACATTTTCAATCAATTTTATAACTAATTTAAACTTTATATAACTAATTAATTAATTTTAAATTATTTAAAAGTTTATAACAATTTTAATCTATTTAGTATTAAAGGGAAAAAAAAGACAAAAAGGGACGACAATGTCGTACCCTTTTTTTTTACCCATAAATTTCACGAAAAGTTAAATAATTAACCCGCCAAATAATTCGGGAAAAAAGGGACGACAATGTAGTCCCTATTAATCAAATAATTCGGAGTAAAAAAAGGAACGACAATGTAGGTCCCTATTTAATCGTCCCAAAAACTTCAATAATTACGGATCTCGAGTCTTCTCTTTCTTCACCACTTAGAAAAAAAACCTAACATAAAGCGCTTCTAACCCTCGTAAAAAGAAAAAAATCGGGAAAATCACAAAAGCATAATTTTCTTCAAAACACTACTATCACTCATACCCATCAATTACCACTTTACTGTGCTGAATTTGTATAATTTTTGTTATTTTGTAACATTTAAAGGTATTTTTTTGATAAAATTTGGTTTGTTAATTTAATTTCTTTAATTATGGTTTGTTTACAATGGTTTTATGTTGTGTTTGTGTTGGTTAGATGGTCACCGCAATAGCTCACCACCACCGTGAACCACCGTAGTGAACCACCACCAACAACCGCAAAGTGCAGCTGACTCCACCACCACCACCTTTTGTGTTGGGGTTAGTGACTTTTTTTAATTTTGTTAATGTGTTTTGATGCGACAATGTCGTGCCTTAAGTTTTATTAGTTAATTTGAGTGCGACAATGTGTTTTGGGACGACAATAGTTTGTTTAACTATGGTTTTATGTGTAGTGTTTGGGACGGTAGGGATCGTGAGCAGTAGGGACAATGAGACCACCTCTTTTCTCTTTCTCTTTTCTTCTTCGTGTATTTCGCCATGAAATAGGTATATATATATATATATATATATATATATATATATATATATATATATATATATATAGGGAAGAGATCCAGGTGGGAAGAAAAACTAAAATAAGAAGAATAAGAAGAATTTCTAGCCACACATTTCAAATAAGGAGAGATTTTCAGGGAGATGCATCTATTTTAATAGGTGCATCCGAAATGGTTGTCTTTCTTCATCCTTCTCATTTTAATTTTCTTCTTATTTGATCTAACTATATATATATATATATATATATATATATATATATATATATATATATATATATATATATATATATATATATATATATATATATATATATATATATATATATATATATATATATATACTTTTATTACTTTATCGATAATGTATATACTTTTATTACTTGATGGATAATGAAAATGATATGTGATATATATTTATTAATTGTCGATAATGAAAATGATACTTGTGTTCTTGTTTTAGGATTTTAGTGATTAATTTTGGAAATTCCCGTCCGAAGTTAATCATCCTATAAAACTTGTCGAAATTAATTTATTAGAAATTAATTTGGAAAATCCCTATTTGGGGCGCTTTTTGAATGTTTTGTCTCATTTAGGATATGGATCGTATAAGCTGTTTTACTATTTGAGAGAATTGTGATGTTCCTTTCCTCTCTGAATATGTCTTTAATGCACATATTTGGGGAGTTGAGAAATCTTGCCGATTTTTTCAAATAATAAATCGATTATCGCATTCATATGAACGACACATTCAAGAGTGGAGTTAGGATTGCCTTCCATAGTTGCACTAGGTAAGCAGAGCGACTTATAATTCGTCTTTTCATGTTTGAATATGTATGTATATATACAAATTAATTTTTGAATATGTTTTTACAACACAGTCATGACAATTGATAAGAGTTGGACCCTTGTATCCAACCGTAATTCTCGAAATTTTAAATGGTCTTTTGCATTCATCCAGCGCATTGTAAGCCATTGGTAAACCCATCACAAAAATGATTCATTGCCCATGTGTTCGTTGTGGTAACGCTCCAACTAAATTGGATGCAGCTCAAAACTCTTGAGTCACACATATCTAAATCACGGGTTTGACACACTTTATACCCCTTGAAATATCACGGTGAACCACTTCCTCCACCGTAGTACATAACATACCACAACCACCTTCACACGAACACATGAACATGGATGCATTCTTCAATATATTTCTGGCGATAATGTCCCAACTCCACCGTCTCAAACAACGGTTTCTCAACGGATCAAACAACATGCCTCAACCGGCTCAAACCGGTGATCATAACATTACTAACAAGTACGAAAAGTTACTTGCTAGGTCCACCCAAAAGTTGTACCAGTGTTGTGATATGACTACATTGGGCTTTTCGTCGAACTTTCGCACATCAGGTCTTACATAAAATAGCGATGTCGGGTTTAACAAGATTCTAGCTCTTTTGCAAAAGGCATGTCCCCTAGTAAAGGATTCAATTTCCCACCGTCATACTATGAAATCAGAAGACATACAAAGATATCGGGTTAGGATACTGATCGATCCATGCTTGTATAAATGATTGTTTTTATTTTGGGGATCGAGATGAGAACAAAATTCTCAATAATTGTCAATCACAGCAGCGAGTAGATGGAAAAACCAAAAGACAAACGGGAAGAAAGTTGCCAACAAGGTGTTGTGTTACTTTCGTTAAAACCTAGACTACATCGTATGTTCAACACAAAAGACATCGCAAAGTGGATGACTTGGCATGCTAACGGGACGATCTAAGGAAAGCGGTAGATGAATCACCCGTGTGATGGTCAAGCATGGAAAAATTTTGACATAATGAAACACGAGTTTTCTGTGACCACAAAGCGTTCGATTAGGGTTGGGCTGGCGATGGTTTCAATCCGTTTGGCAACATGAGTCAAGGTTCTGACATGTGTCGGTGATATTGACAACATACAACACACCCCTTGGATGTTCATCATCGGAAGATCGCATGGGGATGTGGTAGATTCTTATCGAGGATGTTATACATGGCGTGATTCATCGATGTTGCATTGTCTGATGGTTTAACCGGTTTTGAGTATGCGAATTTGAGTGTAAATGATGAATCGGTGATGGGGGCCCCACGGATGTTGTTCTTTGAAGAAGATCTTGATTTTGTTACTAATGAAGATAACGTCGTTGCCCGTGTCCTGATGATGATGATGATGTTGGCGTGTCGATGATGATGAAGTGAACCCGCTATTGTTGTTGAAGAAGTTTTATCTAGTGATGATTACGATTATGACAATTAATTGTTTTTAATTGTAATTTGATTATGACAATTATTGTTTTAAATTGTAATTTGAATGAAATTGTTACTATATGTTTATATGAATGTGTATATTAGTGTTAATTGGTCCACGAAATTATGTTTCTTTTACTTGTACTTTTACGGATGGCGTGTACAACCTAGATCCTGCAGGCGGGGATCTTGGCGGTGATCCACCAAGGCGGCCCTCATTTACTTTGCTTGACTATGCGTAGGTAACAAATTGTGATTTTTATTTTATTATTTTTTTATTATTATATATAATTTTATTGATAAAACTAAATTTTTTACATGTATTTTCACAACTTAATAACTTATATTTGTAGGTTCAATGATCACCGTGAGGCAATGATCGGGCCTTAAGGAAGGCTTTTAGTGAGAATAACGAGATGACCTTTGCCTATAGGCTTTGATACCGATGATCAAGGCACCTTCACACGGTGAGCACTTATGCAATGCGGTTAAGTCGTCTTATGGGGAACAAGTGAGGCCACTTCCCACTTGATGCCGATTGGGAAGAAATTCACGATTCTTATAAGGCGCATATAATGCCGACCCTACGAGTTATATTTATTGTTTATTTTATTTCTATTCGATTGTTATTAGCTTGTTTAGATATGCTTGTTATATTTAAATTGTGTGTTTGTTTAAATCGTATACTTTTTGCGAGACCTATTTCAACTGGCGCCTTGGTTGAATAATGAGACGATTCACGGTTGGACATAATGTTTATACGGTGGGGGAAAGGATAGGACTTGGGCTATGGTTACATGAGGAGGGGCTATGCGAAAATACAAACACATGCTCAGTGTAGATACTTTGATATCCACGAGACACCACAAGGCAGGGGCATCCGCCACCCAAGAAATCACAGGGAGCAGAACCCAGAGGAATGGGAGATGTTGGTTGTTGGTGGTTAGACCCGAAAGGATGGCAAGATCGACCACAAATGCGAGAAAATCGATCAAAAACAAGATAATAACTTACCAAGGTCGACGATCGTTCGTTCAAGGACGCAACATTCATGTAAGACTCGTTATAATTTTTGTGATTTTTAAAGGTTTTATATTGTTTATATTTACCTCGTTATCAATTTATTTTATATTGTATGTATAGAGGTCAACAATAACAATCAAAATGAAGACACGCTTGAAACACGGAGGAGGCCATTCAAAAAGATGGTACATTTGAGGCGAGAGAGAACGAGGCGGCTTCGAAGTAGTTTATCTCTTAACATGCGTCATTATATTAAGTTACTTCTCATTTATTATTTTTCCTAACTTTTTTTTTTTTTTTTTTTTAAATTACGAGAATGAGATAAGGGCCCTTCAAGAGCAAGTCGAGCCGGTCTCATCCGTACATGAGCGACTTGGAAATATTGCGTGTGTAGTTAGAGTAATGATAACCGCCAAGCTGGCGGCGGCGGGGAGGTTACACAGTGGTGGCTCAACCGCTCGCAGTTCCACGTGGGCATGCTCACGAAGATTACGTTACTAGGGGCATATGGCGGGGCGATGAAAGCAAGGGCTTTTCGAGCGGGCTCGTCGGTGGGCGGTTGTCGCGGCTAGGCAAAAGTCTGTCGCGGCTAAGGATGCTGTTGTCATGCCTGCCCGATGATTGGGACATCTGGATCTTACCTTGAATTTTTGTCCCACTACAACTCACAAGGTAATCCATTTTCACCTCCCTTTCCCTCGGTACCCATTCCTACCCTTTCCCCTCCCGGCCTTATGGTTTCCAAGCTTCCTTTCAACCCCAATAATGCATTTGCTTGTTGTTATCGCCCACCTTTCCAAACTCTATCACGTGCCCGGTACTAGTTCGAACTATGCTATGCCACGGACC
This sequence comes from Chrysanthemum lavandulifolium, assembly GCA_022545495.1. NCBI lineage: Eukaryota > Viridiplantae > Streptophyta > Magnoliopsida > Asterales > Asteraceae > Chrysanthemum > Chrysanthemum lavandulifolium. Next base: position 31,037,178 of record CM040242.1, read on the forward strand.
TTAACGGTCAACTCATAAAATAATCCCCATTTGAGCCAAAATGATCATATTGATAATAATGACTTGAATAATAATGATGATGATAGTGGGGATAATAATGAGGCGACAGCGAGTCGGGTGGTCGAGTCGAGGCGGCGATTCGGGCGGCGAGTTCTTTGAGGAGTAGGCGGGAAGTTAGTTTGTGTATTTTAGACTTATTAATATTATGGAATAGTATTGTATTTGAGACATGTTAGTTTGAGACATGTTATTTAGGAAATTCTGCCTTGTTGGTTTGAGACATGTTAGTTTGAGACTTGTTAGTTTAAGAGTAGTTTACTTTGTATCGTATTTGTTAAATGGTATCGTAGAATTGTGGAATGTTATTCGATCCGTTTAGTAATTTGGTATTGTATCATATTGTCGATTTGGTATTGTGGATTGTGATTGATTCTGAGTTGCATTTGTTTTGGTAGATTTTTCGGAAAAAATCAGGAAAAAATCTGGAAAACATGCAGTTTCCTGCATTTTTTTAGCCATCCAGGACAATTAGGGACGACATTGTCGCCCCTAATATACAAAGCATGTCGTGCCATTCTGCACAAAGTGGCCACTGTTTTTCCACGTGTGTATACAATTTGGCATGACAATGTAGTCTTTTGCAATTTAATTAACTTTTTAGGTTAATTTAAAAGATTTAAAAAAAGTAAAAGTCGACATTGTCGTCCAAAACGATTTTAGGGTTGAATTTTATTTGGGCCCCACAACATGCATAGTCCCAAAGTCTAAAGAAATGTCGTCCCAATTTTTTGGGTCAACCAATAGGGTCTGCAAAGGCGCGACGTATCGTGCCTTTTTCTTTAATCGACATTATTTGCATTTTGGAGACGAGATTGTCGTATCAAAATACACATTTTTTGTAGTGCACAAAATCAAGTCAAATATACCATAAGAAGATATCACAAAATACAGTACAAAATAATACAAAACTCGTTAATAGCATATGCAAAAGATGGTGAGATCGGTCTTACTTGCAATGTTCCAAGTAGGTTTCCAGCATTCTTCGATTCCTAGTAACCAACTTGGGATCTTCGTCTTTGGAAATACTCTAGGAACATTCTCAGATAGAGGGCCTTAAAAATCCTAAAGCGAACCACAACACAGTATGCATTAAACTAATTAACATTCCTTTTAACATTAAAGTTTGATATTATTTGATACTCATTCTCTTTTAAAGAGTATCAAAATCGCGGAACTACAGGAACTGTTTATTGTTGCATGAATCTTGGTGCCCAAAATTGATAATATAGTGTTACAAATTTATAACCATATAATAATAAAAGAAAAAAGTAACATGTTCAAACTGCTTAAAAATACTAAATATAAATGTTCATCCAGGAGTATCATGTCAATTCTGGCTAAGTTTGATGGATTGTTGTTGGAATAATATTGATTCCAAAGAGATGATATATAACCTTCTCATCCGCATGTCTACATTCATAAGTTTCTTATACAGTGTTAGATTCTTGGCCACTTCATCACCATAGAAAACCAAATTACTAACGACCATCCCGTTATCCACGATAATATACACATGCAGTTTGGCTCTGCCCAATATATCCTACTCTCATTTAGCTAGTTACATTCCATTACCCTACATTAACTATTAATTCATACTTAAAAGTTCAGCAAAACATCAAAACATACAATTTACTTAAATGAATACAAACATGAATTCAACATGTTAAATATTAAAACCTCGTCAACGGTTATGGTCATAGCATGCACTTTCATTCATGGTCGCAATGCAGAATCATTTAGATTATAGGGTTGCTGTTTCGAAATTTATATCATATTTATGTGCAAATGAATAATTAATTAATTATAGCCACTCATATACATCTTTGAAAAAAAATATATACAAAACCATATTGTACATACACAAGTTAGAAGTTTATATGCATTTCTTCAACTACAACATACAAAATATGATTAATCAAAGATGTAATGAATATACCAAATTTGGAGGTTCTTCTAAAGATAAGTAGTATTGAAATTAATAACAACACTAATTAATATGTCTGATCTTGATGTTCATCACAGTTCATTTGAACATGTTGGGATATTGAACCCAAAAAATACTATAATAATGCCTACTAATTTTTTACATGAATGGTTATGAAAATTCAATCTACATATGAGGCACTTACGTATATATTACAATGATATCATCAAGACGTCTGCTACTTGTTACCCGACATGATTTATGTTCATCATAATTTGACAAAGGCTTGATCCTAGTGTTGAATATGTGATGGCAACGAACTAAAAACTAAACATTCGTTCTTTCAATTGGTCACCGTAATATTTCGGAAGTAATTTTTGTTCTTTCAATCGGTTTGACTTTTGATTTAGAGTTGCAAAGTGAGTTAGAAGAAGAAGGAAAAACCGTGGATTGAAATTTGGGATTGTGTTTATTTCTTAAAAAGTTATATTTGATCCCTAGTCTTTTAAACCAAACTAAGCAAAATGCATATATATCATAAAATGAATAATTCGTATATATCCTTTTTGAGTTTTTATGCACATGTCTGATGGTTTTTATCGTCTTTGGATATATATGCAATTTGCGTTTCGAGAGGATATATGTCTGGCGCTTAAAACTAACCACGCCATTTATCAAGTTTTTTTTCTTCACAAACAACATCGGTTTTGAGAGTCGAAGCTTTGATACTCGACGACTGGGAAAGGTTTAAACAAAACTTAGGTAGGAGGACACGGTGAAGCGGGACATGAAGGAACTTCTCTTGTTCGAAGACATGGCGTTTAATAGGAAAGCGTGGAGCTAAAAGTTGAATAGGCGATTGGAAGGTCTAGGTTGTTTCCGTTTATGAGATAGTTTTGGCATTTATGCATTATAGGCGATTCTTGATAGCCTTTGTTCTTCGTTTTCGATATAGAAATCCACAACTAGTTTCCTTTTGGCTTTTAGGCGAATTGTTTTAGCCTCTCGTATACATATTTGCTTTACCCTTAGGTACAGGACCCCGTAGCTATGCCCATATTAGATCTTCGTTGCACTCTTATACTGGATTTTCATGCAATGTACATTTATAAGTCTTTATTCTTTTAAGATCATTTTATAGTCGTTGTATGCTTCTTATGTTGTCTTATGACTACATAGATTCATTGTCATTCCGTGTTTTTTCACATACACATATATCTTATCACATTCACCCGCATACATTCAATTGTCGGAGGTTTTTAAAAAGCAATCTTTTACTTTCGGGTTTATTTTAGGTAGGGTATGGCGTATACATATTCGATACCCATTCCAACGTGATTGTTGTTGTTGTAGTTTGGTCAACATGATAAAAAGGGACAACTTGTATTTGATTATATATCCATTTGCGTATTGTATAATCATTATTATATTAAATATAAAGATGTTTTTTAATAATCACTCAAGCATCTTAAACGCTTTGAGATCCTATCATGTTTTGTCAGGTAATATGTCATGTTGACGATTAGATAAAAGAAAAAGGAAAAAAGTTCACGTAAAATTCGAAGGATTGTTGTTTTGACTACACTCACAATATTTCACCGCAAATCGAGAGTACTAGATTCACACACATTATGCCACAAGATAACACTATAAACCGGATGTATTGTTGACCAACATCATTACCGTGCTTGAACATACCATGAGATTCTCTCTCCACCGATGTTTTGAAACCCGGGTCGACCCGGCCGGGTTAACGATTCGAACAAAAAGCAGGTCAAAATAACCGGGTTTCTAAAACCGGGTTAACAGTTAGACCCACGGGTTTTGAGTGACGGGTCAACACAGTTCTCGAAACCAGTAGGGTTTGGTCTTTCAATTTTTTATAAAACCGGGTTGACCGGATTGACCGATGGTTGAACCGGTTGACCGGGTTGACTGCGATCGAACCGATTGACCCGGTATTTTTTATATATATATTTTAATGAAAACCGATTGAACCGGTTGACCCGGTGACTCGGCCGGTCGATTGTAACCCGGTTCAAAACATTGCTCTCGCTATCGATCATCACCAACTTAATCACCCAAAACTACATCAATATACCTCTCATCACAACTATCACACATGACCAACATACAATTGAGCCGATCGATCGACCGATTTCTCTCAAAATAGTATAGACAACGTGGCACTTGATATGTTTAGCCTGAGAGAAGGTTTCCACGAACCATACCATTTCGTTTGAATCAAATTACATGATATATTACAAGAACACACATGCAAACAACTAGTAATTAAAGTATAGTAGGAAAACCATACTTTAGTGTTAGAATTTGTGGTCATAATCTGTGGCAAACATGTTATTCTATCAATTGCTAATGGTTTTCAAGTTATGTTTATTGCAGGTTTATTACAGGGGTTATTCTTGGACAAAGCATAAATGGTTTAAGTTCTCATTTCTGGCGATGATTGCCTATTCTGTGATGCTTATTTATGACCGTTGAGGGGTCATTGTGTATCTTTTCCTCTATTTAATCCTCCCCAATCTGGGTTAGATGCGACTAAGTGTGCGGTCATTGTCTTACAATGTCTCTTTCAAATCATTGTCTTGATCTTATTTCTTCTTCTTTGTATTTGTGCGGTTATTGTCTCATTGACATTAACCTAACCTTGTAACACTTTGGATACTACTGTTGATTTAATCTAAGCCGACTATTGAGGCTTTAATTTGAATAAAGTATCGTTGTAAATCTATTGTTGTTGATACTTTGTGTTACATGGTATCGAGCATCGTGCTCATAATCACGACAACAAACAAAAGCTATTATGGGTTTCGGAAGGTGGTTTGGGGTTATTACTATTGGCATAATCGTTGGTTATCTCTTATTCTCAATTAGCCCTAGACTAAGTGAATCTAGGGTAATTGTGATTTGTTACTTCACGGCATATTACTCTGTAAGTCTACTCTCATCTTCAACACAGATGCTTAAGTCTTTGTGGGTACAAGCGGGTAGACTAACATCTTGATCTGCCACCTCAGTGGTATGAATACTGCTGGTTTACCCAGTTCATGAGCTTGGTTCTTGTTGTTTCTTAATTTCATGTTATTATTCTTCTGTCTCTTATCTTCATACGCATTAGTTGTTATTTTTCATCTTTTTATGGTTTGTTGGTGATGATAATAATGGTGGTGGTTCCTTCTTGAAAAAAACTTATCTTTTGGTGATGCTTTATATTTACACCTAACAACACTAATGGTACTCCTATTATTTCCATCAAACTCACTTGGAGCAGGAAAATTATAAAATATGGAAAATGGCCATGACCTTTGCCTTAAGGAATCATAATAAGTTAGGATTTATTGATGGTACTTGCTAAGAGATGATTTCGAATCCTATTATTGCTACTCAATGGGATACATGTAACTCGTTGTTGTCACTGGATTCTTAACTCTCTCGGTCTGAATTATTTCTTTGGAGCTATCTATGCAAGCCTTATGAAATGTGGAATGACCTTAAAGATACTTATGATAAGGTTGATGGTTCATTATTTTAATTTGCATAAAAATATAAAATCTCTTAGTCAAAATGGGTCTTCTTACTTGATTATTACAACAACCTTAATTCTTTGTGGAAACAATTTGATTGTATGATTAGCTTACCTCACAGTACTTATGAGGTCGCAAAACATTTTGAAAAACACAATCGACTAATCAAATTAATGCAATTTCTTATGGGTCTTGATGACTCCTATGTTCCCATCGGAAGAAATATTTTAACAATAGACCACTTTGCCTAATGTAAGCGCCTTCTTTGTTGTCTCGGGAAGAATCCCACATAAATGTTTCATGCGGGAATAGCTACGCTAAACCCAATGCTCTTGCTTTTCTTTGCAAAAACCTTTGATGGTGGAAAATTTTGATAGCAAAAAGGTTTTAACAACAATTTCAATAAAGGCTCGGTTTAATCTTGGTAACGACTCAAACAACAGAGGACCAAACATGAATCTCAAATGTACTAAGCGCAAAAACCTAGTCACACTTGTTGATAGATGTTATGATCTTGTTGGTTATCCTGTGGATATGTCAAAGGAACTTTAATGCTAAACCTTTCAAGATAACAATGTTTCCATGATGCTAATCATGTCACCGATAATAGAACTAGCAACTCTCCTGTCTCTTTGTCTAATGAACGACTCTCCAAACTTATGAGTCTTACGCGACAACAATGTGTCTTACGCTAATGCCAACATGGCGGGTAAAAAATTTGAGAACTTTCTTTAATGGTAGTGTCAAGTTTAACATAAACTTCAACAAATTTTTAATAACAACACAAAAACTTTATCTGGAAACATAGTCTTGGTTGGATTGTTGACTACGGTGCAAATTAGCACATGACTGTATCTGCAAAAATTTTAATCAATGTTGTTGACATTTCAAATCTTGGTCTAGCTATTGGTCATCCCAATGGTACTCAGGCCTTAATTACTAAAATTGGTGATTTAAAGTCAATAATGACCTAACTCTTTTTATGTTTTGGTTGTTCCCGAGTACAATGTCGGTCTGCATCATTCATAAGATTGCTAGAGACAATAAGATGTTTGTTGGATTTAATGAATCTAATTGCTATATCTGAGTTTACATCAAAAAGGATTGTGAGGGATTGGTAAACAATGCAATGGGTTATATATGTTTGATATTAATTCTACATATACGATTACTTCTAATAGCTGCATATCATTTTGTCATGTTTCTAGAAATCTCGGCATCAAAGACTTGGTCATCCTCGACCAAGTCCTACATATCTTAAACCCACTCTTAAACTTGATAGTACATCCGAATCGATCATCTTTGTGATACTTGCAATAAAGCTAAACAAACCAGAACCATTCCTACAAGTGAACATAAATCAACTAAAATTGGTCAACTTGTTCATCTAGATGTATGGGGACCATATAAAGTCACTAGCAAAGATGGTTACAAATATTTTCTAACCATTGTTGATGACTACTCCGAGCTGTCTGGTTTATATGTAAGGAAATGATGATGTTTATGTTTCCATTGTCAACTTTACTCATATAATGTTAAGATATTGAAGTGATAATGGGACGAATTTGTCAATAACAAACTCAACACTTCTTTCATGAAAAAGGAATTTTACATCAAACCTCTTGTGTTTATACACCACAACAAAATGGTATTACACCACAACATAGGCATCTCCTTAATGTGGCTAGATCCCTTATGTTTTAGGGGGAATTACCTCTATATCTTTGGCCTGAATGTGTTCTAACTGTTGCCTATGTCATAAACAGGTTACCCTCTTTAGTGTTGTCAGCAAGTCTCCGCCTCTCTTGTGTATGGGCATGACCCTTCACTCTCTCTCCTTAGAGTCTTTGGTGCACTTATGCTATGCCACCATTCTCAACATCTCGATAAATTTAGTAGTAGGTGCGAAAAGAGTGTTTTTATTGGGTATTCAAATGAGAAAAAGAGTTATAAACTTTTAAGTTTAGAAACAAAAAATATCTTTTACTCCGAGATGTCAAATTTTGTGAAGCTGTTTTCCTTTCAAAATGAAAAATGCTTTGTTAAAACCTTTGTTGAAACTTATGTGCCTAAAGATTTAAATCACAAAAATTTCTTTGACTACAAACAAGTCCTAATGATGAAGGAGAGTGACATCCTATGATGATGGCACGGTGTTGGTCATCCTATTGGGGATGATGAACTGTTACAACATCCATAGATGAAAATACACAATCGAGGGCACCATATCACATGAATCACATTCTGTGATTCATCTTCTAATCTAGCGATACATCCTCGATTTAAATCGAACTACGAACAAGAAGAAGGCTTGCCACCGCTCTTGCTAGAAGGTCAACTAGGTTTCCAAAGCGCGATTAATCTTAATGACTTTATTGTTGAAGGGTAAGTTAAATATGGTGTTGAAAAGGTGGGTTAATTACTCTAATCTTAACAAAGATAAATCTTGCTTTGCCTCTAGTCTAAATAAAAGTATTGAACCTACATGTTATGAAGAAGCTATTCTTGACGATGGTGAGTTGATGCTATGAACTACGAATGAGGCCTTAAATGAAAATCATGCTTGGGATATAAGCGATCTTCCACCTAATAGAACTCCCATTGGTTTCAAATGGATTTTCAAAATCAAATATAAAGCCAATGGTGAAGTTGATAGATACAAGGTTAGATTAGTTGCTAAAGGTTATAACCAAAGGAAGGAATAGACTATGATGAAACTTTTTCTCTGTTGTAAAAATGTCTCTTGTTAGATATCTTATTGCCTTAGTATGAAAACAAATGGCCTCTTTTCCAACTTGATGTTAACAATGCCTTTCTGTATGGAGACCTTGATGAGGATGTCTATATGACCATCCCTAAGGGGTTCTGTAATGAAAACAATAAGAATCAAGTCTGTAAACTTGTCAAGTCTCTGTATGGCCTTAAACAAGCTCCCAGGAAATGGAATGAAAAACTTGTTAGTGTATTAAAAGAATATAACTTTGTTCAATTTGTCAATGATCATTCTTTGTTCACCAAAACAGAGAATAACAAGTTTATTGCATTGCTTGTCTATGTGGATGACATTGTGCTTCTTGAAGCGTATTAATGAGATAAACCTATTCAAAGAATTTCTAAAATCTAAATTTCATATCAAAGACTTGGGAAACTTAAAATATTTTCTTGGCATTGAGGTTTTAAAAGCGGTAATGACATATGTCTCACCCAAAGAAAATATTGCCTTGAACTTCTCAAAAAATTTGGACTTCTTGGGTGCAAACACTGTGTCGCTCCATGGAACCCAACTCTGTTCTTCCATACATACCCATCTTGATGATCCCTTTCTTGTTAACATTCTTGGCTATCATAAGTTACTTGGGAAACTTATTTATCTCACCCATACCATACGACATCTCATACTCGGTTCATTATGCGGCCTGATATATGCATTCTCCTCTCGAAATCTCATCTAGAATGTGCCCTCAATGTTCGAGATATCCGAAAGGAGCTCCGGAAAAGGTCTAAGGTACAATTTTAGTAACTCGAAAATCATCTTGAAGGGTATAGTGATCGGTACGGGCTAAATGCAAGAAAACCGGGAAATCATCACGAGGTTATTGTGTTTTCTTTAATGATTGTCGATCTCATGGAAAAGTAAAAACAAAACACCCTTTCAAAATCTTCCACGAGGCGAGTATAGATCAATGTCTCTGGCTGTGAAATTATTGGATTCAAAAATCTTAAAAGATCTAAAGTTGATATCAATCTCCTGTTAATCTCTTTTGTGATAACAAATCGCTTTACAACTTCTTGTCAATCACTGTTTTCCATGAAAGATCAAAACACTTTGAAATTGATGTTCACTTCATCGGGAAAAAATTGCAAGAGGTGTTATAAATGCCAAAAGATTGGCTCTTCAAATCAAGCTGCAGACATCCTTACAAAAACCTTCCTGTTTATCGGCATAAATTCTTGTGTGAAAAATTGATATTGTTTGATATGTTTGCCCAGCAGTTAAGGGGAATGTTAGAATTTGTGGTCATAATATGTAGCAAACATGTCATTCTATCAATTGCTAATGATTTTCAAGTTATGTTTATTGCGGGCTTATTACGGGGTTATTCTTGGACAAAAGCGTAAATGGTTTAAGTTCTCATTCTGCGATGATTGCCCATTGTCTTGATCTTATTTATGACCGTTGAGGGGTTATTGTGTATCTTTTCCTCTATTTAATCCTCCCCTAATCTAGGGTTAGATGCAATAAGTGTGCGATCGTTGTCTTTAATCTCTCTTTCGGATCATTGTCTTGATCTTATTTCTTCTTCTGTATTTGTGCGGTTATTGTGCCGTTGGCGTTACTTTAACTTATAACACTTTGGATACTACTTGTTGATTTAATCTAAGCCGACTATTGAGGCTTTAATTTGAATAAAGTATCGTTGTAAATCTATTGTTGCTGATACTTTCGTACATTTAGCAAAACCATTAAACAAATCTTTTTAGTTATATGATCTTCAAAGCACTTGTTAACTCCTCGTCACACTCAAATTCAACCATATATTCAGGCAATAGACAAACTTCAACATCCATGCTCCCACTACCCTCTCGACCCGGATACATGATCATTCTCCCATCCTTTTTGTTTGTGCTCCCACTTCTAACCGCTAACGCTTTCCTAAGCCGAATTCACACCCATACATATCAAACCTTGGTGAATTCGACACGTGTGCAACCCTGGATCAACCGTCCACTCTCTTTATATATCACTGGACTTTTAAGTTTTAACCCATGACTCAACAAAACTTTTAACCATTTTGTCGTTGTGATTTTTAACAGCTTCATGTAACCTCAAAGCCGCCCACCGAGTGTATGGGTCATTAAATCGTTCACGATTGTTGTGTCACACTACATGAACCGGGCTCCCAAAATATTCATTAGCCAATGGCGGATCCACCCTAGGGCGATTGTTATAACGATTCTACAAACAGTTTTAGCGTCGTGTGGTAGGTGTCGTGCACGTGTCATACACCTCCATAACAACGCAGAAACTGCTTGTAAACTTGATATTTTAGTGGTGTTACATTCAGCGTTTGCTTTTGCTTTAAGTCTAGAGACTGAAATCGATGTGAAATGGAAGAATCTTTCTTTAAGCGAATTTGTGAGTGCTAAACGTTGAGTAAACTGTTCATGATGAGTAAACGGTAGATTTATATAATAGGGTCACATCTTTTGTAAACTGGAGGACATGATATCAAATAACTATCACGTTCTTTCGATTTAAATATTTCACTCCAAGTAGCCATAAAATGCCAAAAGTGGTTCCATCCGCGACAACATGGTTAAGGGACATACCAATGAAGACTCCGTCAATGAGCTCGCGCGGTCACTTGAATAGACAACAATGGCAATGTATGACCATCGTGATTAATAGCATCACTAAGGTCAAAAAGAGAATGAACAAGTGGAGATACATAAGTTGATGTTAAAATGTCATTGATAGCTGCTTTAGTTGTCGCGTAAATAAACTTGACCCCGGAGCTGTTTTTGGGGTCTATGCAAATGACATAGGAGGCGGATTTTCTTGTTTTGAGTAGCTAAGCGGGCTGCGAGTGGGTAGAAATGAGTGAGGGTGGCGGAGAGCGTGTTGGAGGTCATTAAGAAACGCGGCTATTGAGAAATTTTGATTTTCGGGCTTTGCAAATAGAAGACCATTTTGAATGTAGCCTATGTTAAGGACTAAAAGCTCGAATGGCGTCAAGTTGATCGGTTTGTTTGAATGTGTTTGTAAGTTCTGTGGTGGCTTGATGAAGCATTCGGAGACATGGTTAACAATTTGGGAAGTCATGTGGTAAAGCAGAGCTTTGGTTAATTTGGTTTCTGTTGTGTAATGAAAACTTGTTGGATTTGTAGAGATGAAAGTCAGCCCCACAACTTTGACTTTTGTTACAATTAATGATTTAAAATGGATAAACATCCTAACAATTACTAGTTGCTACAAGTACTATCTAACTATAAGTCTATAATCTGTCAAAAAAAACTATAAAGTCTATGTAATGGTGTAAAGCTACATTAGTAAACTTTTTACATTCATTTAGTATGAATTTGCCATAAAATAATAAACATTATACCGAAGGTATACTATTTAACCAGTCCGGGCGTGAAAATTCCTGAACTATATACTCGTATTTGAGTAGCATCTTTCAAGATAAAAATGCATGGAGCATTGGACAAAAATAAAGTGACAAATCGAAAGTACATCTCATCATCTAAAGAAATGATAATATACTTTTATCGTCTAAAGAAGGAATTGCATGAAATTCACATATATCATTCAAGAGTTTGGTTCGATAAAGATCGAAAAGAAAAAGATCAAATAAACCATTCTCAATACTCGTTTTTAATAAAACGATAAAATAAATTTAACTTTCGTTTTAAAACTAAATATCTACATGAACCAATTTGATCGTTAAAGGCAATAATCATCTCAATCGACGTAGCATAAAATTACCTTTAATTTGATATCCGCGTCATATACTTTCGTTGAAATTTTTTCCGACTTTTTGTGGATTCCAGGTTCTGATTAGGGTTTAGGTGTTTAGGGTTTAGGGGTTTGACTTTTGGGTTAAGCTTTTGGGGTTAAGTGTTTAGGTTCTACGGTTTAGCGGATAGGGTTTAGGTTTTTGGTTTAGCGGTTAGGGTTTAGGGTTTAGGGTTTTTAGGGTTTAGGGGTTAGGGTTTTAGGGTTTAGGGTTTAGGGTTTAGGGTTTAGTGGTTAGGGTTTTTGGGGTTTAGGGTTGAGTTTTTTAGGTTTAGGGGTTAGGGTTTTTAGGGTTCTGGGTTGTGTTAACAAAAGGCATTTTAAAATTTTCGTTTATAGTGTAGTATATCGAAGCCATATAACGATAAAAATAAGTTCGTCAGTATCTGATATTGGATCTATAGAAAGATAATTTTATTCTTTGTTCTGATGGTATAATTAGTTTTATGTAAATATTAACGGTTTATGAGATATTTAACTTTTAAATATAAGAGTGAAAGTTAATTTAATTAATTTAATTAAAAATGAATGATTGATAATAATTATTTTGATCTTTAATTTTGTATGATCTTTATTGATCTCACCCTATCATTCAATATTAATTCAAATATTACAGATTTCCAAGTTATACTTTTAAATGATTGTCTATTAATTTTGTTAACATGCAAGTATTACATTTTTACGTATATCCATCAATAGCGAGAATTAAATCATCTTTAGACATTTCAAGCATTCTTTTGTAGTGCACATGTCCTAAGCGAGCATGCCATAATGAAGAATTAACAACATCACAACTAGACATATAAGCAGAACTAGAATCATCGAGAACTTTATTCAAATTTAACATAAACATTCCATTATTATAATAAACAAATCCTACAAATACACCAGACTTGATAAGATATACTTATCGATTCATACACTTGTTTGTATCGACACTTATTTAATCTGAGACCCCAGAAATTAAATTCTTCACGAAGTTTTGGTACATACAACACATTAAACAAAGTAATAGATTTTCGAGGCTGAATTCCAACACCACACTTCCTTTTCCATGAACATG